>OZ012737.1:224122453-224722453 GCA_963859935.3 Lathyrus sativus | reverse complement strand
ATCCTCTTGATGTTCTTATTGGCCGCTTCGACAGCGCCATTCATCTTGGGCCGATAGGGAGATGAATTATGATGCTTAATCTTAAAATTCTGGCACAATTCCTTCATCATCTTGTTATTCAGGTTCGAACCATTGTCAGTAATGATTCTTTCGGGAATGCCATAACGACAGATGATGTCCTTTTTGATAAACCAGGCTACTACTTGCTTGGTAACATTAGCATAAGATGCTGCTTCAACCCATTTGGTGAAGTAATCGATAGCTACCAAGATGAACCAGTGTCCGTTGGATGCGGTGGGCTCGATTTTGCCAATCATATTAATGCCCCACATGGAAAACGGCACGGGGATGCCATAACATTCAAAGGGCTCGGCAGCACCTGAATCTTGTCTGCATAAATCTGGCATTTATGGCACTTCTTTGCAAACTTAAAGCAATCTCTTTCCATCGTCAGCCAATAATACCCTGCCCGTAATAACTTTCGAGACATAGCGTGTCCGCCGGCGTGCGTGCCAAAGGTACCCTCGTGGACCTCTTCCATGAGCAGATTAGCTTCTTTCTCATCTACACATCACAATAGCACCAAATAATGGTTTCTCCTATATAAAACACCATCCGGATTCAAGTAGATATTGCCAGTCAATCTCCTAAGAGTCTTCTTATCGCGGCTGGATGCCCCAGTCGGATACTCTTGGTTCTTTAGGAAATTCTGGATATCAAAATACCACGGCTTGCCATCGGAAGCTTCCTCAATGGCGAATATGAAGGCGGGCCTATCAAGGCGAGAGATAACTATTCTGGGAGCATCGTTCCAGAAGTTAACTTTGTACATGGAAGACAATGTCGCCAGAGCGTCAGCCATCTGATTTTCTGCCTGTGGCACATGGTGAAACTCTACTCTATCAAAGAAAGGCAACAATCTCCTTGCATAATTCATATACGGTATCAGATTGGGCTGACGAGTCTCCCATTCTCCCTTGATCTGGTTCACGACTAGCGTGGAGTCACCATACACATCAAGATTTTTAATCCTCAAATCAATAGCCTCCTCGAGACCCATGATACACGCCTCATATTCAGCCTCATTGTTGGTAACCAGAAATGTCAATATGGCAGTGAACGGGATGTGCGTCCCATAGGGAGTCGTAATGATTGCCCCAATTCCACTTCTATATGAATTCACAGTCTTTCATGGGGAATTCACCATGCAACGACTCTTCGCAGTCTTTCATCTTTAAGTACATGATATCCTCGTCAGGAAAATCAAACCTCATTGGATGGTAATCATCGATTGGCTGCTCAGCCAGGTACTCTGACAATACGCTACCTTTGATAGCCTTTTGCGAAACATACTGTATATCGTACTCCGTCAGTACCATCTTCCATCGGGCAATCCTTCCAGAAAGTGCCTGCTTCTCAAAGACATATTTGATCGGATCCATCTTCGAAATCAGCATGGTTGTATGATTTAGCATGTATTGTCTCAGACGTTTGGCAGCCCAAGCAAGTGCACAACACGTCTTTTCGAGCATGGAGTAACGGGATTCACAATCTGTGAATTTTTTACTCAGGTAATAGATCGCATGCTCTTTTCGTCCAGTCTCGTCATGTTGACCGAGAACACAACCCATATTATTCTCAAGAACCGTCAAGTACATGATCAGTGGTCTCCCGGCTACTAGGGGTATCAAAATCGGAGGTTCCTGCAAGTATTCTTTTATTCTTTCAAACGCCTTTTGGCAGTTTTCATTCCAGACAATCGTCTGATCTTTTTTCAACAGTTTAAACATTGGCTCACACGTGGCAGTAAGGTGAGATATGAACCGGGCAATGTAGTTCAACCTCCCTAAAAAGCCACGAACCTCTTTCTCTGTTTTTGGCGCTGGCATTTCTTGTATTGCTTTTATTTTTGCAGGATCAACCTCTATTCCTTTTTCGCTAACAATGAACCCCAGTAGCTTACCAGATCTCACCCCGAAGGTGCACTTATTAGGATTCAGCCTTAGCCTGAACTTCCTAAGCCTCTCAAACAATTTCAGAAGATTCACCAGATGCTCTTCCTCTGTCTGGGATTTGGCAATCATATCATCAACATAGACCTCAATCTCTTTATGCATCATGTCATGAAAGAGTGTCGTCATAGCACGTTGATATGTTGCCCCAGCGTTCTTCAAACCAAAGGGCATCACTTTGTAGCAGAACGTTCCCCACGGGGTAATAAAAGTTGTTTTCTCCATATCCTCCGGCGCCATCTTAATCTGATTGTAGCCCGAAAAGCCGTCCATGAAGGAAAACACCAAGAATTGAGCAGTGTTGTCGACCAACACGTCAATATGAGGAAGCGGGAAGTCATCCTTAGGGCTCTCCTTGTTCAAATCCCGATAGTCAATGCACATCCGCACCTTACCATCTTTCTTTGGTACAGGTACTATATTAGCGACCCAAGGAGGGTAAGTTGTAACAGCTAGAAAACCAGCGTCCCACTGTTTCTGCACTTTCTCTTTAATCTTTACAGCCATATTTGGTTTCGTTCTTCTGAGCTTTTGCTTGACCAGTGGACAGTCTTCACGCAATGGCAAGCGGTGGACCACAATATCAGTGTCTAGCCCAGACATATCTTCATAAGACCAAGCAAAGATGTCACTATAATCTCGAAGCATCTCGACAAGTCTCTGCTTGATATCACCTTGCTGCGCAACCCCTATCCAGACATTCCTGAGAATTTCTTCTAAACCCAAATTAACAATCTCAATATCCTCCTGATGAGGCAGAATGATTCTCTCTTCTTGTTTCAAAAGACGAGTCAGCTCTTCTGGTAAGTCGTCGTCCTCAACAATCTCTTCTTCGGCTTGAAATATCGGGTGCTCAAAGTCGAAGCGAGTCATAGGGAGATCTTGATCGGTGTCATCTGAAATATGAATCCTGCAAGAGAAAGGGTTAAATGCTTCAAATGATATGCAAACGAAACATACGACCACATTGCCATTTTATTGTAAAAATAAAACAGAAAAAACAGGGATCACAAAATTTGCATGAGGAAAACGCCTTTATTTGATGATTAAAACAAAGCATACACATAAACAAGTAGGCCCTGAAATAAAATCACTATGCCCCCGGTAGGACATAGGATTGTACAATAATCAAAAAAACAAGGCATTACTGTTTCGGCGTCACTTGAATAAAGTCCTGGATAGACCAGTTGCATAGGCTCTATCCTGGCTTGCTGGGCTTGATCCATGAATCCATGTCACAATCGCTATCTCCATCTTCACTGTCAGACACAACATTGATCTGTTCAAAACTGACTCCTCCGGGAGTAAACACAATCGGCCCCTTGAACTTTGGCGCGCTCTGTGATGAAGATGACGACGACGGGCGGTACCCTAAGCCAAACTTGTCCTGCTTAACAGGAATCTCAAGAACTTGACCCTAACCTTTGGTTTCCCTGGCCTGAACTACCGCTTGGGCTTCTCTGCATGACGACATAGCCACCTCTGGCCCGCTGCTTATGACAGGAGATTTATCTCTGATCTGCACTCCTTCAAAGGCTTGGCACAATGTCTCATGGATCTCTCCATCCACTTTGACATATTTGAATGACGACAGGTGACTAACCAGGATATCTTCCTCCCCACATATGGTGACAATGCTACCACCGACCATATATTTAAGCTTTTGGTGCAACGTAGACGTTACAGCCCCTGCAGCGTGAATCCACGGTCGTCCGAGCAAACAGCTGTAAGCTGGCTGAATGTCCATGATGTAAAACACAGTGTCAAACACCTCTGGACCAACCTGGATTGGCAAAGTCAGTTCTCCGAACACGGACCTTCTAGTCCCGTCAAAAGCTCTCACTACCAAGTCACTTGGCGTGCAGATTATACCTCGGGTATCTAGCTTCAACAACGCCTTCTTAGGCAACACATTCAGGGACGAACTCATGTCAATCAGGACATGAGACATAACAGTGCCCCTACACTCAACTGAAATATGCAACGCACTGTTGTGGTTACGGCCCCTGGGTGTCAAATCAAAATCAGTAAAGCCAAGGTCATGCCCCGCATTCACGTGTGCAATCACTCCTTCGAGCTGATTCACAGATATCTCCTGGGGTACATAGGCAGCATCCAGAGCTTTTAGCAACGCGTTCCGGTGTGATTCAGAACAAAGCAGCAGTGACAAAATCGAGATTTTGGAAGGCGTCTGCTGCAGATGATCGATAATTTTATAATCACTCTTCCGAATTAATCTCATAAACTCTTCCACATCTTTGGTCAAAGCCTATTTTTCCTTCTTTTGAGAAGGTCCCTCTTCATTGACTTTACCTTTCCCCTTGGCAATTCTCTCGGCTTCTACTTCTGGTGACGCAAAAATTCTACCGCTGCGGGTTATGCCCCCTGCCCCCACAAGGTTATCAACTGACCCTACCGGCGGGCTTGCCAGGTTAATCTTCTCCCCATTGCAGTAAACTTCCGCCTCATAGTTCCAAGGGATGGCTTTAGTGCTTTCATACGGAATGGGTCCAGCTTTGGTTATTGTGATAGCCGGTCGCTTGGGAGGCGCCGATATCGTGACAGTCTTAAACGGGATTGTAATCGTTGCAACTTCGCCCTGCTTTTCAGCTATTGCCTCAACAGGCTTCTCTTCAGCAGTACGGTCGAATTGCAGCGTACCTTCGTCAATCAGCCCTTGAATACCTCTTCTCAAGTTATCACAACCCTCAGGCCAGGCCAAACAATCAACGCAATCTGCATCACAACCAGGGAACACTCCCCCTCTCAACAATCTGTTCTTGACATAGCCCAGGGGCGTCTTTAGTTCATCCACATTCATAACCAGATTCAGACTAGCATCTTCCAAAATTGCACCCACCTGCGCAGATCCGTGAGTTGGCATCGGATTTTTCTCAATGTTGGGCGCTTCATTACCAAAGTTTATAGCCTTTCTATCTAACAAATCTTGCACCTTGTGCTTGAAAGCATGACAATTCTCGATGCTATGACCGGGTGCCCCAGAGTGGAATTCACAATGTGCATTGGCGTCATATCCGAAAGGAGGCGTGCCCTTCAGCGGAGCTAACGTCCTTTTCTCAACAAGCTGCAATTGTAACAAAGTTGGAAGAAGTTGAGCATACAAAAATGGAGGCGCATCAAATACCCTTTTCACAGCCCTATCCCGACCTTGATATCTCTGCGGAGCCGAATTCTGTCGTCCCTGTTGCTGTTGTGGCTGTTGTTGTTGCTGAGGTACAGGGATTGTCACACTAGCAATCTGCTGCTAACTGTATTGGTTTCGACCTCTACCCCTTCCTCGAGAGTTGTATACTAAATTAGTGTCTCCCTGTCTCTTGTTCCCAAAAGCTCTCTTACCACCTCCAGCTGAGGTTGACTCTCCCGCTTGAATCTTACCAATCTTGACGCCATTCTCTATACGTTCTCCCAAGAGTATCAACTCAGAAAAGTTACTCGCCGTAAAATTGATAAGCCGGTCATAATACAACCCAGAGAAAGTGCCCACGAACATATCCACCAACTCCCGCTCTACCATAGGTGGGTGTACCCTGGCTGCAAGCTCACGCCACCTCTGGGCGTATTCTTTGAAACTCGCTATTTTTCTAAGAAAGATTTTAGAGTTGGACCCTGTTCGGTGCAAGGTCACTGTTATATTGGTAATGCTTGACAAAAGCTTCTGCCAACTCCTTCCAGCTACCAATCTGAGTAGGCTCTAACCCCATATACCATTCCAATGACGGTCCCGACATGCTATCCTGGAAAAAATGCATCAGCATCTTCTCGTCATCATAATAGGCGGACATTCTCCAATAGTAAGATCGCACGTGAACTCTCGGGCAAGTATCCCCCTTATACTTGTCGAAAGTGGATGCTTTGAACTTGAGTGGCACCCTCAAGCCAGGAACCAATCCCATGTTAGCCACGTCGAACCTCGTGGAATTTTGATTAGTAAGATTCATCATATGTTCTTCCAACAATTTGAATCTTCTATCATTGTCAGCGGGCATCTCAAGATCCCTGCCTGGCGGAGGGAAAGCATCTTCTTGACAATCTTCGCCCCAGTGAGAATCCTCGTTGTCATACCCAGCATAAGCAGCGTTAGGACCGAAGCCAGCCTGATTGAACCTGGGACCATACCCCATATTACCAAAATCCTGATTTCCAGCACCTGGCCCAAAACCAGCATTGTGAGCACCCATTCCAACACCATTGTTGCTTGCATTGCCAAAACCTGCATTACCGAAGCCCTGATTGCCATAACCCTGATTTCCATAACTATGATTGCCATAGCCTTGATTACCACCAAAACCAGCATTGCCAACACCAATACCCATAACAATATTTCCAGCACCGAGACCAACATTCCCAATTCCAACATTAAACCCAGCATTTCCAGCACCAACATTACCATTGGTTTCCACATGCCCATTACTGTTACCAGTCACATTTCCGTTCCCAGCTCTGTTACCATTCTCAGTCGTATTAAGGACAACCACTGGTACAACGTCACCAGCTTGGAGAGTCTCGCCACGAGGAGGATCAGTAGCAACTCCGCCATGTAGCACACCATGACCGTCAACCCTGGCAATCAGAGGCTGCACCAAAGTGTGCAGCTGCTCCTGGCCCTTGGCCACAGTTTCCATCACCTGCATGAACTGCGCCATCCTGTCGCGCATCTCTTGCATCTCAGTTTGCATCTGATCCATGGCTTTCTTGCAGTTGCTTCTGGTAGAGTAGCGATGAATTCGTTGATCGGCAATCCTGGAACCTGCATCAACAGAGGGTTAGGAGACAGCTAAAGGTACCTGCTATGCAAATGATTTATGCAGATGCAAACATGTGTCTGTGCGTTAGGGAGATTTTCCCCCGATTCGAATGCCAGAGTGTCAGTGCTGATAACAAGAAGTCTGGATCTAGTCACTGAAATAACATCTCATATATATAAGGCCCAACGGCAGCAGTACAAAGTCAATGAATACATGGGTAATCAAAGCATGACCTCGACCAACAAGCCTGGTGATGGTCAGCCTACAGCAAAGATCAGAGAAATACAAAGGGTTACAAAGATAATCAAGTGCGACAACGGGCACGAAACTCCTCTAGCAACTCTTTTGTCTTGGGATGATCTGGCCGAGTGAGTAACCCTTCAACGAGCAACTCTCTCTGCATAATAGTGCACTGGAGACCTTCAACGGAATCTTCCCACGCTCCCTGGCCAAAGAAATCTTCTAACTTTCACTTCTTAGACTCGAACCTCTGCTTGCGATCTTTCAGGTTAGCGATAGCTTTGTTCAGCATGTCCTCAGTGGCATATCTGCGAGCAGTTTCCTCATCAAATATCTTCTCACTAGCCTTCACTTGAGCTTTCAATTTGGAGATCTGTTGTTTCAATTTATCCTCCCTCTCTTTGTTGTTGGCTATGGTGGCATTTTACAGCTGATTGAACTTGGATATTCTCCGGTATGCTTCATCCAGATTCTGCTTCTTGGTAGCCAGTACATCATTGACAGATTTGAAGTCCAGACCCAAACGCTCACGATCAGCTATCTGCTTAGTGAAGTCCGTGCCTAACCTTTCACCAACTCTGTCTGCTTCTTGAAGGAGTGGACAGCTTCGTTTCTCTCGCTTCTAACCTGTGCCAGCTCTTTTTCCAACTCTTCATTGGCCTTTTTCAGCTCTTCCTTCTCAGCTAACACCTGATTATACTGCTGAATAGATACGGCAGTAGCCTCTTCAACCACTGGAGGGCACTCTGTCTTGGCAGGAGGAAATGGCTTCCCTATGGTTTCTCCTCTAGTCTTGACCCATGTCACATACGGAGCATAAGCTTGGCTATTGCTCTTACCCAACAATGATTTCCCTCATATACTAATATCATTCCAGGCATGTTGAAGCTTAGATAACATATCCCCCTCTAGAAGACCAGTGAGGTACATAGATTCCTGCACCTCTTCATCTTTCGGTGGACCCCTCAAAGCATAGGCAAACTGTCTGACAAGTAGAGATGGATTATAGTTGATACATCCCTTTCTTCCAATCAAAGGCACATTCGGAAACCCACTGCAGCTGAATATGACTTCAGTACCCAACATATCTCTGTCAAACCAAACAACATTCTCTGCTGATAAACCCATCAATCGCTCAGACCACTCAGCTGTGGCTGCAGACGAGGCAAAAAAACCCTTCTTGGGCAGGTGACTATCAAACCATCTATAGAGTAAGGGAACACATCATGATACATTCTTACCCCTTCTATTTTCGTTCTTGTAATGGACTGAATGATACACATCGCCAATCAAGGTAGGAACTGGATTCCCTAATGCAAAGATATGAAAGGCGTCCAAGTCTACAAAATTAGGCATGTTGGGAAACAAAATGATGCCATATATGCAGAGGGCAAGAATTCCCTTGAATGCGATCCAACAACCGTCTTTGGCACACTGTTGGGTTTTCCCAACTAGAAACTATAGAGAAAATCCAAGAACCCCATTCCAACTGGACAGGATCAACTCAGAGGCATCCAAATGAAGAGAAAAAGCTAGATTAGCCATATTAGGATTAGCATCCATATGAACAAATGACATCTGACTCTTGATAGGCACACCCAACAACTCAGCATACTCCTCTAATGTAGGTGCAAGAATGAAGTCCGGGAAAGTGATGCATATCAAGGGAGGATCATAGAACTGCAGCAAGGCATACAACCCATTCAACTCATACACAGAAGGTTTACGAACCAGACTAAGCAGCTTCCCATAAGATTTTCTGAATTCCCCTCTCACTATATCATCTGCCAAGGCAATCAAACTGGACACCAAAGCAACATCTGGGGTAGGGAGCTTGTAAGCCACATTCTTCCTCAGAGAACCCATGATAGCACAACCGAAGGCAAGAAAATCAGAACCGAGGGATAATGTACCTGCAACACAGACACACGTTAATGATATGCAAATGAGTATGCAAAAATGCAAAATGCAAACATGCAACAGGGGATCAAGATGGCTGCTGAGAAGAACAAGGCTCTGATCCAACACAATCACAACACTGCTCTGATAGCACAACCCTGAAGAGGACCAATAAATATGCACTGTCGAGAACAACCACATTTCTGACGATAAGAACCCCAACAACACTGATTCATCGTCAAGAAAACCAAGTATTCTGAAGGTTAAGGTTTCCTGCAATAACCCGACCCCGCTCACAGGTATGGACCTAAATCACAGACAAGGTATGGCATCCTATGCGTTTCCCAGCATCACAGACTTTCAAGAACGATGATACGATACCCAGAAGGTGTGGCATCATCATCTCTTGAAGTGGCCTCACTCTGCTGAGTCACAAATGATCGGTCCCCAGAGTCGACAATCCTCCAAACCAACAACCCCTCAGGCCCAAAGGGACAGAAAAGAAGTCAACCGGGAGAACCTCGTCTGAGCGTGGATTTCATGAGACACTAGTGCCTGCAAAGCAAGCACGCGGCCACTAATTTCCACAACTAATGCTAAGTACACTCAAGCCTGGGTCTGGCTTCTCACTCATCAGAGCCCCTTCCCACAACAGCACAATAATAATATCACACTGAAAATAAAATGCGGAAAGTAAAATGCGATAAATAAAACCCAACAGGTAAACACACAAGCGCTAGGGTTGACTCGCATAGGGAACCAGAGTCCCCAGCAGAGTCCCCAACAGAGTCGCCAGCTGTCGCTACTGCGAAAAATGAGGCCGGCAAAACAGAAGAGTCGCCACCTTTTGTTATTTATCCCTTAGAACGGGAAAGGAAACGATCGGAAAAACCTGACAAAAAGGTATAAGACAAGGTCATCGTAACCATTATCTGGACTCAGGAGTCGGTTACGCAAGGGGAAGGTATTAGCACCCCTCACGTCCATCGTACTCGATGGGATCCACACTTGTTGTGTTTATCTGACGGGTTTGTTACATCTATCTACGCTAAAAGTCTGGTCTGAAAAGAAAAGAAAATGACTCGGCAAAGCGTCGCATTTTATGCCTACGTATTCCCGTCTGGAACGAGAAATCAGAGTCAATGTAGTTCGCCTAACTACGGGTTATGGGGAAGGTTGCTCGCCGAGATATCACATCTCGTGCCTACGTACTTTCACACAGCGTGAAAGATCAGAGCAAACGTAGTTCGGGACAAGAGAGACACAGATTTATCTTTTTTATCCGAGTAGGGTTAACATAAGGTTCCAGCAGTTGGTGTATGCAGCTCGCTCGATGGAGACTTAGGCGTTTACCGTTTGCGGTAGAACCAGGAGTTAACAAAACTCTCCTTCTGAAAAGGGTTTCCATGAAATTAACGTTCCAAGAGGACAAAAAGAATTTGATCTTTGTTTTCTATTTTTTAAAAGAAGTGTCTTTTTATGGATGTTTGCAACTGATATCGCAATAGAGACTATGACCTGAGAGTGAATGCGTCGCATGTCACCCAAAGGGTGCCATACTAAACATCCAGACTGTTGGAAAGAAACTCTCCAACAACCCTTTTTCATGTAGCTTAAGGCTCATAGCATACGACATCAATTAACCTTTATTACTGTATTTTGATTCATTTGAAGATGAGAAGAGAAAAGACGCACTAAAGGGGAACTGATCCAATCCTAAAGTTGTCATGCAAAATTGATCCTATGGTTGAGGTTAGGGGAAGCTAACTAATGTTATCATGCATGGTTAGAACCCTAATGTTTGTCATAACTTCTCTTGAACAAGAGAAATTAGAGTTCCTATGGGGAACATGGCAAAGGAAAACAACAGCAAAAGAAATAACAGTAAAGAAATAACTGTAAATAAAATGCACGAAATGCAACAAACAAGCAGAAGGAGCCAAGCTCAACTTCTAGAGCAAGCAAACCCAAAGGCAACACACAAAGCACAGGAAAGGGAGACAGACTCAACCTTAAACCAACAAGCAAAGCCAATCAATAACAGTCAAGCAGAAGGAGACAGACTCAACCTCTAAATGCAGACAAGCAAAGGGAGCTATCCTCAACCTCTAGGATGCTCTTAGGCTTAGATAACCATATGACAGCCTAGTCTAATGCAACACACAGTCAATCAGTCACACAGGCAACAGTCAAACAATCAGAGGAAACAACAGACAAAACAACAGACAAACAACTCAACAGCAAAGCAAATAAACAGCAAAACAAACAAATAGTCTGCAAACAACTCCAAGCCCAAGACATCTTCAAAAGAAGTCTTCATATTCAAGCTCCACCAAGAGAGAAGAGAGTTAACAACAAGATCATTGATTGATGATGGGAAGCAGGATGGAAACCAAAGGAATCCAACCTGACACTCAACCATGCATCTGAGATAGGCATCCTCAAAGGTTCTACCTCTTGTGAAATGCCACGCATCATTCCTTCGGAAGGATGAGGTTTCCACATAGGGACCTTGAATCATAGGATGAGAGTGGAAAGCAATCAAAGTAATCCATGTTTATTTGAAGAAGGAGAAAGAAAACTAGGCTCTTCCTAACCCTAATTGAACAAGCTCAAAGAAAGCTACCAAAAGAAGGTCTAAACACCAAAACAAGCACCACCATCAAGCAAACAGAATCCTATACATGTCTAAAGCACCATCGAAAAATATTAGCAAACCTATCATGAACTAAAGGCAAACCATTGAGGTCATTCTAAAGCAAGTGCTATGTTGAAAGCAACTTAAAACTAGCCTAAGTACTAACTCTATGAAAAATATCAAAACTACTTCTAAAATCCTATAGGATTTTCTAAGGGAACCTAAACATGTTAAGGACCTATAGTAGAAAGGTCAAGGATCAAATCAAAAGGGAAGATCACCTAAAAAATCCTATATCACAAGGTATCAAATGAAAACCCTAAAATGGAAGGTCTAAAGATCCTAACCCAAAACATAACTTAATGTTGTCTAAAAAATCTAAATTAAATCATAGGGGATCGAGCATCTCTAATATACTAGCTAGCAAAAAATCTCAACCAAATTCAATACCAAATGAAAGAACAAAAATTAACAAAAACATGGATCAAATATGCAAAATTAAAGAAATTAAAAAAAAGAGAAAATACTCAAAAAATGGAAAAATAAGAAAAAATGAAATATTAAAGCATCATAAAATCAAGAATAAAATCAGGAGCATGGACATATTTTTATTTTATTTTTCTGATGAATATTGGAATTAAAATGAATTTTAAAAGGAAACAAACAATTAAAATAATAAGAAAATCAATTAAACAAAATAAAAGCCAGGATTAAATGAGGGGCGTTGGATATATGACTTGGTAAGCTAATCTGAGGTCTCATAGGCTGCCACCTCATTTAATGAAACGCAGCGTTTCATAACCAAAGTTCAACTTCTGAGAACAAGTCGTGGCCATACGATTGGGATACAAAGTCAAGATTTCAAGCAGATCCAAGGGTGCACACTTCATCTTCCTCATTCAAACCTCAGAAGGGGGGAAACTTGCAGCGGTGGCCGGAGAAAGACGTCGGTCGTCTTCTCTGGCGAGACATCACACGCAGGTCCTCAAACCTCAACCAAAACTATACAGGCTCACTCCAAATTTCATGTAGATTCCAAATATCATGTTCATTTTCCCTGATTCCTTCTAGATCTTAAAATACGATAGCAAACAGAAATCACACCACATCCTCAAGTGTCACCAATCCTTAATCAAAAACCACAGATCAAATCCTCATGCTTCCTAGATCATTGTGAACTATCTAAATCGGGTTGAAACCTTAAGATCAGGCCAATCCAACTCTAAACAGAAATTAGACATCAACTTAATTTGTCTCCAATCCTTCAATTTATGATCCAGAATCCATCTAGTAACTCTCCTAAAGCCTATCCACATGCTAAAATATGCTAGATCATGCTAGAAAAAGTGCAATCGTGAGAAATAAAAACCTGGAATGTAGCTTGAAATTGAGGTATCTGCAGAGTGATTCTTGGCTTCAACTTGTGCAGATCTACTCAATGAAGTATGCTGAAGATGTTTCAATCCAAGAATTGCCTTGATTTGCTCTGAAATTGAAATCACGATTTCACACTTGAAGCTTGAAACTTAACTTGCAATCTCTGGCTATGGCACGAAATGAACACCAAACTTGCTCTGAATCAGTCATAGAACTTATATAGAAGTGATTTGTGGGCTTTAAAGGTCCAATGGAGGCCCAAATCAGAATATCCAAATTTTACTTTTCCTAGAAAATTCCAACCATGGTGGATACGAATTTGCACTCAAAGCTTCCCCAAGAAGCTTCAATTTTATTGCTTGTGGTCTGGTGAGAGTGTAGAGATCAATTGGAGAGCTTAAACTCATCTCATAACCAAGTTTGGATGTGTTGCTTATTCATGAAGTTACAAGTCAAAATGCCATGAAATAAGCCTCAAATGAAAATTTTAATCATGCCAAAGTGTTTAGAATGATTTTCCTGATTAAAATGAGTACTCACTTGCCTTGTTTGAACACAAAATGAATTAATCTTGAATTTTTCACTTAAATGCCTTTAAATTCCCCCTTTTGCCAAATTTCTCAAACCAAGTCTCACCCTAAGCCAAATCAATTCATCATGAGGACATGTTTGACCTAAAAACATCATTTTGAGCAAGTTTTGTGTTGAACAAAATTTCATTTGAATCTTGCAAGATGGTGAAAATGACCTATAATGCCAAATGACCTATAATCTCACTTTCCCAAAATACCCCTAACTTGTAAACCTCATAACTTGAGTTCTACAAATCAGATGGAAGACTTCTAGTACAATTTGGAAATATAAGATCAAAACCTACAACTTTCATGTTGGACAAATGTTTAGGAGAAACACCCTTCTAGGTCAAACGTTTCATGGAAGTTGGTGAACTTTCACAGACAAATTTCACATTCCTCAGATGACCTGTAACTTGTATGGACCATAACTTGAGTTCTATAAATCCAATAGAGGACTTCTAGTACTCAAATTAAATCTAAGGACATGCTCTACAAGTTTCATGTTTGCCAAAAGTGGAGATGAAACTTGAATCTTGAGATAGGTGGTCTTGAAGTTAGGCACTAAATAGGGGATTTTACCCTGAGAACCCTAGTTTAGCAACTCCTCACACTTTGAATTCTTCTTGGGTTGATCTTGGAATATCACCTCATTTATCTCAACACAACTCTCCATGGTTACAAAGACTTAGATTTGAGCTTTGATCCTCTTCAATGGCACAATTGACTTAGGATTACTCAGATGAAAACCCTAATTGCAACACCCTCAACTGTGGCTCTTCACACTTGACACAATGACTTAATTGAGCTCCACCATGACCCTCAAGGCACTCTATGAGCTTTATCCACACACTATCTCCTTGATCAAGGCTCCCCAACCCACTGATGGTCTTCAATTCGTCCTCAGATTAGGAGATTAACCACATACAAACATATAAACTTCTCAAGAACCAAATCCTCTTCCTGATGACTTTGGTGACCTCTCAAGCTTGCATAAGACCTCTAGATAGGCTCCTCTTGATATAAACCACACTTGATCCCCTGCACAAATGAACAATGCTATGCTATGCAAATGTTAGGACAATGATATGCTAATGCAATGAAACATAAATCAAGTAAGAAAAAGTTAGGCAAATTTTGGGGTGCAACAGCTGCCCCTATTCAAGCGACTTGAACCTGACTGGATGACAAGAAAACGGCTTTTAGACAATCGAGGTAAAAGACGGTTGAATACCAAAGAACCCAGAAATTTTCTAACTGAAGAAATAAACTGCACAAACTGCTTGGGGAAACAAAAATCCAGATAATTGAATCTGATTGTCACAGCAACAACCGATTAATCATCTGATGCAGAACCTGATTTCAACATCAACCACCTACGTGACGCTGCAAGCGCTGAATCAACAATCAACTTCAAATATATGCTACGATAAGCGGGCACTATGTAAACCGCGTCATCCCTGTACTATCCGGGATCTTCTATTTTCGAAGAAATGAGCAACACACTAAATGAAAGTGCGGTATGTCAATGTACTATCTTTTGACCTTCCATTTCCGAAGAAACGGGCATACGCTACGTAAAGCGAGTCATCCCTGTACTATCCGGGATCTTCCCTTTTCGAAGAAACAGGCATCATACTAAATAAAAGCGCGGAACTGTCAATGTACTATCTTTTGACCTTCCATTTCCGAAGAAACGAGAATCGCACTAAATAAAAGCGAGCCATCCCTGTACTATCCGGGATCTTCCCTTTCTGAAGAAACGGGCATCACACTAAATAAAAGCGCGGAACTGTCAATGTACTATCTTTTGACCTTCCTATTCCTAAGAAACGGGCATACGCTACGTAAAGCGAGTCATCCCTGTACTATCCGGGATCTTCCCTTTCCGAAGAAACGGGCATCGCACTAAATAAAAGCGCGGAACTGTCAATGTACTATCTTTTGACCTTCCATTTCTGAAGAAACGGGCATCGCACTAAATAAAAGTGCGGTATCAGGCATCCAAAAACTTGAACAAGCAACTCTGCGGGGAAAATCTGACAACAACTCTAAAGTCTAATTATGAAGCCGTTTAATGCTGACGTAACAACCATTCGTCGGAGAAATCCTGACAACAACTCCAAAGTCTAATTATGAAGCCGTTTAATGCTGACGTAACAGCCATTCGCCGGAGAAATCCTGACGACAACTCCAAAGTCTAATTATGAAGCCGTTTAATGCTGACGTAACAACAATTTGAGGAAAACTCTGCTGAACTTCAAAGTCTAATTATGAAGCCGTTTAGAAGTCTTCCGGGGAATTTCTGACAACAACTTCAAGGTCTAATTATGAAGTCGTTTAGAACTCTTCCGGGGAATTTCTGACAACAACTTCAAGGTCTAATTATGAAGCCGTTTAATGCTGACGTAACAGCAATTCAAGGAAACTCCGTTGGGGAAGAAGAGAAACTTAACCAAGCAACTCTGATGAGGGAACACATGATAGGACGAACGTTATCATCACATATCTCATGCCAAAAAATTTGAATATCCGAAAACCAACCTGAACAAGAATTCCAATCACCTGCAGGGAAGAACGCCTGAAAACAGAGAGGTAACCAACCTGGCTTATGTTTCAAAATGCACATGTTTGAATATGGCGTAATGCTTCATACGGCATGGAATGCTACACGTTTGGGTAAATTGCTATGCAATGCAGGTATGATGATATATGCAAGATGCAAATGCAGGCTCGGGCTGCCGGAGAAAGGCTGGATACATAACTGCTTCAGCAAAATAAATACTGAAGACAAAGCCAACTCCGCTGGGGATAACCGGGTATCACAAAATTATCACAGCAAAATAAATGCTGGAAAGGCAAACCGACTCCGCTGGGGGGAGCAACAATCCTGTTGTGGGATAGCTTTAACAAATCCGTAGTTAAGAACTCTGATTAGGATGATCAACCCTATTGGAGGAAAGACAACCTGCTGGAGAACAGATAGAGCCATCCTGCATGGGGATAACCTCTTCAAACCATGGACACCCTGGTTGTGCCCTGTGAGGACTTCACTGGGGATTAGCTGTACACACGACCACCGTTGGGGATGCACATTACTACCTGACCGCTTGCTAGCTCGCATCCAACTCTTCTGGGGATAAATAATGCGACTTCCACCTGCTGGGGAGTAATGAGTTCACTTAGAGCCTGACTTCGACGCTTTCCCGATACTCCGTCTTCGAAAGAGACTGACTTGGATAATCGACCCTCAGGTACTCCCAAACCACTAAGCAATGCAGTATCAAACTCGGACCGCAGTCATTTGCTTTTTCAATCCCTAACTTTTTCCTGAATCGCCCTTTGCGGGTTTTCGAGTCACCGGGATACCCCTTTTTGCCAAAGTCTCCTTTTCATGTTTTCGACTTCGCAGGTGTACATCTTTTCAATTTTATCCTTAATTTTTGCCCGAACCTTTTTCTTTTTCTTTTTGGTTCACCGGGATGCCCCATTTTTGCCTGGACTCTCTTTTTTCTGTCCAGCGGGTCTCTTTAAGCAAAGTATTTTTTAACTGTGTCCGAGTTCACAGGGGATGAAAAATCATCGCCATCCATGGTGGACAACAGTAAGGCTCCTCCAGAGAAGACCTTTCGAACGATGTATGGACCTTCATAGTTGGGAGTCCATTTGCCCCTGTGATCTGATTGTGGTGGGAGAATCTTCTTCAGCACAAGATCGCCCGTCTGAAAGCTTCGAGGGCGCACCTTCTTGTCGTAAGCTTTCTTCATTCGGCTCTAGTATAACCGACCATATGCGATAGATGCAAGTCTCTTCTCATCCATCAAACTGAGCTTATTCAGCCTATTCCTTACCCACTTTGCCTCATCAAGTTGGACATCGAGCAAAACTCTCAAGGAAGGAATCTCAACTTCTAATGGTAGGACAACCTCCATACCATACACCAGTGCGAAAGGTGTTGCCCCGGTTGATGTGCATACTGTCGTACGATAACCGTGTAAGGCGAAGGGCAACATCTCGTGTCAGTCTTTGTATGTTACAACCAACTTCTGAACTATCCTCTTGATGTTCTTATTGGCCGCTTCGACAGCGCCATTCATCTTGGGCCGATAGGGAGATGAATTATGATGCTCAATCTTAAAATTCTGGCACAATTCTTTCATCATCTTGTTATTCAGGTTCGAACCATTGTCAGTAATGATTCTTTCGGGAATGCCATAACGACAGATGATGTCCTTTTTGATAAACCAGGCTACTACTTGCTTGGTAACATTAGCATAAGACGCTGCTTCAACCCATTTGGTGAAGTAATCGATAGCTACCAAGATGAACCAGTGTCCGTTGGATGCGGTGGGCTCGATTTTGCCAATCATATCAATGCCCCACATGGATTATGGCCACGGGGACGCCATAACATTCAAAGGGCTCGGCGGCACCTGAATCTTGTCTGCATAAATCTGGCATTTATGGCACTTCTTTGCAAACTTAAAGCAATCTCTTTCCATCGTCAGCCAATAATACCCTGCTGTTGCACCCTAAAATTTGCTCAACCTGCTTCATTTGGTTTATGTTTCATTTGCATTGTCATTTGCATAAAAAAGTCATGTATATAGTCTAATCATTTGCATAGCATAGCATAACAAGTCATCTGACAAGGGACCAAGTGCCATTCTTATCTCTATGAGCATATCAAGAGGTTCTTATTTAAATTCAAGCCTATCCAAGTCATCAGAAAGAAATTGAAGCTTGAGAAGTTAGTGGACCCATCAGTGGGTTTTCTCCGATCTTGAGGGGGTTTGAAGGTCATCAGAGAAGTTGTGGACTATGAATTGAAAGCATGGAATGTATATAGACATCATGGAATACCTAGAGGGTCATTTTGAAAGTGAGACAAGTCATTGAGGTGATTACAAGAGCTGTAGTTGAAGACAGTCAACTAGGGTTTCATCTGGGTCAACCCTAGGTCAACCCTAGGTCAAATGATTGATTGAAGGGCATCAAGGTCTATTTGAAAGAGGTGGGGTTCATCATTTGATATGGGGATATGTATGTGGTGTTGTGCCAAGGAGAAATCAAAAGAAATCAAGAAGAAGAGAAGTTTCTAAATTAGGGTTTCTGTGTAAAATCCCCTGGTTTAGGTCAAACTTCCAAGCAAGATAATTCAAAATGAAAGTCTCAAATGGATACTTGGCCAACATGAAACTTTTATAGTATCTCAAGACCTTTAATTTGAGTGGTGGAAGGCATCAAGGAGATTTATAGAACTCAAGTTATGGTTCTTGCAAGTTACAGGTCATCTGAGGACACTGAAATTTGTTAGTGAAAGTTACTTGATTTCCAAGCAACTTTTTCCCCTCAAGGAGTTTTCAAATGGATTTATGGCCAACATGAAAGTTGTTCCTCATGATCTTAGATTTCTAGAAAGGTATAGTATGACTTCATCTGATTTGTAGAACTCTACTTATGATCTTGGCAAGCCAGGGGTATTTTGGGAAAGTGGAATTACAGGTCATTTCAAGCATATGCCCAAAACTCCTATTTCCAAACTTCAAATGAAAAAATGTTCAACATCAAACTTGCTCCAAATGAAAGTTGGAAATGCTCATAGATTAGAATTGCAAAATTGACTAATTATAAAGGGAAAAGTACCTTTTTAAAGGACCAAAATTGTGAATTTTTGATACAAAAGCAAAACCAAGCATATGACTAACCATTTTGAAGGTAAAGGGCATTTTAAGACCATTGGCAATGTTAGATTTTGGGTTTGAGATCAGAATTTGGGAATTATCATGGTTTGCTTATAATTGAAGTTACACATCCAATGCATACAAGGGATTAATGTGCAAGCTAGCAAGGCCTCTCCACATGTTCAAAATATCACCTAATGAGATTTTCAAGTGAGAATGAGGAGCTGCAACAAGGTTTCATGGGCTGATTTTTTTCAACTCACCAATTTCACTTTCTCATGCAAAGATATAAGAAACTTCTCATGAGATCAATCTAGCAAGTTCTGGAACTTTCCATCATCATCTATATATTCATTCCAACTGATCCAAGAGAGGGTTGAACTTCATTTTGATCAAAAACTCATAGTTTCACTTCATTTTTCTCTCTTGCAATTACCTTCGAATTCTCTCAATTCTTCACCATCTCTTCAATTTTGTGATTCAATTCCATTCAATAATCATCACTGAGTAGATTACAAGCAAGATCTGAAGAGGAAACTGCAAGAATCGTGTTCTGAGATTTTCATTTCTTCATCTGCAAGAAGAATTCTGTTACAAGGATCCAGGTGGTTTGAGCTCGAATTATTGCAAACAGAAGCAAGAGTATAGTCCATTCATGGATCCTGGAGCATTGTAGGCTTTGAAGTGAAGAGAATCACCATCTGTTTTCAACTTCTTACCAGGTTAGTAACTCTCACCATTTGGCTTGATCTAGATAGCATTAGGTAGAATTGCTAGGTTAAGCATGATCTAGATGATTAGAGGATTGTTTCTGGAGACTTTAGCAAGATTTGGTGAAGGTTGATGGATGCACATAAATTCTGTTGAAGCATAGAACATGATGATTAAGCTGTTAGAATCTTAGATAATTGGCTAGTTTTAATCAGTATAGCATGAGGATTATTGTGGTGCAAAGATTGGTGAGTTTGGTGAAGGTCGAAACCTGATGAAATTTTGAGATTGCAAGGTTATACTGTTCGGTTTGCATGATTTAGGGTGTTTTAATACAAACCAACACCATGGCTGTATTCTACGTGGAAAATGGATTAGATTTGGTTCTTATATCGTGTCATTTGATGAAGAGACGAGGGAGAACAAGCTGGTCGAATTCTGTTGCACGGAGGATGTATTTCCATGGTTTCTGAAAACCCTAGTTGCTCAAGGTTAGGGATGACCTCATCGCCGTTGGATGCGCATAAGACTTGTTGACTGGAGAATGATCTCGCGGCTGAGATTTGAAACGAAATTGGGAAGGAGCTTCAAACCATGAAGCACTGCGTTTCATTAAAGCAGCTTCATGGGCTTAGATGATTTTCGCTATTTCCACCCCCATGCAAGGCCCAGTCCATATTTTCACTGTGTTTTCTTTCTATTCGCACCGTCATTTTGTGATTTTTCTTCTGATTTTTTTTACGTTTTCTGAATCATTGCTGGGCCCAACGCGTTTACTAACACCACCCCCCTGTCTGGGCCCAAAGCACCATGATAACTGGGGTTGTTGCTGTTCATACCCCCCTCATCATTTCTCATTTTAATTTTTCTCCTAATTTTTTATAACTTTGAAAATCCACAATAAATTGAAAAATCACTACTTTGCAATGGGATTTTTTTTCCCATTTTCCTTTTTTTGTCAAGAAAAATATAAAATCATAAAATGGTTATTTTACTTCATTTTTATATTTTTTTGCCTATTTTTACATTTAATTGCTTTTTTAATTCTTTTAGTTGATGCTACCATTTGTTGAATTTAGTTTAAGAGTTTCCTTTAGGTGCCCCTGGTTTTTATACCATAATTTCTAGGATTTCATTTTAGGTAGTTTAGTTAGAAACTATTAGGCTAGTTAATTAGGGTTTTGAACATAACATAGATGTAACAAAACAATTTCTTTTTGGGTTTTTAGGTTGAATTAGAAGATGGGACTATAGGGGTATTATGGGTAAGTGTAGTAGATCCCTTAGAAAATATTAGAATTTCCCTTGTTATATTAATACTCTTAGTATATTTTTGTAATTGATTGATTGTATGGTGTGCCCTTTCTAGGGTTATTGTTTGATTGTGTGGGGTATTGGGCTTACTTGGGGTTTGGGTTTGAGTGAAGACTTGGTTGATGAAGCCATTGAAGACAAAAGGAGTGAAGATCAATTTCAGGAGTTGATGAAGATTGTGGATTGCTTGCAGCTGTTGAAGATTACAAGAACTAGGAGCTAGGTAGAGCTTAGAGTAGAAATTTGATTCTTAAACATGGATGGCTTTGTTTGCCTCCATCCCTCTCTATGATTCAGAGTCTCTCTAGGATACTCACCCCCTTCCTTTGGAAGGCTTGGTGACAGTATCTAAGAGATAGAACTCTTGAGAGAAACATTCTACATTTTGTTAAACAGTCTGTTTGCCACCTTTGGTGGTCAACTAACTGTTTAACATCCCAGTTCATCCTATCAATTGTTCCTCATCCTGGAGAGTTTGATTTGAAGAAAAGCCATGAAAGATTTAAGATAGAGACCATGCTTGAAGATGAAGGTTGTGTTGTTGAAGCTGTGCATGTGACTGCTGCTGTTTGAAGCCCTGCTGTTTGAAGCTGTTGAAGATGATTATTGTTAGAGTTTCTTTCCTTGAAGGTTGATGCTTGCTTGAGGCTTGTAGATGTTTGAAGATGACTTGAAGATAGAAGATGATGGAGCTTGCTGTGCAGAGTTGTTGTTTGCTGTTTATTTTTGCTGTTTAGAAGCTTTTGATGTATTGTTTGAGTTTCCCGGGCTGTATTGTTTGCCAATTAATCTGTTAGGTTGAAAGCGAATTTTGTTCGCTTTTGCCTGTTGTTTTCTAGGTTCGAGGTTGAGTGGGACTCCCTTGCCTCGCTTGTACTGCTACATTCATGCATTTTACTGTTTTATTGTATATATGTTGTTGTTTTTCCGTCTATCCCCTTAGGATCTCTGTTTCTCTCTGCACAAGAGAGAGACATGATAGACATTAGGTCTTAACCCATGCATGATAACATTAGGTTAGTTTGATTCCCTTTTCAACCATAGGTTAGAGTTCTGTCTCTTCTTTCTCAAAACAAACAGAAAAACACAATAAGATTTCAAATCCAATAAAAGACACTTCTTCCGTAAAAGAATGTGAACTCATCAAAACGTCAATTTTTGTCCGCTTGGGCTGTTAATCAGAAAAACCCTTTTTCAGAAGGAGATAAAAGCAATCAAGACAGACTTGTGTCGTACGTGGCCCGAACTACGTTTGCTCTGATCTTTCATGTTGTATGAAAGTACGTAGGCATAGGATGCGATATCCTAGCGAGAAACCTTCCCCTCCTTTCCCGTAGGTAGGCGAACTACGTTGACTCTGATTTCTCGTTCCAGACGGGAATACGTAGGCATAAAGTGCGATACTTTGCCGAGTCATTTTCTTTTCTTTTAACCCCAGACCTGTAGAGTAGATAGAATAACAATCCTTTCGACAAAAAACAAGCGTGGATCCCGTCGAGTACGACGGACGTGAGGGGTGCTAATACCTTCCCCTTGCGTAACCGACTCCCGAATCCAGGATTTGGTTGCGATGACCATTCCTTTCCCGTCTTTGCGGTAGGTTTACTCTGAGCATTTCCTTTCCCTCCTTTGGGATAAATAACACACAGTGGCGACTCTTCTGTTCAGCCGGCGCCGATTTTCGCAGTAGCGACAGCTGGCGACTCTGCTAGGGACTCCAACGGTTCCCTACGCGAGTCAATCCTAGCGCTTGTTTTCCTGTCGAGGATTTTGTATGGATTTACTTTCCAGTCATTTACTTTCAGCATTAGTTTATTGTGATTATTGTTGTGGGTATGTTGGGGTTTCTGTTATGGAGAGATAAGCCGGACCTGGGCTTGAGTGCACCTAGAATTAGAGTGGAAAGTAGTGGGCGCGCACATGCTTTGTATGTCCTAGTGTCCCGCGAAATCCACACTCAGACGGGGTTCTTCTGGTTGGCCTCCTGTCCTACCCTTTGGGTGGCATGGGTTGCTGGTTAGTTGGATTGTCGACTCTGGGAACCGATCAATTGGAAGTTGGCTAAGTGAGGCCTCTTTAGGATTTGATGATGCCACTCCTTCTGGGAATCGTATCATCAACCCTGAAAGTCTGTGACGCCGACGACCGCATAGGATGCCATACCATTTGTCAGTTACTAGGACACCTACCTGTGAGAGGGTTTGGGGCTATACAGGTAACTAGACCTCCAGATACCGGTTTGTTTCTTGATTTGAGATTCAGGCTACCTATGGACAGTTATTGGGGGGTGTGGATAACACTCAGATTACTAAGCCCAAAACATTGAATAAGTGAAACGCAGCGTTTCCTTCACAAACCCTTCACAATTCAGAATTAAAACACAGCCATTGGATCTCCTCATAGTCAATGGTCAAAACATGATCTGATGGTGAGAACTTCATCTTCTCCAATTCAAAGCTCTGAGCTTCGTGCCCAGCTCTGGCCACCTCCGATGGAACTCCGGCCAACCCCTTCAACCCTAGTTCTTCCTAGAGGCCTCCAATCCAAGAGGTCAAAACATGAAATACACTCCAAATCTTGCCACGAACTCAATCATGCCCAAAGTTTCCTCTGAAACCTCAAGAATCAACATCTCCCAATCTTAACCGAAAATGGTGATCTTCCTATTTTGTCTCTAATTCAACAATTAACCATCTGAAAACCATCCTAGGCCATTCTACAACTAATCTAACACCCTAATTCAACCTAATCCTACCTAAATCAAGCTATAGGAAGAAGGTTACAAACCTGGAAATTCTTGAATAACAGATGCACGAAATCTCCACTTCAAGCTCTCAAATCTTCTGGACACGATCACTGAACTTCCTTCTTGCTTCTGTATGCAAAAGATTCAATGGAGAGTGCTTCAATCTTGAAACACGATAAAGAGTTGCAGGTGCTGAAAACTACTTGCTCCCACACGATCTAGCCACCAATTCTCCTTGGAAATGATCTAGAATCAATCCTTGATACTCAGGGAAGAAGAACCAACCAAGAAAATGGAAGGAAATGGAAGAAATTGATGAAATCGATTTCAATTGCAATCTATGAAAACTCAATTCCAAACTATGCTCAAACCTTCAATGATCACCAACCCTTGCCATGGATGCATTCTACTCAATATATAGGTGAAGTTTGGATGATCTAGAACCCTCTAGATCCTTCCAATGAGATTTTACACATCTCATGTCATGAGATTTTGAATCACTTATCATGACTTGCTCAATTCTGTTTGCAGCTTGAAACTCATCTCAATCTCCTTCAATTTCTCCCCTAGTGACAATTTGGAAGGGTTTAGCTTGCCAAGTTCCTTGCCCATGCCTCAATTTTAAGTTATGCACATGTTACTTAATATGCAAGCAAGTGCTTTTCAAAGCATGTCCATGAATTGAATCTCAAATAAAAAATGTGGCTAAACCAATGTTCTTAAAATGTTTTCTAGAGTCAAAATGATATATTACATGCCATGTTTTGGATGTGTAGCTTGGAAATTTCAATTTCCAACTTTGACTTATTTAACTTATGCCTCCATTTTAGGTCATTTTTACCATTTTGAGCTACAAGCCTTTTCAACATCTCATGACTCCCTTACTAGCCTTAAAACATAATTTTAAGCAAGTTTTATGTTGAAGATTTTTCCATTTGAAGCTTGGAAATAGGAGTTATGGCCTTATGCTTGAAATGACCTGTAATCTCCAAATGACCAAAATGCCCTTGACTTGTCAAAGCCATAAGTTGAGTTCTACAAATCCTATCAAGGACTTATAGTACTCTATAGAAAGCTAAGAATATGAGGAACAACATTCATGTTGATCAAAAGTTCATAGGAGTCATCCTTCTTGGTCAAAAGTTGGATGCAAGTTGGGTGACTTTCAAGGCCCCAGATTCACATACCTCAGATGACCTGTAACTTGTCAAAGTCATAACGTGAGCTCTACAAATCCTATCAAGGACTTCTAGTACTCAAATTAAAGCTAAGAACAAGCTCTACAACATTCATGTTGGGGGCAAGATGAGAGGACAATCACATCTTGAGCTAAACTGCCTTGAAGATAGGGGTCAAACTAGGGGATTTTACACTGTCAAGTCTTAGAAACCCTAGCTTGAAACTTATCAAACTCTTCAATCATGATGAGTTGACCTTGGAATAATCCTTTTAGCATCTCAATGCATCAATCCATGATCACATGGCTCTTGAATTAGGTCTCAACCCTCTCCAAATCATCATTTGACCTAGGGTTGACTCAGCCAAACCCTAATTACACCACTCATGGCTAGGTCCTCCTTTAATCTTGTGCCATGACCTATCTAGGCTTTATGATGGCTTTCAAGACATCTCATAAGCTCTATCAAGGCTTCAAGTCTTTCTTCATAGCTTCAGAATCATCAGAGGAGCTTCCCATAACTCTCAAGTTAGGAGGCACACAACTTGGTTCCAACCACTCTCTCTGAGGATCTTTTAACTTTTTCTGACAAAGATATCAACCCTTGACCACTTGACTAATCTTCTTGGCTAGCTTCAAACTCTTGCATAACCCTTGATTGGTAATCATACCTCTTGATCTCCTGCATGCATGTCAAATGAAATGCAAATGATAATGCTAATGTGAATGAAATGAAACACAAGCTAGGTAAAGAAGTTGTTGGTCAAATTTTGGGGTGTAACAGCTGGTAATCATTGATTGGCTGCTCAGCCAGGTACTCTGACAGTACACTACCTTTGATTGCCTTTTGCGAAACATACTGTATATCATACTCCGTCAGTACCATCTGCCATCGGGCAATCCTTCCAGAAAGTGCCTGCTTCTCAAAGACATATTTGATCGGATCCATCTTCGAAATCAGCATGGTTGTATGATTTTGCATGTATTGTCTCAGACGTTTGGCAGCCCAAGCAAGTGCACAACACGTCTTTTCGAGCATGGAGTAACGGGATTCACAATCTATGAATTTTTTACTCAGGTAATAGATCACATGCTCTTTTCGTCCAGTCTCGTCATGTTGACCGAGAACAGAACCCATACTGTTCTCAAGAACTGTCAAGTACATGATCAATGGCCTCCCATCTACTGGGGGTATCAAAATCGTAGGTTCCTGCAAGTATTCTTTTATTCTTTCAAACGCCTTTTGACAGTTTTCATTCCAGACAATCGTCTGATCTTTTTTCAACAGTTTAAACATCGGCTCACACGTGGCAGTAAGGTGAGATATGAACCGGGCAATGTAGTTCAACCTCCCTAAAAAGCCACGAACCTCTTTCTCCGCTTTTGGCGCTGGCATTTCTTGTATTGCTTTTATTTTTGCAGGATCAACCTCTATTCCTTTTTCGCTAACAATGAACCCCAGTAGCTTACCAGATCTCACCCCGAAGGTGCACTTATTAGGATTCAGCCTTAGCCTGAACTTCCTAAGCCTCTCAAACAATTTCAGAAGATTCACCAGATGCTCTTCCTCCGTCTGGGATTTGGCAATCATATCGTCAACATAGACCTCAATCTCTTTATGCATCATGTCATGAAAGAGTGTCGTCATAGCACGTTGATATCTTGCCCCAGTGTTCTTCAAACCAAAGGGCATCACTTTGTAGCAGAACGTTCCCCACGGGGTAATAAAAGTTGTTTTCTCCATATCCTCCGGCGCCATCTTAATCTGATTGTAGCCCGAAAAGCCGTCCATGAAGGAAAACACCAAGAATTGAGCAGTGTTGTCGACCAACACGTCAATATGAGGAAGCGGGAAGTCATCCTTAGGGCTCGCCTTGTTCAGATCCCGATAGTCAACCCATATCTGCACCTTACCATCTTTCTTTGGTACAGGTACTATATTGGTGACCCAAGGAGGGTAAGTTGTAACAGCTAGAAAATCAGCGTCCCACTGTTTCTGCACTTTCTCTTTAATCTTTACAGCCATATTTGGTTTCGTTCTTCTGAGCTTTTGCTTGACCGGTGGACAGTCTTCACGCAATGGCAAGCGGTGGACCACAATATCAGTGTCTAGCCCAGGCATATCTTCGTAAGACCAAGCAAAGATGTCACTATACTCTCGAAGCATCTCGAAAAGTCTCTGCTTGATATCACCTTGCTGCGTAACCCCTATCCGGACATTCCTGACAATTTCTTCTGAACCCAAATTAATGGTCTCAATATCCTCCTGATGAGGCAGAATGATTCTCTCTTCTTGTTTCAAAAGACGAGTCAGCTCTTCTGGTAAGTCGTCGTCCTCAACAATCTCTTCTTCGGCTTGAAATATTGGGTGCTCAAAGTCGAAGCGAGTCATAGGGAGATCTTGATCGGTGTCATCTGAAATATGAATCCTACAAGAGAAAGGGTTAAATGCTTCAAATGATATGCAAACGAAACATACGACCACATTGCCATTTTATTGTAAAAATAAAATAGAAAAAACAGGGATCACAAAATTTGCATGAGGAAAACGCCTTTATTTGATGATTAAAACAAAGTATACACATAAATAAGTAGGCCCTGAAATAAAATCACTATGCCTCGGGTAGGACATATGATTGTACAATAATCGAAAAAACAAGGCATTACTGTTTCGGCGTCACTTGAATAAAGTCCTAGATAGACTAGTTGCATAGGCTCTATCCTGGCTTGCTGAGCTTGATCCATGAATCCATGTCACAATCGCTATCTCCATATTCACTGTCAGACACAACATTGATTTGTTCAAAACTGACTCCTCCGGGAGTAAACACAATCGGCCCCTTGAACTTTGGCGCGCTCTGTGATGAAGATGACGACGACGGGCGGTACCCTAAGCCAAACTTGTCCTGCTTAACAGGAATCTCAAGAACTTGACCCTAACCTTTGGTTTCCCTGGCCTGAACTACCGCTTGGGCTTCTCTGTACGACGACATAGCCACCTCTGGCCCGCTGCTTATGACAGGAGATTTATCTCTGATCTGCACTCCTTCAAAGGCTTGGCACAATGTCTCATGGATATCTCCATCCACTTCGACATATTTGAACGACGACAGGTGACTAACCAGGATATCTTCCTCCCCACATATGGTGACAATGCTGCCACCGACCATATATTTAAGCTTTTGGTGCAACGTAGACGTTACAGCCCCTGCAGCGTGAATCCACGGTCGTCCGAGCAAACAACTGTAAGCTGGCTGAATGTCCATGATGTAAAACACAGTGTCAAACACCTCTGGACCAACCTGGATTGGCAAAGTCAGTTCTCCAAACACGGACCTTCTAGTCCTGTCAAAAGCTCTCACTACCAAGTCACTTGGCATGCAGATTATACCTCGGGTATCTAGCTTCAACAACGCCTTCTTGGGCAACACATTCAGGGACGAACCCATGTCAACTAGGACATGAGACATAACAGTGCCCCTACACTCAACTGAAATATGCAACGCACTGTTATGGTTATGGCCCCTGGGTGTCAAATCAAAATCTGTAAAGCCAAGGCCATGCCCCGCATTCACGTGTGCAATCACTCCTTCGAGATGATTCACAGATATCTCCTGGGGTACATAGGCAGCATCCAGAGCTTTTAGCAATGCGTTTCGGTGTGATTCAGAATAAAGCAGCAGTGACAAAATCGAGATTTTGGAAGGCGTCTGCTGCAGATGATTGATAATTTTATAATCGCTCTTCCTAATTAATCTCATAAACTCTTCCACATCTTTGGTCAAAGCCTCTTTTTCCTTCTTTTGAGAAGGTCCCTCTTCATTGACTTTACCTTTCCCCTTGGCAATTCTCTCGGCTTCTACTTCTGGTGACGCAAAAATTCTACCGCTGCGGGTTATGCCCCCTGCCCCCACAAGGTTATCAACTGACCCTACCGACGGGCTTGCCAGGTTAATCTTCTCCCCATTGCAGTAAACTTCCGCCTCATAGTTCCAAGGGATGGCTTTAGTGCTTTCATACGAAATGGGTCCAGCTTTGGTTATTGTGATAGTCGGTCGCTTGGGAGGCGCTGATATCGTGACAGTCTTAAACGGGATTGTAATCGTTGCAACTTCGCCCTGCTTTTCAGCTATTGCCTCAACAGGCTTCTCTTCAGCAGTACGGTCGAATTGCAGCATACCTTCATCAATCAACCCTTGAATACCTCTTCTCAAGTTATCACAACCCTCAAGCCGGGCCAAACAATCAACGCAATCTGCATCACAACCAGGGAACACTCCCCCTCTCAACAATCTGTTCTTGACATAGCCCAGGGGCGTCTTTAGTTCATCCACATTCATAACCAGATTCAGACTAGCATCTTCCAAAATTGCAACCACCTGCGCAGATCCGTGAGTTGGCATCGGATTTTTCTCAATGTTGGGCGCTTCATTACCAAAGTTTAGAGCCTTTATATCTAACAAATCTTGCACCTTGTGCTTGAAAGCATGATAGTTCTCGATGCTATGACCGGGTGCCCCGGAGTGGAATTCACAATGTGCATTGGCGTCATATCCGAAAGGAGGCGTGCCATTCAGCGGAGCTAACGTCCTTTTCTCAACAAGCTGCAATTGTAACAAAGTTGGAAGAAGTTGAGCATACAGAAATGGAGGCGCATCAAATACCCTTTTCACAGCCCTATCCCGACCTTGATATCTCTGCGGAGCCGAATTCTGTCGTCCCTGTTGCTGTTGTGGCTGTTGTTGTTGCTGAGGTACAGGGATTGTCACACTAGCAATCTGATGCTGATGGTATTGGTTTCGACCTCTACCCCTTCCTCGAGAGTTGTATACTGAATTATTGTCTCCCTGTCTCTTGTTCCCAAAAGCTCTCTTACCACCTCCAGCTGAGGTTGACTCTCCCGCTTGAATCTTACCAATCTTGACGCCATTCTCTATACGTTCTCCCAAGAGTATCAACTCAGAAAAGTTACTCATCGTACAATTGATAAGCCGATCATAATACAACCCAGAGAAAGTGCCCACGAACATATCCACCAACTCCCGCTCTACCATAGGTGGGTGTACCCTGGCTGCAAGCTCACGCCACCTCTGGGCGTATTCTTTGAAACTCTCGCTATTTTTCTGAGAAAGATTTTAGAGTTGGACCCTGTTCGGCGCAAGGTCGCTGTTATATTGGTAATGCTTGACAAAAGCTTCTGCCAACTCCTTCCAGCTACCAATCTGAGTAGGCTCTAACCCCATATACCATTCCAATGACGGTCCCGACAGGCTATCCTGGAAAAAATGCATCAACATCTTCTCGTCATCAGAATAGGCGGACATTCTCCGATAGTAAGATCGCGCGTGAACTCTCGGGCAAGTATCCCCCTTATACTTGTCGAAAGTGGGTGCTTTAAACTTGAGTGGCACCCTCAAGCCAGGAACCAATCCCATGTTAGCCACGTCGAACCCCGTGGAATTTTGATTAGCAAGATTCCTCATATGTTCTTCCAACAACCTGAATCTTCTATCATTGTCAGCGGGCATCTCAAGATCCCTGCCTGGCGGAGGGAAAGCATCTTCTTGAGGATCTTCGCCCCAGTGAGAATCCCCGTTGTCATACCCAGCATAAGCAGCGTTAGGACCGAAGCCAGCCTGATTGAACCTGGGACCATACCCCATATTACCAAAATCCTGATTTCCAGCACCTGGCCCAGAACTAGCATTGTGAGCACCCATTCCAACACCATTGTTGCTTGCATTGCCAAAACCTGCGTTATCGAAGCCCTGATTGCCATAACCCTGATTTCCATAACTATGATTGCCATAGCCTTGATTACCACCAAAACCAGCATTGCCAACACCGATACCCATAACAGTATTTCCAGCACCGAGACCAACATTCCCAATTCCAACATTAAACCCAACATTTTCAGCACCAACATTACCATTGGTTTCCACATGCCCATTACCGTTACCAGTCACATTTCCGTTCCCAGCTCTGTTACCGTTCTCAGTCGTATTGAGGACAACCACTGGTACAACGTCACCAGCTTGGAGAGTCTCGCCATGAAGAGGATCAGTAGCAACTCCGCCATGTAGCACACCATGACCGTCAACCCTGGCAATCAGAGGCTGCACCAAAGTGTGCAGCTGCTCCTGGACCTTGGCCACAGTTTCCATCACCTGCATGAACTGCGCCATCCTGTCGCGCATATCTTGCATCTCAGTTTGCATCTGATCCATGGTTTTCTTGCAGTTGCTTCTGGTAGAGTAGCGATGAATTCGCTGATCGGCAATCCTAGAACCTGCATCAACAGAGGGTTAGGAGACAGCTAAAGGTACCTGCTATGCAAATGATTTATGCAGATGCAAACATGTGTCTGTGCGTTAGGGAGATTTTCCCCCAATTCGAATGCCAGAGTGTCAGTGCTGATAACAAGAAGTCCGGATCTAGTCACTGAAATAACATCTCATATATATATAAGGCCTAACGGCAGCAGTACAAAGTCAATGAATACATGGGGAATCAAAGCATGACCTCAACCAACAAGCCTGGTGATGGTCATCCTACAACAAAGATCAGAGAAATACAAAGGGTTACAAAGATAATCAAGTGCGACAACGGGCATGAAACTCCTCTAGCAACTCTTTTGTATTGGGATGATCTGGCCGAGTGAGTAACCCTTCAACGAGCAACTCTCTCTGCATAATAGTGCACTGGAGACCTTCAACTGAATCTTCCCACGCTCCCTGGCCAAAGAAATCTTCTAACTTTCGCTTCTTAGACTCGAACCTCTGCTTGCGATCTTTCAGGTTAGCAATAGCTTTGTTCAGCATGTCCTCAGTGGCATATCTGCGAGTAGTTTCCTCATCAAACATCTTCTCACTAGCCTTCACTTGAGCTTTCAATTTGGAGATCTATTGTTTCAATTTATCCTCCCTCTCTTTGTTGTTGGCTATGGTGGCATTTCAGAGCTGATTGAACTTGGATATTCTCCGGTATGCTTCATCCAGATTCTGCTTCTTGGTAGCTAGTACATCATTGACAGATTTGAAGTCCAGACCCAAACGCTCACGATCAGCTATCTGCTTAGTCAAGTCCGTGCCTAACCTTTCACCAACTCTGTCTACTTCTTGAAGGAGTGGACGACTTCGTTTCTCTCGCTTCTAACCTGTGTCATCTCTTTTTCCAACTCTTAATTGGTCTTTTTTAGCTCTTCCTTCTCAGCTAACATCTGATTATACTGCTGAATAGATACGGTAGTAGCCTCTTCAACCACTGGAGGGCACTCTGTCTTGGCAGGAGGAAATGGCATCCCTATGGTCTCTGCTCTAGTCTTGACCCAGGTCACATAGGGAGCATAATCTTGGCTATTGCTCTTACCCAACAATGATTTCCCTCATATACTAATATCATTCCAGGCATGCTGAAGCTTAGATAACATATCCCCCTCTAGAAGACCAGTGAGGTACAGAGATTCCTGCACCTCTTCATCTTTTGGTGGACCCCTCAAAGCATAGGCAAACTGTCTGACAAGTAGAGATGGATTATAGTTGATACATCCCTTTCTTCCAATCAAAGGCACATTCGGAAACCCACTGCAGCTGAATATGACTTCAGTACCCAACATATCTCTGTCAAACCAAACAACATTCTCTGCTGATAAACCCATCAATCACTCAGACCACTCAGTTGTGGCTGCAGACGAGGCAAAGAGACCCTTCTTGGGCAGGTGACTATCAAACCATCTATAGCGTAAGGGCACACAGCATGATACATTCTTACCCCTTCTATTTTCGTTCTTGTAATGGACTGAATGATACACATCGCCAATCAAGGTAGGAACTGGATTCCCTGATGCAAAGATATGAAAGGCGTCCAAGTCTACAAAATTAGGCATGTTGGGAAACAAAATGATGCCATATATGCAGAGGGAAAGAATGGCGTTGAATGCGATCCAACAACCGTCTTTGGCACACTGTTGGGATTTCCCAACTAGAAACTACAGAGAAAATCCAGGAACCCCATTCCAACTGGACAGGATCAACTCAGAGGCATCCAAATGAAGAGAAAGAGCTAGATTAGCCATATTAGGCTTAGCATCCATATGAACAAATGGCATCTGACTCTTGATAGGCACACCCAACAACTCAGCATACTCCTCTAATGTAGGTGCAAGAATGAAGTCCGGGAAAGTGATGCATATCAAGGGAGGACCATAGAACTGCAGCAAGGCATACAACCCATTCAACTCATACACAGAAGGTTTACGAACCAGACTAAGCAGCTTCCCATAAGATTTTCTGAATTCCCCTCTCACTGTATCATCTGCCAAGGCAATCAAACTGGACAACAAAGCAACATCTGGGGTAGGGAGCTTGTAAGCCACATTCTTCCTCAGAGAACCCATGATAGCACAACAGAAGGCAAGAAAACCGGAACCGGGGGATGATGTACCTGCAACACAGACACACGTTAATGATATGCAAATGAGTATGCAAAAATGAAAAATGCAAACATGCAACAGGGGATCAAGATGGCTGCTGAGAAGACCAAGGCTCTGATCCAACACAATCACAACACTGGTCTGATAGCACAACCCTGAAGAGGACTAATAAATATGCACTGTCGAGAACAACCACATTTCTGACGATAAGAACCCCAACAAAACTGATTCACCGTCAAGAAAACCAGGTATTCTGAAGGTTAAGGTTTCCTGCAATAACCCGACCCCGCTCACAGGTATGGACCTAAACCACAAACAAGGTATGGCATCCTATGCGTTTCCTAGCATCACAGACTTTCAAGAACGATGATACGATACCCAGAAGGTGTGGCATCATCATCTCTTGAAGTGGCCTCACACTGCTGAGTCACAAATGATCGGTCCCCAGAGTCGACAATCCTCCAAACTAACAACCCCTCAGCCCCAAAGGGCCAGAAAAGAAGTCAACCGGGAGAACCTCGTCTGAGCGTGGATTTCATGAGACACTAGTGCCTGCAAAGCAAGCACGCGGCCACTAATTTCCACAACTAATGCTAAGTACACTCAAGCCAGGGTCTGGCTTCTCACTCATCAGAGCCCCTTCCCAAAACAGCACAATAATAATATCATACTGAAAATAAAATGCGGAAAGTAAAATGCGATAAATAAAACCCAACAGGTAAACACACAAGCGCTAGGATTGACTCGCATAGGGAACTAGAGTCCCCAGCAGAGTCTCCAATAGAGTTGCCAGCGGTCGCTACTGCGAAAAACGAGGCCGACAAAACAGAAGAGTCGCCACCTTTTTTTATTTATCCCTCAGAACGGGAAAGGAAACAATCGGAAAAACCTGACAAAAAGGTATAAGACAAGGTCATCGCAACCATTGTCTGGACTCGGGAGTCAGTTACGCAAGGGGAAGGTATTAGCACCCCTCACGTCCATCGTACTCGATGGGATCCACGCTTGTTGTGTTTATTTGACGGGTTTGTTACATCTATCTACGCTAAAAGTATGGTCTGAAAAGAAAAGAAAATGACTCGGCAAAGCGTCGCACTTTATGCCTACGTATTCCCGTCTGGAACGAGAAATCAGAGTCAACATAGTTCGCCTAACTACGGGTTACGGGGAAGGTTGCTCGCCGAGATATCGCATCTCGTGCCTACGTACTTTCACACAGCGTGAAAGATCAGAGCAAACGTAGTTCGGGACAAGAGAGACACAAATTTGTCTTTTTTGTCCGAGTAGGGTTAACAGACGGTTCCAGCAGTTGGTGTATGCAGCTCGCTCGATGGAGACTTAGGCGTTTACCGTTTGCGGTAGAACCAGGAGTTAACAAAACTCTCCTTCTGAAAAGGGTTTCCAAGAAATTAACGGTCCAAGAGGACAAAAAGAATTTGATCTTTGTTTTCTATTTTTTAAAAGAAGTGTCTTTTTGTGAATGCGTCGCATGTCACCCAAAGGGTGCCATACTAAACATCCAGATTGTTGGAAAGAAACTCTCCAACAACCCTTTCTCAAGTAGCTTAAGGCTCGTAGCGTACGACATCGATTAACCTTTATTACTGTATTTTGATTCGTTTGAAGATGAGAAGAGAAAAGATGCACTAAAGGGGAACTGATCCAATCCTAAAGTTGTCATGCAAAATTGATCCTATGGTTGAGGTTAGGGGGAAGCTAAATAATGTTATCATGCATGGTTACAACCCTAATGTTTGTCATAACTTCTCTTGAACAAGAGAAATTAGAGTTCCTAGGGGAACATGGCAAAGGAAAACAACAGCAAAAGAAATAACAATAAAGAAATAACTGTAAATAAAATGCATGCAATGCAACAAACAAGCAGAAGGAGCCAAGCTCAACTTCTAGAGCAAGCAAACCCAAAGGCAACACACAAAGCACAGGCAAGGGAGACAGACTCAACCTTAAACCAGCAAGCAAAGCCAATCAATAACAGTCAAGCAGAAGGAGACAAACTCAACCTCTAAATGCAGACAAGCAAAGGGAGCTATCCTCAACCTCTAGGATGCTCTTAGGCCTAGATCACTATATGAGAGCCTAGTTTAATGCAACACACAGTCAATCAGTCATACAGGCAACAGTCAAACAATCAGAGGAAACAGCAGACAAAACAACAGACAAACAGCTCAACAGCAAAGCAAATAAACAGCAAAACAAACAAATAGTCTGCAAACAACTCCAAGCCAAAGCCATCTTCAAAAGAAGTCTTCATCTTCAAGCTCCACCAAGAGAGAAGAGAATTAACAACAAGATCATTGATTGATGATGGGAAGCAAGATGGAAACCAAAGGAATCCAACCTGACACTCAACCATGCATCTGAGATAGGCATCCTCAAAGGTTCTGCCTCTTGTGAAATGCCACGCATCCTTCCGAAGGAAGGATGAGGTTTCCATATAGGGACCTTGAGTCATAGGATGAGAGTGGAAAGCAATCAAAGTAATCCATGTTTATTTGAAGAAGGAGAAAGAAAACTAGGCTCTTCCTAACCCTAATTGAACAAGCTCAAAGAAAGCTACCAAAAGAAGGTCTAAACACCAAAACAAGCACCACCATCAAGCAAACAGAAGCCTATACATGTCTAAAGTACCATCAAAAAATATTAGCAAACCTATCATGAACTAAAGGCAACCATTGAGGTCATTCTAAAGCAAGTGCTATGTTGAAAGCAACTTAAAACTAGCCTAAGTACTAACTCTATGAAAAATGTTAAAACTATTTCTAAAATCCTATAAGATTTTCTAACGAAACCTAAACATGTTAAGGACCTATAGTAGAAAGGTCAAGGATCAAATCAAAAGGGAAGATCACCTAAAAAATCCTATATCACAAGGTATCAAATGAAAACCCTAAAATGGAAGGTCTAAAGATCCTAATCCAAAACAGAACTTAATGTTGTCTAAAAAATCTAAATTAAATCATAGGGGATCATGCATCTCTAATATACCAGCTAGCAAAAAATCTCAACCAAATTCATTACCAATTGAAAGAACAAAAATCAACAAAAACATGGATCAAATATGCAAAATTAAAGAAATTAAAAAAAAAAGAGAAAATACTCAAAAAAAAATGGAAAAAATAAGCAAAAATGAAATATTAAAGCATCATAAAATCAAGAATAAAACCAGGAGCATGGACATATTTTTATTTTATTTTTCTGATGAATATTGGAATTAAAATGAATTTTAAAAGGAAACAAACAATTAAAATAATAAGAAAATCAATTAAACAAAATAAAAGCCAGGATTAAATGAGGGGCGTTGGATCTATGACTTGGTAAGCTAATCTGAGGTCTCACAGGCTGCCACCTCATTTAATGAAACACAGTGTTTCATAACCAAAGTTCAACTTTTGAGAACAAGTCGTGGCCATACGATTGGGATACAAAGTCAAGATTTCAAGCAGATCCAAGGGTGCACACTTCATCTTCCTCATTCAAACCTCAGAAGGGGGAAACTTGCAGCGGTGGCCGGAGAAAGACGTCGGTCGTCTTCTCCGGCGAGACATCACACGCAGGTCCTCAAACCTCAACCAAAACTATACAGGCTCACTCCAAATTTCATGTAGATTCCAAATATCATGTTCATTTTCCCTGATTCCTTCTAGATCTTAAAATACGATAGCAAACAGAAATCACACCACATCCTCAAGTGTCACCAATCCTTAATCAAAAACCACAGATCAAATCCTCATGCTTCCTAGATCATTGTGAACTATCTAAATCGTGTTGAAACCTTAAGATCAGGCCAATCCAACTCCAAACAGAAATTAGACATCAACTTAATTTGTCTCTAATCCTTCAATTTATGATCCAAAATCCATCTAGTAACTCTCCTAAAGCCTATCCACATGCTAAAATATGCTAGATCATGCTAGAAAAAGTGCAATCGTGAGAAATAAAAACCTGGAATGTAGCTTGAAATTGAGGTATCTGCAGAGTGATTCTTGGCTCCAACTTGTGCAGATCTACTCAATGAAGTATGTTGAAGATGTTTCAATCCAAGAATTGCCTTGATTTGCTCTGAAAATGAAATCACTATTTCACACTTGAAGCTTGAAACTCAACTTGCAATCTCTGGCTATGGCACGAAATGAACACCAAACTTGCTCTGAATCAGTCATAGAACTTATATAGAAGTGATTTGTGGGCTTTAAAGGTCCAATGGAGGCCCAAATTAGAATATCCAAATTTTACTTTTCCTAGAAAATTCCAACCATGGTGGATACGAATTTGCACTCAAAGCTTCCCCAAGAAGCTTCAACTTTATTGCTTGTGGTCTGGTGAGAGTGTAGAGATCAATTGGAGAGCTTAAACTCATCTCATGACCAAGTTTGGATGTGTTGCTTATTCATGAAGTTACAAGTCAAAATGCCATGAAATAAGCCTCAAATGAAAATTCTAATAATTCCAAAGTGTTTAGAATGATTTTCCTGATTAAAATGAGTACTCACTTGCCTTGTATGAACACAAAATGAATTAATCTTGAATTTTTCACTTAAATGCCTTTAAATTCCCCCTTTTGCCAAATTTCTCAAACCAAGTCTCACCCTAAGCCAAATCAATTGATCATGAGGACATGGTTGTCCTAAAAACATCATTTTGAGCAAGTTTTGTGTTGAAAAAAATTTCATTTGAATCTTGCAAGATGGTGAAAATGACCTATAATGCTAAATGACCTATAATCTCACTTTCCCAAAATACCCCTAACTTGTAAACCTCATAACTTGAGTTCTACAAATCAGATGGAAGACTTCTAGTACAATTTGGAAATCTAAGATCAAAACCTACAACTTTCATGTTGGATAAAAGTTTAGGAGAAACACCCTTCTAGGTCAAAGGTTTCATGGAAGTTATTGAACTTTCAAAGACAAATTTCACATTCCTCAGATGACATGTAACTTGTCTGGACCATAACTTGAGTTCTATAAATCCAATGGATGACTTCTAGTACTCAAATTAAAGCTAAGGACATTGTCTACAAGTTTCATGTTTTCCAAAAGTGGATATGAAACTTGAATCTTGAGATAGGTGGTCTTGAAGTTAGGCACTAAATAGGGGATTTTACCCTGAGAACCCTAGTTTAGCAACTCCTCACACTTTGAATTCTTCTTGGATTGATCTTGGAATATCACCTCATTTATCTCAACACAACTCTCCATGGTTACAAAGACTTAGATTTGAGCTTTGATCCTCTTCAATGGCACAATTGACTTAGGATTACTCAGATGAAAACCCTAATTGCAACACCCTCAACTGTGGCTCTTCACACTTGACACAATGACTTAATTAAGCTCCACCATGACCCTCAAGGCACTCTATGAGCTTTATCCACACACTATCTCCTTGATCAAGGCTCCCCAACCCACTGATGGTCTTCAATTGGTCCTCAGATTAGGAGATTAACCACATACAAACATACAAACTTCTCAAGAACCCAATCCTCTTCCTGATGACTTTGGTGACCTCTCAAGCTTGCATAAGACCTCTAGATAGGCTCCTCTTGATATAAACCACACTTGATCCCCTGCACAAATGAACAATGCTATGCTATGCAAATGTTAGGACAATGATATGCTAATGCAATGAAACATAAACCAAGTAAGAAAAAGTTAGGCAAATTTTGGGGTGCAACAGTTGCCCCTATTCAAGCGGCTTGAACCTGACTGGATGACAAGCGAACAGCTTTCAGCCAATCGAGGTAAAAGACGGTTGAATACCAAAGAACCCGAAAATTTTCTAACTGAAGAAATAAACTGCACAAACTGCTTGGGGAAACAAAAATCCAGATAATTTAATCTGATTGTCACTGCAACAACCGATTAATCATCTGATGCAGAAACTGATTTCAACATCAACCACCTACGTGACGCTGCAAGCGCTGAATCAACAATCAACTTCAAATATATGCTATGATAAGCGGGAACTATGTAAACCGCGTCATCCCTGTACTATCCGGGATCATCTATTTTCGAAGAAACGAGCATCACACTAAATGAAAGCGCAGTATGTCAATGTACTATCTTTTGACCTTCCATTTCCGAAGAAACGGGCATACGCTACGTAAAGCGAGTCATCCCTGTACTATCTGGGATCTTCCCTTTTCGAAGAAATGGGCATCACACTAAATAAAAGCGAGTCATCCCTGTACTATCCGGGATCTTCCCTTTCCGAAGAAACGGGCATCGCACTAAATAAAAGCGCGGAACTGTCAATGTACTATCTTTTGACCTTCCATTTCCTAAGAAACGGGTATACACTACGTAAAGCGAGTCATCCCTGTACTATCCGGGATCTTCCCTTTTTGAAGAAACGGGCATCGCACTAAATAAAAGCGCGGAACTGTCAATGTACTATCTTTTGACCTTCCATTTCCGAAGAAACGGGCATCGCACTAAATAAAAGTGCGGTATCAGGCATCCGAAGACTTGAACAAGCAACTCTGCGGGGAAAATCTGACAACAACTCCAAAGTATAATTATGAAGCCGTTTAATGCTGACGTAACAGCCATTCGCCGGAGAAATCCTGACGACAACTCCAAAGTCTAATTATGAAGTCGTTTAATGCTGACGTAACAGCCATTCGCCGGAGAAATCCTGACAACAACTCCAAAGTCTAATTATGAAGCCGTTTAATGCTAACGTAACAGCAATTCGAGGAAAACTCTGCCGAACTTCAAATTCTAATTATGAAGCCGTTTAGAACTCTTCCGGGGAATTTCTGACAACAACTTCAAGGTCTAATTATGAAGCCGTTTAGAACTCTTCCGGAGAATTTCTAACAACAACTTCAAGGTCTAATTATGAAGCCGTTTAGAACTCTTCCGGGGAATTTCTAACAACAACTTCAAGGTCTAATTATGAAGCCGTTTAATGCTGACGTAACAACAATTCAAGGAAACTTCGTTGGGGAAGAAGAGAAACTTAACCAAGCAACTCTGATGAGGGAACACATGATAGGACGAACGTTATCATCACATATCTCATGCAAAAAAATTTGAATATTCGAAAACCACCCTGAACAAGAATTCCAATCACCTGCAGGGAAGAACGCCTGAAAACAAAGAGGTAACCAACCTGGCTTATGTTTCGAAATGCACATGTTTGAAAATGGCGTAATGCTCCATACGGCATGGAATGCTACATATTTGGGTCAATTGCTATGCAATGCAGGTATGATGATATATGCAAGATGCAAATGCAGGCTCGGGCTGCCGGAGAAAGGCTGGATACAGAACTGCTTCAGCAAAATAAATGCTGAAGACAAAGCCAACTCCGCTGGGGATAACCGGGTATCACAAAATTATCACAGCAAAATAAATGCTGGAAAGGCAAACCGACTTCGCTGGGGGGAGCAACAATCCTGTTGGGGGGATAGCTTTAACAAATCCGTAGTTACGAACTCTGCTGAGGATGATCAACCCTATTGGAGGAAATACAACCTGCTGAAGAACAGAAAGAGCCATCCTGCACGGGGATAACCTCTTCAAACCATGGAAACCCTAGTTGTGCCCTGTGAGGAATTCACTAGGGATTAGATGTACACACGACCACCGTTGGGGATGCACATTACTGCCTGACCGCTTGGTAGCTCGCATCCAACTCTTCTGGGGATAAAGAATGCGACTTCCACCTGCTGGGGAGTAATGAGTTCACTTAGAGCCTGCCCCTACGTTAAGGGACTCCGACTGGGGAAATACGATCCCTTAGCTATTTGCTGCGAAGGTAACGACCCTGCAAAATATGAGCAACAACAAGATATCCTATACAGACGGAAATATCCAGGTCAATAGCCGTGACAATCGCTCAGTCAATTCAAAGTTTTAACATTTATTGGCCAAGGCCTGCAAGTTTATGCACGTGCAAGTTTATCAAAAACATCGGCGTTTTCCACAAACAAAACAGTAAAAGTTAAAACAAAAACGAACAATCAAGTACTGAATAGTATGCGTTTATTGATAGTGGGCCTGTAAATAGGCAAAGTTTTGTACAATGGATGCAACTCTTGAAAAGAGGAAGCTACAAAATAAATACAAATATGTACAGAGGTACAAGGAAATTTGTATACATGTCGGCAACGTGGTACAGACGAACACCATGAGCTGATCCTCCTATGACTCGCCTGACTTCGACGCTTTCCCGATACTCCGTCTTCAGAAGTGAATGACTTGGATAATCGACCCTCGGGTACTCCCAAACCACTAAGAAATGAAGTATCAAACTCGGACCATCGTCATTTGCTTTTTCAATCCCTAACTTTTTCCTGAATCGCCCTTTGCGGGTTTTCGTTTCACCGGGATACCCCTTTTTGCCAAAGTCGCCTTTTCAGGTTTTCGACTTCGCGGGTGTACATCTTTTCAATTTTATCCCTAATTTTTTCCCGAACCTTTTTCTTTTTCTTTTTGGTTCGCCGGGATGCCCCATTTTTGCCTGGACTCTCTTTTTTCTGTCCAGCGGGTCTCTTTAAGTAAAGTATTTTTTAACTGCGTCCGAGTTCACAGGGGATGAAAAATCCTCGCCATCCATGGTGGACAACAGTAAGGCTCCTCCAGAGAAGACCTTTCGAACGATGTATGGACCTTTATAGTTGGGAGTCCATTTGCCCCTGTGATCTGATTGTGGTGGGAGAATCTTCTTCAGCACAAGATCGCCCGTCTGAAAGCTTCGAGGGTGCACCTTCTTGTCATAAGCTTTCTTCATCCAGCTCTGGTATAACCGACCATATGTGATAGATGCAAGTCTCTTCTCATCCATCAAACTGAGCTGATTCAGCCTATTCCTTATCCACTTTGCCTCATCAAGTTGGACATCGAGAAAAACTCTCAAGGAAGGAATCTCAACTTCTAATGGTAGGACAACCTCCATACCATACACCAGTGAGAAACGTGTTGCCCCGGTTGATGTGCATACTGTCGTACGATAACCGTGTAAGGCGAAGGGAAACATCTCGTGCCAGTCTTTGTATGTTACAACCATCTTCTGAACTATCCTCTTGATGTTCTTATTGGCCGCTTCGACAGCGCCATTCATCTTGGGCCGATAGGGATATGAATTATGATGCTCAATCTTAAAATTCTAGCACAATTCCTTCATCATCTTGTTATTCAGGTTCGAACCATTGTCAGTAATGATTCTTTCGGGAATGCCATAACGACAGATGATGTCCTTTTTGATAAACCAGGCTACTACTTGCTTGGCAACATTAGCATAAGACGCTGCTTCAACCCATTTGGTGAAGTAATCGATAGCTACCAAGATGAACCAGTACCCGTTGGATGTGGTGGGCTCGATTTTGCCAATCATATCAATGCCCCACATGAAGAACGACCACAGGGACGCCATAACATTCAAAGGGCTCGGCGGCACCTGAATCTTGTCTGCATAAATCTGGCATTTATGGCACTTCTTTGCAAACTTAAAGCAATCTCTTTCCATCGTCAGCCAATAATACCCTGCCCGTAATAACTTTCTAGACATAGTGTGTCCGCCGGCGTGTGTGCCAAAGGTACCCTTGTGGAACTCTTCCATGAGCAGATTAGCTTCTTTCTCATCTACATATCGCAATAGCACCAAATCATGGTTTCTCCTATACAGAACACCATCCGAATTGAAGTAGATATTGCCAGCCAATCTCCTAAGAGTCTTCTTATCGCGGTTGGATGCCCCAGTCGGATACTCTTGGTTCTTTAGGAAATTCTGGATATCAAAATACCACGGCTTGCCATCGGAAGCTTCCTCAATGGCGAATATGAAGGCGGGCCTATCAAGGCGAGAGATAACTATTCTGGGAGAATCATTCCAGAAGTTAACTTTGTACATAGAAGACAATGTCGCCAGAGCGTCAGCCATCTGATTTTCTGCCCGTGGCACATGGTGAAACTCTACTCTGTCAAAGAAAGGCAACAATCTCCTTGCATAATTCATATACGGTATCAGATTGGGCTGACGAGTCTCCCATTCTCCCTTGATCTGGTTCACGACTAGTGCGGAGTCACCATACACATCAAGATTTTTAATCCTCAAATCAATAGCCTCCTCGAGACCCATGATACACGCCTCATATTCAGCCTCATTGTTGGTAACCGGAAATGTCTCTGGCAGTGAACGGGATGTGCGTCCCATGGGGAGTCGTAATGATTGCCCCAATTCCACTTCCATATGAATTCACAGCACCGTCAAAAATCAATTGCCATTGGGAACCCGGCTCAGGACCTTCACCATGCAACGACTCTTCGCAATCTTTCATCTTTAAGTACATGATATCCTCGTCAGGAAAATCAAACCTCATTAGCTGGTAATCATCGATTGGCTGCTCAGCCAGGTACTCTGACAGTACGCTACCTTTGATAGCCTTTTGCAAAACATATTGTATATCGTACTCCGTCAGTACCATCTGCCATCGGGAAATCCTTCCAGAAAGTGCCTGCTTCTCAAAGACATATTTGATCGGATCCATCTTCAAAATCAGCATGGTTGTATGATTTAGCATGTATTGTCTATGACGTTTGGCAGCCCAAGCAAGTGCACAACACGTCTTTTCGAGCATGGAGTAACGGGATTCACAATCTGTGAATTTTTTACTCAGGTAATAGATCACATGCTCTTTTCGTCCAGTCTCGTCATGTTGACCGAGATCACAACCCATACTGTTCTCTAGAACTGTCAAGTACATGATCAGTGGTCTCCCGGCTACTGGGGGTATCAAAATCGGTGGTTCCTGCAAGTATTCTTTTATTCTTTCAAACGCCTTTTGACAGTTTTCATTCCAGACAATCGCCTGATCTTTTTTCAACAGTTTAAACATTGGCTCACACGTGGCAGTAAGGTGAGATATGAACCGGGCAATGTAGTTCAACCTCCCTAAAAAGCCACGAACCTCTTTCTCTGTTTTTGGCGCTAGCATTTCTTGTATTGCTTTAATTTTTGCAGGATCAACCTCTATTCCTTTTTTGCTAACAATGAACCCCAGTAGCTTACCAGATCTCACCCCGAAGGTGCACTTATTAGGATTCAGCCTCAGCCTGAACTTCCTAAGCCTCTCAAACAATTTCAGAAGATTCACCAGATGCTCTTCCTCCGTCTGGGATTTGGCAATCATATCGTCAACATAGACCTCAATCTCTTTATGCATCATGTCATGAAAGAGTGTCGTCATAGCACGTTGATATGTTGCTCCAGTGTTCTTCAAACCAAAGGGCATCACTTTGTAGCAGAACGTTCCCCACGGGGTAATAAAAGTTGTTTTCTCCATATCCTCCGGTGCCATCTTAATCTGATTGTAGCCCGAAAAGCCGTCCATGAAGGAAAACACCGAGAATTGAGCAATGTTGTCGACCAACACATCAATATGAGGAAGCGGGAAGTCATCCTTAGGGCTCGCCTTATTCAGATCCCGATAGTCAACGCACATCCGCACCTTACCATCTTTCTTTGGTACAGGTACTATATTGGCGACCCAAGGAGGGTAAGTTGTAACAGCTATAAAACCAGCATCCCGCTTTTTCTACACTTCCTCTTTAATCTTTACGGCCATATTTGGTTTCGTTCTTCTGAGCTTTTGCTTGACCGGCGGACAGTCTTCACGCAATGGCAAGCGGTGGACCACAATGTTAGTGTCTAGGCCAGGCATATCTTCAAAAGACCAAGCAAATATGTCACTATACTCTCGAAGCATCTTGACAAGTCTCTACTTGATATCACCTAGCAGCGCAGCCCCTATCCGGACATTCCTGACAATTTCTTCCGAACCCAAATTAACAGTCTCAATATCCTCTTGATGAGGCAGAATGATTCTCTCTTCTTGTTTCAAAAGACGAGTCAGCTCTTCTGGTAAGTCGTCGTCCTCAACAATCTCTTCTTCGGCTTGAAATATCGGGGGCTCAAAGTCGAAGCGAGTCATAGGGAGATCTTGATCGGTGTCATCTGAAATATGAATCCTGCAAGAGAAAGGGTTAAATGCTTCAAATGATATGCAAACGAAACATACGACCACATTGCCATTTTATTGTAAAAATAAAACAGAAAAAACAGGGATCACAAAATTTGCATGAGGAAAACGCCTTTATTTGATGATTAAAACAAAACATACACATAAACAAGTAGGCCCTGAAATAAAATCATTATGCCCCGGGTAGGACATAGGATTGTATAATAATCGAAAAAATAAGGCATTACTGTTTCGGCGTCACTTGAATAAAGTCCTGGATAGACCAGTTGCATAGGCTCTGTCCTGGCTTGCTGGGCTTGATCCATGAATCCATGTCACAATCGCTATCTCCATCTTCACTGTCAGACACAACATTGATCTGTTCAAAACTGACTCCTCCTGGAGTAAACACAATCGGCCCCATGAACTTTGGCGCGCTCTGTGATGAAGATGACGACGACGGGCGGTACCCTAAGCCAAACTTGTCCTGCTTAACAGGAATCTCAAGAACTTGACCCCAACCTTTGGTTTCCCCGACCTGAACTACCGTTTGGGCTTCTCTGTACGACGACATAGCCACCTCTGGCCCGCTGCTTATGACAGGAGATTTATCTCTGATCTGCACTCCTTCAAAGGCTTGGCACAATGTCTCATGGATCTCTCCATCCATTTCGACATATTTGAACGACGACAGGTGACTAACCAGGATATCTTCCTCCCCACATATTGTGACAATGCTACCACCGACCATATATTTAAGCTTTTGGTGCAACATAGACTTTACAGCCCCTGCAGCGTGAATTCACGGTCGTCCGAGCAAACAACTGTAAGCTTGCTGAATGTCCATGATGTAAAACACAGTGTCAAACACCTCTGGACCAACCTAGATTGGCAAAGTCAGTTCTCCGAACACGGACCTTCTAGTCCCGTCAAAAGCTCTCACTACTAAGTCACTTGGCGTGCAAATTATACCTCGGGTATCTAGCTTCAACAACGCCTTCTTGGGCAACACATTCAGGGACAAATCCGTGTCAACCAGGACATGAGACATAATAGTGCCCCTACACTCAACTGAAATATGCAACACACTGTTGTGGTTACGGTCCCTGGGTGTCAAATCAAAATCTGTAAAGCCAAGGCCATGCCCATTCACGTGTGGAATCACTCCTTCGAGCTGATTCACGGATATCTCCTGGGGTACATAGGCAGTATCCAGAGCTTTTAGCAACGCGTTCCGATGAGCTTCGAAACAAAGCAGCAGTGACAAAATCGAGATTTTGGAAGGCGTCTAGTGCAGATGATCGACAATTTTATAATCGCTCTTCCGAATTAATCTCATAAACTCTTCCACATATTTGGTCAAAGCCTCTTTTTCCTTCTCTTGAGAAGGTCCCTCTTCATTGACTTTACCTTTCCCCTTGGCAATTATCTCGGCTTCTACTTCTGGTGACGCAAAAATTCTACCGCTGCGGGTTATGCCCCCTGCCCCCACAAGGTTATCAACTGACCCTACCGGCGGGCTTTCCAGGTTAATCTTCTCCCCATTGCAGTAAACTTCCGCCCCATAGTTCGAAGGGATGGCTTTAGTGCTTTCATACGGAATGGGTCCAGCTTTGGTTATTGTGATAGTCGGTCGCTTGGGAGGTGCCGATATCGTGACAGTCTTAAACGGGATTGTAATCGTTGCAACTTCGCCCTACTTTTCAGCTATTGCCTCAACAGGCTTCTCTTCAGCAGTACGGTCGAAATTGCAGTGTACCTTCGTCAATCAGCCCTTGAATACCTCTTCTCAAGTTATCACAACCCTCAGGCCGGGCCAAACAATCAACGCAATCTGCATCACAACCAGGGAACACTCCCCCTCTCAACAATCTATTCTTGACATAGCCCTGGGGCGTCTTTAGTTCATCCACATTCATAACCAGATTCAGACTAGCATCGTCCAAAATTACACCCACCTGCGCAGATCCGTGAGCTGGCATCAGATTTTTCTCTATGTTGGGCGCTTCATTGCCAAAGTTTATAGCCTTTCTATCTAACAAATCTTGCACCTTGTGCTTGAAAGCATGACAGTTCTCGATGCTATGACCGGGTGCCCCAGAGTGGAATTCACAATGTGCAATGGCGTCATATCCGAAAGGAGGCGTGCCCTTCAGCGGAGCTAACGTCCTTTTCTCAACAAGCTGCAATTGTAACAAAGTTGGAAGAAGCTGAGCATACGGCAATGGAGGCGCATAAAATATCCTTTCACAGCCCTATCCCGACCTTGATATCTCTGCGGAGCCGAATTCTGTCGTCCCTGTTGCTGCTGTGGTTGTTGTTGTTGCTGAGGTACAGGGATTGTCACACTAGCAATCTACTGCTGACGGTATTGGTTTCGACCTCTACCCCTTCCTCGAGATATGTATACTAAATTAGTGTCTCCCTGTCTCTTGTTCCCAAAAGCTCTCTTACCACCTCCAGCTGAGGTTGACTCTCCCGCTTGAATCTTACCAATCTTGACGCCATTCTCTATACGTTCTCCCAAGAGTATCAACTCAGAAAAGTTACTCGTCGTACAATTGATAAGCCGGTCATAATACAACCCAGAGAAAGTGCGCACGAACATATCCACCAACTCCCGCTCTGTCATAGGTGGGTGTACCCTGGCTGCAAGCTCACGCCATCTCTGGGCGTATTCTTTGAAACTCTCGCTATTTTTATGAGAAAGATTTTGGAGTTGGACCCTGTTTGGTGCAAGGTCGCTGTTATATTGGTAATTCTTGACAAAAGCTTCTGCCAACTCCTTCCAGCTACCAATCTGAGTAGGCTCTAACCCCATATACCATTCCAATGACGGTCCCGACAGGCTATCCTGGAAAAAATGCATTAGCATCTTCTCGTCATCAGAATAGGTGGACATTCTCCGATAGTAAGATCGCACGTGAACTCTCGGGCAAGTATCCCCCTTATACTTGTCGAAAGTGGGTGCTTTGAACTTGAGTGGCACCCTCAAGCCAGGAACCAATCCCATGTTAGCCACATCCAACCCCGTGGAATTTTGATTAGCAAGATTCCTCATCTATTCTTCCAACAATCTGAACCTTCTATCATTGTCAGCGGGCATCTCAAGATCCCTGCCTGGCGGAGGGAAAGCATCTTCTTGACGATCTTCGCCCCAGTGAGAATCCCCGTTGTCATACCCAGCATAAGCAGTGTTAGGACCGAAGCCAGCCTGATTGAACCTGGGACCATACCCCATATTACCAAAACCCTGATTTCCAGCACCTGGCCCAAAACCAGCATTGTGAGCACCCATTCCAACACCATTGTTACTTGCATTGCCAAAACCTGCGTTACCGAAGCCCTAATTGCCATAACCCTGATTTCCATAACTATGATTGCCATAGCCTTGATTACCACCAAAACCAGCATTGCCAACACCAATACCCATAACAGTATTTCCAGCACCGAGACCAACATTCCCAATTCCAACATTAAACCCAGCATTTCCAGCACCAACATTACCATTGGTTTCCACATGCCCATTACCGTTACCAGTCACATTTCCGTTCCCAGCTCTGTTACTGTTCTCAGTTGTATTAAGGACAACCACTGGTACAGCGTCACCAGCTTGGAGAGTCTTGCCATGAGGAGGATCAGTAGCAACTCTGCCAGGTAGCACACCATGACCGTCAACCCTGGAAATCAGAGGCTGCACCAAAGTGTGCAGCTGCTCCTGGCCCTTGGCCACAGTTTCCATCACCTGTATGAACTGCGCCATCCTATCGTGCATCTCTTGCATCTCAGTTTGCATCTGATCCATGGCTTTCTTGCAGTTTCTTCTGGTAGAGTAGCGATGAATTGGCTAATCGGCAATCCTGGAACCTGCATCAACAGAGGGTTAGGAGACAGCTAAAGGTACCTGCTATGCAAATGATTTATGCATATGCAAATGTGTGTCTTTGCGTTAGGGAGTTTTTCCCCCGATTCGAATGCCAGAGTGCCAGTGCTGATAACAAAAAGTCCGGATCTAGTCACTAAAATAACATCTCATATATATAAGGCCCAACGGCAGCAGTACAAAGTCAATGAATACATGGGGAATCAAAAGCATGACCTCGACCAACAAGCCTGGTGATGGTCAGCCTATAGCAAAGACCAGAGAAATACAAAGGGTTACAAAGATAATCAAGTGCGACAACGGGCACGAAACTCCTCTAGCAACTCTTTTGTCTTGGGATGATCTGGTCGAGTGAGTAACCCTTCGACGAGCAACTCTCTCTGCATAATAGTGCATTGGAGACCTTCAACTGAATCTTCCCACGCTCCCTGGCCAAAGCAATCTTCTAACTTTCGCTTCTTAGACTCGAACCTCTGCTTGCGATCTTTCAGGTTAGCGATAGCTTTGTTCAGCATGTCCTCAGTGGCATATCTGCGAGCAGTTTCCTCATCAAACATCTTCTCACTAGCCTTCACGTAGGCTTTCAATTTGGAGATCTGTTGTTTCAATTTATCCTCCCTCTCTTTGTTGTTGGCTATGGTGGCATTCCACTGTTGATTGAACTTGGATATTCTCCGGTATGCTTCATCCAGATTCTGCTTCTTGGTAGCCAGTACATCATTGATAGATTTGAAGTTCAGACCCAAACGCTCACGACCAGCTATCTGCTTAGTCAAGTCCGTGTCTAACCTGTTCACCAACTCTGTCTGCTTCTTGAAGGAGTGGACGGCTTTGTTTCTCTCGCTTCTAACCTGTGCCAGCTCTTTCTCCAACTCTTCATTGGCCTTTTTCAGCTCTTCCTTCTCAGCTAACACCTAATTATACTGCTGAATAAATACGGTAGTAGGCTCTTCAACCACTGGAGGGCACTCTGTCTTGGCAGGAGGAAATGGCATCCCTATGGTCTCTGCTCTAGTCTTGACCCAGGTCACATACGGAGCATAAGCTTGGCTATTGCTCTTACCCAACAATGATTTCCCTCATCTACTAATATCATTCCAGGCATGCTGAAGCTTAGATAACATATCCCCCTCTAGAAGACCAGTGAGGTACAGAGATTCCTGCACCTCTTCATCTTTTGGTGGACCCCTCAAAGCATAGGCAAACTATCTGACAAGTAGAGATGGATTATAGTTAATACAACCCTTTCTTCCAATCAAAGGCACATTCGGAAACCCACTGCATCTGAATATGACTTCAGTACCCAACATATCTCTGTCAAACCAAACAACATTCTCTGCTGATAAACCCATCAATCACTCAGACCACTCAGCTGTGGCTGCAGACGAGGCAAAGAGACCCTTCTTGGGCAGGTGACTATCAAACCATCTATAGAGTAAGGGCACACAGCATGATACATTCTTACCCCTTCTATTTTCGTTCTTGTAATGGACTGAATGATACACATCGCCAATCAAGGTAGGAACTAAATTCCCTGATGCAAAGATATGAAAGGCGTCCAAGTCTACAAAATTAGGCATGTTGGGAAATAAAATGATTCCATATATGTAGAGGGTAAGAATGGCGTTGAATGCGATCCAACAACCGTCTTTGGCACACTGTTGGGCTTTCCCAACTAGAAACTGCAGAGAAAATCCAGGAACCCCATTCCAACTGGACAGGATCAACTCAGAGGCATCCAAATGAAGAGAAAGAGCTAGATTAGCCATATTAGGCTTAGCATCCATATGAACAAACAACATCTGACTCTTGATAGGCACACCCAACAACTCATCATACTCCTCTAATGTAGGTGCAAGAATGAAGTTCGGGAAAGTGAAGCATCTCAAGGGAGGCTCATAGAACTGCAACAAGGCATACAACCCATTCAACTCATACACAGAAGGTTTACGAACCAGACTAAGCAGCTTCCCATAAGATTTTCTGAATTCCCCTCTCACTGTATCATCTTCCAAGGCAATCAAATTGGACAACAAAGCAACATCTGGGGTAGGGAGCTTGTAAGCCACATTCTTCCTTAGATAACCCATGATAGCACAACATATGGCAAGAAAACCGTAACTGGGGGATAATGTACCTGCAACACAGACACACGTTAATGATATGCAAATGAGTATGCAAAAATGCAAAATGCATACATGCAACAGGGGATTAAGATGGCTACTGAGAAGACCAAGGCTCTGATCCAACACAATCACAACACTGCTCTGATAGCACAACCCTGAAGAGGACCAATAAATATGCACTGTCGAGAACAACCATATTTCTGACGATAAGAACCCCAACAACACTGATTCACCGTCAAGAAAACCAGGTATTCTGAAGGTTAAGATTTCCTGCAATAACCCGACCCCGCTCACAGGTATGGACCTAAATCACAGACAAGGTATGGCATCCTATGCGTTTCCCAGCGTCACAGACTTTCAAGAACGATGATACGATACCCAGAAAGTGTGGCATCATCACCTCTTGAAGTGGCCTCACTCTGTTGAGTCACAAATGATCGGTCCCCAGAGTCGACAATCCTCCAAACCAACAACCCCTCAGGCCAAAAGGGCCGGAAAAGAAGTCAACCGGGAGAACCTCGTCTGAGCGTGGATTTCATGAGACACTAGAGCCTGCAAAGCAAGCACGCGCCCACTAATTTCCACAACTAATGCTAAGTACACTCAAGCCTGGGTCTGGCTTCTCACCCATCGGAGCCCCTTCCCACAACAGCATAATAATAATATCATACTGAAAATAAAATGCGGAAAGTAAAATGCGATAAATAAAACCCAACAGGTAAACACACAAGCGCTAGGATTGACTCACATAAGGAACCCGAGTCCCCAGCTGTCGCTACTGTGAAAAATGAGGCCAGCAAAATAGAAGAGTCGCCACCTTTCGTTATTTATCCCTCATAACGGGAAAGGAAACGATCGGAAAAACCTGACAAAAAGGTGATAACGCGAAAATATATCTATAAAATGACATGTGTTTTAACTAATGTTTGATCAGTTTCACCCCAAATTCGGGACATTCCATGCTATTTGTCTAAGTATTATGCAGGTATTCGAAGAACATGTCCAAGCAAAGCAATATGAAGAAAGGGAGCAAAAACAAGTGGAAAATGGATGAAAAACCAAGTGAAAACCAGCAGAAACGAGCTTGACTGATGTGACGACCGTCACACAGCTGTTACGACCGTCATGCGTGTGACGACCGTCACACCTCCATGACGACCGTCATGCAGCCAGAACGTGCAGAATGAAGTCACGTGCAAATTTCTCCCCTCAAAGACCAAAAGTGTGGCCACTAACTCCTATTTTTCTGCCTCAAACCCACTTCCTGAAGGAATAACCGTTAGATACCCTCCCTCTATAAAAGGAAGAGGTTGGGACCTGAAAAAGGAAGCCGCATTCAAGACAACGAAGTGCTGCCAATTCATCTTCAGAGCAACCTTTCCATTATTCTATTCTTATTTGTTTCTCTTTTCCTTCTCTGCATTCTTTGATATTTTGTAATTCCCATTTCCCTTGTACGATCAATTGGCACAAAGACCAGAATCCTGCCAACATTGTGGAGGATCTGCCCAAAGGCCAATTGGAATATTTACAGGTTTTCAATTTTAATCGTAATTTCAGTTTTCATTATGATGCATGTCATTAATTACCATTTTTATTTATGTATTACCATTTCTATTTCCATGTCTAGCTAAACTACTGTAATCGATATGTAATAATAATTCAGACGGAATTTGATAATAATTGGCGTAGTTTTTCTCTTTTCAAAAACTCAGTTATGGTTCTAGTTTTTAATCAAAAATTCTAAATAAACCTTTGTCACGACAGTGAGGAGCTATTTACGGTGGTTTTGCCACGATAGTGGGAAACCATATTAAGGTACGAACCAACAAGCGACAGCTGAGGCTAAGACCAGATAGTAAAAACTAGGCATTCGATTTAAAAACAGCGAAAGCACTTTAAAAAGGATTAGAACTTAGAGATTTTCAAAAGGTAACTCTAACCCCGAACGGGATAGCGACAGCATACGTTCCGCCTTAGAGTTGCGACTAGCGTCAACAACCATCGTGAGACAAAAGTCTTTAGATCACTATTTTCTTCTTAAACTAAGTTTGAAAACACTTAATACGCCAATAAGTTGTCAAATCCCCGAAGAACAAAATTATTGCATATCGATTCATAAATTCATATCTTAAGTAAAAACCTTAGTTCCCTTTAGTTTACGCATCTACTCCATTATTATTCAACTTGAAACCAAACCGACCTAGCTAAACACCGTAACACCCGATAATACTAGATTGATTACGAGTCCCTGTGGGATCGATATCTATTATTACTACGCGATAGACTGTGCACTTGCAGTTAGATTTGTTAGACATAAAAAGTCGCGATCAAGTTTTTGGCGCCGTTGCCGAGGACCCGTTTAGTCAATAGTGTAATCCTTTGTTACACATTATAGACTAGGTTAACAATTCTCTCTCCCTCTACTCGTTCTTCGATTGTATGCCAAGTACTCGCTCACAAGGCGAAATCTTACAACCTACAATCGCTGAACTAGAGCGCTTCTTACATCTAAGAAGGCGCATCGTCGAATATCAACGAAGACACAACATTCCTGATCTTCTAGCTCATCCTCCTGTTGAAGAAGCAAAGATGGCTGAAGGACCTCAAAACAAACCGCTGAAGGCATACGCTACACCCTCTCAGATGGAGCCTAGAAGTAGCATAGCTGCCCCAGCTATAAATCGAACCGATTTCGAACTAAAACCGTCATTGCTGTCAGTTGTACAACAAAACCAATTCTCAGGAAATGCAACTGAGGATCCAAATGAACACTTAACGAAGTTTGTACAATACGCAGACACATTGAAAGCAAATGGAGTAACTCCAGACGCTATAAGACTTCGTCTTTTCCCTTTCTCTCTTAGAGATAGAGCTTGGACATGGTTACAATCCTTACCATCCAACTCCGTTACGACATGGGAACAGTTGAAGAACGTTTTCTTAGCGAGATATTTTCCGCCAAGCAAAACTGCTATGCTTAGAGCCCAAATTAACGGATTTCGACAAAAAGATACTGAATCACTCTACAAAGCGTGGGAAAGGTTCAAAGATATGATGAGAACATGTCCTCACCACGGTCTAGAAGACTGGGTGACGATCCATACTTTCTATAATGGGCTTCTATACAACACCAGATTAACGGTAGACGCCGCCGCGGGCGGTGCACTTATGGATAAGCCATACGACGAAGCCTATCAACTAATCGAAAACATGTCTCAGAACCACTGCCAATGGGGAGGTGAACGCATTCCGGCAGAGAAACCCGCAGTGAAAGGTGGGATGTACGAGATCAGCAGCCTTGAAAAGTTCAACGCTAAAGTAGATGCTCTAGCACAGAAAATCGACAGTCTGACCATTAACACCACTGCAACCGTCGCCGCCGTAACTCCAAACTGCGAGTTATGCGGAATCGCCACTCATAATGCGCCCGAGTGCCCATTGTTGGCCGGAATCCCACCAGACCAAGTAAATTACGCTCAAGGAAACCCTTACGCAAATACTTACAACCCAGGATGGAGGAACCACCCAAAATTTTCCTACAAGAACGATAATGCCTTGCAAGCACCAGGTGCTCCGCCAGGATATCAGAAACCAGCTGCTGCCCAGACTGCCCCTAGGAAATCAAACCTCGAGTTGATGATGGAAAAATTCATAGCTACTCAAGCTCAAACAAACAAAGAATTCCTAAATCAAAACATACACACTAGCGAGCAAATTAAACAGCTGACCGGAAAAGTAGACGCTTTAGCCACCCACAACAAAATGCTCGAAACACGGATATCCCAAGTGGCCCAACAACAAGCCTCTGCCGCTGCCCCAGCTGGAACATTTCCAGGACAGCCCGAACCTAATCCAAAAGGTCACGCAAACGCTGTTATATTAAGAAGTGGGAAAGAATTGGAGGGCCCAACAGATCCTAGGAACGAAGATTTAGTAATGCAACAGAAATCCGATAAACCAACCGAAAAGGAGTCTGAAATAGAAAAGAAGGAATGTGACGAGCAGAAAGCCGCCAAATATGAAAACACATATGTGCCTCCAGCGCCATATAAACCACCTATCCCTTATCCTCAAAGATTAATAAACTCCAAAACTTCAGGACAATTTAAGAAATTTGTCGAACTTCTGAAACAACTAAACATCACTATTCCTTTCACAGAAGTGATAACTCAAATGCCGTCATACGCTAAGTTTCTTAAAGAAATTTTGTCTAATAAAAGGAAAATAGAGGATAACGAGACAGTGACACTTACTGCCGAATGTAGCGCAATCATTCAAAACCACATGCCTCCTAAACTAAAAGACCCAGGTAGTTTCTCCATACCCTGCGTCATAGGAGCCAATATAAGCGTCATGCCTTTATCTATATGCAAAAAGCTGAATATGGGAGAACTAAGACCAACTAAAATGTCCGTACGATTGGCTGACCGATCAGTCAAATACCCCGTCGGAATACTGGAAAACGTTCCAGTACGCATATGACAATTCTATATCCCAACCGACTTCATAATCATGGACATCAAAGAGGACTCTGTTACTCCAATTATCCTAGGAAGACCGTTCCTAGCTACAGCCGAAACTATTATAGACGTAAAGAAAGGAAGGCTAACATTCGAAGTAGGAGAAGAAAAGATAGAGTTCATCCTTACTAAATTCTTGAAGGCACCAGCCATCGATGACACATGCTATATAGTAGATGTAATTGACGAATGCATACGAGAATTAGAAAAGGAGGAAACTACATATTCTGAAATCATGAAAATCCCGATCCCTGATATTCATGAAGACGACAAACAATGGGCACTTAAAGAGCGAGATCTTAGCACTCACTCCAAATCACATGCCAGGTCCGAAAAACCCAGCTTTAGAACTTAAAGAGCTACCCAAAACTCTCAGGTATGAATTCCTTGATACAGAATTCAAAAGACTAGTAATAGTAAACGCTAACTTAGGACAATCAGAAACTGAGCGATTATTAGAAGTCCTAAGGAGATACCCAACTGCGTTAGGCTATAATATAAGCAATCTAAAAGGCATAAGTCCCTCCATCTGTATGCACCGTATCATGCTGGAGGAATACTGCAAAACTTCGAGAGAACATCAGAGAAGGATAAACCCGATCCTAAGCACTGTAGTCAAAGACGAGGTGAAAAAGCTACTAGACGCAGGAATCATATACCCAATCTCCGACAGCCAATGGGTCAGCCCAGTACACGTAGTACCCAAGAAAGGAGGCGTTACTGTAGTAAAGAATGCGAAAGGCGAATCGATAACCCAAAGAGTAGTGACCAGAAATAGGATGTGTATCGACTACAGAAAACTAAACAAGGCAACTCAGAAAGATCACTTCCCTTTACCATTCATAGACCAAATGTTGGAGAGACTGGCGAAACATTCATATTTCTACTATCTAGATGGTTATTCGGGATTCTTTCAAATCCCTATTCACCCCGATGACCAGGAAAAGACAACATTCACCTGTCCCTATGGTACTTTTGCCTACCGCCGAATTTCGTTCGGACTATACAATGCTCCAGCAACCTTTCAAAGATGCATGATGGCAATCTTCGCAGATTTCATAGATGACATCATGGAAGTGTTCATGGATGACTTCTCTGTATGCGGACAAAGCTTCGAAAGCCGCCTGTCGAATTTAGAAATGGTACTCAAAAGATGCGCCAAAGTGAACCTTGTCCTTAATTGGGAAAAATGTCATTTCATGGTCCGACAAGGCATTGTTTTAGGACACGTCATCTCTGAAAAAGGGATTGAAGTTGACAAAGCCAAAATAGAGATCATAAAGGATCTCCAACCTCCGAAAACCGTACGAGAAATACAAAGCTTCTTAGGACACGCTGGATTCTACCAGAGATTCATAAAGGATTTCTCAAAAATCACAAAACCTCTTACAGGTTTGTTAATGAAAGATGTTGAGTTCATCTTCGACAAAGAATGCTTAGAGGCATTCAAAACTCTAAAATCTGCACTTATCACCGCACCAATCATGCAACCCCCAGATTGGCGACTACCATTCGAAATCATGTGCGATGCGAGTGATTATGCCGTAGGCGCAGTTCTAGGACAAAGGAAGGATAAGAAGCTTCACGCTATCTACTACGCTAGTAGAACATTAGACCCTGCCCAAATGAACTACACCACAACAGAAAAGGAACTCTTAGCAGTCGTGTTCGCTCTTGACAAATTCCGTTCCTACTTGGTAGGAGCCAAAATAATCATATACACAGACCAGGCTGCCATTAGGTACCTAATAAACAAAAAGGACGCTAAACCCAGATTATTGAGATGGATCCTATTATTACAAGAGTTTGATTTAGAAATTAAAGATAAGAAGGGGACTGAGAACGTAGTTGCGGACCACTTATCCCGTATAGAGGGCATAAAACAAGAACCAGTGCCTATCAATGACGACTTTCCTTACGAACGTCTGATAGCCAAATTGGAAAGCGATATGTCTAACTCTACTTCGGAAGAACCGGAACTGGAAAAAGCCATGGAAGCTGCCTATGCCCAAGCCACTTTGCCGTGGTTTGCCGACATCGTTAATTACCTGGCCGCAGGCGTGCTTCCACCGGACCTGACTTATCAACAAAAGAAGAAATTCTTCCATGACTTAAAGCACTACTACTGGGACGAACCTCTACTCTTCAAACGAGGCGCTGATAACTTATACCGTCGTTGTGTCCCAGAGGAAAAAATAGAAGACATCATCACCCAATGCCATTCAGCACCATATGGTGGTCATGCCAGCACCTCAAAGACGTGCGCTAAAATCCTACAGTCTGGCCTATTCTGGCCCAGTCTCTGGAAGGATGTCCATACCGCGGTACTAAAATGCGACCGGTGCCAACGCACCGGCAACATCTCACGACGCGATGAAATGCCTCAAAGAGGAATCTTGGAAGTAGAAATCTTTGACGTCTGGGGAATCTACTTCATGGGACCTTTCCCATCTTCTTTTGGAAATAAATATATACTCGTCGCTGTCGACTATGTATCGAAATGGATAGAGGCCGTTGCCGCTCCAACAAATGACACGCGAGTAGTCGTTAAAGTCTTTAAAAATGTAATCTTTCCAAGATTCGGTGTGCCTAGGCTCGTCATTAGTGACGGTGGTTCGCATTTCATATCGCGAATCTTTGATAAACTCCTTTCCAAATACGGAGTAAAACACCGTGTAGCCACACCGTATCATCCACAAACTAGTGGACAAGTGGAGGTTTCGAACAGGGAAATAAAACAAATTTTAGAAAAGACTGTCGCAACCTCCAGGAAAGATTGGTCCTCAAAGCTGAACGAAGCTTTATGGGCCTATAGGACCGCCTTTAAGACACCGATAGGCACCACACCATTCAAACTAGTCTACGGAAAATCATGCCACCTGCCGGTAGAATTAGAGCATAAAGCCTTCTGGGCTATTAAGACACTAAACTTCAACTACACTGCGGCAGGCGAAAAGCGAATCTTGAACCTTCATGAATTGGAAGAGCTACGATTAGACGCGTACGAGAATGCACGCATCTACAAAGAAAGGACCAAGAAATGGCATGACAAACGTTCAATCCGGAAGCAGTTCAGAGTGGGAGAATCCGTGCTCCTATTCAACTCCATATTGAAACTATTCCCTGGAAAACTAAAATCTAGGTGGTCTGGACCTTTTGAGGTCACCAAAGTCCTCAAGAGTGGAGCTATTGAAGTCACGAATCAAATCAACGCACCGTTTATAGTAAACGGACAGCGTTTGAAACATTATAATCAAAGTGAAAACAGCGACCACGTGAGCAATATGAAATTGCTCAAGATTCCCGAATAACTTATATCTAAGCTATCGTCAGGCTTCTGACGTTAAAGACAGCGCTGATTGGGAGGCAACCCAAAGTTTTCCTGCTTTTCCTTCTAAATTTATTAAAACTATTCTTTTTATTAACCTATAATTTCTATAAATTTCTATTATCTTATTTTCCATTATCTATATTTATTTTATATTTTTCTCTTTTATCACTTTCTTATTTTTCTTAAAATTATGATCTAAGTGAATGTAACTTTTTCTAGGATTTTAAAAGTCATTCTACTTTTCTTCCATTCTATCCGACTAACGAGTATGGCCGACATTGACGTTACGACTGTTGTGTTTAGAGGACGAGCCCAGCAGGCCAGATTCAAGGCACTGACTCAAAGAAACTTTGCTTCGACTCTGTACTACGATACACCAACCATGGACAAGCTAGGAATCCAAGATAGCATTCAGTACCTATTTTACCAATTAGGCTGGGAGCAAACCGCTCTCAAGACCCGATTTGCTACCTTCCGCGAACTGACTTTCGAATTCCTTAGCTCCCTAAGTTACTTACCTGAATATGGCTTTGGATCCACTAAAGAATTAATAACCTTTAGAATGTTTGGAATAGACCAAACACACAACCGTACCACGTTAGCTAACATCCTAGGCTTCCCTAGCAATCCATTCGTGTTTACTGCCATTGAAGAGGATTTTGATCTCGAATTAGACCAATTCTGGGGTTCCATCACCGGAAACTATCACCCAGAACCAAACGACATGCATAACAACGAGATACACAATCCAGCCTTCCGCTATTTCCATAGGATATTAGCCCATACCCTCTTTGGTAAGGAAGAAAACATCACAACAGTCTCAAAGGACGAGTTGTTCATCCTTTTCTGTGCTTCACAAGGCCGCCCTGTAAATGCTGTCCCTTTTATGATGAGGGCATTTACACGCATCAATCAGGACCCGCACTCACCCATTTTAATAGGAGGCCTAGTCACCATGATCGCCCATGAAATTGGTCTGAGGTATTACCTGAACAAAGTCGTCCGTTTCGGCAACCTCAGAGCAATGGACATCCAGTTCTGCTTCAACAGACGCATTCTAGGTACCTTAGGACCAGGAGCCTACGAATACCTCATAGCTGATCAACCTGTCCACCTTTTCACACTACCCAACCATGAGCTAACCAGTATCCATAACAAAGATAATTGGCTTTATGAATTGGACGAGCCTATGGGACCTCCATCACCTCACTCCACACCCCAGGCTTATATGTATGACAGTGATCAAGTCTCAGAAGCACATGACTATTTGTACTACCAAGACTATGAGTCCGAAGTAGAGATCGATCCTGAGACCCCTCCTAACTACCATAATTTTCCTGACCCCACGCCTGAACAAAACACAGATAAGCTAGACACTGTTCTGAAAACTGTAGACGACCTTAAGTTGGAAGTAACCACTGTCAAAGATGAATTAACGCAGCTTCGTATGGATTTCGTTACCTTCATGGACTTGGTTAGCGACCAATTTAATGTCGTTGTTCAGCAGGTCAACAATTTGAAGAAACCAACGGAGTGATCTTCTAGTTTTTGCTTTAATTTACGTTTACTGCATTTTACATTGTTCGACATTAGTCCATTTTGCAACTGTTTACTCTTTTTGGATATTGTACTACCGTACACTCATTTTTCGATTTAATGTTATTTTCATTTCATTACTTCCATTAATTATGTTTCCTGTTCATTTTTAGTTTGTCATTATTCCATTATAAGTCATATTACCATAGTTTCCACTGTTAAAACGCCCCACAAACAAAATTCTGCAATTTTGTAGACTTTGCTGATGTGACGGTCGTCACACTTCCACCACGGTCGTCACGCGTGTTACGACCGTCACAGACCCCTGACGATCGTCATGCAGAAAAAACCCCAATTCTGTTTTAAACAGAGTTGCGCCCCTCCCCTTTCCCTCTCCCCTAATTCCCCACTCTCCCATTATCAAAACCCTATCAAAACCCTCCGAATCCCCCATAAAACATCCACCATTTTCAACCTCCCATTCACCATTCTACAGTACCCACTACACTCCTTCGCCTCACCATTCTCTGAAATCCCATAATCTCAACCCTCTGCACTTCTCTCACAACAATGGCCAGTGCAAACCCCGATTTCAGCAACATCACCTTCCGCGAAGGAGAGGCCGGTGAACGGCAGCAGACGAACTTTCTCGCATTCCATCAATGGTCGCTTCAACCGACCCGGTATGCTCATCTGAATTCTCTGACGGAACTCGGAATCCTCGACGGCGTCACTTGGATGTTGCAGAGAGTCGGCATCTGGCATCTCTGCACCAATCCCTAACCCACCTACGAGCAACTCACTCTAGAGTTTCTCAGCTCTTTCGCCTACACAACATCATCCGGCGATGCCAACCAACTCCACGGTGCCGCCTGCTTCCGGATGTTCGGCACTGAATATCAGGTCCCCCAGGACCGCATCGCCGTCATCCTACAGTTCACTCACAGCGACGATGCTCACCGCCGCATCTCAGATCAGTTCTACCAAGAGGCCTTCCCTCTTTGGAACAGCCTGACCGGAACCACTCCAGATAGCTGGGACACGCTGAACGCCACTCATATCCATAACCCAGCTATTCGCTACTTCCACCGCGTGTTGAGCAACACCATATTCGCTCATGACAGTAACCATAAGGTCAACTCGAAGGAGCTGTTTTTCCTCCGCTGTGTGTTCGCTTCAGAGCCGGTTAACGCCGCCCCGTTTCTCTTGGCTCACATTCAGGCCAACTGCAACCGCGGCTCCAAACCTTTCTACTTCGGTGGCATCATCACATCCATCACCATAGGCCTCGGTCTTGGCGACCGCCTCCAGACACTCCGCCAGATGCCTCCCGTTTTCCTGGACACCGACCACTGCCGCGTCTCCCACCTCATCAAGGCCCGCCGTGATGGTAGATATCATCTTGTAGTGCACGGCCGCACTATCCAGAGCATCATCATGCCTTCCCGCACCCAGATGCATCCAGAGGACAGAGCCAACTGGCTCTTCGACACCGCTGCCCCTGCTGCCCCAACACAAGATAACATCCCAGAGCCCAGGGAAAAAGTTCAGGAAGAGCTAGACAGAGCCGACCAGCCTGAGCCTTCACACGCAGCTGCTGCCGCTGGCCCTTCCACGCGCCGCCGCCCCCGTCCTGCCACTGATGACACATCCACGGCCCTTCTCCGCTGCATCGAGAAACAGAACCAGATGATGCTTATGATGGAGCAGCAGAACCGCAGGGCTGAGGAATTTGAAGCTTGACAGAGAGAGCAGACCGGCCAAATCCAGCAGTCTCTGCAGATGATGCACGATATCCATTCCGGCATGGCTGACGAGATGGCGCACCTCACTGTGCGAGTCGACGGTCTCCGGGATTACATATTCCACACCGGGGCTCTGAACCTTGTCGCCCGTGATCCCCCAGCCAGAGGTCGAGGCAGAGATCGAGGACGAGGACGGGATTAGTAGTATTTTTCATTTTTGCCATTTTTGTTGTTTTTTCTGTATTTCCTTTGTATCTCCCTTCCGCATTCCTTCAAATCAGTGGGGACACTGATTGAGATAGTGTGGGAGCGGATCGTTATTTCCCTTTTCATTTCCCTTTTCTCATGTTATTTCCCATTGTACTTGTTCTTTCGAATTTAAAGAAATTTTAATTTTCGGTTTCGGCAAATAAGCTCTTATATATATATATTTATCTCCATTACGTGAACTCCCCGCGTTTCATATGATTATATAAAGAAATCTTTAAACATCACGAGGACACGCCAAAGTTCTATCAAGTATGGAAATCCCGAGAAGAAAATTTTAACAACTCCATTACCGTCTTGACACCTTAGACCTCCAGTTTATGCGAGTCTGTTTCACTACCTTCACGTACCGAAGTTTCAAGCTCCTACTCAAATGTAGCCCCCAGTAGTTTATACAAGCAGTCAGCACCATCCTAAATGCTTCTAAGCAATGAAACCGATGCAAATAAGTGTGTGTGATATCTAAATGAAAAATCATGAAGAAGAAAGGCCATATAGCCTGAGTATAGAGACATGTTCCTTCTAAGTTAGTTGCTCCTCACCCGAGCATTTAGCCCAACGGTACAGAAAGTCTTTGGAAACCAATAGCATAAGCTTATGTGCAAAGAAGAATCGAAATAGAAAAGAGATCATAGCCACTAACAGGTTGACTTGCCATGAAAGTATACGGATAACGGGCTTAATGTGACTGCGCCAGAACAAATCGGGTAAAACTTGTTGCAAGGAACTTGACGCCAAGCTGCAGTAGCATGATTGGAACTGGCTTGCATAAAAAGGAGGCCTTCGAAGACTTACAACTCAGTGTCACCACCGAATGTGTTTTGTTTCGATTTTTGTCTTGGCCTTCCTAACTTGTAATTTGAGAAAAACCCTTCGGAAGGGAGGAGCGTGCCGCATCTTTGCCACATTTTTCTAACTTTTACTTGAGGACAAGTAAAGATTCAAGTTTAGGGGAGTTTGATAACGCGAAAATATATATATAAAATGACATGTGTTTTAACTAATGTTTGACCGGTTTCACCCCGAATTCGAGACATTCCATGCTATTTGTCTAAGTATTATGCAGGTATTCGAAGAACATGTCCAAGCAAAGCAATATGAAGAAAGGGAGCAAAAACAAGTGGAAAATGGATGAAAAACCAAGTGAAAACTAGCAGAAACGAGCTTGACTGATGTGACGACCGTCACACAGCTGTTACGACCGTCATGCGTGTGACGACCGTCACACCTCCATGACGACCGTCATGCAGCCAGAACGTGCAGAATGAAGTCACGTGCAAATTTCTCCCCTCAAAGACCAAAAGTGTGGCCACTAACTCCTATTTTTCTGCCTCAAACCCACTTCCTGAAGGAATAACCATTAGATACCCTCCCTCTATAAAAGGAAGAGGTTGGGACCTGAAAAAGGGAGCCGCATTCAAGACAACGAAGTGCTGCCAATTCATCTTCAGAGCAACCTTTCCATTATTCTATTCTTATTTGTTTCTCTTTTCCTTCTCTGCATTCTTTGATATTTTGTAATTCCCATTTCCCTTGTATGATCAATTGGCACAAAGACCAGAATCCTGCCAACATTGTGGAGGATCTTCCCAAAGGCCAATTGGAATATTTACAGGTTTTCAATTTTAATCGTAATTTCAGTTTTCATTATGATGCATGTCATTAATTACCGTTTTTATTTATGTATTACCATTTCTATTTCCATGTCTAGCTAAACTACTGTAATCGATATGTAATAATAATTCAGACGGAATTTGATAATAATTGGCGTAGTTTTTCTCTTTTCAAAAACTCAGTTATGGTTCTAGTTTTTAATCAAAAATTCTAAATAAACCTTTGTCACGACAGTGAGGAGCTATTTACGGTGGTTTTGCCACGACAGTGGGAAACCATATTAAGGTACGAACCAACAAGCGACAGCTGAGGCTAAGACCAGATAGTAAAAACTAGGCATTCAATTTAAAAACAGCGAAAGCACTTTAAAAAGGATTAGAACTTAGAGATTTTCAAAAGGTAACTCTAACCCCGAACGGGATAGCGACAGCATACGTTCCGCCTTAGAGTTGCGACTAGCGTCAACAACCATCGTGAGACAAAAGTCTTTAGATCACTATTTTCTTCTTAAACTAAGTTTGAAAACACTTAATACGCCAATAAGTTGTCAAATCCCCGAAGAACAAAATTATTGCATATCGATTCATAAATTCATATCTTAAGTAAAAACCTTAGTTCCCTTTAGTTTACGCATCTACTCCATTATTATTCAACTTGAAACCAAACTAACCTAGCTAAACACCGTAACACCCAATAATACTAGATTGATTACGAGTCCCTGTGGGATCGATATCTATTATTACTACGCGATAGACTGTGCACTTGCAGTTAGATTTGTTAGACATAGAAAGTCACGATCAAAAGGTATAAGACAAGGTCATCACAACCATTGTCTGGATTTGGGAGTCGGTTACACAAGGGGAAGGTATTAGCACCCCTCACGTCCATCGTACTCGATGGGATCCCCGCTTGTTGTGTTTATCTGACGGGTTTGTTACATCTATCTACGCTAAAAGTCTGGTCTGAAAAGAAAAGAAAATGACTCGGCAAAGCGTCGCACTTTATGCCTACGTATTCCCGTCTGGAACGAGAAATCAGAGTCAACGTAGTTCGCCTAACTACGGGTTACGGGGAAGGTTGCTCACCGAGATATCGCATCTCGTGCCTACGTACTTTCACACAGCTCGAAAGATCAGAGCAAACGTAGTTCGGGACAAGAGAGACACAGATTTGTCTTTTTTATCCGAGTAGGGTTAACAGACGGTTCCAGCAGTTAGTGTATGCAGCTCGCTCAATGGAGACTTAGGCGTTTACCGTTTGCGGTAGAACCAGGAGTTAGCAAAACTCTCCTTCTGAAAAGGGTTTCCAAGCAATTAACGGTCCAAGAGGACAAAAAGAATTTGATCTTTGTTTTCTGTTTTTTAAAAGAAATGTCTTTTTATGGATGTTTGCAACTGATATCGCACTAGAGACAATGACCTGAGAGTGAATGTGTCGCATGTCACCCAAAGGGTGCCATACTAAACATCCAGACCGTTGGAAAGAAACTCTCCAACAACCCTTTCTCAAGCAGCTTAAGGCTCGTAGCGTACGGCATCAATTAACCTTTATTACTGTATTTTGATTCTTTTGAAGATGAGAAGAGAAAAGACGCACTAAAGGGGAACTGATCCAATCCTAAAGTTGTCATGCAAAATTGATCCTATGGTTGAGGTTAGGGGGAAGCTAACTAATGTTATCATGCATGGTTAGAACCCTAATGTCTGTCATAACTTCTCTTGAACAAGAGAAATTAGAGTTCCGAGGGGAACATGGCAAAGGAAAACAACAGCAAAAGAAATAACAGTAAAGAAATAACTGTAAAGAAATAACTGTAAATAAAATGCATGCAATGCAACAAACAAGCAGAAGGAGCCAAGATCAACTTCTAGAGCAAGCAAACCCAAAGGCAACACACAAAGCACAGGCAAGGGAGACATACTCAACCTTAAACCAGCAAGCAAAGCCAATCAATAACAGTCAAGCAGAGGGAGACAGACTCAACCTCTAAATGCAGACAAGCAAAGGGAGCTATCCTCAACCTCTAGGGTGCTCTTAGGCCTAGATCACTATATGAGAGCCTAGTCTAATGCAACACACAATCAATCAGTCACACAGGCAACAGTCAAACAATCAGAGGAAACAGCAGACAAAACAACAGACAAACAGCTCAACAGCAAAGCAAATAAACAGCAAAACAAACAAACAGTCTGCAAACAACTCCAAGCCCAAGCCATCTTCAAATGAAGTATTCATCTTCAAGCTCCACCAAGAGAAAAGAGAGTTAATAACAAGATCATTGATTGATGATGGGAAGCAGGATGGAAACCAAAGGAATCCAACCTGACACTCAACCATGCATCTGAGATAGGCATCCTCAAAGGTTCTACCTCTTGTGAAATGCCACGCATCCTTCCAAAGGAAGGATGAAGTTTCCAAATAGGGACCTTGAATCATAGGATGATAATGGAAAGCAATCAAAGAAATCCATGTTTATTTGAAGAAGGAGAAAGAAAACTAGGCTCTTCCTAACCCTAATTGAACAAGCTCAAAGAAAGCTACCAAAAGAAGGTCTAAACATCAAAACAAGCACCACCATCAAGAAAACATAAGCTTATACATGTCTAAAGCACCATAAAAAAATATTAGCAAACCTATCATGAACTAAAGGCAACCATTGAGGTCATTCTAAAGCAAGTGCTATGTTAAAAGCAACTTAAAACTAGCCTAAGTACTAACTCTATGAAAAATATCAAAACTACTTCTATAATCCTATAAGATTTTCTAAGGGAACCTAAACATGTTAAGGACCTATAGTAGAAAGGTCAGGGATCAAATAAAAAGGGAAGATCACCTAAAAAATCCTATATCACAAGGTATCAAATGAAAACCCTAAAATGGAAGGCCTAAAGATCCTAATCTAAAACAGAACTTAATGTTGTCTAAAAAATCTAAATTAAATTATAGGGGATCATGCATCTCTAATATACCAGTTAGCAAAAAATCTCAACCAAATTCAATACCAATTGAAAGAACAAAAATCAACAAAAACATGGATCAAATATGCAAAATTAAAGAAATTAAAAAAATGAGAAAATACTCAAAAAAATGGAAAAATAAGCAAAAATGAAATATTAAAGCATCATAGAATCAAGAATAAAATCAGGAGCATGGGCATATTTTTATTTTATTTTTCTAATGAATATTGGAATTAAAATGAATTTTAAAAGGAAACAAACAATTAAAATAATAAGAAAATCAATTAAACAAAATAAAAGCCAGGATTAAATGAGGGGCGTTGGATCTATGACTTGGTAAGCTAATCTGAGGTCTCAAAGGTTGCCACCTCATTTAATGAAACACAGTGTTTCATAACCAAAGTTCAACTTCTGAGAACAAGTCGTTGCCATAAGATTGGGATACAAAGTCAAGATTTCAAGCAGATCCAAGGGTGCACACTTAATCTTCCTCATTCAAAGCTCAGAAGGGGGGGAAACTTGCAGCGGTGGCCGGAGAAAGATGTCGGTCGTCTTCTCCGGCGAGACATCACACGCAGGCCCTCAAACCTCAACCAAAACTATACAGTCTCACTCCAAATTTCATGTAGATTCCAAATATCATGTTCATTTTCCCTGATTCCTTCTAGATCTTAAAATACGATAGCAAACGGAAATCACACCACATCCTCAAGTGTCACCAATCCTTAATCAAAAACCACAGATCAAATCCTCATGCTTCCTAAATCATTGTGAACTATCTAAATCGTGTTGAAACCTTAAGATCAGGCCAATCCAACTCCAAACAGAAATTACACATCAACTTAATTTGTCTCTAATCCTTCAATTTGTGATCCAGAATCCATCTAGTAACTCTCCTAAAGCCTATCCACATGCTAAAATATGCTAGATCATGCTAGAAAAAGTGCAATCGTGAGAAATAAAAACCTGGAATGTAGCTTGAAATTGAGGTATCTGCAGAGTGATTCTTGGCTCCAACTTGTGCAGATCTACTCAATGAAGTATGCTGAAGATGTTTCAATCCAAGAATTGCCTTGATTTGCTCTGGAAATGAAATCACGATTTCACACTTGAAGCTTGAAACTCAACTTGAAATCTATGGCTATGGCACGAAATGAACACCAAACTTGCTCTGAATCAGTCATAGAACTTATATAGAAGTGATTTGTGGGCTTTAGAGGTCCAATGGAGGCCCAAATCAGAATATCCAAATTTTACTTTTCCTTGAAAATTACAACCATGGTGGATACGAATTTGCACTCAAAGCTTCCCCAAGAAGCTTCAATTTTATTGCTTGTGGTCTGGTGAGAGTGTAGAGATCATTTGGAGAGCTTAAACTCATCTCATGACCATGTTTGGATGTGTTGCTTATTCATGAAGTTACAAGTCAAAATGCCATGAAATAAGCCTGAAATGAAAATTCTAATAATGCCAAAGTGTTTAGAATGATTTTTCTAATTAAAATGAGTACTCACTTTCCTTGTTTGAACACAAAATGAATTAATCTTGAATTTTTCACTTAAATGCCTTTAAATTCCCCCTTTTGCCAAATTTCTCAAACCAAGTCTCACCCTAAGCCAAATCAATTCATCATGAGGTCATGGTTGACCTAAAAACATCATTTTGAGCAAGTTTTGTGTTGAACAAAATTTCATTTGAAGCTTGCAAGATGGTGAAAATTACCTATAATGCCAAATGACCTATAATCTCACTTTCCCAAAATACCCCTAACTTGTAAACCTCATAACTTGAGTTCTACATATCAGATGGAAGACTTCTAGTACAATTTGGAAAGCTAAGATCAAAACCTACAACTTTCATGTTGGCCAAAATTTTAGGAGAAACACCCTTCTAGGAAAACGTTCCATGGAAGTTGGTGAACTTTCACAGACAAATTTCACATTCCTCAGATGACCTGTAACTTGTCTGGACCATAACATGAGTTCTATAAATCCAATGGAGGACTTCTAGTACTCAAATTAAAGATAAGGACATGATATACAAGTTTCATGTTGGCCAAAAGTGGAGATAAAACTTGCATCTTGAGATACGTGGTCTTGAAGTTAGGCACTAAATAGGGGATTTTACCCTGAGAACCCAAGTTTAGGAACTCCTCACACTTTGAATTCTTCTTGGATTGATCTTGGAATATCACCTCATTTATCTTAACACAACTCTCCATGGTTACAAAGACTTAGAGTTGAGCTTTGATCCTCTTCAATAGCACAGTTGACTTAGGATTACTCAGATGAAAACCCTAATTGAACACCCTCAACTGTGGCTCTTCACACTTGACACAATGACTTAATTGAGCTCCACCATGACCCTCAAGGCACTCTATGCGCTTTATCCACACACTCTCTCCTTGATCAAGGCTCCCCAACCCACTGATGGTCTTCAATTGGTCCTCAGATTAGGAGATTAACCACATACAAACATACAAACTTCTCAAGAACCCAATCCTCTTCCTGATGACTTTGGTGACCTCTCAAGCTTGCATAAGACCTCTAGATAGGCTCCTCTTGATATAAACCACACTTGATCCCCTGCACAAATGAACAATGCTATGCTATGCAAATGTTAGGACAATGATATGCTAATGCAATGAAACATAAACCAAGTAAGAAAAAGTTAGGTAAATTTTGGGGTGCAACACGGAGGAACTACTATCATTCCTCCCCCAGCTGATGGCAACACTCCTCAGGCTAATGTGATTCCCACTGTTGTTATTCCTTCGGGTGAAGGTCACCAAACAGGAGCTCATGTGACAGGTGCAGCGGGCGTTGCACATGGGGCTGCAGGTTCTCAGTGGGAAGAAGACGAGCAAGATGATGTTTTCTCAATGGGAGACTAGGGCGTGGATCTTCTGACAAATGTAGGTAAAAGGTTTAAGATGATCGAGGAAAAGATGAAGAATCTCGAGAACCAAAACTCTTTAGGGCTCGACATGTCCAATCTAGGGTTGATACTAGGGGTTAAGATTCCCCAAAAATTCAAAGTTCCGGACTTTGATAAGTACAAAGGGACAACCTGTCTCAGAGTACATCTTAGATCTTACTATCGGAAGATGTCTGCCTATTCAGATGATGAGAAATTGCTGATGCATTTTTTTCAAAATAATTTATCAGGTCCTACTCTAGAGTGGTACATGGGTCTAGAGACAACGCATATCAAAAGTTGGAGGGATTTGGGGGAAGCTTTTGTCTGTCATTATCAATACAATAGTGACCTGGCACCAAATAGAGTTCAGTTGCAGAATATGTCTCAGCGGAGCAATGAAGGGTGTAAAGAGTACGCCCAGAGGTGGCGGGAAGTAGCAGTGAGAGCTCAACCACCGATGGTGGAGCGAGAACTTATTGATATGTTCGTGGCAACCTTGCCTAGAATATCTTATGAGAAGTTGATTGAAAATATGTCTGGAAGTTGTTTTGATTTGATCATAACAGGTGAAAAGTTAGAAAACAGAATAAAGTTGGGGAAGATACAAGGCAGAGAAGGGTCTACTCCAAGAGGAGCGAGGAAGACGTTTGGAAATTCAAAGAAAAGATAATGGGATTCGAATGCAGTAACAGCTTATAGAAACATAAACAGAAATAGAGTACAACGTCAACAACAATACCATCCTCAACAGTAGCCACAGATTGCTAGTATAACCATTCCAGCGGTACCTCAGCAACCAAATATTGCACCGCGCCGATTTCAAGACCGAGGAAGGACGGTCAACAGGAAGTTTGACACGCCGCCTATGCCATACTCTCAAGTATTACAGCATCTGCTACAATTATAGCTTATCCAGAAAAGAACTTTGGCACCACTTACTGGCACGCCTCCCCCAGGCTATGACGCGAACGCAAGGTGCGATTTTCATTCTGGTGCTCCGGGCCACAACATTGACAATTGCAAAGCTTTTAAGCACAAGGTGCAAGATCTGCTTGACACTAAGGCAGTTAATTTTACAAACGAGACCTGAACGTGAATCAAAACCCAATGCCGAATCATGGGGTAGCCGGAGCTAACGCTGTTATCGAGGGTGAAAAGTTGAACTTGATAACTAATGTGGCAGAGTTGAAAACACCGCTAAGTTTTATGAAGAGCAGGTTATTGAAGGGTGGTGTTTTTCTTGGTTGTCTGGAAGGTTGTGAAGGATGTATTGCGAACCCAGGGTGTGTTGAGTTGAGAAATCATCTTCAAAGCTTGATGAATGAGGGTATTTTCCAGTATGATAGAACAGAGGGAGAAGGAAATGTGAAAGAAGTCGACATTGAGCGGGATGAAATCGCGACGATTTCAATCCCATACAGAACAATCAATATATCAGTGCCACCAAGGCTAGCGCCAGTAGTCATCACTACACTTGGACCAATATCTTATGAAAGTACCAAGGCCATCCCATGGAATTATGGAGCAGAGGTATTCTGTAATGGATATAAGCAAGAGTTGGTAGGGACGTCATCTGGAGGACCATCTTTTGATAACGTTGTTGGAGTCGGAGGTTTAACCAGAAGTGGTAGAGTGTTCTCTCCACCAAAGGTTAATGTTGAAAGAAGTGATAAAGGGAAAGGAAACGTTGTAGCAGAACAGAGTCAGCAACAGGGAGAGCAAGAATCCTTGGTCAAAGATGTTGAGGAATTTATGCGACTCATCCGCAAGAGTGACTACAAAATTGTAGATCATTTACAGCAAACGCCTTCTAAGATCTTGATCTTATCTTTGTTGTTGTGCTCTGAGGCACATAGGAATGCATTGTTGAGAATTCTGAATACTGCTTATGTACTGCAGGAAATTTCTGTCAATCAGCTTGAGGGGGTAGTATCCCATGTTAACGCTGGTAATGGCTTGGGTTTCACATATCTAGATCTAACTCCCGCTCGGAGGAATCATAATCATGCCCTACACATTTCCATTGAGTGTAGGGGGGGCTATTTTGTCGCATGTATTGGTTCATACGGGGTCATCACTTAATGTGTTGCCCAAGAAAGCTTTAATGAAGCTGGACACCCAGGGTGTGATTTGTACTCCCAGCGATCTGGTAGTGAGAGCATTTGATGGGACTAGAAGATCAGTGTTTGGTGAAGTTACTTTACCAATTCAGGTGGGCCCGGAGATCTTTGACATTGTTTTCTACATCATGGATATACAGTCAGCCCACAGTTGTTTACTTGGTCGACCATGGATACATTATGCTGGGGCAGTCACTTCGACGTTGCATCAGAAGCTGAAGTATATGGTTGAAAGGAAGATTGTAATAGTGTATGGTGAAGAGGACATCATGGTTAGTCACCTGTCGTCCTTCAAATATGTAGAAGTGGATGGGGGGATCCATGAAACATTGTGTCAGGCGTTCGAAGCAGTGCAGATTAAGGAAAAGCCTTCTGTTGAGATTAGAGTTCTAGAAATTTCAATGTCTTCGTTCAAAGAAGCTCGTGCTGTTGTAAAGTATAGTTCTTCACAGAGGTGGGGTCAAATCCTCAGCATTCCCAACAAGCAAGACAAATTTTGTTTGGGATACAACCCATCATCTTCTCAGAGTGCTCCGAGGTACAGAGGACCGGTGCAGTTCACCAGCGGTGGGTTCATTTTTGACAGAATCAATGTTGTGGGAGACGATAAAGGAGATAGCGACTGCGACATGGATGCTTGGATGCAGCCGTGTGTCCATGGTAAGATCTTGTGCAATTGGACTGTGGAGGAAGTCGTCCAAGTTACTTTTGAAGAGTAATTTCTTTGTTTTAATTATGTGTGGTCCTACGTTCTGCCTAAGACGTAGTGGCTTTCCTTTGTAGGGCCCTTTTTTATTATGTTTGAACTCTTTTTTATTAGTAATGAAAGGCGTTCTATTTGTATTCAAATATTTTGATCCATGTTTTTCTTCTTTTATTTTTGACAATAAAATGGCAATGTGTTTGTTTGCATATCATTTTAAGCATAAAACATCAATCATGCAGGTTTCATGTCTCAAATGCCACCAATTCAGATTCGGCTATGACTCGATATGATTTTGAAAATCCTATTTTTCAAGCTGAAGAAGAGACTGACAAAGATTGTGACCTACCTGAAGAGCTTGCCAGACTGTTGAGACAAGAAGAGAAAGTCATTCTGCCTCATCAAGAGGAAATTGAAGTTGTCAATCTGGGTACAGAGGAGGATAAGAAAGAAGTCAGGGTTAGGGCCGTATTCGAAGACGATGTCAAAAGAAGACTCATAGAAATGCTTCGTGAGTATAGAGACATTTTCGCTTAGTTGTATGAAGATATGCCAGGGTTGGATACGGACATAGTGGTACACCGACTACCTCTTCGAGAAGAATATCCACCTGTAAAACAAAAGCTGAGAAGAACCAGGCCTGATATGGTAATCAAGATTAAGGAAGAGGTCCAGAAGCAATTGGATGCCAGTTTTCTTGCTGTTATAAACTATCCTCCATGGGTCACTAACATTGTTCCTGTGCCTAAAAAGGATGGAAAGGTCAGGATGTTTGTCGACTACAGAGATCTGAACAGAGCGAGCCCGAAAGATTATTTCTTGCTCCCCCACATCGATGTTTTAGTTGATAATACTGCTCAATATTCTGTGTTTTCCTTCATGGATGGCTTCTCTGGGTAAAACCAAATCAAAATGGCTCTAGAAGACATGGAGAAAACTACCTTTATCACGCCGTGGGAGACTTTTTGCTACAAAGTTATGCCTTTTGGATTGAAAAATGCAGGGGCAACCTATCAGCGGGTGATGGTGACTCTCTTTCATGATATGATTCATCATGAGATCGAGGTGTATGTTGATGACATGATTGCAAAGACACAAACGGAGGAAGAGCAACTAGTTAATCTTTTGAAGTTGTTCGAAAGGTTGAGGAAATTCATATTGAGGTTGAATCCAAATAAGTGCACTTTCGAAGTGAGGTCAGGGAAGCTATTGGGGTTCATTGTCATTGAAAAAGGAATCGAGGTAGATCCTGCAAAGATAAAAGCAATACAAGAAATGCCAGAGCCAAAAACAGAAAAAGAAGTTTGTGGTTTTCTAGGGAGATTGAACTACATTGCGAGCTTCATATCTCACTTAACAGCCACCTGTGAACCGATGTTCAAATTGTTAAAGAAAGATTAAGTGGTTGTTTGGAATGAAAATTGTCATAGGGAATTTGAAAGAATAAAAGAATACTTGCAAGAACCTCCGATACTGATGCCCCCAGTGGCAGGAAGACCTTTGATTATGTACTTGACGGTTCTTGAAAATTCCATGGGTTGTGTACTCGGTCAACACGACGAGACGAGTAGAAAACAACATGATATCTACTATTTGATTAAGAAGTTCACAAAATGTGAGTCCAGATACTCCATGCTAGAGAAGACATGTTGTGCACTCACTTGGGCCGCCAAACGCCTGAGGCAATACATGTTAAATCATACAACCATGTTGATCCAATCAAGTATGTGTTTGAGAAACATGCGCTTTCCGGAAGAATTGCTAGATGGAAAATGGTTCTGAAAGAATACGATATTCAATATGCTTCCCAAAAAGCTATTAAGGGGAGTGTTTTGTCAGAATATCTTGCAGAGCATCCAATTAAGGATTATCAACCAATGAAATTTGAGTTTCCTGATATGGACATAATGTTTTTGAAGATGAAGGATTGTGACGAGCCTCTACCAGACGAAGGTCCCAAAATAGGCTCTCAGTGGAAGATGGTTTTCAACGGTGCTGTTAACTCATATGGCAACGAAATTGGGGCAATCATTACAAATCCCCACAGTTCCCACATACCGTTTACTGCCCGATTAACGTTTTCCTGCACCAATAATGAAGCCGAATATGAAGCGTGCATCATGGGTATAGAAGAAGCCATTGAATTAAGAATCAAGAACCTTGATGTGTATGGTGATTCAGCTTTAGTCGTCAATCAGATTAAAGGAGAGTGGGAAACCCGTCAGCCTAATCTGGTGCCTTATATGAACTATGCTAGAAGATTGCTGCCTTTCTTTGACAGGGTGGAATTTCATCATGTGCCGAGGGCCGAGAATCATATGGCAGACGCTTTGGAAACCTTATCATCTATGTATAAAGTGAACTATTGGAATGAAGCTCCAATGATCACTATCCTGCGCCTCGACAGGCCGGCCTTCATATTTACAGTAGAGGAAGCATCGGATGGGAAGCCTTGGTATTTTGATATCAAAAATTTTCTCAAGAATCAAGAGTATCCACCTGGGGCATCGAGCCGGGATAAGAAGAATTTGAGAAGGTTGGCAGGAAATTTCTACCTGAACAAGGACGGTGTGTTATACAGAAGAAACTTCGACTCGGTATTGTTGTGGTGTGTGGACGAAAATGAAGCAGGTTTGCTAATGGAAGAAGTCCATGAAGGTTCCTTCGGAACACATGCTGGCGGACATGCAATATCCAGGAAATTGTTGAGAGCAGGTTACTACTGGATGACTATGGAATCTGATTATTTCAGGTACGCCAAGAAGTGCCATAAATGCCAGATTTATGCTGATAAAGCGCATGTGCCGCCAAGTCCTTTGAACATCTTGGCATCTCCTTGGCCTTTTGCAATGTAGGGCATTGACATGATTGGTAAGATTGAACCGACCGCATCCAATGGGCATCGCTTTATGTTGGTCGCAATCGACTATTTTACCAAGTGAGTAGAAGCAGCTTCTTTTGCCAATGTAACCAGACAGGTAGTGGCTCGCTTTATTAAGAAGGACATCATCTGCCGTTATGGAATGCCAGAACAAATTATTATTGATAATGGTTCGAATTTGAATAATAAGATGATGAAGGAACTGTGCCAGAGTTTCAAGATTGAACATCACAACTCTTCTCTGTACCATCCAAAAATGAATGGTGCTGTCGAGGCAGCCAATAAGAACATCAAGAAGATTGTATAGAAAATGGTGGTAACTTACAAAGATTGGCACGAGATGTTACCCTTCGCTTTACATAGATATCATACTTCGGTGCGTACGTCAACCGGGGCAACTCCTTTCTCGTTGGTGTATGGTATGGAAGCTGCCCTACCATTAGGAGTCAAGATTCCTCCTATGACGGTGTTGGTCGATGTGAAACTTGATGAGGCGGAATGGGTAAAGTCTAGGTTGAATCAACTTAGTCTAATTGATGAAAAGAGATTGGCAGTTATCGCCCATGGCCGGTTGTATCAGAGCAGAATGAAGGAGGCATTTGATCAGAAGGTGCGCCCTCGACATTTCAGGCAGGTGACTTAGTGCTGAAGAGGATCCTCCCTCCACAAATAGATCACAGGGGCAAATGGACTCCCAATTATGAAGGTCCATACGTGGTAAGGAAAGTATTCTCCGGAGGAGCCTTACTATTATCAACTATGGACGGTGAAGATTTTACTTCCCCTGTGAATGCAGACGTAGTCAAAAAATACTTTTCTTAAAAGAGACCCGCTGGAAATAAAAGGAAAATCCAGGAAAAAATGGGGCATCCCGGCGAACCATAAAAAGAATAGGTTCAGGCAGAAATTAGGGATAAAAAGAAAAAGAGTACACCCGCGAAGTTGAAAACCTGAAAAGGAGACTTTGGCAAAAATGGGTATCCTGGTGAATTGAAAACCCGCAAGGGAGATTCAGGCAAAAATTAGGGATTTAAAAGCAAACGACTACGGTCTGCGTCCGATCTGTGAGCATAGTTGGATTATTGGAGGACCCGAGGGTTAATCAGTCAGTCTCTTTAGACAGCGAAACATTGGTGAAGCATCAAATTCATGTGAGTCATAGTCGAATCGACACATGGTGGTCGTCTGTTTCCACATTGCCGACATTTGTATATCTGTTTAATTTGTACTTTTTGCGCAACTTTCTCTTTTCAGAAGTTGCATCCGATGTAATTTTCCTATTTATAAGCCATTTTTAATTGATGAAGTATTTTCCACTGAAAGCTTTCTATTCTTGTTTTTTCTTTTTACTGTTTTGTTTGCAAAAAGACGCCTAATGTTTTTGATAAAATTTTGCATACATAAACTTTTAGGACTTTGCTAATTATAATTGAAACAATGATTTATCTGAACGATGTCATGGACGATGACCGAAATAGTCTTTATTGCATACAAGACACATTGTTTGTTTGTCATTTGCAGGGCTCTCACCACTAAGAATTGTTTCAAGGGTGTCTCACAAACAATGATATGCCTTTATCCCCACAAGGTGATAATGTCAGATCAGAAGAATCTCGCCAGCAATAGTATGCGGTTATCCCCAGCAGGTTGAGATTGAGGTTCTTCCTAGCAGGTAGATATGGGATTACTTCCCCAGTAGTGGGGTAAATCCAGTGCAGTTCCCCACAGAGTCTAGGCCATTGACTCAACTCCCCAAGCAGAAGTTGATGTTGATTCCTTCGATGAGTATTGGTAGGTGTTCATAGCAGAATCCAGTGGTTATTGGTTTCCTTCAGGGCGCGATTCTGGGATAATTTCCCTAATAAATCTTATTCTTAATCCCCAGTAGAGTGGATTTGTTCCCAGTAGGATGGATTTGTCCCCAGAGGAGTTTTATTTTTGGGAGGTCGTCCAGGGCCCGTTCCCCAGCACGAGTTTGTTTGCCGTTTATTTCGAAACCTTTTTTGTGGTGGTGTTCCTTTGCATTTGCATTTTGCATAGCATTCTTTCAAACTCGTAGCATTTCCATTTCATATGGAGCATTACGCCATATTCAAACATATGCATACGAAGCATAAGCCAGGTTGTTACCTTTCATTACCGAACGTCTCTCTAGTAGATAACAGCGTATTTCATGAGCCTTTGCGGTACCAGACCCCAACAAAAATTATTGATGGATGTTTCCATCTTATCTTTTTCTCCCCAACAGAGTTTGCTTGTTTAAGCTCCTCTTTACCTAGAGGAGTTCTCTTTGTCAGACTGTGAATCGGTTGATTATACTTCCAACTTTATGTTGAGGTTGTCTAACTTGTGTTAGTAGTTGTCTTTTCCGACTTAGTGTCGAGCCTGCTGTTTAGCAGATGTCTTTTTCGATCGAGTGTTGAGCCTGTTGTTTAACAGGTTGTTCCAACTTTGTGTTGAGGCTGTCTAACTTGTGTTAGCAGTTGTCTTTTCCGACTTAGTGTCGAGCCTGCTGTTTAGCAGTTGTTTTTCCGACTTAGTGTCGAGCCTGCTATTTAGCAGTTATTTTTCCGACTTAGTGTCGAGCCTGCTGTTTAGTAGTTGTTTTTCCAACTTAGTGTCGAGCCTGTTGTTTAGCAGTTGTTTTTTCCGACTGCGTGTCGAGGCTTTCTAACCTGTGGTTAGTAGTTGGTTTTCTATCACTTTCAGATACATTCCTCCGGTGATCCTAGTTCCACTTGAGTGGATAAGTTATATCGTTTACAATCCCGCGGTTGGCAAATTTCTGGGTTCTCTTATACTCAATCACCTTTTACCTTAAATGTCTGAAAGCGGTGGCTATTCATACCTTCACGTTCAAGTCGTTTGAATAGGGGCGGCTGTTGAACCCCAAAATTTGCCCAACCTTTTCTTTCATCTTGGCTTATGTTTCATAGCATTTAGCATTTGCATTTGTACATAACATTGGTTCTAGAAAAGGGATCAAGAGGTTACAGATGCCATTCAAGAGAGAAATTTCATGTTCAAGTTCAAGCAAGGGTACATGTGCAAGTCATCAAGTCTTCATCATCATCAGAGTAGGTCTCAAAGCTCTTTGAGGGGAGAAAGTTTGGGTGCGGGTGTCATTTCCTATCTTGAGGATGAGTAGAAGCAAATGAGGTCTTCTCCTTGATTTAGATGTGGTTCAAGAGCTCAGTGTACACCCTGAGGGTTATCTATGGAGGTTACAAGACCACACAAACCATTTGCAAGAGTCTCAATCAGTGGATAAGGTATTAGAGTTTCATCTGGTCAACAAAAGTCAACTGTGGGTTTGAAGGAGTTCAAGGCTTGGTTCTTGATCTTGGAAGCCATGGGAAGTCATCATAGATCATTTCAAATGTTATGGTGAAGCTAGATCAAAGAGATTCAATAGTTCAGCATGTAACACCCCACTTCCCAAAATCAATTAAATTAATAAACATCGTAAATAAACATCAGAGTATTTCTCCCCAGTGGGATATCACCTAAAATCAACATTTCCTTTATAAAAGGTTTTCCTCCAAAATACAGCGGAATATTAAAAATATTAAAATCCAATAAAAGTTTGATACGTTCACAGGAAAATAAAATATAAGTTCTTCAGAAAACAAATAAAAACGCCCAAGTCCCGTGCTACGTATCAGAGCATCCTAGACTCGACTGTCACACCATAATCCAAGCTAGCTAAGTACCTGGATTACCTGTACTTCCGGAGAAGCACAGACACAACAACAGCAAAGGGGTGAGAAATCATGATCAAAAATATAATGGTAATGTAATACATGTAAATAAGGCAGTAAAGCACACCAACACATCAATTATTCACCCCAACAACGCCATATAACGGACCTACTGTTCAAATTACAATATAACATATTATAATGCAAAAATGCAACTCAACACCATGCATGTGGTACCGACTCATTGGTTCATTCAATCGAACCTGGATAGATCACTTACGCTCCTCCTGAGACATGATCTATCCCCCATCATTCTCCACAAAGGAGTACGGATGAATCACTTACGCTCCTCCTGAGACATGATTCATCCCACCAAAACACCATGATATGCAAGACACCAATGCATAACTATTATATTCTGGCACACTAAGTGCACACGATCCTCCTGATCATATCATCACACATCAATACAAATGTATAGGTATATTACACCAACACCATATAAATCAATCAGATGGTAAACAAATTCATACTATAACACCAGATATAACTACATCCCACCACTCGGGGATACTCGATCCTGCTGATCACTACACACATATACATCAACTAATTGCTCACCAACAATATTAAGGGAAACGAGTGCCATCACCAAGTACACAAGTTAAATTCCACACTCATCATTTTCACACTGCAACAAGGCTAAAAGGATCACACGAGACCAACGCTCGAATCCAAAACATCACAAAAATCCATTTGGTTATGCTACGTTCGCTGGCATTCGCCAGGCGAACCCTTCTGGCGAACCTTCGCTGGCATTCGCCAGGCGAAGTTCTTGTGTTTTTAGTCTGGGACTTAATTTTTGAATTATTCGCTGCCCCTCCGCCTCAGCTCGCCAGGCGAACTCTCGCCTCCCTTCGCCAGGCGAAGCTTCGCCAACATTCGCCAGGCGAAGCCCAGCAAATGCTGCGATTCATCAGTTTCCTCACAGTTCTGCAATGCTATTCTAGGCCAAATTATGCCTATCATCTCAACTCAGATTCCCAGCCTATTCTAGTACCAATATTGCCTATTACCGTAAACAATCGGTTTCTAATTCCTATTCCCAAAATCATCACCTAAACACTATCGATACCTCAAAAGCCATACAAAACTTTCCCTAAAAACCGTAAAACACCCTATATGCCCTATATGCCAAATCAACCAAAAACAACAATTCATTAACGATTACTATACAATTAACAACAATCATCATCAATCATAACATATCATATATCGATCAATTTCCTACGGGGTTAAGGAATCCCCAACTACCCTATACATGTATAAACCATTCCCAATCAAGTTTCTCCCCCTTACCTTATCAATTGGTTGATCAATAGAAATCCTCCTAGAATTGGTCTCTTGGCCTTCCCCTTTTCTCTTCCGTTCTTCGTTCCCTTTTTCCTTCGCTCTTTTTCCTTTCTTTCGTTCTTTTCTCTTCTCTCTTTTCTATCGCCCTTTTTCTCAATTTCTAAAATGTATTGTACCACTCTCTCCACCCCTTCACATTCTATTTTCTTTATTAAATCTAATCCCAATTAATAAAATAACTTAATAAAATAATACAATATTATTATTAATACTAATAATATTATAATACTATTAATAATAATAATAATCATAATAATAATAATACTCATTAATAATAATAATAATAATAATAATAATAATAATATCATTATTTCGCCAAAATAATAATAATATTAATAATATTAACAAATATAATAAATATAATAATAATAATAACACCCCCACCAATGTTACTATTATTTTTATATTATTATATTTCACACCAAAATACCACCAATAGTCCTCCCACATTAGGGACACCCACCAAACATCGTCAAATACCCTCCCACCAAAGGGCACACCAACGTATAATTTTTAAAATAATAATAAAATGACTAAATAATTAAAATGGGTGTTACAACTCTCCCCCACTTTAATTATTTTCGTCCTCGAAAATTACCTGATGGAAATAGCTCCAGATACGCTTCTCGCATCCTGCTTTCCAACTCCCAGGTCACACTGCCTCCTGCAGCATCTCCCCACGCTACCTTCACCAAAGGTATTTCCTTCCCTCGTAGCTGTTTCATCTTACGGTCCTCGATCCTCAACAGCATCGTCTCAACAGTAATATTCTCCCGAATTTGAACATCATCTCTCTGAATCACATGAGATGGATCAGAAACATACTTTCGCAATTGCGACACATGAAACACATCATGTAAGTTTGACAACTCAGGCGGCAACGCCACCCTATAAGCCACAGCACCAATTCTCTGCAAAATCTCATAAGGTCCAATGAACTTAGGATCCAGCTTCTTGGACTTCAATGCACGACCCACACCAGTCATCAGATTAACTCTTAGGAATACGTGATCACCTACACAGAATTCCAACTCTTTCCTCCGATTATCATGATAACTTTTCTGCCTACTCTGAGACACTTTCATTTTCTCACGAATCATTTGAATTGTCTCAGTAGTTTGCTGTACAATTTCTGGTCCAAGCACCATATTCTCACCAGTTTCATACCAACACAGAGGAGTCCTACACCTCCTCCCATACAAAGCTTCAAGCGGTGCCATTCCGATACTAGAATGGTAACTGTTATTGTACGTGAACTCAATCAATGGTAAATGAGTATCCCACGCACCACCCTTTTCTAACACACAAGCTCTCAACAAATCTTCAAGCGACTGAATAGTCCTCTCCGACTGACCATCAGTTTGTGGATGATAAGCTGAACTCAATTTCAACTTAGTTCCCAAAGCTTCCTGCAAGCTCTTCCAAAATTCCAAAGTAAACCGCGGATCTCTATCCGACACAATACTGGACGGAACACCATGCAACTTCACAATTATCCGAATGTAAATATCCGCCAGCTTCGTTAACGGAAAACTAATATTGAGCGGCACAAAGTGTGCAGACTTCGTCAATCGATCCACAGTCACCCATATAGCATCAAAACCTCTCGCCGTATTCGGCAAACCTGTCACAAAATCCATAGTAATGCAATCCCATTTCCAAACCGGAATCTCTAATGGTTGCATAAATCCAGAAGGTCTCTGGTGTTCCACCTTCGACTTCTGACATGTCAAACAGGCATACACAAATTGAGCTATGTCTCTTTTCATACCAGACCACCAAAATAATTTCTTCAAATCATGATACATTTTCGTAGCTCCCGGATGAATACTCAGGCTACTACGATGTCCTTCGCTCAAAATTGACTTTTTCAATTCTTCATCATCTGGTACACAAATCCTGCCTCTAAATCTCAACACACCTGTACTATCCAATTTAAAGTCACCATCGGAGTCACTTCCTATTCCAGGCATCAAATCTACCAATTTCACATCCAACTTCTGATTTTCTCTAATCATATCCAAGAAGTCATTATTTACCTGCAACATACCCAACATTACACTATCTGCAGTAGTCTCACAAACCATGCTCAAATCTCTAAACTATTCAATTAACTCAATTTCTTTCACCATCAGAGCTGCCATATGAATTGCTTTCCTACTCAAAGCATCTGCCGCTACATTGGCCTTTCTTGGATGATAACTCAAACTGAAGTCATAATCCTTCAAAAATTCCAACCATCTTCTCTGCCTCATATTCAGCTCTTTCTGATCAAACAGGTATCTCAGACTCTTATGATCACTAAACACTTCAAATCTTGAACCATATAAATAATGTCTCCAGATTTTCAACACAAAAACAACCGCAGCTAATTCAAGATCATGAGTCGGATAATTCGCTCATGCACTCTCAATTGTCGTGATGCATATGCTACTACTTTACCATTCTGCATCAGAACCCCGCCTAATCCCATCTTAGACGCATCACAGTACACCACAAACGGTTCACTCGGAGTCGGTAACACTAACACCGGTGCCGTAGTCAATCTCTTTTTCAACTCTTCAAAGTTTTCTTCACAAGCAGCATCCCATACAAAAACTTGGTTCTTTCTCGTCAACTGAGTTAATGGTAACGCCAAATTAGAGAACCCTTCAATAAACCTGCGGTAATAACCGGCTAACCCCAAAAAGCTTCTAATCTTTGTCGCTGTCTTCGGCGGTTCCCACTGCAATATTGCACTTACTTTTGACGGATCCATCGCTATTCCATCTTCAGATATTACATGCCCCAAGAAACTTACTTTCTTCAACCAAAAGTCACACTTTGACAGTTTAGCAAATAATTTATTTTCCTTCAACACTTGCAAGGCAATTCTCAGATGTCCTGCATGCTCTTCATCAGATTTAGAATAAATTAATATATCATCAATAAACACTACAATGAACTGATCCAAGTAAGAATGGAAAATTTTGTTCATATACTCCATAAATACTCCCGACGCATTAGTCACTCCAAACGGCATTACAGCATATTCGTAATGTCCATATCGAGTCCTAAAGGCAGTCTTCTGAATATCACCTTCTTTTACTCTTATCTGATGATAACCCGATCTTAAGTCGATCTTACTAAATACACGAGCTCCCACCAGCTGGTCCATCAAATCATCAATCCTAGGTAGAGGATACTTATTCTTAATAGTTACTTTATTCAATTGACGGTAATCGATGCACAGACGCATACTACCATCCTTCTTCTTCACCAACAACACTGGAGCTCCCTACGGCGATACACTTGGTCTAATAAACTTTCTATCCAACAATTCTCCAATCTGAGACTTCAACTCAGCCAATTCCATGCAGACATCCTGTACGGCGCCATAGAAATAGGTCTCGTACCAGGAACAAGATCAATACCAAATTCTACTTCTCGCGTCGGAGGCAATTCCGTAATGTCGTCAGGAAACACTTCCGGAAATTCATTCACCACTGCTAATTCCTCCATTGGCACTTTGTTATCCACCGATAAAGTTGCAAATAAAGCAAGCACTCTAGTTTCATCTTCCAACAAGGCCCTCAATTCTTTATTAGACAAAGAACTTGCCACAGCTTCCTCTTCAGGGGTCAGGAACAACAATTCCTTCCGATAACAATCGATGTAGACTCGGTTGAACTCTAACCAGTGCATACCCAGAATAACATCCAACTTACCAAGTGGTAGACAAATCAGATCCACTCCAAATTCTCTACCGAGAATAGTCAGCGGACACTTCAGGCATACCAAAGAAGTAGTCACTGAACCTATAGAGGGTGTCTCAATAGTCATCCGTCTCTCTAGAGTGGACGACACCAAACCTATCCTCTCCACACAATCTACAGAAATAAACGAGTGCGTTGCACCCGTATCAATAATAGCAATCAAAGGAATATTATTGATAATACAAGTACCTCTGATAACACGCTCATCACTGGCAGCTCGAGTTCCTGCCAAGGCAAACACTTTCCCACCAGCCGGAGACGTTTGAGGCTTCTTCGGCTTCTCACAATGTGTACTGATATGACCCTTCTCACCACAGTTATAACAGGTCGGCATAGTTGCTCTGCAGTCAGCTATCACATGACCTGGTTTCCCACACTTAAAACATTTCTTGGCTTCATTAGGACAATCATTGGCACGGTGTCCCATACCACCGCACCGAAAACATTTCCCTTCAGCAGATGCTCTCCCATCTCTAGGCTTCTTATCAACAACAGCTTTACGTTTTCCCTTATCAACAACAACACTATAAGGAGTACCATTAAACCTCTGCTTACCCTTACGGTCATTAACAGCTTTGTAGTGCGCAATCCTTGCTCGGTTATCGTTATCATAAATCCTGCTTCTGCTTACCAGCTCAGGATAACTCCTAATCTTCTAACAAGCAATCCCCAACTTAATCTCTGGACACAGTCCATTTTCAAACTTTAAGCACTTAGAAGTCATTGCCCCTTCCACATTATAGTGGGGACAATACTGCACCAGCTCCTCAAACTTGGCAGCATATTCTGCTACAGTCATACTACCCTGTTTCAGCTCTAAGAATTCAATTTCCTTAGCGCTTCGGATATCTTCCGGGAAATACTTCTCCAGAAAACCTTTCCGAACCACCTCCCAAGTAATGGCAGTTCCAGCAGCTTCCAACCTTTGGCGACTATTGTCCCACCAGGCTTCAGCCTCACCCTCCAGCATGTGAGTACCAAACCTCACCTTTTGTTCATCAGTACATTCCATCGTTCTGAAGATCTTTTCAATTGCCTTCAGCCACTTCTGAGCAGCTTCAGGGTCCAGAATTCCTCCTTCAAATGTTGGCGGCTTGTTGCTCCGAAACTGCGCCAAACTCCTGAATTGGGCATCTGCAGTTTGATTCTGATTAGCAACCGCCTGCGCCATTGCTTGCATAGCAGCAGCCAATGCAGCATCGTTCCTTCCTGCCATACTTCTCAAAAATAATAACACCAGGTTAAAAGATATTCAACTACATCATAAAGGACAGACTCAACTCGACTCAACAACACTGGCCGGACGGACCGACCTGCTCTGATACCAATTGTAACACCCCACTTCCCAAAATCAATTAAATTAATAAACATCATAAATAAACATCAGAGTATTTCTCCCCACTGGGATATCACATAAAATCAACATTTACTTTATAAAAGGTTTTCCTCCAAAATACAGCGGAATATTAAAAATATTAAAATCTAATAAAAGTTTGATACGTTCACAGGAAAATAAAATATAAGTTCTTCAGAAAACAAATAAAAACGCCCAAGTCCCGTGCTACGTATCAGAGCATCCTAGACTCGACTGTCACACCATAATCCAAGCTAGCTAAGTACCTGGATTATCTGTACTTCCGGAGAAGTACATACACAACAACAGCAAAGGGGTGAGAAATCATGATCAAAAATATAATGGTAATGTAATACATGTAAATAAGGCAGTAAAACACACCAACACATCAATTATTCACCCCAACAACGCCATATAACGGACCTACTGTTCAAATTACAATATAACATATTATAATGCAAAAATGCAACTCAACACCATGCATGCGGTACCGACTCATTGGTTCATTCAATCGAACCTGGATAGATCACTTACGCTCCTCCTGAGACATGATATATCCCCCACCATTCTCCACAAAGGAGTACGGATGAATCACTTACGCTCCTCCTAAGACATGATTCATCCCACCAAAACACCATGATATGCAAGACACCAATGCATAACTATTATATTCTGGCACACTAAGTGCACACGATCCTCCTGATCATATCATCACACATCAATGCAAATGTATAGGTATATTACACCAACACCATATAAATCAATCAGATGGTAAACAAATTCATACTATAACACCAGATATAACTACATCCCACCACTCGGGGATACTCGATACTGCTGATCACTACACACATATACATCAACTAATTGCTCACCAACAATATTAAGGGAAACGCGTGCCATCACCAAGTACACAAGTTAAATTCCATACTCATCATTTTCACACTGCAACAAGGCTAAAAGGATCACACGAGACCAACGCTCGAATCCAAAACATCACAAAAATTCATTTGGTTCTGCTACGTTCGCTGGCATTCGCCAGGCAAACCCTTCTGGCGAACCTTCGCTGGCATTCGCCAGGCGAAGTTCTTGTGTTTTTAGTCTGGGACTTAATTTCTGAATTATTCGCTGCCCCTCCGCCTCAGCTCGCCAGGCGAACTCTCGCCTCCGTTCGCCAACATTCGCCAAGCGAAGCCCAGCGAATGCTGCGATTCATCAGTTTCCTCACAGTTCTGCAGTGCTATTCTAGGCCAAATTATGCCTATCATCTCAACTCAGATTCCCAGCCTATTCTAGTACCAATCTTGTCTATTACCGTAAACAATCGGTTTCTAATTCCTATTCCCGAAATCATCACCTAAACATTATCGATACCTCAAAAGCCATACAGAACTTTCCCTAAAAACCGTAAAACACCCTATATGCCTTATATGCCAAATCAACCAAAAACAACAATTCATTAACGATTACTATACAATTAACAACAATAATCATCAATCATAACATATCATATATCGATCAATTTCCTACGGGGTTAAGGAATCCCCAACTACCCTATACATGTATAAACCATTCCCAATCAAGTTTCTCCCCCCTTACCTTATCAATTGGTTGATCGATAGAAATCCTCCTAGAATTGGTCTCTTGGCCTTCCCCTTTTCTCTTCCGTTCTTCGTTCCCTTTTTCCTTCGCTCTTTTTCCTTTCTTTCGTTCTTTTCTCTTCTCTCTTTTCTATCGCCCTTTTTCTCAATTTCTAAAATGTATCGTACCCTTCACATTCTATTTTCATTATTAAATCTAATCCCAATTAATAAAATAACTTAATAAAATAATACAATATTATTATTAATACTAATAATATTATAATACTATTAATAATAATAATAATAATACTCATTAATAATAATAATAATAATAATAATAATAATAATATCATTATTTCGCCAAAATAATAATAATATTAATAATATTAACAAATATAATAAATATAATAATAATAATAACACCCCCACCAATGTTACTATTATTTTTATATTATTATATTTCACACCAAAATACCACCAATAGTCCTCCCACATTAGGGACACCCACCAAACATCGTCAAATACCCTCCCACCAAAGGGCACACCAACGTATAATTTTTAAAATAATAATAAAATGACTAAATAATTAAAATGGGTGTTACACAGGAGGCTACTAAATTAGGGTTTCAGATGATTCTAAGTGTAAAATCCCCTCTTTTGGTACCTAAATTCAAGAACAAATTTCACTATGATACAAGTATTGTATCACTTTCTAACAAACATGAGACTTGTTCATCATCTTTCAATCTTTCTTTTGAGTACAAGAACTCATCCATTGTATTCATACATCTCAAGTTATGGTGTCTATAAGTTGGTGTCACCAAATGAAGAGATTTTAGAGGCACTCGAAGATAGCTCACTTCCAAGGCATTTTTCACATGGAACCGAGCTCTTCCTCACTTTACAACAAACATGAAAGTTGTTCCTCATTGTCTTAGCTTTCCAAAAAGTTCTAGAACTAATCATTCTCATGTGTGGAGCTCTAGTTATGATCTTCATAAGTCAAGGGCATTTTTGGAAACCTAGTTTTGGGTCATTCATCTCAAGGACCAATTTCATCCACTTCAAGACCTCTAATCCAAATTCTTGCCACATGAAAGTTGTGTCAAAGGGTCTTAACATCATCTTAATCTCAATTTCCATAGCCTTTGATGAGTTATGAGATCATTTAGGCCATGATGAGCATGAATGGGGAGTAGCTGCGTGAGAGAGTGAGTTTCATCAAGAATTTTCAGAAAACTTTCTCTCTTTGAATCTGATTCCTCATTGGTTTTTCTGGCCATCTCTTGCTCATTTCATCATCACACAAGATCAAGGAAGAGATTAGAAGCTTCAGCGTGAAGCTTGCACTGCATTTGAAGAGCCAACGGAGCAGCTCCGTTAGATAACTTTCCAATCTCTAAAACCTTCATTTTAGGCACTTATTTAAGAGCATGTTGGCTGCATCTGAAGCCCTACCACATGTAGGCCATGTTTGGATCATTATTGTGTCTGTTTGAGTTGATTTCAGTTTGAACACCAAATTTTCGTGGCCTGTTTTCTTGTTGATTTAGGGGCCTTTTTCAAAAACCATTGCCATATTTGGATTTTACATGAAAAATGCTTTGAAATGATGCCTTGGGTTTCCAATTTTATGACGTTTTTCTGCCAGCTCCGATGAGGCTCACCGGAGAAGACGACCAGAGCTAGGGCTCCGGCGTCTGAGGAGATGCTGAGGTGTGACATGATTTGGCATTGACTTTTCTCGCGTGGAGGTTTGAAAGTTGAGTTGGCATGCCACTCAGTTTAATGAAACAGTGCGTTTCATTCAAATTGAGTTTGATTTTTGGTTTGGGCTTTGTCCATTTTCTTTTCACGCCCCCCATTCTAAGGCCCAAATGCGCATTTCACTTGAACTCAGTGCAATCCAGTATTGCTAGCACACCTCCCTTTCCATTCCATTTTTATTTTATTTTATTTTTCTTGTATTTTCTTTTTAAATCATTTTAAAATAGTTTTAATCTTTACAAAAATCCCAAAAAATATGTTTCTCACTTTTTAATATGTTGAGATATTTTTCATTATTTTTATTTTATTTTTCAATTATTTTTGCTTTTTTTAATTGATTTAATATTTGAAGTGATTTCATGGTTTGTGCATTGATTTTAGGTTTGATCTTAGACCTCAATTGAACATCCTTTTTGACCCATTTTCCTCTCACACTTAGGTGTTTGACTAAGGCTTATTTGAATGTTGGTTTGAGGTCTTGATGATCATTCTCTAATTGTTTTTCATTGGTTTTTATTTGTCCCTCGATGCTTGCTCGATAAGTTGAACATGTTGTCTTGATTAATACCATTGGTGGTGCTTGGATGAAATTCTTGCCATGACCTTTTGCACACTGATTTTGGATTGGTTCAACTTGAGTTTTGTATTTTCTTTGGATTTTATTTGAACTTGCTTCTATTTTTGGTGGATGCCTCAAATTCAAAGTGTTTTAACTATGTGTATGCTTGCAATCCTTGACCTAGTTTTGGGATATGATCTTATGTGATCCCTTGAAGACCTCATGAGTATTGTTAACTCTTGTTGACATGTTTAAGGTGTTTCTTTGAATGTTTATAGGTCCATTGGATGTATACCTTTTGCCACAAGTCTCATTTGATCATGTCTTTCCACTTATGTTTGAAGTGTGAGATGTTTGGATGGACTTTGGTCCTCCAATTTGATATGATCATTCTTGTGTTTGCTTGATGACTTGATTTTGAATTTGAGGCATGTTACTTTAGTTCCCTTCTAACCTTCATGGTTATGTGCTTGTTCATGATGCTTTGGTGATGCTTGTCTCACTTTGAGGATGTTGAGAACATTTGAACTTGTTTTGAGAAATGTATGGGTTGTTTTCTTTATTTGATCATGAGTGGTTGTTTGGTTGAGATGATCATGATGTGGTTGCTGCCCCATTCTACTTCTCCCTCCATTTCTTTGATTGTGGTTCTTTGTTTAGCCTCTTTTCTTCTCATGGTGTTGATGGCATTTGATTGTAGGAGCTTGCTTCTCTCATTTCCTCTCATCTCTCTTGACTTGTTTAAGTCTTCCATCTTGTTGACTTGTGTATGACTTGTGTTAGTCTTTAATGAATGCTTCATGATTGGATGTTTTGCTTGCTTTTTCATATCTCTTTCCATCTTGCATAGACTTGTTTAAGTCTTTTCTTTATTTTCATCTGTGATTGATTATGTATTGTGTTTACTTGTGCTTGTTCACGTGATCCCTTAGGATTCCTAGTCTCTCTGTTTAAGATGGGAGTAGGAGAGACATTAGCCTTTCAATCCTTTGCATGATAACATTAGGTAATTCCCTTCTATCCTAACTTTAGGACCACTTTGCATGACAACATTAGGGTTCTCAGTTCCCTTTAGAGTCCTTGTGTCTTCTCTTCTCATCTCAAAACTCTTACAAGACACCTAATAAAGGATAAAAAGTGTTGTACACTACGAGCTTTAAGTACATGAGGAATGATAAGTGGGATGATCTCTCTTCATGTTATCTAGAGTGTTTAGCGTATTCCCTTTGGGCGATATGCGACACATTCGCTCTTATATCATAATCTTTAGTGCAACATGAGTTTCAAACTAACTCAATTCACTTCATTTTAAAAAAACACAAACATAACTCAAACGTTTTCATCCTTCGGGATTGCTTTCAAACCTCATTTTCAGAAAGAGTATGTTAAGTTTATGTTCTACCGCAAACAGGCGTCGTCCCTAACTGCTAGAATAAAGATTTAACATTGCTCATAAAAGCTCTTGAACCATCCTTTTTCTGTAGTTACCCGAACTACGTTTGCTCTGATTTCTCATACCAGATGAGAATACGTAGGCACAAGACGGTGATGTCTTGGAGAGCAACCTCCCCCCATCACCTGTAGTTTTCCGAACTACGTTGACTCTGACTTTCTCATTGCATGAGGGAATATGTAGGCATAGGGTGACGATGTCCTATTGAGTTCGTTCTTTCTCTTCACCCCCGTTTAGCAGTAGCTTTTAGATAGTTTTCACCCATAGATTAGATAACAAGCGTGGATCCCGTTGAGTACAACGGACGTGAGGGGTGCTCATACCTTCCCCTTGCGTAACTGACTCCCAAACCCAAGATTTGGTTGCGATGACCTTGTTTTTCCCGTACTATTAGGTTTTCTTCGATCGTTTCCTTTCCCTCTCTTTGGGATAAATAACGTTCGGTGCCGACTCTTCTATCTGTTTTTCGTCCCCTTTTCGCAGTTGCGACAGAATCATAAAGTTCAATTTAGAGCACTTACCTTGCAAAATGAGAAATTAAATTCCTTGATGGAGGTGTACCAGATGCAATTTCTTAATGCTAACAGCTTCCTTGACCTCCAAGGAGTGTGTTACAATGCTTTAATTGGTTGGAAACCTTATGGAATTCCTTGGCCAACTCTATTTGCAGCTTGGTGCAAGGTGGGATACAGAGTTGATAATTCTGATATTACAAAACCTAGGTCATGATTTGGATCACTTATGTATGATGTATATGAAGTTTTTTGATGCTTGGTTTGGTTGGAAATGAACTTGAATTGAGAATTCAAGTTTGCACTTATTTGGACTTTGAATTTTGGAAAGGAGGAGGATTGCTTAGAAAATAAGCTTCTTACAATGTTTTGGTGTGTTTTGAATCATCAAATTGAGCCCTATTTATAGGAGAATGTCTCAGATATTTGTGAAAAATCTTGGATTAGGATACATGCTATTATCCAATAGGTGATGTCTTGTATCTATTACTTGAGTGCCAAGGTACATAGCCTCTACTCTCACATGGCTACCAATTCAGATCTTTTGAGCTTGATTCTCTCATATTGATCTCATCCCTTGGTGTTTTGATCATTCTTGTAAAGATTGGAGTGGTTTTTGGCAAATTCACTATTCCACTTTAATGCTAGAGGACAACACTTCACTTTCTAGCTTTTGAATGATTTTTATCACATGACAAGGGATAGAACTTTGAAAATTTTGTTGTGATCTTGCAGAGCACATGGTGCATGATGATTTTGTTGTTAATCTTGTGAATAAATTCAGCTAGAAAGTTCATCCAAGTCGTGTAGCACAAGTATGTGTAGCAAATCTATCTTGAGAAATCAATTGCAACAAGGCCAAAGTTGTAGTATGTAGTAAGCTCTTCAATTTGGTTTCATATCTCTTAATCTATGCATTTTTTGGGAATTCATCCTTAAGGACAAATTTGTAGTATGTAGTAAGCTCTTCAATTTGGTCTTTGGAGAAAATAAAAGTGTTACTTAGATTGGAAGTTATGGTCTTGACAAGTTGGACAAATATCATGATCTTTCATAACTTAGAAAATTTTCAAATTCTTCAATGTTGCCCGTATTGCAAGTAACCTCATATTTCTTGATTTATCTTGTTTGATCATGATCTAAATTACACATTATCATCATTTTTGACTTGAGGAAACCATGTTTGTCCAAAAAAGTCAAAAGTCAAACTTGACTTTGATTAGGAGTTTACTTTTTATCAGATGAACTTGAACTTTGTAATCTTCAATGAAATCAAACCCTTGGGCTAATTGAACACTATGTATGGATTCCAAAGGTGTTTTTGAGTATCTTAAATCAGGTCCCAAGGATTGAGATCATGTCTTGGTCTAAAGTCAAAGGTGCAGTTGACTTTTCATCAAAAACCCTAGTTTGTAGACTAGATGAATTTGAATTTTTGTATTGATTATGAATCAAGCTCTTTGGATTAATCCAATCATAATATGAGGCATTTGAGGTCCTTGAGACATGTCTTAAGTTATTGGGTCATGCCTTGCTCCAAAATTCAACCAGGGATTGAATTAGGTCAAAACCTTAATTTAGGTGCATCTGAGGTCTTGAGCCTTGTTGATCTTGAAATGAGGAAATCTTCTACTTGATTACTGATTAATGTGAGCTATTAATCTTTATGGATGAATGAGGGACTTTAAATGTTGAATATGATGCCCATCGTTTGATAATTTATCTGCTTGAGCCTTTGGGGGACCACCTAACTTGTAAAGCAAACAAGTACACACATCTTGTATTTGATATGGGTTAGTGATGCCTAAAGATACACACACACATATGTAATTATGATTGTGGTGGATGAAGTGGCATCTTATGGGTTAAAAATTAGGGTATGACAGTGGAGTCTTTAGATGATTCTTTTCTGATCAACCTGGTTCTTGAATGATTTGTCCCATAATCAACTGATGCTCGGGGACTTGCTCTCGATTGACTGATTCCATAATCATTAGATGTCAATGCCTCTTATCCAGGAGGTAATCTTGACTCTGATCGAGTTTGACGAATGATCAAGTCCTCTTTGATTGTTCCTTTGTTTGAATTTCCTTGATGTCAAATGCTGACTCTCAATTAAAATTGTTTATTCACAAATGGTAATTTTATTGCAATGCTCATGCAAGGTTTGAAAAAAAAATCAATCATTTTTGGAATGATTTGATAGTGTGTGACGAATGGACCATTAGCCAAAACACGATGATGATTTAGCTGATGTGAAATATATAGTAAGAATATGATTAGGAAATCTGTAGGAGTCAGTTTATGCAACCTTGTTGTAGTATGCTTCCAGAATAAACCCTGCCTCAATTAGATCTTTTAAGGGTTGTAACATGGTCTAGTTCACAGTTATAGAAACAAAGGATATAAGCCTCAAATTTGATTTGTATCCACCCCTTCTTCGTGATGTTCTCCAGTTCTATGTTTAGTTAAATTGACACACAATCGTCTTCTAAGAGAGTTCGACAGTGTAAGAATAAAGATGAAGATCTTCTTGAAATGGCAGACAATTTATTTGGTTTTGTCATGGATGTCAGTGACCCTTTTATTTTTTAACATGGTAGTCATTGAATCCAGTTTTGCTTTGTTGAGGATTTGAGGACCTCTTTTAAATTTTCTTTTGATACCTAACTTTTGCATGGACTGATTTTGATTTTCCAGTCCATCGGAATTGCCCTGATTTTTGTCTAAGTTGCCTTTTTGGGTGTTCCACTTAGCGTTTTTTTTCTTTTTTTATATTCTTTTTTTGGAAGGCTTGTGACTTCTAAGTCATTGGTCATTCAAGAACAACCGTTATAACTTTTGAATTTTGCATGGCTCCTTCGACACGTCAGGATGTGTGCGAAGAATAGCATATGGCTGATTCTCATACAAGATGTTTCATCTTGTAATTCAAATGTGTATTCAGATAAACTGAACAATACCCATGCCCCAAGTTAAGCGTAAGGGTTTAGAAATACAAAGGAAACACCTACTTCTAGGCTCGAAGTGGTTAACTAGGGATTAACCCCTTATCTCTCCGGTGATTGAGGATTCAAAACAATGCATGTACATCATCAGCATGAATTTATCCGTAAGCATACAATAGCAATTATGGGTATTTCGTTTTCATCATCTTTCCTCCAATATTTGCTAAAACCATAATTTGATGAAGAAAGTGGACGAGAGGTATATGGATGTATTTTTTTTTGTTTTTTATATAAGTGAAGAAAAATGAAGGAATGCGACATGATTAATTCAAAAAAATCATGATCACTTTATTAATATTACCATTAGAAACAACAATGTTTAAAAAATAAGTAGCATTTAACAAGAAAGAAACTACAAATACAAATGATAAACATAATCCAATGATCGCCAATGTTTGAGGATGTCTTCCTGTCTAAACCACTGGCTTAAGGAGATGCCCCTTGAAGTCTTCAAACTCATTCAGGCGAGAAGTTGACGTGCACAACCAAGTTTCCTTTAGGAAAGGATATATATTTCTTGTCAATCAACTGTTGTACTTTTGCTTGGAAAGCTTTTCAGTCTTCAGTTGAATGTCCTATTGACCCAACATGATATCTATATTGCACATTGGGATTGTATCCAGGTGGTATGGTTTTGGCAACGGCTTAAGAGACTTGGGAATAAGATGAAGAGGAGTTAATCAGTGCATCTTGATGCATATTCTTCTACTATTATACTTAGGAATTCCTATAGTTTATTTCATTATGTTTACTATTATAGTATGTTTTTATATTTTAGTTTATTTTTACCTTTATTTTATTTTCGTATTTTATTTTCAACATTAACTAATATTTGATACTTGTTCACTATGTAGACCATAACTTAAGCTAAGATAATCGGATTGACGCATTTTGATAGGCGTTGGAAAGCTAAGACAAAGAGCTACAAGTTTCATATTGAATCCAGAGCTGATTCGGAGTGTAGTAGGCTTGAATAATTTTTTGAAGTTTCAGGTGTTAGACATATTTAATTTTGGGTCGGGTTTTTTATGTTTTTCAACCCAGTTAGTTATAACCTGAATTCTATGTTTGCCTATACCTAGTAGCAGCTGCGCTACTGCTTATTATCTTATTTTCACTATTCATGAATTTCTTTAAGCTTTGTACGAAATTATGGAGAACTAAACCCTTAGGATCGATCTATTGTTCATGTTCTGGCAAAACTTTGAGGTTTTATAATTTCAATCCAATTTCTTTTCCCTTTCTTTACTTTTATATCTCGTTTGCTTAATTTGAATTATCTTAGAGTTGGTTGATTTATTTAGATGATTGTATGTTCCTATATCTTAATCATGTTTGCTTAATCCGCGTTTGTTTTATCGTGTTTTCTTAATTCACGATAGTTATAACTCGCTCGTTTGCTTAATTCAAAAATTAGGAATATGCATCACATTATTGTGTTTGTTGATTTATATTTTAATCGAAAAGGGATTAAAATCTGCTTAGGGTTTTAAAATTATAATTATCGATGATAGGTTAGGAAATCGAACAGTACGTTGATTTGTTTTAGATTATTTCTGAATCACTTATTTTCTCTCTATTCTCAATAAAATCTAAAAACCCCCTTATATATTTTCTTACTTGGTTAATAATACAAGAGTGTCGCTACTGCGAAAATCGGCGCCGGCTGGACAGAAGAGTCGCCACCGTGCGTTATTTATCCCATGGGAGGGAAAGGAAACGCTCAGAGTAAACCTCGCACAACACGGGAAAGGTATGGTCGTCGCAGCCAAAACCTGGATTCGGGAGTCGGTTACGCAAGGGGAAGGTATTAGCACCCCTCACGTCCGTCGTACTCGACGGGATCCACGCTTGTTTTCGGGTATGGATTGTTATTTCTATCTACTCTACAGGTCAGGGGTTAAAAGGAAAGAAAATGACTCGGCAAAGTATCGCACTTTATGCCTACGTATTCCCGTCTGGAACGAGAAATCAGAGTCAACGTAGTTCGCCTACCTACGGGAAAGGAGGGGAAGGTTGCTCGCTAGGATATCGCATCCTATGCCTACGTACTTTCATACAGCATGAAAGATCAGAGCAAACGTAGTTCGGGCCACGTACGACACAAGTCTGTCTTGATTGATTTTATTCCTTCTGAAAAAGGTTTTTCTGATTAGCAGTCCAAGCGGACAAAAATGACGTCTTGATGAGTTCATATTCTTTTACGGAAGAAGTGTCTTTTATTGTGTTTGAAATTTTATTGTGTTTTTCTGTTTGTTTTGAGGAAGAAGAGACAGAACCCTAACCTACGGTTGCGAAGGGAATCAAACTAACCTAATGTTATCATGCATGGGTTAAGACCTAGTGTCTATCATGCCCCTCTCTTGCGCAGAGAGAAACAGAGATCCTAAGGGAGTAGACAAAAACAGAAACAACATCAGATATATACAGTAAAACAGTAAAATGCATGGATGCAACAATACAAGCGAGGCAAGGGAGTCCCACTCAACCTCGAACCTAGAAAAACAATAGGCAAAAGTGAACAGGCTTCACTTTCAACCCAGCAGGGTAAACAGCAAACAATACAGTCCAGAAAACCAATCAATACATCAGGAAAGGAAATACAGCAATAATAAACAGCTACAGCAGCTCTGCATCAACATCTGACTTCAAGTAATCTCCAAACAGCTACAAGCTTCAGCAAGCATCAATCCCCATCTCCACAGTCTTCAAGCAAGGGCTTTGGTCATCAATCTTCCATCTACAATGGCTTTTCTTCAAGTCTCAATCTCCGGGAGGAATATCAGTCAACAAGATGAAGTGAATGAATGTTAGACAGTCAATTACCTACCAAGGATGGTTCATCAACTGTTAACATTAAACAGACAGTTTTCCCTCAAAAGTTCTATCTTTCAAATACATTCACTGATCCTTCCAAAGGAAGGAGGTGGATATCTGAAAGAGACTTTGAATCATAGAGAAAGGATGGATGCAGACAAGGCACTCCATGTTTGAGAAACAAGTTTTCCAATCTAAAGCTCTGCCTAGCTCCTAAACCCTAACCTCCTCAACAGCTGCTAGCAGGAATCCCCTTTCCAACTCTGGAAGTTGGTCTTCAGTCTCTGGATCTCCAATGGCTTCAACATCACGAGTCTTCAGCTTCCCCAATCCCCAGACAATCCCAATATACAGACAAACAGGCAATAATCCCCAGAGGGCATACCACACCAATCAATCAACTATAGACAGTAATATACTAATAGAAGTAGGGGAATCCTAGTGATTTCTAAGGGGATCCATCCTATACCCATAACCCCTATAGTCCATACCCAAAAATCAAATGAAAATTTCCTAAAAGAAATAAACTATCTCACCTAAGCTGATTTAAAACCCTAAGTTTATTCATGTTGTTTTCACCTAAACTAATCACCTCAAATGAATTCCTAAAAATATGAACTAAATTTCATGCACAAACTAACAATGTCTATTAATCAACCTAAAAAGAATGGACAAAAAATATTAAAGCAACTAGTAGAACAACAATTATCAAAATCATGGATGGAATTAAACTATTTAAAATGCTATTTATTTGGAAAATATGGGGAAAATATCAAATGAAAAATAAAATGCAATTTTTATTTTTTATAATTTTCTAGACTCTTTAAAGAAAATTATGCAAAAAGAATTATTAAAAAATAATGTTTTTATGATTTATTATGATTTTTAGAAAATGCATGAAAAATGAAAAGAAATTAAAAATGAAATATAGAAAAATAGAGGGAGGGGGTGAGAATAGCCAATGCGCGCAGTGTTTTCTCCAGGTGGGCCACCAGCTGGGAGGTGTGCATAGCAATGTTACTAGGCCCATGAAGCAATCAGAAACCACCAAAAAATAAAAAAAGTGAGAGCGGTGCAAATATCAACATTTCCAGTTCATTTGGTATTGGGCTTGAGAACGGGGGTGTCATTAGCAATGAAATTTCAAGGCCCACTCAGAACTCTTAAATGAAACGGGGCGTTTTGATGCCCAGAGTTTCCCTCCGTATTTCAACTTCAAACGTGGACCCTTGGATTGCAATCTGAGTCAAGTCAAACCCTCCATCGTAGGGTCCTCCTTCATCTTCAACCTTGGGCAAACCTAGGGTTTCAGAAAACCCTAACCATGCACGATCTTGCACACCTCTGTTCTCCCTTATACCTCCATGGATTCACACGATTCCAAGAGCAAAGTTGCTCTATGAACTTCCATCTATACAGCCATGATAATAACTTCTCCTAAAACTCACTCCATCAACTAACTCGATAAGAATACCAGTCATAAGCCACCATGAACACCTGTGATCAACTCATCCAAAACTCCCTAAATCTTGTCCTAAACTTATCTACAACTTATGTTGATTACCACAAGCCAATAAACCAAGAATTTCATGCACTTAACCATGAGATATCAATCCAACCAGATTTGGTGCACTATGAGCAACCTCCATTAAACCTCTCCAAACTCTGTGAAAATCATCACCTAACCACCTAGGTCTCTAATACACTAACAATTCTATGCCATGAGCACTATGCTAGCTAATTCGAAGGAAAACATACCTGGTGCAAATTCTTGAAAACAGGTACTAAAACCCTTGGATTTGATGCTTGTGATGAATGGAAAGTGATCCAAGAACTCAATGATGGCTTCTGTATGCAACAAGTATGACTCTATGGCTTTGAATCTCTTACTTCCACAATTTGTGATCCTTGAATGATGATGATGAATGGCACGATTCCTTGTTCAATTTGCCAAATAAATGTGTGATTTCTGATCCTTGGATGATGATGATGAAGAACCAAACAAGAATGGTGAAGATTGGTGGAGATTTGAGAGGGTTTGAGAAGCTTTTACCAAATGGAGAAAGTGAATGAAACTTGGGGTTTTGAGAAAATGCAATCACCAACCATGGCATGAACCATCTCTTATCAATATATAGGTGAGGTTAGAACCTCCTAGAAACTTGGAGAAGCTTCCCTTGCACAAATTCCCTTGGATTTGGTTTATGTACCTTCCATTACAAGCAACCGTGGATAACTCCCAAAATGTGAACTAAGCTCAAAATTCTACTTTATCCAATGTCTTTAAAATGATCTTTCCATTCAAAATAACCTATAATTTTGCTTCATTTGGCCAAGATATGAAAAATCTCATTTTAAGGTCATTTTTATTCATTAAATCCAACAATTTTGAAACCTTGTGCTATGAATCTTTCCAATCTCTCATGGCCACTTTTCTAGACTCAAAATGTCATTTGGAACAAGTTTTATGTTGTAAAGTTTTCCATTTGAAGCTTCCTTGTATGAGTTTTGGGCATAGGTTAAAATGACCTGTAATTCTCAGATGACCAAAATACCCTTTGCTTGCCAAGACCATAAGTAGAGTTCCACAAATCATATGAAGGCATAATATACCATTCTAGAAAGCTAAGACAATTAGGAACAACTCTTATGTTGACCAGAAATTCATTTGAAATCTCCTTGAGGGGTAAACATTGCTTGGAAGTCAAGTCACTTTCACAGACAAAATTTCAGATACCTCAGATGACCTGTAACTTGCAAGGACCATAACTTGAGTTATATAAATCTCCCTGATGTCTTCCACCACTCAAATTAAAGGTCTTGAGATCCTCTACAAGTTCCATGTTGGCCAAGGATTCATTTGAAGCTTGCATTTTGACTTATCTTGCTTGGAAATATGACCTAAACTAGGGGATTTTACATAGAAACCCTAATTTAGAAACTCCTCTTCTCCTTGATTTCTCTTGAATTCTTCTTGGCATATCACCATATCCTTATTCTCCATGTCAAATGATGAACCCCACATCTCTCCAATAGACCTCAATGCCTTTCAATCAATCAATTGACCTAGAGTTAACCCAGGGTTGACCCAGATGAAACCCTAGTTGACTGTCTTCCTCCACAACTCTTGTGACCACACCAATGACTCATTTCCTACTCCAAATGACTTTCTAAATCCTCCAAGATGTCTAGATACTCCCCATGCTCAGCCCACAGCTCACAATTTCTTTGTTGATCCTCAGACACCCTCCGTTAGGAGATATACTCAATGCTTGATCCCCTGACTTCTCCAACTTTCAAATTCTTTTCTGATGACTTGAATGAGATTGAATCAGGATAATAACCTCTTGATAGGCCTCTAGAGAGGAGAATAATGCTTGGTCCCCTGTTGAATAACTTTCTATGCTTATGCTATGCAGATGAGTAACCTATGTACATGACTCTATATGCAAATGCTAATGATATTGAAACATAAATCAGGTGAATAAGGTTGAGCAAATTTTAGGGTGCAACAGCTGCCCCTATTCAAGCGACTTGGACCCGATTGGGTGAAGAGCCCGGTGCCTTCATACATTCGCGGTACAATATGGTTGAATACTAAGAACCCAAAAATTTTCCAACCGCAGAAATAAACTACGCCACTGCTTGAGGAGTGACATTCATCAGCTGAATCTGACTGTTACGACAACCCACTGATCTCGCGCGACCGGGCTGGGGATTATTTTCATCGTTCTGAAAAAGATTCTATCATCGCAGAGATAGAACACTGTCCACGTTAGGACGCCTGCTTCGTCAATTCGGAAAACTTCAACAATTTTGCTGGGGGTGGCTCGTCTGCCTTCTCGTCAGAAATAAATCGTCCACGTTAGGAATAAACTCTTCCACGTTAAGAATAACACCGTCCACGTTAGGAATAACATCGTCCACGTTAGGACTAAGACTTCGTCTGAATCTGTCCACGTCAGGACTAAACTCTCTGGGTTATGAATACTTCGTCCACGTTAGGACTCACCCTTCCACGTAAGGAATAACCGTTCCACGTTAGGAATAACACCGTCCACGTTAGGACTCACCTTTCCACGTAAGGAGTGAACTTCTTCTTCGTCAAACTCTTCCTCGTAAGGAATACGTCTTCTTTTGAATCTGTCCACGTCAGGACTAAACCCCTTCATGCCAGTAACACACTCTTTCTTTCCACGTCAGGAATACAAGCCTCTTTCCACGTAAGGAATACTATCTTTCCACGTAAGGAATCACATCTTTCCACGTAAGGAAACCAACTCGTCTTGATCGGTCCACGTAAGGACTCCATCTTTCCATGTAAGGAATAACTTTCTTCTGGATCTGTCCGCGTCAGGACTAAGCTTGCTTTTCCACGTAAGGAACTGAAGCTTCTCTTTCCACGTAAGGAATAAACCTGTCCACGTCAGGACTCACGTTTCGTCTTGATTTGTCCGCGTCAGGACCCGCCTCTTGACTCGCTGAGGAAATAAAACTTTGTCCACGTCAGGACTCATATCCCTACCTGCTGAAGAAATAAACTTGCCCACGTCAGGACTTGCTCGTCTTCGACTTGCTGGGAAAATAAGACTGTGTCCATGTCAGGACTCATACTTTGCCCACCATACGAAGAAGGATAATTTGTCCACGTCAGGACTCTCGCATCTTGTCATCACAACGAACTACAAACTTGTCCACGTCAGGACACCCCTTTCACCATTACGAATAAAGCTATTTGCTGAAAATAAATGGTCCACGTCAGGACACCAGCACGAAGAGTAACCAACCTCGTCCCCGTCAGGACTCCACACTCAATCAATACCGAGAACTCGAATCTGTCCACGTTAGGACTAACACATATCGTCACCTGGAAGAAATGTCCATGTTAGGACTCCACATTCCAACAATTCTGAAAAGTCAAACCTGTCCACATTAGGACTAGCACCTCTTATCAACCCTGAGGAAATAAATCTGTCCACGTTAGGACTCCACTTTTCTAGCAAAAAGAAAACCTGTCAAGAAATTTGTCCACGTTAGGACTCAGCCTTCCATTGGTCCCAAACCACAAACTCCTTAGTACTGACGCGACAGTGACGTTGAAGCGGACTCTACTGGGGATACTTGAAAACCAAACTATCGGACGCCTGTTCTGATAACCGGCGGTGGCCTCTGAAGTTCTGATTCCTGAAACCCTTTAATGCTGACGTAACAACAACCTTGAAGGAAACAATCCGCTGGTCGGACCAGAGAAACTTCAACAAGAACCCTGGCGGGAAAATAAGTAACTCTGCTTAGGGACAAAGAGAAAACTTATCCTGCTGACTCTGTGGGGAGTAGCGCCGAAGCTGACACTTCTTCGAATGTCTCACGTCGAGATCCTGAATGTTTATTGATTCACCTGAGCGAGGGCTCTCTCTACCTGCGGGAGAAACAGATACTTGAAACCAAAGGTCAGCCAACCTAGTTTATGTTTCACAAATGCGTATGACAATGATGCAATGCTCCATTCGACATGGAAATGCTGCGCTTTTATTTGGTGGATGCAAGCACGACACTACATGCCAATGCAAATATAACACTATATGCTGATGCAAATATAACACTATATGCCAATGCAAATGCAGACTCGAACTGCTGGGTACAGAAACTGCTTCAGCAAAATAAATGCTGAAGATAATGCCAGCTCCGTTGGGGATAGCCAGATGCTATAGGATTATTCCAGCAAAATAAATGCTGGAAGAGTGAAGTCGACTCAGCTGGGAAATTGGGAACTTAGCTCAAGCACCTCGTTGAAGTAACACCCTGCTGGGGAATGTAACTCTGTTGGGGAATAGCAGATGTGCATATTATGATTGAATTTCTGCTGGAGAGTGAACAGATGTCACATAGTATTCTGACAAAATAACTGCCAAGGCACACAACCAACTTTGCCGGGGAGAGTCTTAATCTTCGAGTTCTACTGGGAGGAATGAAAATACTTGCTGGAAAGAGAACTCCGCTGGGGACGAACGGTTCTCTTAGGGAAAATCAACTGACTCCGCTGAGGGAGATTAAACGACCCTGCGGGGAAGGGTAAACTGCCTGAATACAACTCACAAATATTAATCTTCTGCGGCTAAACCATTCTGCTTGAGATGCACCGTCTGAATACAGCCTTCGATCTTGGAATCGTCAATTCTGCTGAGGATAAACGACTTTGTTGGAGAATATCCTTTGGATAAGCTACGGCTAGCTGGGGAATTCTATCCTTCTTCAGGAATACCATGCATGACCTGCATGGGGAACGCGTCTTTCGTTATTGCAATCTTTTGATCATCTTCCTCGTACGGCTATGGAACCTGCAACAACACAAACCAGACAAGACAAGCCTATGCAACCAAATCTATTCAGGTTAGTGACGTTATTTTCAGTTAATTCAACGCTTTAGCAATTGTTGGCAAGGGCCAGTGATGTTATACACATGCCAGTCTCAGTAAACTTAGGCGTTTTATCATGCACAAAACAGTAAAGAACCGGCATCAAGTACTGAATAACATATTTTATTGATTGGGCCCCTGAATGGGCGGAGTTTTGTACACGGGATGTAACTCCTGAAAAGAGGAAGCTACGCAAAGCAGATATACAAGTATGCACAGGAAGCATAAATATTTTGACAAATTAAATTTTGTACACATGTCGGCAACGGGGTGCAGACGAACACCACGAACTGATCCTCCTATGACTCATCCGACTCTAATGCTTTCCCGGTATCCATACTTCCGAAGCGGTTGTATCTGATAATCGCCCCTTCAGGTATATTCTCCCGCACTGATGCTCATTGCAATATCAAATTCGGACCGCAGTCATTTGCTTTTCAAATCCCTAACTTTTGCGTGAACCGCCCTTTACGGGTTTTCAGTTCACCGGGATACCCTTTTTTGCCGAAGCCGCCCAGTGTAGGTTTTCAACTTCGCGGGTGTACATTTTTTTTCAATTTTATCCCTAACTTTTGCCCGAACCTTTCATTCTGTTTTTGGTTCGCCAGGATGCCCCATTTTTGCCTGGACTCTCTTTTTTCTGTCCAGCGGGTCTATTTTAAGCAAAGTATTTTTTAACTGCGTCCGAATTCACAGGTGACACAAAGTCTTCGTCGTCCATGGTGGACAACAACAATGCCCCTCCTGAAAAGACTTTCCTGACAACATATGGCCCTTCGTAATTGGGGGTCCACTTGCCCCTGTGATCTGCTTGCGGCGGGAGAATCCTCTTCAGCACAAGGTCGCCCGTCTGAAAGCTTCGCGGATGTATCTTCTTATCATATGCTTTCTTCATTCGGCTCTGGTACAAACGGCCGTATGCTAGAGAAGCTAGCCTCTTCTCATCCATCAAACTCAATTGGTTCAACCTGTCTTTTACCCATTCTGCCTCGTCTAGCTGAACGTCTCGCAATACCCTCAGAGAAGGGATCTCAACTTCCAATGGTAATACCGCTTCCATTCCGTATACTAACGAGAACGGGGTTGCCCCAGTTGATGTGCGTACCGTCGTACGATAACCTTGCAATGCGAAGGGTAGCATCTCGTGCCAATCCTTATAGGTCACCACCATTTTCTGAACGATCTTCTTTATATTCTTATTGGCCGCTTCGACAACGCCATTCATCTTGGGTCGGTAAGGGGAGGAGTTGTGATGCTCGATCTTAAAACTCTGACACAGCTCCTTCATCATTTTGTTGTTCAGGTTCGAATCGTTGTCCGTGATTATCCGCTCGGGGATCCCATATCGGCAAATGATATCTCTCTTGATGAATCTGGCCACCACTTGCTTCGTTACATTTGCGTACGACGCCGCTTCTACCCACTTGGTGAAATAATCGATTGCTACTAGGATGAACCGATGCCCGTTAGAAGCTGTCGGCTCGATCTTTCCAATCATATCGATCCCCCACATCGAAAATGGCCAAGGATATGACATCACATTTAGAGGACTCGGAGGCACATGTATCTTATCAGCATAGATTTGGCACTTGTGGCACTTCCTCGCAAACTTGAAACAGTCAGTCTCCATGGTCAGCCAAAAGTAACCTGCCCGCATCAGCTTTCTTGTCATAGCATGTCCACCAGCATGCGTACCAAAGGTACCTTCGTGTATTTCCTCCATGAGTAGCTTTGCCTCTTTTTCGTCTACACAACGCAACAGCACCAAATCGTTGTTTCTTCTGTATAAGACGCCATCCGGATTTAAATAGAAATTACCCGCTAATTTCCTGAGAGTCTTCTGATCTTGACTGGATGCCCCAACCGGATACTCTTTATTCTTCAGGAAATTAAGGATATCAAAATACCACGGTTTGTCGTCAGATGCTCCATCAATAGCAAACACAAAGGCAGGCCTGTCCAACCGAGAGATAATGATTCGGGGAGCCTCGTTCCAGAAATTGACTTTGTACATGGAAGACAAAGTGGCGAGGGCGTCAGCCATTTGATTCTCTGCCCGCGGCACATGATGCAACTCAACCTTGTCGAAGAAAGGCAACAATCTCCTTGCATAGTTCATGTAATGTATCAAGTTGGGCTGACGTGTCTCCCATTCCCCTTTGATCTGATTCACCACCAGAGCTGAGTCTCCGTATACGTCTAAATTCTTGATTCGCAAATCAATGGCTTCTTCAAGCCCCATTATACAAGCTTCGTATTCGGCCTCATTATTGGTAACGGCAAAGGTCAATCGGGCAGTAAACGGGATGTGCGACCCGTGTGGCGTAGTGATGATTCCCCCTATTCCGCTACCGTAAGCATTCACAGCTCCGTCAAATATCATCTTCCATTTGGAACCCAACTCTGGCCCCTCGTCTGGCAACGGCTCTTCGCAATCTTTCATCTTTAGGTACATGATATCCTCGTCAGGAAAATCAAACCTCATCGATTGGTAATCTTCAATAGGCTGCTCCGCCAGATACTCAGACAGCACACTCCCCTTTATAGCCTTTTGCGAGACGTATTGGATGTCATATTCAGTCAAGACCATCTGCCACCGGGCAATTCTCCCTGACAACGCCTGCTTTTCGAATACATATTTGATAGGATCCATCTTCGAGATGAGCATGGTTGTATGATTCAGCATGTATTGCCTCAAACGCTTGGCGGCCCAGGCTAACGCGCAACAAGTTTTCTCCAACATTGAGTATCGAGATTCACAATCGGTAAATTTCTTACTTAAGTAGTAGATCGCATGCTCTTTTTTTCCTGTCTTGTCGTGTTGACCGAGAACCCAACCCATGCTTCCCTCAAGAACCGTCAAATACATGATCAAGGGTCTCCCTGCCACCGGGGGTATCAAAATAGGAGGCTCCTGCAAATACTGCTTTATTTTATTGAACGCCTTTTGACAATTTTCGTTCCACGTTACGGCTTGATCTTTCTTCAACAGCTTGAATAATGGTTCACACGTGGCAGTCAGGTGAGATATGAACCGAGCGATGTAGTTCAACCTCCCTAAAAACCCGCGCACCTCTTTCTCTGTTTTAGGCGTCGGCATTTCTTGGATCGCTTTTATTTTAGCAGGATCGACCTCTATTCCTCTTTCGCTTACGATAAACCCCAGCAGTTTACCCGATCTCACCCCGAAGGTGCATTTGTTAGGGTTCAGTCTCAGCCTGAACTTCCTAAGCCTTTTAAATAACTTCAGCAGATTCACCAGATGCTCTTCTTCCGTCTGGGATTTGGAAATCATATCGTCAACATAAACTTCAATCTCTTTATGCATCATATCATGGAAAAGAGTTGTCATCGCACGCTGATATGTTGCCCCAGCATTTTTCAAACCAAAGGGCATCACTTTGTAGCAAAATGTTCCCCAAGGCGTTATGAAAGTAGTCTTCTCCATATCCTCTGATGCCATTTTAATCTGATTATAGCCTGAAAAGCCATCCATGAAGGAGAATACGGAGTATTGAGCAGTATTATCAACTAGCACGTCAATATGAGGAAGCGGAAAATCGTCTTTTGGGCTTGCTTTATTCAAATCTCTATAATCCACGCACATCCGAACCTTGCCATCTTTCTTCGGCACTGGTACGATGTTAGCAACCCATGAGGGATATTTTGTCACAGCCAGGAAACCAGCGTCCCACTGTTTTTGAACTTCCTCTTTGATCTTCACTGCCATATCTGGTCGAGTTCTGCGAAGCTTTTGTTTGACCGGCGGGCATTCTTCTTTCAGTGGCAGGCGGTGCACAACCATGTCTGTATCGAGCCCTGGCATATCTTCATACGACCAAACGAATACATCACTATACTCTCGGAGCATTTCAACCAGTCTTCGCTTGATAACGCTCTGCAGCGCGGCTCCGATACGAATATTCTTCTCAACCCCTTCCGACCCCAAATTGATAATTTCGATGACCTCGTCGTGAGGCAGAATGGCCCTTTCCTCTTGCTTCACTAGCCAAGACAGTTCTTCAGGAACGTCGCTATCTTCGACAACCTCTTCTTCGGCCTGAAATACCGGATGTTCAAAGTCGGGACGAGTCATAGGTGGTTCAAGGATGTCATCTGAAAATGTTATCCTGCAAAAGGAATGGTTAAGTGCTTCAAAATGCGTATAAAGCGAATAACCACGTTGCCATTTTATTGAAAAATATAAAACAAGAAAGACAGAGATTACAGTATTTGCACATGAAAAAACGCCATTTATTTAATGATTAACACGCAATGTTCATAACAACACAGCCCTAAGCAGATCCTGATGCCCTGGGCAAGACATCAGATTATTCAACAATTAATAAAGTAAAGCATTACTGTTTAAGAGTCACAGGAACAAGCTCCTGAATAGACCAGTTGCACAGTCCTTGTCCTGGCGTGCTTGGCTGAATCCAGGCATCCATATCATAGTCACTGTCTCCTTCGTCAAACTCCGAAGCAGCGTTGATGGTTTCATGACATACTCCACTGGCAGAGATGGTTATTGGCCCTCTGAAACGGGGTGCTCCCACAGCAGGTGTTGACGACGACGGTTGGTATCCCAGCCCGAACCGGTCCATCTTCACAGGGATATCCAGCACTTTACCCCAACCCTTTGCTTCTCCTGCCTCCACCAGAGCTTGAGCTTCTTTATACGACGAGACGGCTATCTCTGACACCTTGCTCGGCCCGGGACCTTTGTCTTTGACACGCAACCCTTCAAATGCTTGGCAGGGCGTTTCGTGGATCTCTCCGTCGACCTCCACATATTTAAATGACGATAGATGGCTGACCAGGATGTCTTCTTCTCCGCACACGGTGACCACGCTGTCTCCGACCATATATTTCAACTTCTGATGCAGGGTAGACGTGACTGCCCCAGCCTCATGAATCCAGGGTCTTCCGAGCAGGCAGCTATACGCAGGCTGTATATCCATGATATAAAACTCAGTTGCAAACACCTCCGGCCCTACTTGCAGGGGCAATGTTATCGATCCGAAAACTGTTCTTCGCATGCCGTCAAAGGCTCTAACTACCAAGTCACTGGGTGTGCACAGAATTCCTTTGACATCCAGCTTCATCATTGCTTTCTTGGGCATCACATTCAAAGACGATCCGGTGTCGACCAATACATGCGACATTACTGATCCTCTACACTCGACGGATATGTGCAGCGCCATATTATGATCTCTCCCTTTCGGGGTCAAATCGAAGTCAGTAAAGCCCAAGCTGTGGCCTGCATTCACATGTGCCAACACTCCTTCCAGCTGATTCACGGAGACGTCTTGAGGTACAAAGGAAGTATCCAGGACTTTCAGCAAAGCATTTCTATGAGCTTCAGAACATAAGAGTAATGACAAGATGGATATTTTGGACGGCGTCTGTTGCAGATGCTCCACAATCTTATAATCACTTTTTCGAATCAAACGCATGAACTCTTCTACCTCTTTCGACGCCGCTTCTTTTTCGTTTGCTTGCACTGGGACATTCTCAACCATCTTACCCTTTCCTTTTGCTAGCCTTTCGGCTTCCACTTCAGGTGATATAAAGATCCTACCACTCCTTGTCATACCTCCTGAACCAACAACATTATCGACAGTCTCAGCTGGCTGCTTATCAACATCAATCTTTATCCCGTCACAATACACCTCCAACCCATATGACCATGGGACTGCTTTCGTGTTCTCGTACGGGATTGGTCCGGCCTTAGTTATGGTGATCGGTGGTCACTGAACCGGTGCTGTAATAGTGATTGTCTTTCGAGGAATCGTTACAGTGGCCACATCACTCTGATCATCTGTTACTGCCCCTGCAGGCTCTTCAGTTGCTGCTCGATCAAACTGCAATGTGCCTCCATCAATTAAAGCCTGAATGCCTTTCTTCAAATCATCGCACCCCCCAGCTAAGGTCCATCATTCCAAGCAATACTCGTCACACCCTGGATAAACACCCCCTTGCAGCAATCTGCTTTTTATCTCGCCCAGCGGCGTCTTTAAATCATCGACATTCATAATCAGATTCAACCCTTCCTCAGTCAGAATGGCGTTCGCCCCATGATTAGGCATGGGTTTCTGCACTATATTCGGACCTGCCGTTCCGAAATTGATAGTCTTATTGTCCAAAAGATCCTGCACAACATGTTTAAAAGCATGGCAACCCTCTATATCGTGGCCCGGAGCCCCAGAATGAAACTCACAGTGCCTGCTTGCATCATAACCATACGGGGGAGTTCCCTTTATCGGTGCCAGAGTTCTTTTCTCCACCAGGTTCAAACCCAACAATGTCTGCAACAAATCTGCATAGGTTGAGGGAGGCTTCTCAAACACTCTTCTTGGTTTACCACCCTGGAATTTTCGCTGAGCCTGTTGTGCCCCCTGCTGAGGCTGCTGCTGCTGATGCATTGGCTGCTGCTGAGACGGTTGTTGTTGTTGAAGTGGTTGTTGCTGATACGGGATAGTAACACTCACCACCTGCTGCGGCTGATGATATTGGTTTCGTCCCCTGCCTCGGCCTCGGCCTCGGCCTCCAAATACTGCGCTTGCCTCACCCTGACGGCGCCCACCAAAAGCCTTCCTATTACTGCCAGATGCAGTTGATTCCTCAGCCTGGAACTTTCCTTGCTTAATGTTACGTTCAATCTTTTCTCCCATCAGAATTAAGTCTGAAAAACTGGCCAGAGATGTATGAAACAACATGTCATGAAACAAGCCTGTGAATGTGCCGACAAACATGTCATTCATTTCCTTATCTTCTACAGGAGGACGGACCCTGGCAGCCATATCGCGCCACCTTTGCGCGTACTCTTTAAAGCTCTCCCCCTTCTTCTGAGACAGCCCTGCCAATTGGACCCGATTGGGCGCCAAGTCGCTGTTATACTTGTAGTGAGATACAAATGCCTCTGCTAATTGCTTCCATGTCTTGATATTGGTTGGCTCCAACCCCATATACCACTCTAGGGAAGGGCCTGACAAACTATCTTGAAAGAAATGCATTAGCATTCTCTCATCAGTTGAGTATGCAGACATCTTTCTGTAATAAGCCCGTACGTGCACTTTCGGACATGTGTCCCCTTTATACTTATCAAACGCAGGAGCTTTGAATTTGATTGGCACCCTCAAGCCAGGTACCAGACCCATTGTTGCCATGTCCAAGCCCACAGCACTTTGGTTCAGGACCCCCCTCATCTGCTCTTCCAGCATTCTGATCTTCTGGGAGTCATCCATCGGCCCTTCGAAACCTCCACCGGAGAAGGCGTCCTCCTGCTGATCTTCTTGCCACATGCCATTCCCAGCTCCATACCCATCATATCCATTATTGCGGCCAGCCCTAATCTGATTCATCACCGGACCTCGGCCTCTGTTGCCGTACCCCTGAACACCTCCAACAGGCCCGAAAGCCATTAACCCAGCGCCGTTTCCATTTCCGAAACCTCCGTAGCCCTGATTGGCCACACCATAACCATCTTGCCCAAAGCCTTGAGTATTGAAACCATATTTCCCAGCGTTATCGAATCCCTGATCATTGAACCCGAATCCAGCATTGACAAAGCCGTTGCCTCCCATATTATCACCCAAGTTGACATCACCAAGCCCAACGTTATGGACAGCAGTCTCGTTCCCAACTCCGACGTTACCGTTCACAGCAGCGGTAGTGTTATTGACATTAGCAGCAGGTATATTGACTACAGGTGGAGCCACTGGCGTGGGAGTGCCATCTCCATGAGCAGTATCGACTCGCACAGACTGATGATCCTCGTTACCGTGACCAGCATTTCGGGCCAGCAGAGGCTGGACCATGGCTTGCAAATTCTCCTGACCTTTTGCAATAGCTTCCATGGTTTGCATAAAGAGAGCTAGCTTCTCGCGCACATCTTGCATCTCGTTCTGCATTTGATCCATGATTCTTCGACAGTTGGTGCGAGTAGAATAGCGGTGCGGGTGCTGATCTGCAATCCTGGAAAGTACCTGGTACAGAGCAGGAAATAAGATAACATCCAATGATTACCTGTAATGCAATATGAATATGAATGCAATGCAATGTGTGTGTCTGTGCATTAGGGAAATTCATTCCCCGATTCTAGTGTGAAGGTGCCGGTGTAGTGGCAGTGCTAACCATATAAAGATCGGAGCTGAATCACAGAAAGCCTCATATATTGCTGAGAAATCAAAAAGCCCGGAATACAATGTCACTAAGAGTACAAAGAGAAGGCATGACCTCAACCAACAATCCTGGTGATGGTCAGCACTTATGCAAATAAAGCATACAAGTTACTACATGAAATGATCAAATCCTCCCATAAGTTTGGTACTCTTCTAGCAGCTTCTTGGTCTCCGGATGACTTGGTCGATCAAGCAGCCCTTCAACCAGTTGATTTCTCTTCTTAAGAACACGCCGCACGTCTTCAGCCGTTTCTTCCCATGCCCCTTCTCCGAAGCGATCCTCCAGTTTACGCTTATGAGACACAGCTTCATCTCTGCCTTTGATGGCCTTGTTCAGTGCGTTCTGGAGACTATACCGGGTCATCACTTCTTCTTCACACTTCTTGATGCTGGACTTCAACTGCTCTTCGAGGTCGGAGATTTGCTGCTTCAACTTATCCTCCCTCTTCTTATTATTGGTGAGCGTAGCATTCCAGGTCTTATTGCAAGAAGAGATCTCTCGGTGAGCGATGTCAAGCGCTTTCTTCTTGGACTCAAGCATGTCATGGGAGCTTCTGAACTCTTGCCCCAGACGTTCGCGCTTCTTCCTCTCCTCAGTCAACTCAGCCCCTAACCTGTTCATTAGCTCAATCTGCTGTTGGAAAGCATACACGGCCTTGTTTTTCTCACTGCGTATCTGGGCTAGCTCTTGCTCTAACCCTTCGTTGATCTTCATCAAGGCTTCTTTTTCTTTCACAACTTGCTCGTAGGCCTCCCTAGAAACAGTAGTTGGCTCTGCTACCGGAATAGGAACAAGAACTGGTGCATCTGGGAATGGCATCCTCAACTAACTGGCTCTCTCCTGAATCCACTCTCTGTAAGGTGCGTAGGCCTGACAGTCATTCTTTCCTAACAACGGCTTCCCTCTTCGGTTAATATGTGTCCAGGCATGCTGCAGCTTGGCCAATAACTCCCCCTTCAAATCTCCGGTGAAGTACAGAGATTCCTGTACTTCTTCCTCTTTTGGCGGGTTCTTCAGCGCATATCCGAACTGACGGACGAACAGAGAAGGGTTGTAATTAATACACCCTTTCCTCCCTATCAACGGAACATTAGGGTACCCAGAACAACTGAAGATAAGCTCAGATCCCAGCAGATCTCTGTCAAACCATTCAACGTCTTCGGAAGATAGCCTCATCAGGCGCTCTGACCAGCTAGCGGTGGTTGCACTCTCCACAAAAGATCCCTTCATGGGAAGATGACTCTTGAACCACATATTCAACAAAGGAGAACAACAGTAAACAACCTTTCCCCTTCTGTTTTCATTCTTGTAGTGCAAGGAGTGGTAGAAGTCTCCGATCAATGTTGGCACTGGATTGCCGGCAGCAAATAGATGGAAAGCGTCCAAGTCTACGAAATTGGGCAAGTTAGGGAATAGCACAATCCCATAAATGCATAGAGCCAAAATAGCATTGAAAACCACCCAACATCCGCTCTTGGCATACTTCTGAGCTTTGCCAACCAGGAAATCAAGAGAGAAACCTGAAACCCCAAGCCAAGAAGTCAATAACAGTTCTGCAGCGTCCATATGCAAAGCTTTGGCTAAATCCTCCAACTTGGGCTCAGCAGCAGAGTGAATAAAGGGAACCTTGTTCTGCACGGGAAGCTCAGTAAACTCCACATACTCCTCAATGGTAGGCCCTAGAATGAAGTCAGCAAACGTAAAACATCTCAATGCGGGGTCATAGAACTGCATCAAGGTGTACAGCCCGTTCATCTCATCAGCAGTGGGCTTGCAGACTAATCTCAGTAATCTCCCGTGACTCATTCTGAAGCTTCTCCTAACCTCCTCATCAGCAAGGGATATCAGACCAAACAAAGAAGTAATATCAGGTGAAGGCAGCTTATACGCAACTGTTTTCCTCAGACCAGCCATAATCAATACTCAGAAGTCTGGACACTAGAATCGGAGGGTATGCAGATGCACCTGCAGCACAGACACACGTTAATGGGATGCAATGATAATGCAAACAATGCAATGCAAGTAACATGCAACAGGGACCAAAGGCCATAGCTGAATAGCCTGAACCATATCAAGAAGTCTCAGATAGATTCTATAGAAGTCCTCAAACCCTGGTCTCAGATAGACCTAAAACAAAGCTCCAATACTGGTCTCTGACAGACCTCAAACTATAACCCCAACTGGTCTCTGGTAGACCTCAAATCATATCTCCAACTGGTCTCTGGCAGACCTTAAAACTCTCAACTGGTCTCTAACAGACCTCAGAACACATCCCCAAATGGTCTCTGACAGACCTCATAACTCTCCATAAATACCCAGGATCTCTGATCAAGAAATAACCGGTAGTCTGAAGGTCTAGTTACCTGCATAACCCCAAACCCTCTCACAGGTGGATGTTCTAGTAACTGACAAGGTACGGCATCCTATGCGGTCGTCGGCGTCACAGACTTTCAGGGTTGATGATACGATTCCCAGAAGGAGTGGCATCATCAAATCCTGAAGAGGCCTCACTTAGCCAACTTCCAAATGATCGGTTCCCGGAGTCGACAATTCAGCTGACCAACAACCCCTTCGACCCAAAGGGTAGAAAAAGAAGCCAACCAGAAGAACCTCGTCCGAGTGTAGATTTCATGAGACACTAATGCAAGCAAAGCCGGCACGCGCCCACTACTTTCTACTCTAATTCTAGGTGCACTCAAGCCCAGGTCCGGCTTATCTCAATCATAGAACCACCCATCACACCCCAATACAGCAATAATAACAATATATATAATGCTGAAAATAAAGGTCAGAAATATAAATCCATACAAAATCCTCGACGGGAAAACAAGCGTTAGGATTGACTCTCTTAAGGGACGTTGGATCCCAAATGCATAAGAACCATCGCAGTCCTTAGCAGCCAGGGGACGTTGGATCCCCAGCAGAGTCGCCAGCTGTCGCTACTGCAAAAATCGGCGCCGGCTGGACAGAAGAGTCGCCACCGTGCGTTATTTATCCCACGGGAGGGAAAGGAAACGCTCAGAGTAAACCTCGCACAACACGGGAAAGGTATGGTCGTCGCAGCCAAAACCTGGATTCGGGAGTCGGTTACGCAAGGGGAAGGTATTAGCACCCCTCACGTCCGTCGTACTCGACGGGATCCACGCTTGTTTTCGGGTATGGATTGTTATTTCTATCTACTCTACAGGTCAGGGGTTAAAAGGAAAGAAAATGACTCGGCAAAGTATCGCACTTTATGCCTACGTATTCCCGTCTGGAACGAGAAATCAGAGTCAACGTAGTTCGCCTACCTACGGGAAAGGAGGGGAAGGTTGCTCGCTAGGATATCGCATCCTATGCCTACGTACTTTCATACAGCATGAAAGATCAGAGCAAACGTAGTTCGGGCCACGTACGACACAAGTCTGTCTTGATTGATTTTATTCCTTCTGAAAAAGGTTTTTCTAATTAGCAGTCCAAGCGGACAAAAATGACGTCTTGATGAGTTCATATTCTTTTACGAAAGAAGTGTCTTTTATTGTGTTTGAAATTTTATTGTGTTTTTCTGTTTGTTTTGAGGAAGAAGAGACAGAACCCTAACCTACGGTTGCGAAGGGAATCAAACTAACCTAATGTTATCATGCATGGGTTAAGACCTAGTGTCTATCATGCCCCTCTCTTGCGCAGAGAGAAACAGAGATCCTAAGGGAGTAGACAAAAACAGAAACAACATCAGATATATACAGTAAAACAGTAAAATGCATGGATGCAACAATACAAGCGAGGCAAGGGAGTCCCACTCAACCTCGAACCTAGAAAAACAATAGGCAAAAGTGAACAGGCTTCACTTTCAACCCATCAGGGTAAACAGCAAACAATACAGTCCAGAAAACCAATCAATACATCAGGAAAGGAAATACAGCAATAATAAACAGCTACAGCAGCTCTGCATCAACATCTGACTTCAAGTAATCTCCAAACAGCTACAAGCTTCAGCAAGCATCAATCCCCATCTCCACAGTCTTCAAGCAAGGGCTTTGGTCATCAATCTTCCATCTGCAATGGCTTTTCTTCAAGTCTCAATCTCCGGGAGGAATATCAGTCAACAAGATGAAGTGAATGAATGTTAGACAGTCAATTACCTACCAAGGATGGTTCATCAACTGTTAACATTAAACAGACAGTTTTCCCTCAAAAGTTCTATCTTTCAAATACATTCACTGATCCTTCCTTGGAAGGAGGTGGATATCTGAAAGAGACTTTGAATCATAGAGAAAGGATGGATGCAGACAAGGCACTCCATGTTTGAGAAACAAGTTTTCCAATCTAAAGCTCTGCCTAGCTCCTAAACCCTAACCTCCTCAACAGCTGCTAGCAGGAATCCCCTTTCCAACTCTGGAAGTTGGTCTTCAGTCTCTGGATCTCCAATGGCTTCAACATCACGAGTCTTCAGCTTCCCCAATCCCCAGACAATCCCAATATACAGACAAACAGGCAATAATCCCCAGAGGGCATACCACACCAATCAATCAACTATAGACAGTAATATACTAATAGAAGTAGGGGAATCCTAGTGATTTCTAAGGGGATCCATCCTATACCCATAACCCCTATAGTCCATACCCAAAAATCAAATGAAAATTTCCTAAAAGAAATAAACTATCTCACCTAAGCTGATTTAAAACCCTAAGTTTATTCATGTTGTTTTCACCTAAACTAATCACCTCAAATGAATTCCTAAAAATATGAACTAAATTTCATGCACAAACTAACAATGTCTATTAATCAACCTAAAAAGAATGGACAAAAAATATTAAAGCAACTAGTAGAACAACAATTATCAAAATCATGGATGGAATTAAACTATTTAAAATGCTATTTATTTGGAAAATATGGGAAAAATATCAAATGAAAAATAAAATGCAATTTTTATTTTTTATAATTTTCTAGACTCTTTAAAGAAAATTATGCAAAAAGAATTATTAAAAAAATAATGTTTTTATGATTTATTATGATTTTTAGAAAATGCATGAAAAATGAAAAGAAATTAAAAATGAAATATAGAAAAATAGAGGGAGGGGTGAGAATAGCCAATGCGCGCAGTGTTTTCTCCAAGTGGGCCACCAGCTGGGAGGTGTGCATAGCAATGTTACTAGGCCCATGAAGCAATCAGAAACCACCAAAAAATAAAAAAAGTGAGAGCGGTGCAAATATCAACATTTCCAGTTCATTTGGTATTGGGCTTGAGAACGGGGGTGTCATTAGCAATGAAATTTCAAGGCCCACTCAGAACTCTTAAATGAAACGGGGCGTTTTGATGCCCAGAGTTTCCCTCCGTATTTCAACTTCAAACGTGGACCCTTGGATTGCAATCTGAGTCAAGTCAAACCCTCCATCGTAGGGTCCTCCTTCATCTTCAACCTTGGGCAAACCTAGGGTTTCAGAAAACCCTAACCATGCACGATCTTGCACACCTCTGTTCTCCCTTATACCTCCATGGATTCACACGATTCCAAGAGCAAAGTTGCTCTATGAACTTCCATCTATACAGCCATGATAATAACTTCTCCTAAAACTCACTCCATCAACTAACTCGATAAGAATACCAGTCATAAGCCACCATGAACACCTGTGATCAACTCATCCAAAACTCCCTAAATCTTGTCCTAAACTTATCTACAACTTATGCTGATTACCACAAGCCAATAAACCAAGAATTTCATGCACTGAACCATGAGATATCAATCCAACCAGATTTGGTGCACTATGAGCAACCTCCATTAAACCTCTCCAAACTCTGTGAAAATCATCACCTAACCACCTAGGTCTCTAATACACTAACAATTCTATGCCATGAGCACTATGCTAGCTAATTCGAAGGAAAACATACCTGGTGCAAATTCTTGAAAACAGGTACCAAAACCCTTGGATTTGATGCTTGTGATGAATGGAAAGTGATCCAAGAACTCAATGATGGCTTCTGTATGCAACAAGTATGACTCTATGGCTTTGAATCTCGTACTTCCACAATTTGTGATCCTTGAATGATGATGATGAATGGAACGATTCCTTGTTCAATTTGCCAAATAAATGTGTGATTTCTGATCCTTGGATGATGATGATGAAGAACCAAACAAGAATGGTGAAGATTGGTGGAGATTTGAGAGGGTTTGAGAAGCTTTTACCAAATGGAGAAAGTGAATGAAACTTGGGGTTTTGAGAAAATGCAATCACCAACCATGGCATGAACCATCTCTTATCAATATATAGGTGAGGTTAGAACCTCCTAGAAACTTGGAGAAGCTTCCCTTGCACAAATTCCCTTGGATTTGGTTTATGTACCTTCCATTACAAGCAACCCTGGATAACTCCCAAAATGTGAACTAAGCTCAAAATTCTACTTTAGCCAATGTCTTTAAAATGATCTTTCCATTCAAAATGACCTATAATTTTGCTTCATTTGGCCAAGATATGAAAAATCTCATTTTTAAGGTCATTTTTATTCATTAAATCCAACAATTTTGAAACCTTGTGCTATGAATCTTTCCAATCTCTCATGGCCACTTTTATAGACTCAAAATGTCATTTGGAACAAGTTTGATGTTGTAAAGTTTTCCATTTGAAGCTTCCTTGTATGAGTTTTGGGCATAGGTTAAAATGACTTGTAATTCTCAGATGACCAAAATACCCTTTGCTTGCCAAGACCATAAGTAGAGTTCCACAAATCATATGAAGGCATACTATACCATTCTAGAAATCTAAGACAATGAGGAACAACTCTTATGTTGACCAGAAATTCATTTGAAATCTCCTTGAGGGGTAAAAATTGCTTGGAAGTCAAGTCACTTTCACAGACAAAATTTCAGATACCTCAGATGACCTGTAACTTGCAAGGACCATAACTTGAGTTCTATAAATCTCCTTGATGTCTTCCACCACTCAAATTAAAGGTCTTGAGATCCTCTACAAGTTCCATGTTGGCCAAGGATTCATTTGAATCTTGCATTTTGACTTATCTTGCTTGGAAATTTGACCTAAACTAGGGGATTTTACATAGAAACCCTAATTTAGAAACTCCTCTTCTCCTTGATTTCTCTTGAATTCTTCTTGGCATATCACCATATCCTTATTATCCATGTCAAATGATGAACCCCACATCTCTCCAATAGACCTCAATGCCTTTCAATCAATCAATTGACCTAGAGTTGACCCAGGGTTGACCCAGATGAAACCCTAGTTGACTGTCTTCCTCCACAACTCTTGTGACCACACCAATGACTCATTTCCTACTCCAAATGACTTTCTAAATCCTCCAAGATGTCTAGATACTCCCCATGCTCAGCCCACAGCTCACAATTTCTTTGTTGATCCTCAGACACCCTCAGTTAGGAGATATACTCAATGCTTGATCCCCTGACTTCTCCAACTTTCAAATTCTTTTCTGATGACTTGAATGAGATTGAATCAGGATAATAACCTCTTGATAGGCCTCTAGAGAGGAGAATAATGCTTGGTCCCCTGTTGAATAACTTTCTATGCTTATGCTATGCAGATGAGTAACCTATGTACATGACTCTATATGCAAATGCTAATGATATTGAAACATAAATCAGGTGAATAAGGTTGAGCAAATTTTAGGGTGCAACAAAGAGTTCTTGCGATACGACATCTGAGTGTAGCTTTCCGTTACTACTTTTTCTAAAATCATTTTTGATCCGCGTGCGGCAGCGGATCAAATTGGCGTCGTTGTCGGGGACTCTTGTAGATTTTAACCAATATTAGAGTAATAGGTGTTGTGTTTCAGCGTTTTTGCCCTATAGTTCTTGCGTTCTTGCGTTTTAGTGTAAAAAAAAATCAACTTTTAGGAAAACCGTGTCAGATTTGTCCGATTGTTGGTCAATTCATTTGAAAAAAATCAGGGATCAAAAATCCAAAATTCATCATATTTCTATTTTTTATGAATTTTTTACCATTTTCATAGTTTCAGAAAAATTTGGAAAAAAATCTCAAAATTTTTAATTGACTTAATTAGATTAATTTTTGTGTTTTCGTATTTTTTTTATCTTATTTTAATCATGTTTCTTTGTTCGTTTTGTTTCTGCCTAATAGGGACATTGTTGGCATTTTCTTATTTGTTGCTACATTGCTGAATTAGTTTTGTGTTTTCTCATTCTTTGTTAATTTTTTTTTACTTTTAATAACATGGCTAATCAAAGAACTTTTAGAGAACTTGTTGTCCCTGATGTGAATTATAATGCTTTATGTATTGAATATCTTATTGTTGTTATACCTTTCGAATCGAAATCTGGTTTAACACACTTGTTGCCAAGGTTTAATGGTTTTGCAGTTGAGGATCCACATAAGCATCTGAAGAAATTCCAGGTTGTGTGCTCTACACCTTCCGGGCCTTCACTATAGGACCTTGTCAAGTAAATGGTTGTGAATAACCTCCAGTTTCAACAACGAATATATTCTAGTTTTCAGGCTTTGCAGACACAGATTGAACAGCTTGCCACTTCAAAGAATGCCATGGAGCAAGCTCAAGGATCAAATCAACTACTTGTCCAAACAGTAGTGAATCCAAAAGAGTTGCTTTCTGAAATTGTTGATGAAGCTTATTATGATTTGCTTTTAGTTGATTTTCCATCTTTATCTGGTTTTGATGATATGTACTCATGTGATGATTGTGCTGACACTAATACTTACTTTGTTTGTGTTGAGATTGAGGTCGCCTTACAGATTGACATTTTTCCTACATATGGAATTGTAGATGAAGTTGTTTATACAACTGAAGTTATCAACATCCTGGCTACCCCATCCAAACATTCCATTGAACAACCACTTTTTGAATCACTTACTGAAGATTTAAATATTCATCAAAGCTTGAATTTGAGCAGGAAGAGAAATTATTACAGGAACAAAAGAAGAGAATTGGATGGACCTTGGTTGACACTCGTGATATTATTACATCCATGAGTATGCATAGGATCTCACTTGAATATGGAAGAAAAGCAGTTAGGCATCCCCTTAATCCTTTAATCTCTGATGTTGTGGAAAAGAAAATCACTTTCTCGTGCACATTAGACACTTTTACTTATCGAAGACTCTTCTTTGATCCTGGAATAAAAGGCGAAGGAACTAATAATAATTTCAAGTTCAATGCATTCTACCCAAAGCTACTATATGAGACCCCCATTTTGGAAGAAGAGACTGTAGAAGAGCTTTCTTTGGGAAAGGCTTCTTATGTGATCACCTATCCGACTTGACTCCTCCGGTGTGTTCTTTCCTTTCTCTCACTCTTATTTTATATTTATGTTCTTTCATTGAGGATAATGTATGCTTTAAGTGTGGGGCAAGGATCCATTTCTTTGTTTTTTTTCACTTTTTGTGTGTTTTCTTTAAAATAAAAATTTAGACTTAGAAACACAATGCATCTTTTGAAATGTTTAGGCTATAGATTAATTTGAGGTTAGATTGTGGAGACTTGGGAAAATTTTATAAGACCAGTATCATTTTAACACCTTAAGTCTCGCGAATATGGAAATCGATTTAAATACTTGTTATGACATAGCCTCGCGTTCTCATCCTTTAATAGCTCTTAAGTAGTTTATCTAGCAATCAGCACCATCTAGAAATCACACACTAAGTAATTAAGTTGATACAAATAAGTGAATGATCTCGTACTTAATGAGAAATCTGAATAGGAATCTGCCTTCTAGGTTAGGTGACCCTCACCCGGTCACTTAGCCTAACGGTTGTAAAACCTTCAAGAAAATAATTGTTGTTGTTAAAGTGGTTAATATTGAAATTTTGACGAGATTTGGATCATAGTCACTAACAGGCTTATTTACCATGTTTATGAATAGATAATTGGCTTAATGTGATTGCATTAGAATGAAAGAGAGCAAAAAGGAGGATGAGTAAGTTAGGCTTAGGCATAATAACATGATTCAGATTGGTTTGTATAGGAGGGAGGCTTATGACTACACAATTAGGAATTTGTGTTCTTACGATATCCTTAGTGTGCAAGATTAGTACCTATTGATGCAATCTTAACCAAAGAAGGGTTTGTAGCCTAGAATGAGTATCTAAATGTTATTGTTTTTTATGAGTCTTGATACTATTTTGCTCGGTGTGCAAAAGTTTAAGTGTGGGGGAATTTGATCAGTGCATCTTGATGCACATTCTTCTACTATTATACTTAGGCATTCCTATAGTTTATTTCATTATTTTTAATATTATAGTATGTTTTTATATTTTATTTTATTTTTACCTTTATTTAATTTTCGTATTTTATTTTCAACATTAACTGTTATTTGATACCTGTTCACCATGTAGACCATAACATGAGCTAAGATAATCAGATTGACATGTTCTGATAGGTGTTGGAAAGCTAAGACAAAGATCTACAAGTTTTATGTTGAATCCATAAGTTGATTCGGTGTGTAACAGGCTTGAATAATTCGTTGAAGTTTCAGACATTAGAAATATTTAGTTTTGGACTGGGTTTTTATGTTTTTCGACCCAATTGGGTTATAACCCAAATTTGATGTTTCCCTATACCTAGTAGCATTTGTGCTACTGTTCATTACCTTCTTTTCACTATTCACGAATTTATTTAAGCTTTGTACAAAATTACGGAGAACTAAATCCTTAGGATCGATCTACTGTTCATGTTCCAGCAAAACTTTGAGGTTTTATAATTTCAATCCAATTTCTTTTCCCTTTCAATTCTTTTCTTTGATATCTCATTTGCTTAATTTGAATTCTCTTAGAGTTGGTTGATTTATTTCGATGATTGTAAGTTCCTATATCTTAATCTCGTTTGCTTAATCCGCGTTTGTTTTATTGTGTTTGCTTAATTCGCGATAATTATAACTCGTCTGTTTGCTTAATTCAGAAATTAGGAATATACATCACATAATACTGATTGTGCTTGTTGATTAATATTGTAATAAAAAAGGGATTAGAATCTGCTTAGGATTTTGGAATTATAATTATCGATTATAGGTTTGGAAACCGAACAGTAGGTTGATTCGTTTATATTCTCAATCAAATCTAAAAATCTCCCTATATATTTTCTTACTTGGTTAATCATACAAGAGTCCTTGTGATACGACATCTGAGTGTCGCTTCCCGTTACTACTTTTTCTAAACTCGTTTTTTATCCGAGCACTGGCTTGAGGAGATGGCTCTTGAAGTCTTCAAACTCATTCAGGCGAAAAATTGACGTGCACAACCAAGTTTCGTTTAAGAAAAGATATATACTTCTTTTCGATCAACTGTTGTACTTTGGCTTGGAAAGCCTTGTTGTCTTTAGTTGAATGCCCTATTGACCCAGCATGATATCCACATCGCACTTCTGAATTGTACCCAGGCGGGTATGGTTCTGGCAACGACTTAAGAGACTTGGGCTCTATCAGTGAGTTTTGGAACAAATGTGGGAGAAGTTGGCTATATGACATTGGAACAAAATGAAGAGGAGCATTCCTTCTTTCCAAACTGTTGAGAGGTCTATGCTGACTCTGATAATGATTTTGATGTCCCCGGCCATGAGCTTATTGATTTGCATGAAGAGCGGTCCAAGGTTTCTGGTATGGCTCTCCAGGCATTGTTGGTTTTCCATTAGGATAGCATGGCATTGGGACAGATGACTATTAAAAAGATGAGGGACCACAAGGTCTTATTGGTGCACCATGAGAATACTCGACATTTGCTATGACTGAATCAACTTCATCCTCTTCTTCCTCTTGGGAATTACTGAGAGACTTAGTTTCACTAGCTTGGCTACTTAAGGCACCTTAGATTCTTCCATTTTTAGGTCATCCTCAATGCGTTCTCCGATTGTTACTAGATGGGAAAAGTTTGATGTTGCACTACTTATCAGCTTTCCGAAGTAAGGGCTCTGTAAGGTATTCATGAATAGATTACCCAATTCCTTCTCTAAGAGTTGCAGTTGCACTTGGGGTTCCAATTCTCTCCATCGTTGTGCATATCCTCTGAAGAACTTGTTGTCTTTCTAATATAGACTTTGCAATTGCATACGGTCTGGATTTATGTCCAGGTTGAACTTGTACTACTCTAAAAAGGCGTTGGATAAGTCTCTCCATTATTGGATATGACTTCTTTCTAAATCCATGTACCAACTCAAAGATGCTCCACTCAAATTGTCTTGAAAATAGTAAATCATCAACTTATCATTGTGGATATAGGAAGTCATCTTTCGGTAGAATATCACCAAATGACGCTTTAGGAAACTGAGACCAATGTACTTCTCAAAGTTGGGTACCTTGAATCTCAGAGAAATCACAAAGTCTGGCACTAGGTACATATCAACAGCATCGAGCACAAGCGTATCATGCATTTTCATAGCTCGAACTTCCTTTTCAAGGGTACGAAACCTTTCCTTCATAGAATCAGTCAATGGCATCATCCGAGGCTAAGTAGGAATGTTCACTTATAGAAGATCATCATCAGGTAAAATATCATACAACAGATTGATCAACATAGTGAAACCTGATGAGGAATCAAGATTCTTCACCTCAACATGTTAAAAGTTATTTTCCGACATGGCTACCACAACTTTCCATTTGGTTTTTCTGATCGGACCTTCAAGTTGTCTATGCTCCTCTTATCTCTAACTGGGCTTGCTTCAAATTCTTTTCAGCTACCACAGGTTCAGTATAAGTGTCAAGAAATCAATGGGAAATGATGGGTAAAAGATGGAATGAGTTTCTGTTGGAAGAATGACATGCAATGCAAATGAGATGAGTGTAAATGCAATTATATTCATATGAATGCAATGTATAATTTAGGTTATTACAAATACAAGATCCAAGCTACGAATAGAGGATAAAGGTTGATTGCTCGAACACAGGGTTCTTACCATGCAAGATCTAGAATTTAAAGGAACCCTAAAGTCAAGGATCCATAAGGTTGTTCATCAAACACGCTATGAGTATGACGATTGATCACTTCATCTTGTGAATCTCTTCTGGGTGAGGTTTTCGTATTGAACTATACGAGGTGTGCAACTTGGTTTCCCATACTACTCGACCATCGACATCTGGTTCTAAGCAAAGGTTTCAGAGTCTTGGACTTCCTTGACTGTTTGTTGCGTATGTCAATGATTGTCAGGCAAACGACTCCGTCAAGAAAGCTTCTTCTGATTGAGATCTTCATATCGAACTACGTGAGGAGTAAACCTCGGTGTCCCATATTACGTGACCATCAAACCTAAGTTTTTGGCCAAATGGTTTAAGGTTCTAAAATGTCCTTAGATTCATGGATCCCAATGAAAACTCTGGTCATCCATGCCAAAAGTTTGACAGTCTCCAACATTCTCATTAGAATCTAATCTAAGCGATGTTCTTGTATCAAACTACACAAGGAAAAATTCCCCGGTGCCCCATACTAGTCAACCTCTCATATCTTATGTTTTCACTCTAGACTCGAGTACAGAGTCTTTTCCATAAGGTTTGCAGTCAAATTTTCCACAATGCCAAGAACCACAAATATATATAATATGGACAACAGTAAAGAAGCTAAGCAAGCAAAGAAGATAAACAAACACTCAAACATGCGAAGAAAACCTAGACTAGGATTGACTTGCTTAGGGGTGAACGGTCCCCAATAAAGTCGCCATTTGTCGTACCTCGAAAAATACGATCTTCGTGATGCGTAAAACTAGGGTTTTCACGATCACAAATGGACTTATGAGAGTCTCCACCAAACTTTATTTATTCCCAATAAGGGAGAGGAAAATATCGAGAAAACCCACGGGGAAAAGGATAGGGTATGGTCATTGCAACCATGTTGGGTTTGGAAGTCGGTTCTGTAAGGAGATGGTGCTAACACTCCCTACATCCATCGTACTCGATGGGAACCGTCTAAGTTGTTTAGGCATGAAAGGTATTTGATATCATATTGCTTGCTAAGGGAAAAGAAAATAATGATTACTTGAGGGAAAAAGAAGAGATTTTTATTATTGAGTTTGTTTGAATTTTCAATCTAGTGCCTACGTATCCTAGAGGTAATCAGAACTCCTTAGTTCATGTTGAAAATGTTTTGGTCTATTGTGTGTTTTTTAGGGACACTGCCATGAATCATGTCCTTTTTGAAAAGTTTTAAACGAAAAAACTTGGAGGCAAAAAGGTTTGATATTTGTGAGATGTTTTATTAGGGATTGAGAAAACAGTTAGAGATATAATTAAAGTATTTTTTGTATTTTTGAGAAAAGAGATTTTAATTTTAAAGGGAAATGAAACATATCCTAATTTTAAGATCCTAACGTAAGTTGAAAAGGAAAGCTATCCAAGAAATTATCATGCAATAGGATTAATCATAAGATTTACTTCTAATTTAATTTATTAAAGATGAGATAGAACCGAGATAACATAAAGGATCATGGCAAATCACACAATCAAGCAGTTGATCCTAGGCTAAAAGGTATCATAGAACATCAGTAGGCGTAGTATCAAGATCACAAAACAATTCATCATTCAGGACATATCAGACATTATGCTTAAGCCTTAATCATAACTTGCAATTCTAAATCGTGAATTTGATCATAAATATAAATCAAAACTTAATCCTAAGTTGAATTAGGAATAAATCTCACAAAGTCAAAATCAGATTATCCACTTAATTTATCATTAAAATCTAAGCAGCCTAACCTACTATTAGATAAAAAATTAAAACAAACAAAATTAAATTGAAGAAATAAATAAAAATAAATAAAAATAAAAATGAAAGTTAGAAAATGGGATGTGTGTTGTTTTAAAAAAATTAATCACGGGCTTACCATGAAGCCCACGTAGTTTTGATATGCCAAAAAAAATGAAAAAAAGAAAGGGCATTGGGACGAGCCAATTGACCCAACATCGCCAACATAATGAATTTAAATGTAATGGGATCAGTATCATCTCTCTCGTTTCCTTTTCTTTCTCACCTGCGCATCATCTCTCTCGCTGTGACTTTCTCTCACTCACGGCTCACTCTCTTTCTCTCCTTATTTGCAAGGCCACCATCCTCACTCTCTCGCATGTGTCTCCCTCACTCTCACGCACACGATTTGAAAATGTATACTCTGTCGCGCCATGGTTTCAAGTCGGTGGCGGTAGAGGGAGCTTCACGGTGTCACTTTCTCTTATTCATAATCGAAACCTCAAAAACTCATATCGAAGGTGTCAAAGCGAAATACTACAAGCTTCTAATTGAATTCTACAAGTTCAATCAAAGGAATTGTGTACCTTCAAAGATTTCGACGCGTTGACTCGACGACAACGAATTTCAAGTGCTCTCCAATCTTCTTTTCTGATCCAATCATGACGTGTGCTATGTTCTGGTACGTGTGTGGTGTTGTAATGACTCTCCCCTTGTTATGCTCTTTTTTTCGTGTATAAGGTTGCGATAGTATGATGCCCTGTGTGATGCTGCTCACTCTTAGTATGTTTTATGGTTTTTTCTTTTGGATTGTGAATATTGCTCTGCTTCAATTTTGTAGGAATGTATGTGGTGTGTGTATTGTTCCTCTTATATAGGCAATGTGCAATTAAATTATGAATTAATTGTGTGAATGTTGGTTTAATGAACTTTCGATCTTGTCATGATATTGTTGAAACAGGTTTCCATTCTTGCTTGATTGTGTCTGAGACATACTTTGAAAATTTTAATTGATGATGGTGATTTTGCTTGGAACATGTTCGATTTCATTCCCTTCTCAATCCAAAATGCTTGATTGTGTGTTATTCTTAATGAACGTGTGATTTTGTCTTGAATGCTTGATTTAGTCTTGTTTTTTGTGATCTTTTGATGGCTTTGGTATCGAGTTTAGAACATAGCAGTAATCTAGTGTTTTAAACACTCCTTCAGCATCCTATCTATCAAAACATTCATAAGATTCATGTTTTTTCCAGGTAATCGGACGTAATCAGCTAGGATTAAACCTGTTGCCTCAATAAATTTGCAAAGGATTGAGCAACATCTTTCCTAGCTTCCAAGTTCAATTTTGGAAGACATTTGAAAAGTATTTTTGTTAAAGAACTCTTACGTCAATTGTGAACAAGCTTCGGGAATTGGTTTATTTTCACCATTTCCATAGCATTGTTTTGAGATATTGTTGCATTATGGACATGTTTTTTGAACTGTTTCTTTGTTGTTGTTTGGACAGATTTGGATGCAAGGATCTTGCCGAGTTTATGGTGTATATTTCCAACCAATTTTGTGTATAGCAGAGTACGGGCTTGGATGTGATGCAGTCCTGGTTTGAACTGACTTTGGTACTGGTGGTGAATTGCAAACATTGAGGTTGAATTTTGGTGCAAGAATGATTTGGAAGTGGGAGCAAGAGGGTGTGACGATCCTTATCGAGGAACAACACGGTTTTTTTTTGCATAAGCTAGATGAGCTGCTAGTATTTAAATTATTTGGCATTTGTAAACTTATGTCTCTTTAGGTTAAATGGTAGGAAAATGATACACAAAACTCATGTACTTGAATTCGTAACTTGCATGGTGATGTATTTGAACTTGGTACTTTGAATTTTTTGAATTAACTTTAGCTTGTAACCTTTCAAAGCTTGAATCTTCATAATAACTTGAATTGTACTTTGAAATGAGACTAGATTTATGAACTTGAATTGGTGAATTCTTCATGGTGAAATAGGAATCACATTTCCAAGAACATTGTTCATTAACTACCAATGATAAAATATAAACTCATTCCTTTAAAATCCAAAGGAAACAAATGATGATCAAACTTTATGGATAAGAACAAAATCTTTCTTTAATTAAGCTTGACTTTTATTACTCGCACGATCGAAGATAAACTTGATACAAGAGCCATGCACTGAGAAATAAGGATACCACTTGGAAGTCACCATAAAACCCTAACTAGTCCTCAAATGACCATGCTCAACACCAATGGAAAGAAAACCCTAATTCTTTGGGGTATACTCTGAAGTTTCTTAGAAACTTTGAGGAAAGTGACCTTTGAGGAAAATAATCAAACCCTAGTTCCCTTACCGGGAGAGTGAGTGCTTCTTCCACTTGAAATCAATGCATCTGCACAAATTGGTAAGTTGTTATAAATATGCACACATGATCTTATGACCTAATTCTTAGAAGATCATGGCCAAAGGCCAGATGATCTTATAGAGAGAACGGTGAGAAAGGTAGGAAAATTTTGGAGTATGACATCTATGGCATGAGTTTATTCAACAATGATTTGTCCATCTCTCTCTTTTTTCTTAAAACTTGAATCAAAGCATGAGGCTTCGCTGGAAATGTTTGAACATGGCATTTGCATATACTCAGGCATTATCAGGCATACATGCATTCATGACAGGTGTTCAGATGGGTTTCTTATTTTGGTTTGGTTTTCAGAAAGAAAAATTGAAAATCTGAGCTTTCATCTCTACTCAACACACAACAATCAAAGGCTGGTCATGGAGAAATTGCAAGCAGACATGGTGGAGATGTGAGCTCAGATGAGGACCCAGATGGGTCAGTTTATGGAGGTAATTCAAAACATGGCTCGTGGTCAAGATGAGTTGCGGGAGCTTGTGCAGAGACCAATTGTTGTTGTTATCGAACCTAAGATTCAAAACCCAGGTCAATCTGATGCTGGTAATCCTCCGGTTGGTGGTGTGAACCTACCGCGTGTTATTGAACCTCCCTGGAATAATGTTGGTCCAACCCCTACCCCTGAAGAGTTACTAGTGCAACGAAGAAAGAAGACCGTTGAGATTCCTACTCGTTTGTTGGAAGTAGATGATCACGATGACGTCTCCTATGCATGACGCCGACATGGATTTTCCTACTAAAGAACAAAGAAAGTTTTGTATGCTCGAAGAGAGGAAATTGCCTACGATTCCTATGATCATCTGATTATGTAACTAGAATTAAATAGGTCATTAGTGATACCCTAATCACTCTAAATGAAACCCCTTTGAGAAAAAAAAACTTGATGAAACCCCTTCATTCGGATAAGAATCTGGTAGAACCCCTTTGGTAAAAATCCGATAGAACCCATTTGATAAACCCCTTGGTAAAACCCCTTATAAGAACTCTGGTATAGTTGATAAAACACCTCCCGTGCGCGGGATAGGTTGTCAGACTTGAGATATAAGAGGTGAAGACCTACCCACTAGTTGATAATGATCGTTCATGATGGTCATTTATTGGATAAAATCCTTCGAATACTCATAGAGTGAGATTGCTGGGGATATCCTTTATTGAAAAGGTGTTTGGTGGAAGTGTTACTTACTAGGTGTCGTACCCTAATTTTTGACCCTAAGGTTCTGTATTTTTCGCTTTGCATCTCGGCATAACATATCATGCATTTCATCTCGCATAATACCCAATTTATCAGCTGAAATAAACTTGTTGGAATTACAGACAAACCGGTCCAAATTTATTTCAAAATAAGACCAAACGCTATATTTTTCCAATATGTTTATTTCGCGTTGATTATTTTGGTGTGTTCATTTTATTTTTTCGAGCACTTTTCTACCTGACTTTTTATTTCATTTTTTAATCATTTTCATTTAAATAATCATTTAATTTATTTATATTTAATTAGTTATTTAATTTTTTTATTAATTAATTATATTTTTAATTTGTTTATTAATATTTTATTTTTTTATAAAAGAACACAATCAAACATCAGCAAGACCAATTCAATTTCTTTCTAAAGCAAGGCCTAAACATGTTCCTGGCATCATTTGTCCTTTCCAAAACAAGGCTTAAACATGTTCAAGACAGGTTCATTTTCTTTCCAAACATACACAGACATGTTTTAACACAATTACAACATTTTCATGAATTACAGGATAAGGAGACAAGAATTTAAACTCTTTTCAAATAGGTTCAGACATGTTGATGAGAAATTCATAAGCCACAAAATCTGGTGGCTATAAAAGAGCAACATGCACACAGATAGAAAACAATAAGCAATCACACAAAAAATATAAAAAAACACTCATACCTCATCTTCCTCACATCCAAACTGCAATTTTTTTTTCATAAACCACGACATGACATCGAAAGAAAGAGACAGAGAGGGCAGCGACGCGAGGGAAAAGGCCATTTGAGGGAGGTAAAATTGAAAACTCACCCTTTATTTTGAAAAGTTGATGTTGTGTTGTATTTATGTTAATTTTATATTCGTCTTTGTAGTATTGTTTATAATGTCATGTTGTAGTGTTTTGTGTATATTTGTTGATGTGGTTTTATTAAGTTTGTAATTTAAGTATGTGTCATGTCATTTAGCTAGTCTATGTTTGTTCATAAATTAAGCTATAATATTTTGTATTAAATTTATAATTGCTTATGTGTTACTAATGTATGTTATTTGAGTTTATGACTTGTGTGTTGCTATGAAAATTTTGTATTTGTTGTTTGGACATTACATATTTGTTTCTTGTGCGTAAATCTATTTCTATTTGCAGTTTTTTTTTTGTATGTGCATTTACGTGCTAATTGTTTTAATTGTAACAATGTGAATAATTCATTTAATTTTTTAGACTTCATTAATTTATCTTTTAAAATAAATAGTACTAAGTTGTTGTCTTTAGACTCCTACGTTTCCTTTCATTTGTAGCAAGTGTGTGGATGGTTAAAGTGCATGTGTATATGAGTTAACAGCATGTCAAGTGATAATACGGAAAGTCTTTGTACAAATATTTTGAATGCATTTATGTTGTATTACATGGTGTGGTTGTTCAAACATTGATTCTTTTTTTAATAATATTTTATTTTCCATCTTTTCTTTTTTTAATTGATTTTTGATAATCTAGAAAATTAAAAATATTTTTCTTGACTATTTGTTAATTGTTACATTTTGAAATTATTTTCTCTAATTAGTTTCTCTTTTATTTAATTCATATAATATTTCAAAAGTACCAAAAATATTTTAATTATTTATTTCTGTTTTCTAGTTATTTAGTTATTTTTTGAATATTAAAAAAATAATATATAAAAATATGTTACAATTATTAGTTAATATAAATATTAATATTTAAATTAATTAATAATTTCTTGTTACACGTCAAAGGGAAGGATTTTGTTCTTGACTTTATAGTCATGAACATCTTATCCATTTGCATAATTTTCCCCTGTTTGATCCCTGATTCCTTTTATGATGATCATCTTAGGATATACTCCTTATATCTTAGGATAGATTCCCTTTAAGTTTTCAACTTTAGACAACTCAAGTTAAATCTCATTCTCACAAGAGAATCAGACATGATTCATCTATGTAGTCGAGATATGATTCTCCTACCCTATAACATAATCGAGAAAGATGTAGTATCATTTCCGCTTGAGATAGGTATGTGGCATACTCGTCGATTAAGTCTGAGTCGGAGCCCTTATGTCAATGCGACGCAAAGACCGTATTCCATATATTTGTGGTGGTTTAAGTCGAGTATTCTCCCTAAGATGACGACTTGTCTCTTCTTCTAGAATCAATCAATAAACCTTCGCCCCCTGGAACCTTGACCACAGTCAAGAGTTCCTCAATCCCTTGAGAGGAACTACGAATGCTCTGATTCCATCCCCGTCAGGATACGTAGGTGCAATATGTGACTTCTTGGCGAGCATAGTTAGAAATAAACCCCTAGGTCTCTCACCCTTAGTAAACAACAACATAATAAAACAAGGGATTCCTGTAGAGTACTACAGATACTTAAGATTCTAGCATCTTCCCTAGGTATAACCAACCCCGAACCTTAGATTCTCTTTTGCTTTGTATTGCATTGCATACTTTTGGGTTATTCATTCTTTTCCCTTCCCTTGGATAAATTAAATATCGGTGGTGAACTTCAATGATTTGTGATTCAAGTTAATCAATAGCTTGACATGTGATTCTCACTGCGGAAGAAATGGTGACTTCACTGGGGACTCTTCGAGGGTTCCCCATAACTTGTTTAATTTGTGTTTTTGTTGAATATTTTTATATCTGTTTACTTGTATATATATGTTTCTGGTTTGGATTATTACTTTCGCGTGGTGAGATAAGTTCTACACCCTGACTTGAGTGTACTTATGATAGGAAGGTGATATATTCAAGGAGGCTTATAGGAAGTTGATTCCCGACCAAGATGACTTAAGAAATCACCACTCGGTTGAGGCCCTCTTGAGAATATTATTGTTGAACGAGTATTTGTGAAAACACTTACTATTTTCGACCTAGGAGCCCGTGACACTAAGAACCTTTAGTTACCCTTAACTCAAATTGACTTTTTTAGGACGTAGTGCAATGACTATGAGAGAGTAGTCCCAAAATAGTTGATACGCGATACTACACTCGAAAGAGGTTCTCTTGAGAATATTATTAAATACCGAGTATTTGGGAAATTGATAATATTCGAAAGATGGACTTATGACTTTGGGAATTTTTGTAGAACCTGATGTGCAAGTATAAATAAACCCTTAATCCACACCTTTTGGGATGGGTAGACCATGGCTCCATGCTCGTGACGTCAAACCCTGAACCCCACATGTTTGTATATATGTTTATGAGAATCTGTGTATACATGTGTTTTTGCATACATTCGTCCATCCCTCCATGCATTCATGCACCTTTTTTCTAACTTTTCAAGGAACTTGAAGTTATCTTGCAAGCATCATAGGTTTTACCATGGATTTTGGAAGTTATACTCCATTTTGTAATCCTTCAATTTTCAATAAAAATGAGATTTTTAGTTGTCAAAAGTATTGTCCACTTTGTGGTTTTTGAAAACATAAAATTTTAGTTCCTTAAAACTCATCTGCATTAATGCATCTGCATACATCATTAGCATCGCATTCTTTGCATTCCAAGTTCTCACTCTTGTTTCTTCCTTTAGTAGACAAGCTAACTCATCACTACGATACTCGGGCCAATTAAAGAAAGAAGATGAAGAAAATTGAGCAAGAAAACCATGAAGTCCGTAAGGAAGTAACTGCTTTGAGGGTTGGTATGGAAAGGCTCTCTGCTTTGGTTGAAACTCTGGTTGCTACTCAAAATCATCCTTCTCCTTATATTTCTCAGACTCCGCTTCAAAGGACCGTGATTTCTGAAATCATGTCAACGCCCATTCCTGTGACTCCCATTAGCACTTCTAACAACTCTAAGAACCTTGGGGAAGCTTTACCCAAGGATAAGGAACGAGCTACTAACGCTATCTCGCGAGAGAAACATGGAGGATCTCATAACAAGAGTAGACAACACATGGATCAGTTTGACCCGATCCCGATGGCCTATTCTGAACTGTATCCTGCTTTAGTCCAAAAGAATATGGTACAAACAAGAACTTCCCCGACCATCCCAAAGGCTCTCCCATGGTGGTTTAAGTTTGATAGTTTTTTTTCCATTTCATCAAGGGGCACCCGGTCATGATATTGAACATTGCTTTGCTTTGAAAGCCGAAGTAAAAAAGTTAGTGCAAAGCGGTATTTTGTCTTTTGAAGATTCTAGATCCAATGTCTCAACAAGTTTGTCACCCAAGTATGGAAACGATGAGGAAGGATCTCGGAGAATACTGTATCTCTGACATGAATTCAATAAGAGGATCTTTGGTGGATATGCACGTCAATTTGTGCAGGCTTACCCATTATGAGCATAATCACACTTCTTGCAAAATTTGTTCAAAGAATCCTCGTGGATGTTCTGTTGTGAAGAAAGATCTTCAGGATATGTTGGATCAGAAACTTCTTCATATCACTAGAGAAAGGATGAATGTCATAGTTCAATATCTTAATATGCCAGACCCAATGGTGATTACTTGGAACAGTAAGAAATCCTCTCTTATGCCTTGTGGATATGATGCTACCATGCTAGAAGGTGGTAAGAAAGTTCCTGCTGATGTTGCTCCTGCTGCTCAGGTAATCCCGAATTGTCTATCACAGTTTCATCAGAGAACACACCAGAGTCATGCTCAAAGGAAGATTGATCCGATCCCAATCACCTACAGTCAATTGTGGTCCTATTTTACTCGAAATTCAGTAATGGCACCCAGAAAGACCAGAACCGTGAAATCTCGCCCTCTTTGGTTCAACCCAGATACCAGTTGTGAATTTCATGATGGAGCAATGGGGCATTCGAGTGAAGAGTGTAAGGTTTTCTTGGAAAAATTCCAAGATATGATCGACGATGAGGTATTGACCTTCAAAGGAGGATACCCGATTGTAAATGGAATAGCTTTATGCTGAAGGATATGAAGACAAATTTCTTTCCAAGCCGGTGAAATCAAGAGGAGAGCTCATTCCCGAGATCATCATGTTGTTTGTTTGTTTGCTTACATTTGTTGTTATTTCTTTGATTATAAAAGCATGATTTGCATGTAAGAACTTGTTTGTTTTGAATGATTAATGCAATAAATATGTTTGTCTTGAAGAAATCCATTCGTATTCACTCATAAAAGGAATTTTCATGTTTTATACTGCCAACTTTACCCAATCTCTTGCTTTGATGGAGAATTGGAGGGAGGATGACGAAATCAAAAATTCAAGATTTCTTGTCATATGCTTTTAAGTAAAACACCGCTGATGATGTAAGACATTGTTTCAAATCCCCAAACACCGGAGATATAAGGGAGATAAACCATCGTTAACCTTTTTTTGAGCCTTGAAGTAGGAGTTTTCTTTTTCAAATAAAAAACCTCAATTTTTACCTGGGACAGGGTAATTTTCAGTTAAGCTGATCGAACGCCCAGACTCTCAAAAAGGAGGAGTGAACATTCGAGAATCCATTTTATCTATTAGGAGACTAAAGAGTCAAATCCACAATGATTGTCCCTCAACTAGCCAAAGAGTGGGGAAGTCACAATCCTTTCAACAAGTCAAAATGACTTAGAGTTACCACGATTGGTTCATGAATCAAAAATAAAAAAATGAAAAGAAAAAGCTCGCTAAGTAAAAACCTATAAAGGAGATTTAGGCAAAATTGGGACATTCTACTGGACTCTGAAGTCAAATCCCAAAGACTCTGTCCAGGTAAAAGTTAGGGAAAACCAAAAGAATGGAAAAAACGCGAAAAGCGAAAACGACGTATTACAAAGAAATATCCTTAATAAATAGAAAAGTCGTGTGATCAAACACCAAAAACAAATAAGTGAGTGACTGCCATGTCCAAAACCTTATTGGTTTCTCAACCATATAAAAATCCTCTTGAGAGATGAGTGCTTGTGTCAGGTCAACTAGATATAGGATGAAGAACATCACAGCGAATGGGTGGGTACAAATAAACTTTGAGCCTTTATCCTTTGTTTCTTAAACCGTGAACCAAGCCATGATACAATCCTCAAAAGACCTAATTGAAGCAAAGTTTATTTTGAAAGCATACTCAATGAGATAACATTTCCTGACTCCTATGAGCTATGCTCAAATTTGTATTGGCTTTATAAATCAATTATCATATCCTAATTTGTTATTCGATCACAAGTTATTGCGATATATTTTTAATAATAATAAAAACTTCAAGACTAACCTGTGTGTTGCATTAGAAATTTCAAATTTTACATTTTTTTTGTATGCTAACATTGCTCGATATCATAGAAACTTGCATACAAACTGCAATGATGAGCTTAATCTTTTGAGACTTGGACTATGATGAGTGAATCATTACGAAAGATGGTCATATCCAAGGGCATGTTGTAACACCCCACTTCCCAAAATTAAAATAAAATACAATTAATCCAAATAAACATCAGAGTCTCCCCTCAACAAGTGGGATATCACATCACATAATCCATAATACTCTTTATTAGAAGGTTTTCAAAACAAAGCAGCGGAATAATCTTTAATTCATCATTCTAGGCCATCCGCCGAATTACATAAAAAGATTCATTAAAATGTTCACCAACATGATACGTCACAGGAAAAAAAACAAGTCCAACATAAAAACAAATAAACACCCAAGTCCCGTGCTATGTATCAGAGCATCCTAAGACTCGACTCGCACACCACTAATCCAAGCTAGCTAAGTACCTGGATTATCTGTACTTCCGAAGAAGCACAGACCACAACAACAACAAAGAGGTGAGAAAACATGACCAAAATTATTGGTAATACAGTACATGAAATAAAGGTAGCAATCATATAAAATATCACCCAACATTCATAAAAAACGACCTACTGTCCAACAACAACACAACACACCATAATGCAAATATGCAACTCAACACCATGCATGCGGTACCGACTCATTGGTTCATTCAATTGAACCCCGAATAGATCACATACACCCGTCCTTGGCCATGATCTATCCCCACCATTTTCCGCAATGGAGTACGGATGAATCACATACACTCCTCTTGAGCAATGATTCGTCCCACCAACACCATGATATGCATAACACCAAATGCACAACAAATGAACTCAAGCACACAAGGTGCACACGATCCCCTGATCACATCACCATACATCATACATACATATTATTCATCAATTAAATATTTTAATTAAAGCCACACGACCCCCCTGATCCCATCACCATACCTCATACATATCTCACACCTCAATCTACTTATTTTAATTAAGTTCAATCACTACATAATTTTACCTTTTAATGTCAAGTATACACTCTTCACCACTAATCACCATATCTATATTGGTCACAACTCAAGGAGTACTACAAGACAACAGAACCACCCTCACCGTACAAAATCACAACATGTTGTCATGCTCGTTGGCTCCTTCGCTTAGCGAAGCCCTAGAGAACGCTCGCTAGCTGCTCGCCTAGTGAACTCCCTAGCAAAGGCAGACAGTGGCTACTGGAAGCCTTCGCTACCCATCTCGCCTAGAGAAGTCCTAGCGAATACTCGCTACTAGCTCGCCTAGCGAACTACCTAGCGAATCGCTCGCTAGCTACTCGCTTAGCGAGTTCTGGGATCTCTCAAAACCCACACAGTCCAGAACTGTTATCTTGCTCAAATTCAAGCCTATCACTCTACTTCTATCTTCAGTCCTATCAATACTACAACCAATAAACACTAGTCTATCATTTTCTATCAATTTTAACTCCAGAACCCACACCTATGTTCATCATCAGAACTACAGAAGTTACTCAGAACTTCACCAATCTCCCAACAACACATACCCAAAGTCATCAATGGCAGCCATGCTCATAAACACATCAATGCACATTCAATTCATCATAACAACAACATCAATCATCAACATTTCAATATATTGTTCATATTTACCAAACTCCTACGGGGTTAAGGAATCCCCTCTACCCTGTTCATGCAATTTACCAATCTTAACCCGTTTCTCCCCCCTTACCTCGATTGATGCTCCGATTGACGAAGAACTATGAAGAATTGTTAGCCCTAGCCTGCCTCTCTTCCCCCTTGTTCTTCCTCTTTCCTCTTCTCTCCAAAACTGGTTTATCGTGTTTCTAACTCTCCCTCTTCCCCAAACTCTTCTAATACCCCTTTAAATCCTTATTTCATTTTATTCCAATAATAATAATAACAATAATAATAATAATAATAATAATAATATTACTAACCATTAGATTATCATCATTATTAATTATATTATAGTATTATTAAACTCTATATTTTATTAAATAACTCCTATAACTCAAGGACACCCACCCACGCGCTCAGATACACTCCCCCACAAAGGACACACCAAAATAAAATAACACCAAAAGACTAAATAATTAAAATGGGTGTTACAACTCTCCCCCACTTTAATTATTTTCTTCCTCGAAAATTACCTAATGGAAACAATTCTGGATACACTTCCCGCATCCTGCTTTCCAATTCCCAGGTCACACTGCCTCCTGCAGCACCTCCCCAAACCACTTTCACCAAAGATATCTCCTTTCCTCGGAGTTGTTTCATTATACGATCTTCGATCCTCATCGGCATCGTCTCAACAGTAAGATTCTTATGGACTTGAACTTCATCTCTCGGAATCACATGAGATGGGTCCGAGACATACTTTCGAAGTTGCGACACATGAAACACGTCATGTAGATTCGAAAGCTCAAGCGGTAACGCCACTCTATAAGCTACAACACCAATTCTCTGTAAAATCTGATACGGTCCAATAAACTTAGGATCCAGCTTCTTGGACTTCAACGCACGACCCACACCAGCCACCAGGTTAACTCTTAGGAACACGTGATCACCTTCACTGAATTCCAATTCTTTCCTTCGGTTATCATGATAACTTTTCTGCCTACTCTGAGACGCTTTCATTTACTCACGAATCATCTGAATGGTCTCAGTAGTCTGCTGCATAATTTTCGGTCCCAATACCACATTCTCACTTGTTTCATGCCAACGCAGATGAGTTCTACACCTCCTACCGTATAAAGCCTCAAACGGTTCCATTTCGATACTAGAATGGTAACTGTTGTTGTACGTGAACTCTATCAACGGTAAATGAGTATCCCACGCACCACCCTTTTCCAACACACAAGCTCTCAGCAAATCTTCCAGCGACTGAATAATCCTCTCTGACTGACCATCAGTTTGTGGATGGTAAGCTGAACTCAACTTCAACTTAGTACCCAAAGCTTCCTGTAAACTCTTCCAAAATTCTAAAGTAAACCTCGGATCTCTATCTGACACGATACTCGACGGAACACCATGTAGCTTCACAATCACCCGAATATAAATCTCTACTAGCTTCACCAACGGAAAGCTGATATTGATCGGCACAAAATGTGCAGACTTCGTAAGTCGATCCACAATTACCCAAATAACGTCAAATCCTCTCACCGTATTCGGCAAACCCGTCACAAAATCCATAGTGATACAATCCCATTTCCAAACCAGAACTTCCAACGGTTGCATAAATCCAGAAGGTCTCTGATGCTCTACCTTTGACTTCTGACATGTTAAACAGGCATAAACAAATTAAGCTATATATTTTTTCATACCGGACCACCAAAATAACTTCCTTAAATCATGGTACATTTTCGTAGCTCCCGGATGGATACTCAGACTACTACGATGTCCTTCGCTCAGAATTGACTTCTTCAATTCGTCATTATCCGGCACACAAATCCTGCCTCTGAATCTCAACACACCTGTACTATCCAACTTAAAATCACTATTAGGGTCGCTCTCTACTCCAGGTATCAAATCTATTAACTTCACATCTAGCTTTTGGCTTTCCTTAATCAAATCCAAGAAATAATTATTCACCTGCAACTTGCCTAACATCACACCATCGGCCGTAGTCTCACAAACCATGCTCAGATCTCTGAACTGCTCAATTAGTTCCATCTCTTTCACCATCAAAGTCGACATATGAATTGCTTTCCTGCTCAAGGCATCTGCTACTACATTCACCTTTCCTTGATGATAACTCAAGTTGGAATCATAGTCTTTCAATAATTCCAACCATCTTCTTTGTCTCATATTTAACTCTTTCTGATCAAACAGATATTTCAGACTCTTATGGTCACTAAACACCTCAAATTTTGAACCATACAAATAGTGCCTCCAGATCTTTAACACGAAAACTACCGCAACCAACTCAAGGTCATGAGTAGGGTAATTCCTTTCATGCACCCTCAGTTGCCGCGAAGCATACGCTGTCACTTTACCATCTTGCATAAGAACCCCGCCTAATCCCATCTTAGATGTATCACAGTACACCACAAAAGGTTCACTCGGAGTTGGAAACACTAACATCGGTGTCGTAGTCAATTTATTTTTCAGTTCCTTAAAGCTTTCTTCACAAGCAGCATCCCACACGAAAACTTGATTCTTTCTCGTCAACTGAGTTAATGGCAATGCCAAATTAGAAAACCCTTCAGTAAACCTTCGGTAGTATCCTGTCAAGCCCAAAAAGCTTCTAATTTCCGTCGCTGTCTTCGGCGGTTCCCACTGCAAGACTGCACTCACTTTTGATGGGTCCACCGATATACCATCACCGAATATTACACGCCCCAGGAAACTCACTTTCTTTAACCAGAACTCACACTTTGATAGCTTAGCAAACAGCTTATTATCTTTTAGCACCTGCAAAGCGATTCTCAAATGTCCTGCATGTTCTTCCTCAGACTTAGAATAAATCAGTATGTCGTCAATAAACACAACAATGAACTGATCTAAATAAGAATATAAAATTCGGTTCATATACTCCATAAATACTCCCGGCACATTAGACACTCCAAAAGGCATTACAACATATTCGTAATGTCCATATCTGGTTCTAAACGCCGTCTTCTGAATATCACCTTCTTTCACTCTAATCTGATGGTAACCAGACCTCAAGTCAATTTTACTGAACACCCTAGCCCCCACCAACTGATCCATCAAATCTTCAATCCTCGGAAAAGGATATTTATTCTTAATGGTCATTTTATTCAACTAACGGTGATCTATACACAGACGCACACTACCATCCTTCTTCTTCACCGACAGCACTGGAGCTCCCCACGGCGACACACTCGGTCTGATAAACTTCCTATCCAACAATTCTCCAATCTGAGACTTCAATTCAGCCAATTCCACTGCCGACATCCTGTACGGCGCCATAGATATAGGTCTTGTACCCGGAACAAGATTAATACTAAATTCAACTTCTCTCGTCGGAGGTAATTCTGTAATATCATTAGGAAATACTTCAGGAAATTCATTCACCACCGCCAACTCCTTCACTGATGTCTTGTTGTCAACAGATAAGGACGCAAATAAAGCAAACATCTTAGCTTCGTCCTCCAACAGGGTCCTCAATTCCTTATTAGACAAGGAATTCGCCAACGCTTCTTCTTCTGGAGTAAGAAACAACAACACCTTCCGAAAACAATCGATGTAGACTCGGTTGAACTCCAACCAGTTCATACCCAGAATAACATCCAAATTACCAAGTGGCAGACAAATCAGATCTACCCCAAAGTCTCTACCGAAGATAGTCAGTGGACACTTCAAACACACTAAAGAAGTAGTCACTGAACCAATAGAGGGAGTCTCAATAGTCGTCCGTCGATCAAGAGTAGACGACACCAATCCCAACCTCTTCATACAATCAACAGAAATGAACGAGTGGGTTGCACCTGTATCAACAATAGCAGTCAAAGGAATATTATTGATGAAACAAGTACCTTTGATGGAACGCTCTTCACTGGCAGCTTGAGTTCCCATTACAGCAAACACTTTACCACTGGCCTGAGACGCCTGAGATTTCTTCGGCTTCTCGCAATGCGTACTGATATGACCTTTCTCACCACAGTTATAACAGGTACGCATAGTGGCTCTGCAATCAGCTATCACATGGCCTGGCTTACCACACCTGAAGCACTTCTTCACCTTGTTCAGACACTCATTAGCATGATGATCCGCGCCACCATACCGGAAACATTTCAAATCAGCAGGTGTTTTCCCTTCTCTAAACTTCTTATCAGTAGCAGCCTTATGCTTTCCCTTATCAACAGGAACACTATAAGGAGTACCACCAAATCTCTGTTTACCTTTACGGTCATTCACAGCCTTATAATGTGCAATCTTGGCCCGGTTATCATTATCATAGATCCTGCTCCTGCTCACCATCTCAGGATAATTCCTAATCTTCTGACAAGCAATCCCCAACTTAACTTCCGGACGCATCCCATTCTCAAATTTCAAACACTTAGAGGTCATTGCATCTTCAGTATTGTAATGAGGACAATACTGCACCAGCGCTTCAAATTTCGCAGCATCCTCTGCTACGGTCAGATTACCCTGCTTCAGCTCTAGGAACTCTATCTCCTTAGCACTTCGTATGTCTTCTGGAAAGTACTTCTCCGAAAATCCCTTTCGAACTACATCCCAAGTGATCGTAGTTCCTGCAGTCACTCATCTCTGGCGACTATTGTCCCACCAAGCCTTAGCTTCACCTTCCAGCATGTGAGTACCAAACCTCACCTTTTGCTCATCATTACAACCCATTGTCCTAAAAAAATTTCTCAATCGCCTTCAACCACTTCTGCGCAGCTTCAGGATCCAAAATTCCTCCTTCAAACTTCGGCGGCTTGTTACATCGAAACTGTGCCAAACCCCCAAATTGTGCACCCGCAGCTTGGTTCTGATTAGCAACCACCTGCGCCATCGCTTGCATAACAACAGCCAAAGCAGCATCATTCCTTCCTCTCATACTGCTCAACAATAATAACACCAGGTTAAAAGATGCACAATCTCTATCCTAAGGACAGACTCAACAACTACACTGGTCGGACGGACCGACCTGCTCTGATACCAATTGTAACACCCCACTTCCCAAAATTAAAATAAAATACAATTAATCCAAATAAACATCAGAGTCTCCCCTCAACAAGTGGGATATCACATCACATAATCCATAATACTCTTTATTAGAAGGTTTTCAAAACAAAGCAGCGGAATAATATTTAATTCATCATTGTCGGCCATCCGCTGAATTACATAAAAAGATTCATTAAAATGTTCACCAGCATGATACGTCACAGGAAATAAAACAAGTCCAACATAAAAACAAATAAACACCCAAGTCCCGTGCTACATATCAGAGCATCCTAAGACTCGACTCGCACACCACTAATCCATGCTAGCTAAGTACCTGGATTATCTGTACTTCCGGAGAAGCACAGACCACAACAACAACAAACGGGTGAGAAAACATGATCAAAATTATCGATAATACAATACATGAAATAAAGGTAGCGATCATATAAAATATCACCCAACGTTCATAAAAAACGACCTACTGTCCAACAACAACACAACACACCATAATGCAAATATGCAACTCAACACCATGCATGCGGTACTGACTCATTGGTTCATTCAATCGAACCCCGGATAGATCACATACACCCGTCCTTAGCCATGATCTATCCCCACCATTCTCCACAATGGAGTACGGATGAATCACATACACTCCTCTTGAGCAATGATTCGTCCCACCAACACCATGATATGCATAACACCAAATGCACAACAAATGAACTCAAGCATACAAGGTGCACACGATCCCCTGATCACATCACCATACATCATACATATATATTGTTCATCAATTAATTATTTTAATTAAAGCCACATGATCCCCCTGATCCCATCACCATACCCCATACATATCTCACACCTCAATATACTTATTTTAATTAAGTTCAATCACTACATAATTTCACCTTTTAATGTCAAGTATACACTCTTCACCACTAATCACCATATCTATATTGGTCACGACTCAAGGAGTACTACAAGACAACAGAACCACCCTCACCGTACAAAATCACAACTTGCTGTTATGCTCGCTGGCTCCTTCGCTTAGCGAAGCCCTAGCGAACGCTCGCTAGCTGCTCACCTAGCGAACTCCCTAGCGAAGGTAGACAGTGGCTACTGGAAGCCTTCACTACCCATCTCGCCTAGCGAAGTCCTAGCAAACACTCGCTACTAGCTCTCCTAAAGAACTACCTAGCGAATCGCTCGCTAGCTCGCTCGCTAGCTTCTCGCTTAGCGAGTTCTAGGATCTCTCAAAACCCACACAGTCCAGAACTGTTATCTTGCTCAAATTCAAGTCTATCACTCTACTTCTATCTTCAGTCCTATCAATACTACAACCAATAAACACTACTCTATCATTTTCTATCAATTTTAACTCCAGAACCCACACCTATGTTCATCATCAGAACTACAGAAGTTACTCAGAACTTCACCAATCTCCCAACAACACATACCCAAAGTCATCAATGGCAGCCATGCTCATAAACACATCAATGCACATTCATTTCATCATAACAACAACAGCAATCATCAACATTTCAATATATCATTCATATTTATCAAACTCCTACGTGGTTAAGGAATCCCCTCTACCCTGTTCATGCAATTTACCAATCTTAACCCGTTTCTCCCCCCTTACCTCGATTAATGCTTCGATTGACGAAGAACTCTGAAGAATTGTTAGCCCTAGCCTGCCTCTCTTCCCCCTTGTTCTTCCTCTTTCCTCTTCTCTCTAAAACTGGTTTATCGTGTTTCTAACTCTCCTTCTTCCCCAAACTCTTCTAATACCCCTTTAAATCCTTATATCATTTTATTCCAATAATAATAATAATAATAATAATAATAATAATAATAATAATAATAATAATATTACTAATCATTAGATTATCATCATTATTAATTATATTATAGTATTATTAAACTCTTTATTTTATTAAATAACTCCTATAACTCAAGGACACCCACCCACGCGCTCAGATACACTCCCCCACAAAGGACACACCAAAATAAAATAACACCAAAAGACTAAATAATTAAAATGGGTGTTACACATGTTGCCTGAAGACTCTACTAATCAGGGGCAAGTTGGCTCACAGTTGTTGTTTTTACACTCTAACCATCCCTAAGGGGCAAGTTTGAAGACTCAATTATACAGAATACAACCAATCTGGGGCAGTTAAGTCGAAATTTGATAAATCTCTCCAAGAGTTTTAAGACACTAGAGCATTTTGGATGCCAGGTTTTCTGTAAAATCCTCTTGGAATAACTTCTTCAAATAAACCATATGATTCAGGGCATTTGAGAATTGAAGATTATTTTATCCATTCACAACAACTGTTGTTCGAAATGGCGACTATCACACAGTACATCAATAAAGAGCTACATTATTCTTCTAGAATTCTTCACCCTTACTTCAAAAAGCTTATGTCTCAAGTGGTAGGATGATTCTCCAGTAGGTTTCTACTTCAGGCGGTCATGATAATTCCCCGGTGAATCTCCACTTCAAGCAGTTATGGCATGTCTGGTGCAAGATTTCCCCTATTGGTAACCTAAGCATCCGCCAGTGAATTTCCTTGGCTTCAACCTTCCCAGTGAAGTGAATGTTATTTCACTCTTCAACGGACTTATTACAACTTCAATCTTCCCCGACAAAGTGGATGTTTATTTCATCCCCATAGAGTCTCAACTCTAATATATGCAGCTATGACTTTGATCCGAGTTCCCCTAATGAAGTGGATATTTATTTTATCCCCTGTAAGGCCTCAACTCTGGCATCTCCGATAATGAATTCCTTTCAGTCTACTTCAGTTTGTAGTGGATATTTTTGTATCCCCTATGAAGTTTTTTCGATCATGAGTTTGATCCTTTCCCAGTGAATCTTTCTCATCCCAACAGAGCAGCGAGATTCATCCTGACAATCCCTTAAGTGAAGTCATGATATAATATCCCCAAGTGGAGTGTTGTCTTTTCCCCAGAGAATTTTGAAGCCTTAAAGCAAGACTGTGATTCCATGTGTGGCTTCCTCTCATCCCCAGTGATGCTTCTATCTTGCGAAGATTGGTCGAGTATCTGTGTCAAGATATTTATTTCATCTCCGACTTACTTCTCCCTATTTATTTTGTCAGCATAAGCATAACTAACATACATTCATTCATATGGATACATGGCATATGTGCATTTTGCATTTTTTTGTTTATTTGATTCATTCGCTTTGGCTGCGTTTATCCCTAAGTGACTGGGTTTGTCTTCTCCCTCCAAGTAGAGTCGTCATCCCTAAGCAGAAAAATCGCATCCTTTCTAATTCCCCACTGAGTTTGATTCTCGTGGAATATGTTTGCTTTAGTTTTCCTTTCCATTTTTGAATAAAGATAAACCCTAGTTGAGTTCATTCCTCAATGGGTAGAGTCTTGCTTGACCGTTTCTCTTCAGTTATTTCCTGAATTGAACTTTGTTCCTTGACAATCACAATTTTGAGTCTCTCTAGGATTTTAAACCTAGATCGAGCATGCATTCATTTTACACTTTATCTCCTGGGGAAGAATCTGTTTGAAGATCACCATGGAAGACAAGTTTTTCTCCAACAGTGGGATATTGTTTTATCAGCAATTTATACCCAAACAACAAGTGACAGCTCTTTATTTGAGCAATTTGTTTTGTTCTTAGGTCCTCTATATGGATGACAAATGATAGTCTCTTTCCAAGACAGTTTGTTTATCCTCGGTTACCAAGATTATCAACTTTTTCTTCCATCAAATGGCATCTCTCTAGAAATTCATCAGAGAAATTTGTTAAAGACTTCACAAGTGTCTCTCGTTACTTGAGAATTCCTGTTACAAGAATTTTATTTGCTCCAATGCAATTTCAACTACAACAATATTGCTTCTCAGTAATGTTCTCCCCAGTGAGTCCATTATTCGATTTGTTTCCATCAAATGGCATCTCTTTGAGAAGTTTGGTGAAGATTCTTACAGTTGATCTTTCTCTTTATTTGAGAAGACATGCTTACAAATCAATTGGCCCGCATCTCTTTTGAAGATCCCCGGTCAAGTTCCTTAATCTCTAAAAAGTTATAGATCCACACTAAAGTCATAAATCTCCAGTAAAATTTTCAATCCCCTGTGAAGATACTCTCCCATAAGTATTCCCCTTTCCAAGAAGAAACTGAGACACGTTCACGGTATACAACCTTGAAGCGTGGGGAGGTTTATTTTTACCTTTTCAAGTGGAATACTTAATTAAAGAAGGAATGGAGACCCGTTCACGACATACAACCTTGAAGCATGGGGAGGTTTATTTTTACCCCTTTCAGGTGGAATACTTGATTAAAGAAGGAACTGAGACCCATTCATGGCATACAACCTTGAAGCGTGGGGAGGTTTATTTTTACCCTTTTTAAGTGGAATACTTGATTAAAGAAGGAACTGAGACCTATTTGTGGCATACAACCTTGAAGCGCAGGGAGGTTTATTTTTACCCTTTTCAGGTGGAATACTTGATTAAAGAAGGAACTGAGACCTGTTCACGGCATACAACCTTGAAGCATGAGGAGAATTTTTACCCTTTTCAAGTGGAATACTTGATTAAAGAAGGAACTGAGACCCGTTCACATCATATAACCTTGAAGCGCGGGGAGGTATATTTTTACCCTTTTCAAGGTGAATACTTAATTAAAGAAGGAACTGAGACCCGTTCACGGCATACAACCTTGGAGCATGGGGAGGTTTATTTTTACCTTTTTCAAGTGGAATGCTTGATTAAAGAAGGAACTGAGACCCGTTCACGGCATACAACCTTGAAGCGTAGGGAGGTTTATTTTTACCCTTTTCAAGTGAAAGACTTGATTAAAGAAGAAGCTGAGACCCGTTCATGGCATACAACCTTGAAGCGTTGGGGAAGTTTATTTACCCTTTCTAAATGAATCATTTAGTTAAAGAAGAAGCTGAATCATATTTTGATCGTGGAAGTTTATTTTGGTTAGACACCTTTGCTTAGGTTACCGTGTTTGGTAGTAGGTGATCTCTTTTTTCCAGTCTATTACATGTTGCTTAGGCTATCATGCTTGATAGTAGGTAATATACGTTTCTTTATTTCAACTGGATACCTTTGCTTAGACTACCATCTGTTGGTAGTAGGTTATCCTTCCTTTCAAGTTTCTTGCTTGTTGTTCATGCTACCATATGTTTGGTAGTAGGCAATACACATGTTTGTTCTATTTTGAGATACCTTGTGCTTGTCAGTTGGTAGTCTCATCCCCAGTGGAGTTGGATCTTTACCCGTGGAGTCTTGTTTTTCCTACTAAGTCGTCCTTGTCGGGTCTTTCACTATTTAGTTGTGCTTTCAGCAACATTTTCGATACACTTTTCTTCTGTGTCATCATTCCTCACAAGATCTTTGTCTTGCATTTCATATCATGGCATATCGTAAGCATTTCTGTGGCATCTTAGAGCAAAAAATTGTGCATGTTTGAATTTAAGTCTCTCCTATCACGTCGAGACGAAGATTTCAATCTCCATATCTCTGGATAGAAGAAACTTAAATGTGGGCATTTGTCGTACCCTAATTTTTGACCCTAAGATTTTATATTTTTCGCTTTGCATCATCTGCATAACATATCACGCATTTCATCTCGCATAATACCCAATTTATCAGCTGAAATAAACTTGTTGGAATTACAGACAAACCAGTCTAAATTTATTTTAAAATTTGACCAAACGCTATATTTTTCCAATATGTTTATTTCGCGCTGATTATTTTGGTGTGTTCATTTTATTTTTTCGAGCACTTTTCTGCCCGACTTTTTATTTCATTTTTTAATCATTTTTATTTAAATAATCATTTAACTTGTTTAGATTTAATTAGTTATTTAATTTTTATTTTTATTTTTATTAATTAATTGTATTTTTAATTTGTTTATTAATATTTTATTTTTTTATAAAAAAACACAATTAAACATCAGCAAGACCAATTCAATTTCTTTCCAAAGCAAGTCCTAAACATGTTCCTAGCATCATTTGTCCTTTCCAAAACAAGGCTTAAACATGTTCAAGGTAGGTTCATTTTCTTTCCAAACATACACAGACATGTTCCAACATAATTACAACATTTTCATGAATTACAAGACAAGGAGATAAGAATTTAAACTCTTTCCAAATAGGTTCAGACATGTTGATGAGGAATTCATAAGCCACAAAACCTGGTGGCCATAAAATAGCAACATGCACACAGATAAAAAACAACAAGCAATCACACAAAAAAACAAAAAAACACTCATACCTCATCTTCCTCACATCCAAACTGCAAAGTTTTTTATAAACTATGACGTGACGTCGAGAGAAAGAGACAGAGAGGGCAGCGACACGAGGGAAAAAACCATTTGAGGGAGGTAAAATTGAAAACTCACCCTTTATTTTGAAAAGTTGATGTTGTGTTGTATTTATGTTAATTTTATATTTTTTTTTGTAGTATTGTTTATAATGTCGTAGTATTTTGCGTATATTTGTTGATGTAGTTTTATTAAGTTTGTAATTTAAGTATGTGTCATGTCATTTAGCTAGTCTATGTTTGTTCATAAATTAAACTATAATATTTTGTGTTAAGTTTATAATTGCTTATGTGTTACTAATGTATGTTATTTGAGTTTATGACTTGTGTGTTGCTATGTAAATTTTGTATGTGTTGTTTGTACATTACATATTTGTTTCTTGGGCGTAAATCTATTGTATTTGCAGTTTTTTGTTGTATGTGCATGTACGTGCTAATTGTTTTAATTGTAATAATGTGAATAATTCATTTAATTTTTTAGACTTCATTAGTTTATCTTTTAAAATAAATAGTGCTAAGTTGTTGTCCTTTAGACTCATATGTTTCCTTTCATTTGTAGCAAGTGTGTGGATGGTTAAACTGCATGTGTATATGAGTTAACATCATGTCAAGTGATAATAAAAAAGTCTTTGTACAAATATTTTTAATGTATTTATGTTGTATTACATAGTGTGGTTGCTCAAACATTGATTCTTTTTTTTAATAATATTTTATTTTCCTTATTTTCTTTTTTTTAATTAATTTTTCATAATCTAGAAAATTAAAAACATTTTTCTTAGCTATTTGTTAATTGTTACATTTTGAAATGATTTTCTCTAATTAATTTATCTTTAATTTAATTCATATAATATTTCAAAAGTACCAACTATATTTTAATTATTTATTTTTGTTTTCTAGTTATTTAGTTATTTGTTGAATATATATATATATATATATATATATATATATATATATATATATATATATATATATATATATATATATATATATATATATATATATATATATATATATATATATATATATATATATATATATATATATATATATATATATATATATATATATATATATATATATATATATATATATATATATATATATATATATATATATATATATATATATATATATATATATATATATATATATATATATATATATTGTAATTATTAGTTAATATAAATACTAATATTTACATTAATTAATAATTTCTTGTTACATGTCCAAGGGGAGGATTTTGTTCTTGACTTCATAGTCATGAACATCTTATCCATTTGCATCATTTTTCCCTACTTGATTCTTGATTCCTTTCAGGTTGATCAGCTTAGGATATGCTCCTTATATCATAGGATAGATTCCCTTTAAGTTTTCAACTTTAGACAACTCAAGTTAAATCTCATTCTCCTGAACAGTGCATCTTAATGCACATTCTCTTATGTTTTTACTCAGGCATTTCCTTAGTTTTTTTTTTGTTTATTTTACTGTTTTATTATGTTTTTAGAAATAAGTCTTTGTTTGGCTTTAATCTATTTTCGCAACTTATTTTCAGCTTTAGCGGTTATTTGATATTTGTTTATTGTTTGGATCATAACTGGAGCTACGAGAATCTGATTTGAGCATTCTAATAGGCGTTGAAAAGCAAAGACGGAGAACTAAAATTTTCAGGTTTGAGGAAGAAGCTGATTTTGAGTGTAACAGACTCAAATAATTTGTTGAAGTCAAGATCCGAAATCTGCCATTAGAAATATTTAATTTTAGACCGGGTCTTTTATGTTTTTCGACCCAGTTGGGTTAGAATCGGATTTTGTGATGCTTCCCTATACCTAGTAGCAGTTGTGCTACTGTTCAGAACCTTCTTTTTCACTAATTTTACTTTTTGTTTTTGTACGATTACGATGAAGAACTAATCATCCAGAGTCGATCTATTGTAATCGCGTTTCTAACACTTTGAGGTTTTTATTCTATCAATTCAATTTTGTTTCTCTTTTAATTCTATTTTATGAAATTGCATTTGCTTAATCTTTTATTTCATGGAATAGTTTGATTTAATTCGTATGATTGTATTTCTAACTTTTAATCGCTTTTTACGTCGCTTAGTCATTAAATTGCATTTATATATCGTGTTTGCTTAATCCGCGATTGTGTTTATCTGTTTGCTTAATTCGGAATATAGGAATGTCAATCTATTTAATATTTTAGCGCGCTTATCATTTGATATTGAATTCGAATAGAGATCGAAGCCGCTTAGGGAATTGGTAAGGAAAGAACCAGTGATTAGCCGGAAATCGAAACAGTAGATCAACTTATTTTTATAATCACTTATTTGCATTATTTTATAAATCTAACTTAAAACTCCCATAAACCTTTTATTTAGTTGGTTGAAATAATACAAGAATCCTTGAGATACGACTCGAGTCATTATCGCTTTACTACTTTTTCAAAAATACTCGTTTATGATTCGTGTGCGACAGCAGATCAAAGTCTTAGTTCACCAGGATGATATACCCTTTTTTTTACTAAGCTGCCCTTTTAGGGTTTGGGTTTTTTTTAAGTCCCTAATTTTTGCCTGGATCGCTCTTTCGAGTTTTCAATCCACCGAGATGCTCTAATTTTTGCCTAAGTCGCCCTTTAGGATTTTTGACTTAGCGGCCTTTTATCCGCTTTTTCTAGGCATAGTATTTTTTGACTGAATCGGAGTTCACCGATTGTGGTAAATCCGTTCCATCCATGGTAGTGAGCATTAGGGCTCCGCCAGACAAAACTCTCTTCATGACGTATGACCCTTCATAGTTTAGGGTCCATTTATTGCGCTGATCTTTATGGATAGGTAGTATTTTTCCTAGCACCAAATCTCCTTCTTCGAATAGGCAAGGATGGACTTTCTTGTCAAACGCTCTCTTGAGTCTCCGCTAATATAATTTCCATTGACATACTGCAACCATGTGCTTCTCTTCTATGAGGTTTAGCTATTCGAATCTGGTCTGTACCCATTCTGCTTTGTCTAACTTAGTTTCCATTATGACCCCTAGTGAAGGAATTTCTACTTCAATAAGGAGTACCACTTTTGTACCATATACCAAAGAGAAAGGATTTGCTCATGTTGAAGTACAAATTGAGGTTCTATAGCCATGTAGTACGAAAGGGAGCATCTTGTGATAATCTTTGTAAGTCTTCACCATCTTCTAGATAATTTTCTTGATGTTCTTATTAGCTGCTTCTATGGCACCGTTCATCTTTGGTCGATAGGGTGATGAGTTTTGGTGTTCGATTTTGAAACTCTCGCATAACTCATCTATCACTCTGTTGTTTAGATTCAACCCATTGTCCATGATGATTTTGTTAGGAATCCCATAGAGACAAATTATCTCTTTCTTGATGAATTGCGCCATTACTTGTCTTGTCACATTGGTATAGAAAGCAACTTCCACCCACTTGGTAAAGCAGTCAATGGTAACTAGAATGAACTGATGTCCATTTGACGCTTTTGGCTCAATCATCCCGATTATTTCTATCCCCCACATAGAGAAGGGCCATGAAGCATTTAAGACATTCAAGGGAGTTGGTGTCACATAAACTTTATCTACATAGATATGACACTTGATGTATTTGAAATAATCGAATTTCATAGTCAACCGGTAATATCCCGCTCGAAGAATCTTCTTAGCCATTGCATGTCCATTGGCGTGGGTGCCAAAAGATCCTTCGTAGATTTCCTTGATAAGCATGTCTGCTTTGTGTCCATCTAAACACCTGAGCCAGACTATATCATGATTCCTTTTATAAAGTACATCCCCGTTGAGGAAGAATTAGGCAACCAATCTTCAAAGTTTTTTCTTATCCCCACTTGAGGCATTCGCAGAATACTCTTGTTTCTGGAGAAATTGTTTGATATCGTGAAACCATGGTTTATTATCCGCTTCTACCTCCACTGCTATGCAATAAGTCGGCTCATCAAGATGTTTAATTATTATAGTTGGTGCTTCATTGTACCACTTGACTTTAAACATGGATGCCAAGTCGCCAAAGCATCTGCTAGTTGGTTCTCTTCTTGAGGAATATAGTAAAACATGATCTTATCAACGTAGGTGATCATCTTCTGAACATAGTCTCGATACCGAATTAGCTTAGGATTATGTGTTCCCCACTCTCCCTTGATTTTACAATGACGAGAGAAGAATCTCCATATACTTCCAAGATCTTGATTCTTAGGTCGACGACTTCGTTAATTCCTAGGATGCATGCCTCATACTCCGCTATATTATTAGTACATGTGAAGCATAACCTAGCGGTTAAGGGAATAATAAACCCTGTTGGAGAAGTTATAACATCCTCTATCACATGTCCTTCTGCGTTTGAGGCACCATCAAGTGTAAGCTTCCATCAAGATCTGGGTTCAGTTTCTTTGTCAGGGCCTGAGGTTTAACAATCCTTTATAACCATGACATCCTCATTAGAGAAGTCAAACTTCATAGGTTGATAGTCATTCACTAGTTAGAGAGTGAGATGGTTCGCTAGTACACTTCTTTTTATAGCTTTTTGAGTGACATATTGGATGTCGTATTTAGTTAATAACATCTGCCATCAAGTTATTCTCCCAATTACTGCCTGCTTCTCGAATATGTACTTGATAGGATTCATTCTAGATATCAGCAAGGTAGTGTTGCACCCCAAAATTTGCCCAACCTTTTTCTTCACCTAGCTTTTGTTTCATTGCATTCATATAGCATAGCAAAACATTAGCATTGTGCATATCATTATCCATTCATAGGGTATCAATGGGTGTGTGCTCATCAAGAAGAGGTTATCAAAGCCTAAGCCTAATCAAGAAGCTCCATTCAAGCATGTGAGGGTTTATCATCCTCATCAAGCTATCAGAGAAAGTCAAAGCTTATTGAAGAAGTGGACGGTTGAAATGGTTGTATCTCCTATCTTGAGGATCAATTGAAAATCATCAGAGAGTTACAAGTCCATGTATTTGGGTGGAAAGCATCACAATAGCTCATGAGATGACTTGGGGATCATTATGGAGCTTATTCAAGTCATTATGCAAAGTGCAAGCGGCCACAACCAAAGGTGGTGCAACTAGGGTTTTCACCTGGTCAGCCCTCAGTCAACTGTGAGTCTTGAGGAGATTAAGACTCAATTCCAAGCAACTATGATCATGGAATGTTGTTTTGAGACACCTAAGAGATCATTTCAAGATCAATTCATCAATATTCAAGAGTGTGAGAAGTAATTGAGCTTGGGTTTCTAAGCTTGACAGTGTAAAATCCCCTATCTCAGTGCCTAACTTCAAGACCATATAACTCAAGATTCATGTTTCATCTCATCTTGACATCCACATGGAACTTGTAGAGCATGTTATTACCTTTAATTTTAGTACTACTTGATAGGATTTCTAGAACTCAAGTTATGAAGCAGACAAGTTACAGGTCATCAGATGAATGTGATTTTGGTACTTGAAAGTCAACCAACTTCCAGGACATTTTTGAGCCAGACGAATGTCTCTCCTCAACTTTTGATGAACATGAATGTTGTTCCTCATCATCTTAGCTTTCCAAAGAGTACTAGAATTCCTCATTTGGATTTGTAGAACTCAAGATATGGAGCTTGCAAGGCAAGGGTATTTTGGGAAACTAAGATTACAAGTCATTTTCATTATAGGTCCATTTCAACACCATGCATACCTCAAATGAAAATCTTGCCAACTTGAAAGTTGATTAAATTGGTATCATTTGTTCAACCAAACCTCAAGAGAGCATTGACATGGCTTGAATTGGAGAATTCTTGGAGAAACTTTCATGAAGGAAGCTTTAAAGGCCCTTAAAAGTCAAGAATTCAAATCAATTAATTTTGGAACCACTTCATGTCATATTTGTGATTTTTTTGAGTCCAAATAATGTTTTAAGAACAATGGAAATATTACCAATCAAGTCTGAATTCACTTACATGGCCAATTTTCATGGTTTCTTCACTTTGAAGTAACATAATGCAAATCCACCATTGATGCATTTCCAAGGCTTCAATCTCAGCCATTCACATTCCTTATACCTTAAGCAATTAGAATGGATCAATTTACAAGTTGTTTGGCTCTGTTTTCACCATAGTAAAAAAGCTCCATAATAAAAAACTTGGATTTTCAATTGGACTCTTACAAGCTTCTATTGGGCTTCAAAAGTATCCAAGCCCATTCTATATATTCATAAAATCATTCTCCAACTGCCATAACTAACTTTGGGACCAGAACTAACAGAAAATGGTTGAAAAAAAGTGGTGAAAAATGGAAAATCGTTTTTGAAGATTAAGCAAGTTTCAAGAGGAATTGAGCATTCAGAGACCTCCATTGATGATCATTGAGTGATTCTGGATACTTTTCTGCAAGCTTCCATAGAGTTTGAAGGCCCATTGGAGGTGCTCTAATAGGTAATTTATTTTTCACTCATACTCTCTGTTTAAGCTTTATTCATGCGCCATTTTTGGACCATTAGAACCCCCATACATTGTAGATTGATTCTGGTATGAATTGGAGAGTTGTTGTGTAAGTTTTGAGTTCTTGCATTTTTCTTGGATGATCAAGTTTTTGGAGATTTAATGGATAAACGTGGAAATAAATCATATATTTGGATTCTACGCGAAAAATCACACAAGTTTGGTTCAAGAACCGTCGAGTTTGATGAAGAAACGAAGGAGTTACGTTCTTGGAGCAATGAGGGAGATGAATGGCGCCTCCGTCCAGCCACCGTTAACAGCATTGCTGCGTTTTTCTCCCATTTCCGGTGTCCCAAGGAGGAAGACGCTTACGTGGCGGTCCCTCACGCATCCGATCGGTGGACTTTCACGCGGACGGACTGAATTAAGACCCACCGTGGTCTCTCTTTGACTTGCACCATGTGATTACTTGGTTCACTTAAGTTCAGTTGGGCCTTTTGTTACTCACACCCCCCATCCGCCTGGCCCATTGGAAATACACATGAATCTGTTGCTAAATACACCACTGTTTTCCATGTTCTTTTCATTTCTTTTATCTTCATATTATCCGTATGGTTTCATTTTAATTCATTTTTAATTGTTATAAAATTCATAAAATCATGGAAAAATATGTGTTAGCTAGTTTAACATGTGATGCAATTTGTCATATTTTTTATTTTTATTTTCCATTTCTTTTTCAATTAATTGCATATTTTCTCTTTTAATATGTTTTTAATAGTTGAAAAATGATATGCCCTTCTTTGTGATTTTCTTTCTCTTTCAATAATCCAAATAAATGCCTGATTTTTTGTATGATGAATCTTGATACATTGTAGAATATTATAGCATTTTTCTTGCATTGTTTAGATTCCATTTGAATAGGTTTTGAGGCACATCTTTAGAGCCATCCCCATTTGAATCTCCCATAGCATATATTTAGGTTTAGCATTAGGTTAGTGCCCTTAAACTTAGATTTTGGATCTAAAATTTTTACCATAGGTTTATAACATCCTTAGAACCCCTTAGAATTGTTTTTAGATTTTTGAGGGATGATTTCCTATTTTTATTAGATTTTACATGATGGTTGTTTTTAGGGTGTTCACAACTTAGCACTTCACATAGTTTGGTTTCAAAAGTGATCTTTAGCAAACTTTAGATTCCTCAATCCTTCTTGATAGTATAGTTCATAGGTGGATGCCTTTTTAGGTTAATTTTCATGTCCTAATAGTGCTCATAGCTTGATTAGGATAGATGTTCTTTAGAGCTTTGCTTTTAGGGTGCCTTGGATGCCTTTGAATGATTTCTTGATTCTCCTAAAGCATAGTCCTATGATATTTGGATCCTGCTTATGAGAGCCTGGTCTTCCTTAGGAAGTACTCTGTGCATTCCATGAGTAGTTGAACCATTGAGGATTATCCCTGAATGATGAGTTTGGTTGAGAACATGGTGAATTCCTTAAGTTTTCACTATGTCTCCTGTTGCGCCCTAAAATTTGACCAACCGGTTCCCATATCTGGTTTATGCTTCGACACATTTTGCATTCGCATTCGCATATTGCATGCATGGCATTTTCCTCAGTCGGATTGATTTTTATTGGGATTGCAGCCCCTGGCGTTTCAGGCAGTTCAGGCCGGTCGGAATAAAAGTCTGTTGAGAAGTGGTGCTCGTTTCCTGTGTTTTCAGGCCATCTCGGTGCCCGGGTTTCGCTACAATTGCGCAATTGGGTTTTAATCGGTTTAATCGGCCTCCTGGCATTTTTAGGATTTTTATTTTATTTTTCTGGATTTTTTAATGCATTTAATTGGATTTTTCTGGATTTAATAGTTTTTTTTTTATAATTTTTAGAATTTTAAATAAATTTTCTTTTCCTTTTTAGATTTTAAAGTTTTTAGATATTAATTTCCTTTTAATAGTTTTTTTTTTAAAAAAATAGATAGAAATAGATATTATTTTTCTTTTAAAAAAATAGAATAGATTTTAAAAAAAATGAAGATTAATTGTTTTTAGATTTTATTGTTTTTGAAATTAATAGATTAGATTTTAAAAGAAAAAGGATTAAAATGTTTTTTTAGATTTTATTTGTTTTTTTTAGGATTAATTAGGGTTAATATTAGATTTTAATTAGGTTTATTTTTTAATTTTCGTTTAGGATTTAATGGTTTTTTTTTTCAGTTTAATTTTGTTTTGTTCTTAGAGCTAATCAGGGTTTAATGTGCAGTTAATTACGTTTTAAGTCCAATAATCCAGGTTTAATCCATTGGGCCACCAATTATCCATTATCCATTAATCAGCCCAAGTTAGAAGGTCCATTCGCCAGGCCACGTGTCCTATAAAGAGCCCCGCCACGCGTGCGTTTCCTCTCTCTTCCACCTCACTCTCTCTTTCCCTCAGAACTCGCCACTTGGCACTCCCCACTACCTCTCTCCTCCACACGTGTAACCCTCTTGTTCCACTCCTCTGCCACCTGCCCCTCGCTGGTCATCTCACTGCCGGCCATGCAACCGCCCTGACTAACCATCTCCGACCATCAGAACTAACTCCGACCACCGCCAACCGTCGCCGGAAACTGCAAAAACCCAGATTTGTTCCAGAAAACCCTTCGATCTTCATCTTCCTCCTCCGATCAACAATCATCAAATCATCTTCAAAAATCTACAGTAATATTCATCGTCCTCATCGCTTTTCCAGAAATCTTCAAACTCGTCATCAGCAATCTAGAATCTTCCTGCATGCATCATTGTCACAAATCCTGATTTGATTTCCAGATTCCAAGAACATCATCACGAGCAACATCAGATCTTCAAGCGTCTTCCTCAGGAACTTCATCGTGTTCTTGAGCCTTTTTCCAGAAATTCAATGTGCTTCGCAAATCTTCATCCGTCCAAAGTCTTCCTTCAAGAATCTTCAACTCTCATCAAGGACTTCCTCCAGATCTCCCATCTTGTGTAGATCTTCGCCGATCCTCTCGTCTTCAAGGATCCTCAAGCGCTCATCAAAGCCTCCGATCATCCTCGATTCGTAGATCCTTGCGCATCTGGAGCTTTGTCATCCCCGTCGTTTTTTCGTCATCCATCTTCTTCAGCAAACTATCCAGGTTCTTTTTCCTCTTGCTCGAACTTGTAAGGATGCATGTGGTTAGTTTGCATAGATTTGGCTTAGCTTCGATTGCTAGGATAAATCATATTGTTTAGGTTTGAGCATCGGATTGGTAAGGTGAAGGTTAGATTAGGGTTTGTTGAACTGAGTTTGAGGTGATAAGTGTGAGAGATTGGAGAGGGTTTCATGAGAGGTTTTCAGAGAGAGATTAGCGTAGCGCCGTTAGGGTTTAGTTTGGGACGATGAACAGTGACCTCGGATGGGAGTGATTAGAGGTAGTTTAGGGTTTCAACTTGCTGAAGTTGGGTTGAAGGGATCTCGGGCCTTAAGCCCAATTACAAATTACTGAATGTACTTCCATTTTCCATAAGCGCCCCCCCCCCCCCTCTCCCCTAGAATGAATTTCGTATGGGCCTTGCAAAACTGCTACTAGCACCCCCCATTGAGGGCCCAAACGAGAATTGCAAGCGGATTGTTTACTAACTGCGCCCCTTCCTTATTTTTTGTTTTCTGAAACAAACTTGGGCCTAGCAGACTTGCTAGTTGCACCCTCCAGTTGAGGCCCAACCTGGATATCAAAGGGATATCCTTGCTATGCGCACCCCCTGAGCTTTTATTTTTGTTGTTTTTCTGAGTTGGTGGACTGGGCCCAGCGTGTTGCTTCCAACACCCCCCATCCTGGGCCCAGTATATTCCTGAAATGTAAAGATCACTTTTGCCACCCCCCTTGCTTTAGTATTTTAATTGAATTTTCACTTTATTTCACTTTGCATATAGTTACTAAATAATTCATAAAAAAAATCAAAAAATGGTCATTTTGATATGAGGATTTTTGTTACATTTTAATAATTGTTTCAAGAAAATTGTGAAGAAATAAAAATAGTATTTTAGGCCTTTTTCCATTTATGGTGATTTTTTACATTTTAATTGCTTTTATTTTCATATTGTTTGTACATACATTTTGATGAATTTTGTTTAGACATTTAAATTCATATTTTGATTCCGTTCTTTTTGTACTAGCTAGATTAGAACATTAAGTTCCCTTAGAAATTTATTCCACATTTTTGTGGATTGATCTTGATTAGTTTTGATTAGAAAACATTAGGGTGATAGTTTTAGGGTTCAAACTCAACATAGGTGCACTATAACATTTTCTTTTGGGGTTTTTAGAAAGAATTAGGTTATGGGACATATAGGGTATGTAGGGTAGATATAGAAATCCCCTTAGAATAAATCCTAGAATTTTAAATACTATTTTACTATTTTTAGTATATTTTGCAAATTGTGTGATTGTTTGGTGTTCCCTTTTGGGGTTTATGTTGCTTGCTTGGGCTCTTGGGTTTTTTTATTTGGGGTGTGGGCTTGTTTTGGGCTTGTGGAAGCATGAAGAATCAATGGAGAAGATTGAATACAAAGATCAAGGTTGATGCATGAAGATTGCTTGGATTGAAGATGCTGATTGAAGACTTAGGAGAAATAGGATAAAATAGGAAGAGCTTAGAATAGACAAATTCTTCTGTTAAACATAGAGTGCATTGTTTGCCTCTATCCTATCCAATGACATAAAGTCCTCCTTGGGAAGCTCCATCTCTCCTTAGGAGGGATGAGTGGTATGCCCAAGTGAGTAGAACTTTGAGGATACCTTTCATTTGCAATGTTAAGTTCTTAGTGATTTCCTTTGGTTGTCATTGAGTTTCTTAACATTATAACCTGGTCTTGTTGAATGATTCTCCTTTGGAGGTGCTTGTGAAAGCTTGGTAAAGAGAAGGTTGAAGCTTATTGAAGTATAAGTTTGAGCTTGTTGAAGATGGTTGCTTGTTGAAGCTAGGGTTTTACTGCTTGTTGAAGTTGAAGTCAGGAGCTTGTTGAAGCTGGTTACTGGTTAGGATTTGAGCTTGCTTGAGCTGGGAGCTTGTTGAAGTTGGTGTCCATTGAAGATTGAAAGTTTAGTAAATCTTGAGGGGATAAGAGCATTCATGAAGATGAAGGTTGTTGCTGTCAACTTTTTGCTGGTAAATCAACTGTTGCTGTCAGAGCTATTACTTGTGCTGTTTGCTGTAGGAGTTTGGTGCTGCTGTTTGGGCTGCCTCCTTTGCTTTGGGGTTTTATTTTCTTTATTTTCTTTGTTGTATTATTTGTTAATCTTCCCCTTAGGTTTAAAGTGAAGCTGTTCACTTTGCCTATTGGTGCTTGCTGCATTTCATGCATTTTATTGCTTTACTGTATGTATCTGTTTCTTTTGCCGTTTATCCCCTAGGATCTCTGTTTCTCTCTGCGCAAGAGAGAAATATGACAGACATTAGGCTTTCATCCATGCATGACAACATTAGGGTAGTTGTGATTCCCTTTTCAACCATAGGCTTTTTAGAGCTTCTTTCTCTTCTTATCTCAGAACAATTCAAAAACACATTAATAAGGTTAATCGATGTCGTACGTTACGAGCCTTAAGCTATTTGAGAAAAAGGTTGCTGGAGGGTCACTCTTCAGTAATCTGATTGCTTAGTGTGTTACCCTTAGGGTGACATACGACGTAGTCACTCTCAAATCATAGTTTCTAGTGCGTCAGAGATTGCAAACACACTGAAAAACACTTCTTCCGTAAAAGATTCAAAACAAATATCAAAGTGTCATTTTTGTCCGCTTGGACTCTTAATCAAGAAAAACCCTTTTTGAAGGTAATAAAAAACAGTCAGACAAGCTTGTGTCTTCCGTAGCCCGAATTACGTTTGCTCTGATCTTTCATGCTGTATGAAAGTACGTAGGCATAGGATGCGATATCCTAGCGAGCAACCTTCCCCTCCTTTCCCGTAGGTAGGCGAACTACGTTGACTCTGATTTCTCGTTCCAGACGGGAATACGTAGGCATAAAGTGCGATACTTTGCCGAGTCATTTTATTTTCTTTTAACCCTAGACCTGTAGAATAGATAGAATAACAATCCGTACTAGAAAACAAGCGTGGATCCCGTCGAGTACGACGGACGTGAGGGGTGCTAATACCTTCCCCTTGCGTAACCGACTCCCGAATCCAGGATTTGGTTGCGATGACCATTCCTTTCCTGTCTTTACGGTAGGTTTACTCTGAGCGTTTCCTTTCCCTCCTTTGGGATAAATAACGCACGGTGGCGACTCTTCTGCTCATCCGGCGCCGATTTTCGCAGTAGCGACATCTCCCATCATTATTATTTTCATTTCTCAAGTCCTATTATCTCAGGATCTTTCTTGTGAGAGCCTGATCTTCCTTAGGAAGTACTCTGTGCATTCCATGAGAAATTTGAGCCTCTGATGGACATTCAATGACATGGCGGGTTCCTTAGGTTCACACTATGCTCCTCTTCTCCTCCAAGTCCTATGACACAGGATCCTTCTTGTGAGAGCCTAGTCTTCCTTAGGAAGTACTTTCTGCATTCCATGAGAAGTTTGAGCCTTAAGGACTCAAGTACCTTGTACACACTCATTTTCATCTGTCCTATTATCTCAGGATCCCTCTTGTGAGAGCCTGGTCTTCCTTAGGAAGTACTCTGTGCATTCTATAAAGAGGTTGAGCCTGAGATGGACTCTTGTGTTAACACACATCTAAACCTGATGTAGCCTGGGATGACTTCCTTGTTGCTCATCTTGTTTACCTCTCTCCTCCATGTTTGCCTGCTTGTTATGATGCATTAGGATAGACTTGCATGTGTAGATACTTTTGTTTAGGTGCATAATTGCATTAAAGGTTGAGCTAGTCTCCCTTTGCTTGTTTGTTTCTTTTCCTTTTTATCATGTTTGCATTTAAAGGTTGAGTTTGTCTCCCTTTGCTTGTGTGCTTTCTCTGTGCATCTTTGTTTGCATCCCCTGTTTGCATTTGAAGGTTGAGCTTGTCTCCCTTGCTTGTACTATTGCATTTGAAGGTTGTGTAGCTTTACTATTCTGTCTTTACTTTCCGCATTTTATTATCAGCTTTATATTGTTATTGCTGTCGTGGGAAGGGGGTGATCTGTTGAGAGATAAGTCGGACCTGGGCTTGAGGTTACACCTAGACTTAGAAGTAGAGAGTAGTGGTTAGCCTGCTTGCTTAGCTCGCACCAGCTAGCCGCGAAATTTACGCTCGGACGAGATTCTCTTTGATGCTTCTTGCCTGGCCCTTAGGGCTCGACAAGTTGTCTGACCCGAGGATTGTCGACTCTGGGGACCGGTCAATTCGAAGTTGGCTAAGTGAGGCCTCTTCAGGACATGATGATGCCACACCTTCTGGGTATCATATCATCGGTCTTGAAAGTCTGTGACGCCAACGACCGCATAGGATGCCATACCTTGTGTCAGTTATTAGGACACCTACCTATGAGAGGGGTTGGGGCATGCAGGTAACTTGACCTCCAGATTACCGGTTTTTCTTGATTGAGATTCAGTGGCGCTGATATTTGAGGACAACTTTATAGGGTCTGTTGGAGACCAGGTTCGAGTACCGTTTTGGCTTGTTGAGACTAGGCTTGAAAAGTGTTATGGGTCTGGTTAAGACCAGTATGGTGGATTGGACTTCTCAGCCAGGGGCACTTGGTCCCTTGTGTATGCATTTTGCATCTTGCATGACTGTTTCCATTCGCATTTCATTTTACATATTCATCCTCAGCCGGAACAGGGAGCTTACCCGTCTTTTGTCCGCTTCGTCAGTTGATTTCTCGACATTCGCATTAGACTTGAGTTAGCATCTGGAAAGATCATGGCTTCAGAAGAGCAGAACTTGGTTGTTACTCGGGCGGAGTTTGAATTGTTGAAGTACCAGGTGAGTCAGATCATGGAAGCCGTAACAGCTATAAATGGAGGAGGAAACAATGGTCAAAGAGCTCAGATGAACAATGTTGCTCAGCCAGTGCAAACCCCTGTCAGAGGTCCATATTCCTTCAATGACGCAGAGTGTCACAATTCCACTTTCTCTACGCCAGATTCTCCAAGGATTGTTCCATCTCCAAGAGTTGTTCCGCAGGTTAATATTCCGAGCTTACTGACCGCTGAGTATATGAGAAGACTCCAGACGTTGGAAGATCAGATTGCTGCCCTGGTGAATAAGAATACTCTTGATCTGAATGTTGCGGGCATGTGTTTGGTGCCAGGTCTTGTATTACCACCGAAGTTCAAGATGCCCAATTTCGAGAAGTACAAAGGGGATAGTTGTCCGAAGCTACATTTGGTTATGTTCTGCAGAAGAATGACTCCGCATATCGCCAATGACAAGCTCATGATTCACTGTTTCCAAGATAGTTTGATCGGAGCATCTTTGGACTGGTACATGCACTTGAAGAGTGAAAGTATTAAATCCTGGTCGGACTTAGCCAATGCCTTCGTGAAGCAGTACGACTACAATCTGGAAATGGCTCCTTTTCGCGTGCAGTTGCAAGAATTATATCGTGCGGAGAATGAATCCTTTAGGGGGTATGTGCAAAGATGGAGAGAATTGGCTGCTCGTGTTCAACCACCGATTATGGAAAGAGAAATGGTTAACCTCTTTTTGGATACTCTGAAGGGCCGTTATTACGATATGATGTTCACTTGTACAAGCTTTGAAGGCCTGATGAGAATGGGAGAGCTTGTTGAGAGAGGACTCAAGAATGGAAAGCTTCGAGAGGCTCCTTATATCCCAGTTGGTAAGAATGAATCAGTTATCAGTTCTCAAGAGGAGTGGGAAGAAGGAAGCGATGTTGTCTCAGAATCTCTAGCGCCTCAGGCTCAGTTTTCAGACACTTCAAACCAGCAGTCATATTATCGTCAGCCGCGTCGTCACGCCTGACCAAGACCAAGGAAGCCTGAAAGGCAGTTTATTCAGCTACCGATGTCGTACAGTCAGTTGTTGCCAGATTTGGTCGAAAGTGGATTAATAGTGCCAAAAGAAACTAATCCAACGATCCCGCCTTATCCTTCAGGTTCTGATGCCAGCGCCCACTGTGAGTACCATGTTGGGGTACAGGGGCATTCAACAGATGATTGTAAGGTGCTTAGAAGCCAAGTTCAAAATCTGCTAGACTCTAACAAGATCTTTATCACACCTCAGGGTTTTGTTCGGATTATTGATTATCCTTCATCCAGTTGTATGGGTTCGTCAGTCCATGTCAGGGAATACTCCACCAAGAGTGTATGGTCGGGAGAATGTCCAGCTGAGAGCTCAGCTGAATATGGAGGAAGTTGCTAGAGGTTTCTGCGCCGGGTGTCGCATCTGTTTTTCTCTGCTGCCTGTTTAGCTTTCGTGCATTGTTGTTTGCTGACCACCACCAGGCTTGTTGGTTGGGGTCATTGTATTTTGTACTTGAGTGTGCTTGTTTGCTACTCTTGTTGGTTTTGCATAGTGGTGTGAGGCGTTTATCTCTGTGCTTATAGCTTGGGGTGTATTTGTCTTGTCTTGAATATGTGTTTGATTTCTGCATTGCATTCTCACATAACAGGTACATCAGAACCGTGGGTCTTATTTCCCTCCAGTTTGTTGAAGGAATTCCTCAGAGACATGGAACAGAATCAGGCTGAATTGATTGAAGTCCGAAGCCAGATAGGGCAGATGATGAAAGATATGCAAGAGTTGCGTCTGGATCAGAAGATGCTCAGAGAGGAAAATAATCAGCTGAAGACCCGAATGAGCTTGATCATGGAAGTGGTCAAGAATGTGATTAGGAAAGAGGATGATCAACTATCTGAAGCCGCAGTGAAGGAGTTTGTTCCACCTGTGCCTGTGGAGCTCGTGCCTGTGGAACCTGAGCTTAAAAGACGTGTTGATCGACACCACCACCAACAACAAAAGATACATCCGGTTCGGCGAAGGTTAAGGAGGATATTTGAGGCGCCGCCTTCAACATATGCTAAGCTCTTTCAGACTTTATTGAGTTTGAAGCTGGTTGAAAAAAGAATCTTGGAATCGCCCACAGGAACGACGCTTCCTTATGGGTATGACACTAGTAAGCAGTGCGAATTTCATTCCGGGGCACCCGGACATGATGTGGAAAGTTGCCACGCTTTTAAGCACAATGTTCAGGACTTGATTGACGCAAAAGTTATTGAACTCACGTCGGGCGGCGTAATTGTGCCTAATGGTCTTACCCCAGTTGGTGCTAAAATGATGGACGTTCCCGAAGCTGCCGTAGATCAGAAGTATATTCTGCAATCATTGGTGTCGGAATCTCCCTGTCCTCAATTGCTGCCTAGACCAAGCCTGAGGATGAAAGCGCTGGAACAAAAGGAGTCCCTGATAATTCAGACTCGACCTCCAAGTGGTTCGAATGATCAAAGTCAACAATTTGTCCAATCTTTGCAACAGATGTCAACTCCTTTCCAGAGTCAGCAGCCTTATCGTTATCAGTCAAACCTGCGTGCTAGACAGAGCCCACTGAAGTCAGAAAGGCAATTCACCCGGCATCCGTGTTAAGCAGTATGGTTTCAATAGGCAACTTTGAAGATGGCTGGTTCAGCAACAAGTCAGATGTGAAAGCCCAGGCCTCGGAAGCTGACGTTTTCCTGTGTTTCATCTTGTCATTTCTTTATGTTTGTAGTTTCTTTCTTGTTAAATTGCAATCTTGTTTGTAAAACTTGTTGTTTTCATTCAATTGATGATAATGAAATGAGTATGCATGTTTTGATTGAATCCATTCGTGTTCAGTAATTGATTTTTACAGATATCCAACGCTTGGTTAAGCAGAATCCGGGGAGAATGACGAAAATGAACGACATGCAAGCTTCCGATATTGTATGCCTTTGAAATAAAACCTGCTGATGATGTACAGGCATTGTTTCAAATCCCTAAACACCGGAGATATAAGGAAGATAATCCCTTGTTAAACCCTTTGAGCCTAGTTGTAGGAGTGTCTTTCTAAAAGCGAAAAACCCTCAATCTCAACCTGGGGCAGGGTAGGTGTTAGCTAATTTGACCGAGCGTCCAAATTGCGAAAGGAGTGTTCGTTCGAGGATCAATCACACCTCTATAGGTCGTGCCTAAAAAACCGCAGTGGTTAAGCGTCAGGAGTGATCCAGTCACATTATTCTCCAAAGAGTCAGACAACCAGTGTCACACGACTTGTTCGGAAAAAAACGAAAAGCGAAAAGAATCAAAAACCCGCTAAGTTAAAACTTGAAAACAAACGACTTAGGCAAAAATAGGGGCATCCCGCTGGACTGGAAAATCAAAAAGAGACTCAACAGAGTCAGTCCAGGCAAAAATTAGGGAAAGAAAAGGAAAAATGAAAAGGATTACAAAAGAAAAGTCCTCAAATGAAATACAAGTCGTGTGACCCCAAGTGTCAAAGACGAAAGGTGAGTGGCTGTCACTCCAAAAGCGCGTAGTTTCTCGAACTATCACTCCTATATTTCAACCTCCCAGAGGTGAGCGCTAAGGTCGAATTAGCTGAACGTAGGATCGGAGAACATCAAGGTGAATGGGTGGGTTGAAATTAGACCTTGAGCCTTTATCCTTTCTTTCAAAACCATGAACCTGACCACGTTACAACCTTCAAAAAGTCCTAATTGAAGCGGGTTTGTTTCGAAGGCATACATCGGTTAAGATCGCGTCGAAGCTGACTCCTAAAAGGGTTCTTCTTACCATGTTGGTACTAAGTCGATATCTTGATAAATGATTTGTGCATTATGTGTCATAAACGTTTTTCCATTTTTCCAGTGAACAGATTGGATGTTAAAACTGTCATATGCATTGCATTAATGTATCTTTTATGTCGAACGACTGGTTTTACTTACGAGTAAGCGTTTGACAGCAGGAAAGTTTCCTACAGTGGAAAGTCTGATCAGGATAGAATGCAGGATGCCCGAATATTCCGAGAGCCAGGGCAAGCTATTATCAAGTGATCCCCAGTGAGGTCAGCCATCCAAAGTCGTTATTCCGGGGCAATCAGGTCGAGATTCAGTAAATTTCTCGTAGTTGGAGTCACTATACCGAATCAGCCAAGCAGGGGCAAAGTCATTGCAGACAGGGGCAGGCCATCCTAAGAGCGCGGAAGTTATTCTTTATTCGAGAGGCATTTGATTTGAAGTTTATCTCCGAGATTCAGAATGCTGGGGCATTTCATATCAGACTGTCAGGGTACAGATTTTCATATTTCCTTTTGAGGACTATCCCCACAGAGGTCCCACAAGCTGGGGCATATTAGAAGCGAAGGAATTGTTCTTCTCCGTGTCATCAGAGTTACTCAGAGCTACTCAGAGCTATTCGAGCAGATTCAGCTAATCTCCAAGTGCGAGTCGAATGTCGGGAAATTGTGTTACCGTCCCGTGACCCTTCAATCAGAAACTGTGAATTCAAACAAGACGCTTTCCAGAGTCAGTTACACATGACCCATCACAGATGGCCTAAAGCCCAATCCTTATTGGCAATTTTCGGGAAGTCCAATCCATATTGGCAATCACTGTGAGGCTCAACTTGTGGTGGCGCATTAGTTTCAAAATCCAATCTTCATTGGTACGCAGGAAGACTCCGTCTATTTTCCCCAGCGCAAGTCCAATTTTCATTGGCACGGGTAAGCAGGAAGACTCCGTCTATTTTCCTTGGTTATTCCCCAGTGGAGTTGGCTTCACTTTTCCAGCATTTATTTTGCTGGAATAATTCTGTGATGCCTGGTTATTCCCGGCGGAGTTGGCTTTGTCTTCAGCATTTATTTTGCTGAAGCGGTTTTCTGTATCCTGCTTCTCCGGCAACCCGAGCCTGCATTTGCATTTGCATATATCATCATATTTGCATCATACTCGCATTTCATCCTCAAATGCGTAGCATTTCCATCCCATATGGAACATTACGCCATAGAAAAATTCAAACATACGCATATGCATACGAAGCATAAGCCAGTTTTTCTATCAGCCTCCAGTGGCAACATGAGGAACTCTGTAATCAGTTCAGGGGCATTTATCCAGCAGCTTTATTCAGATAGCTCTTTGGTGTTCGATTCTCAGATCATACAACAGTTATGCTTTACTCATCAGTCGTCTGATATTGGCAGACTTCTCTTCCCGTCAGTTCACATTGACGATGGGTTTCCCCCAGCGGGCCTTCTCTGTCTATCATTAGACATCGGGAGTTTGGATATGGTTTTTTTCTCCATCTATCCTTAGACGTTGAGAGGTTTCAAAGCGATCTTTCAGATATTGGCGTTCTTTCTGTTTATTAGACGAGATGGCATTTTCAAGAAGGTTTTCCTGACCGTTGATCCTTATTGACGTTGAGGCTCTTCGAAGAATGTTTGGTTTTCCTAGTTGTTGATCCTTATCAACGGCCTGGCTTTGGAGGTGGTTTTCCTTCCTGTCAATTCTTATTGATGATGTAGCCCCTTTGAAGATATTGTTCTTTCCATCAATTCCTGTAGACGAAAGGATTCTGAAATTTGATGGGTGGTGATGAATATGGTTCTCTTTCCGTTGACGGGTTTTCCTTCGGGATGGTGCCTTTCTGTCTATCCTTAGACAATGTGAGTATGGATATGGTTTTCCTTCGGGATGGTGACTTGCTGTCTATCTTTAGACGATGTGAGTATTGGGTATGGTTTTCCTTCGGGATGGTGCCTTTCTGTCTATCCTTAGACAATGTGAGTATTGGATATGGTATTCCTTCGGGAAGGGGTCTTTCTGTCTATCTTTAGACGATGTGAGTATTGGGTATGGTTTTCCTTCGGGATGGTGTCTTGCTGTCTATCCTTAGACAACGTGAGTATGGGTTATTGTTTTCCTTCGGGATGGAGTCTTTCTGTCTATCCTTAGACAATGTGAGTATTGGATATTTGTTTTCCTTCGGGATGGAGCGTTTCCGTCTATCATTAGACGAGGAGAGTATGGATAATGGTTTTCCTTCGGGATGGTGTCTTGTTGTCTATCTGTAGACAATGTGAATATGGGTATGGTTTTCCTTCGGGATGGTGTCTTGCTGTCTATCCTTAGACAAGGTGAGTATGGATATTGGTTTTCCTTCGGGAAGGGGTATTTCTGTCTATCTGTAGACGATGTAAATATGGGTATGGTTTTCCTTCGGGAAGGGGTCGTTCTGTCTATCTGTAGACGATGTAAGTATGGTTATTGTTTTCCTACGGGATGGTGTCTCCGTCTATCATTAGGCGATGGGAGGTGATCAAGTGCATGTTAATCCAACCTTCGGGTTTATTATCTGTGGTGTCACACAGGTAACTGGTGTTAAAGTTAAATCTCTTTATCAGAGGATCGATCAGTTTGTTACCATAATAATTGGATTCAGTTCTCTGGATGGTGTTTCCCAAGCAGTTTTGCAGTTTATTTCTGCGGTTGGCAAATTTTCGGGTTTATTTTGTATTCAACCGTCTTCTACCTTTGAATGTTTGAAGGCTGTTCGCTCTTCAACCCTTCAGGTCCAAGCCGCTTGAATAGGGGCACCTGTTGCACCCTAAAATTTGACCAATCGGTTCCCATATCTGGTTTATGCTTCGACACGTTTTGCATTCGCATTCGCATATTGCATGCATGGCATTTTCCTCAGTCGGATTGATTTTTATTGGGATTGCAGCCCCTGGCGTTTCAGACAGTTCAGGCCGGTCGGAATAAAAGTCTGTTGAGAAGTGGTGCTCGTTTCCTGTGTTTTCAGGCCATCTCGGTGCCCGGGTTTCGCTACGGTTGCGCAATTGGGTTTTAATCGGTTCAATCGGCCTCCTGGCATTTTTAGGATTTTTATTTTATTTTTCTGGATTTTTTAATGCATTTAATTGGATTTTTCTGGATTTAATAGTTTTTTTTTATAATTTTTATAATTTTAAATAAATTTTCTTTTCCTTTTTAGATTTTAAAGTTTTTAGATATTAATTTCCTTTTAATAGTTTTTTTATAAAAAAATAGATAGAAATAGATATTATTTTTCTTTTAAAAAAAATAGAATAGATTTTAAAAAAAATAAAGATTAATTGTTTTTAGATTTTATTGTTTTTCAAATTAATAGATTAGATTTTAAAAGAAAAAGGATTAAAATGTTTTTTTTTAGATTTTATTTGTTTTTTTTAGGATTAATTAGGGTTAATATTAGATTTTAATTAGGTTTATTTTTTAATTTTCGTTTAGGATTTAATGGTTTTTTTTTTCAGTTTAATTTTGTTTTGTTCTTAGAGCTAATCAGGGTTTAATGTGCAGTTAATTACGTTTTAAGTCCAATAATCTAGGTTTAATCCATTGGGCCACCAATTATCCATTATCCATTAATCAGCCCAAGTCAGAAGGTCCATTCGCCAGGCCACGTGTCCTATAAAGAGCCCCGCCACGCGTGCGTTTCCTCTCTCTTCCACCTCACTCTCTCTTTCCCTCAGAACTCGCCACTTGGCACTCCCCACTACCTCTCTCCTCCACACGTGTAACCCTCTTGTTCCACTCCTCTGCCACCTGCCCCTCGCCGGTCATCTCACCGCCGGCCATGCAACCGCCCTGACTAACCATCTCCGACCATCAGAACTAACTCCGACCACCGCCAACCGTCGCCGGAAACTGCAAAAACCCAGATTTTTTCCAGAAAACCCTTCGATCTTCATCTTCCTCCTTCGATCAACAATCATCAAATCATCTTCAGAAATCTACAGTAATCTTCATCGTCCTCATCGCTTTTCCAGAAATCTTCAAACTCGTCATCAGCAATCTAGAATCTTCCTGCATGCATCATTGTCACAAATCCTGATTTGATTTCCAGATTCCAAGAACATCATCACGAGCAACATCAGATCTTCAAGCGTCTTCCTCAGGAACTTCATCGTGTTCTTGAGCCTTTTTCCAGAAATTCAATGTGCTTCGCAAATCTTCATCCGTCCAAAGTCTTCCTTCAAGAATCTTCAACTCTCATCAAGGACTTCCTCCAGATCTCCCATCTTGTGTAGATCTTCGCTGATCCTCTCGTCTTCAAGGATCCTCAAGCGCTCATCAAAGCCTCCGATCTTCCTCGATTCGTAGATCCTTGCGCATCTGGAGCTTCGTCATCCCCGTCGTTTTTTTGTCATCCATCTTCTTCAGCAAACTATCCAGGTTCTTTTTCCTCTTGCTCAAACTTGTAAGGATGCATGTGGTTAGTTTGCATAGATTTGGCTTAGCTTCGATTGCTAGGATAAATCATATTGTTTAGGTTTGAGCATCGGATTGGTAAGGTGAAGGTTAGATTAGGGTTTGTTGAACTGAGTTTGAGGTGATAAGTGTGAGAGATTGGAGAGGGTTTTATGAGAGGTTTTCAGAGAGAGATTAGCGTAGTGCCGTTAGGGTTTAGTTTGGGACGATGAACAGTGACCTCGGATGGGAGTGATTAGAGGTAGTTTAGGGTTTCACCTTGCTGAAGTTGGGTTGAAGGGATCTCGGGCCTTAAGCCCAATTACAAATTACTGAATGTACTTCCATTTTCCATAAGCGCCCCCCCCCCTCTCCCCTAGAATGAATTTCGTATGGGCCTTGCAAAACTGCTACTAGCACCCCCCATTGAGGGCACAAACGAGAATTGCAAGCGGATTGTTTACTAACTGCGCCCCTTCCTTATTTTTTGTTTTCTGAAACAAACTTGGGCCTAGCAGACTTGCTAGTTGCACCCTCCAGTTGAGGCCCAACCTGGATATCAAAGGGATATCCTTGCTATGCGCACCCCCTGAGCTTTTATTTTTGTTGTTTTTCTGAGTTGGTGGACTGGGCCCAGCGTGTTGCTTCCAACACCCCCCATCCTGGGCCCAGTATATTCCTGAAATGTAAAGATCACTTTTGCCACCCCCCTGCTTTAGTATTTTAATTGAATTTTCACTTTATTTCACTTTGCATATAGTTACTAAATAATTCATAAAAAAAATCAAAAAATGGTCATTTTGATATGGGGATTTTTGCTACATTTTAATAATTGTTTCAAGAAAATTGTGAAGAAATAAAAATAGTATTTTAGGCCTTTTTCCATTTATGGTGATTTTTTACATTTTAATTACTTTTATTTTCATATTGTTTGTACATACATTTTGGTGAATTTTGTTTAGACATTTAAATTCATATTTTGATTCTGTTCTTTTTGTACTAGCTAGATTAGAACATTAAGTTCCCTTAGAAATTTATTCCACATTTTTGTGGATTGATCTTGATTAGTTTTGATTAGAAAACATTAGGGTGATAGTTTTAGGGTTCAAACTCAACATAGGTGCACTATAACATTTTCTTTTGGGGTTTTTAGCAAGAATTAGGTTATGGGACATATAGGGTATGTAGGGTAGATATAGAAATCCCCTTAGAATAAATCCTAGAATTTTAAATACTATTTTACTATTTTTAGTATATTTTGCAAATTGTGTGATTGTTTGGTGTTCCCTTTTGGGGTTTATGTTGCTTGCTTGGGCTCTTGGGTTTTTTTTATTTGGGGTGTGGGCTTGTTTTGGGCTTGTGGAAGCATGAAGAATCAATGGAGAAGATTGAATACAAAGATCAAGGTTGATGCATGAAGATTGCTTGGATTGAAGATGCTGATTGAAGACTTAGGAGAAATAGGATAAAATAGGAAGAGCTTAGAATAGACAAATTCTTCTGTTAAACATAGAGTGCATTGTTTGCCTCTATCCTATCCAATGACATAAAGTCCTCCTTGGGAAGCTCCATCTCTCCTTAGGAGGGATGAGTGGTATGCCCAAGTGAGTAGAACTTTGAGGATACCTTTCATTTGCAATGTTAAGTTCTTAGTGATTTCCTTTGGTTGTCATTGAGTTTCTTAACATTATAACCTGGTCTTGTTGAATGATTCTCCTTTGGAGGTGCTTGTGAAAGCTTGGTAAAGAGAAGGTTGAAGCTTATTGAAGTATAAGTTTGAGCTTGTTGAAGATGGTTGCTTGTTGAAGCTAGGGTTTTACTGCTTGTTGAAGTTGAAGTCAGGAGCTTGTTGAAGCTGGTTACTGGTTAGGATTTGAGCTTGCTTGAGCTGGGAGCTTGTTGAAGTTGGTGTCCATTGAAGATTGAAAGTTTAGTAAATCTTGAGGGGATAAGAGCATTCATGAAGATGAAGGTTGTTGCTGTCAACTTTTTGCTGGTAAATCAACTGTTGCTGTCAGAGCTATTACTTGTGCTGTTTGCTGTAGGAGTTTGGTGCTGCTGTTTGGGCTGCCTCCTTTGCTTTGGGGTTTTATTTTCTTTATTTTCTTTGTTGTATTATTTGTTAATCTTCCCCTTAGGTTTAAAGTGAAGCTGTTCACTTTGCCTATTGGTGCTTGCTGCATTTCATGCATTTTATTGCTTTACTGTATGTATCTGTTTCTTTTGCCGTTTATCCCCTAGGATCTCTGTTTCTCTCAGCGCAAGAGAGAAATATGACAGACATTAGGCTTTCATCCATGCATGACAACATTAGGGTAGTTGTGATTCCCTTTTCAACCATAGGCTTTTTAGAGCTTCTTTCTCTTCTTATCTCAGAACAATTCAAAAACACATTAATAAGGTTAATCGATGTCGTACGTTACGAGCCTTAAGCTATTTGAGAAAAAGGTTGCTGGAGGGTCACTCTTCAGTAATCTGATTGCTTAGTGTGTTACCCTTAGGGTGACATACGACGTAGTCACTCTCAAATCATAGTTTCTAGTGCGTCAGAGATTGCAAACACACTGAAAAACACTTCTTCCGTAAAAGATTCAAAACAAATATCAAAGTGTCATTTTTGTCCGCTTGGACTCTTAATCAAGAAAAACCCTTTTTGAAGGTAATAAAAAACAGTCAGACAAGCTTGTGTCTTCCGTAGCCCGAACTACGTTTGCTCTGATCTTTCATGCTGTATGAAAGTACGTAGGCATAGGATGCGATATCCTAGCGAGCAACCTTCCCCTCCTTTCCCGTAGGTAGGCGAACTACGTTGACTCTGATTTCTCGTTCCAGACGGGAATACGTAGGCATAAAGTGGGATACTTTGCCGAGTCATTTTATTTTCTTTTAACCCTAGACCTGTAGAATAGATAGAATAACAATCCGTACTAGAAAACAAGCGTGGATCCCGTCGAGTACGACGGACGTGAGGGGTGCTAATACCTTCCCCTTGCGTAACCGACTCCCGAATCCAGGATTTGGTTGCGATGACCATTCCTTTCCCGTCTTTGCGGTAGGTTTACTCTGAGCGTTTCCTTTCCCTCCTTTGGGATAAATAACGCACGGTGGCGACTCTTCTGTTCAGCCGGCGCCGATTTTCGCAGTAGCGACATCTCCCATCATTATTATTTTCATTTCTCAAGTCCTATTATCTCAGGATCTTTCTTGTGAGAGCCTGATCTTCCTTAGGAAGTACTCTGTGCATTCCATGAGAAATTTGAGCCTCTGATGGACATTCAATGACATGGCGGGTTCCTTAGGTTCACACTATGCTCCTCTTCTCCTCCAAGTCCTATGACACAGGATCCTTCTTGTGAGAGCCTAGTCTTCCTTAGGAAGTACTTTCTGCATTCCATGAGAAGTTTGAGCCTTAAGGACTCAAGTACCTTGTACACACTCATTTTCATCTGTCCTATTATCTCAGGATCCCTCTTGTGAGAGCCTGGTCTTCCTTAGGAAGTACTCTGTGCATTCCATAAAGAGGTTGAGCCTGGGATGGACTCTTGTGTTAACACACATCTAAACCTGATGTAGCCTGGGATGACTTCCTTGTTGCTCATCTTGTTTACCTCTCTCCTCCATGTTTGCCTGCTTGTTATGATGCATTAGGATAGACTTGCATGTGTAGATACTTTTGTTTAGGTGCATAATTGCATTAAAGGTTGAGCTAGTCTCCCTTTGCTTGTTTGTTTCTTTTCCTTTTTATCATGTTTGCATTTAAAGGTTGAGTTTGTGTCCCTTTGCTTGTGTGCTTTCTCTGTGCATCTTTATTTGCATCCCCTGTTTGCATTTGAAGGTTGAGCTTGTCTCCCTTGCTTGTACTATTGCATTGCATCTGCATCCAGTTATTTCATGTTTCACCTGCTTGATAGTTGTGTTTCCTTTTCCCCTTTGCATGTTCCCTTAGGGCTCTCACTTACTTGTTTAAGGATAGTGATGATAGAACTTTAGGTTTAATCCATGCATGACAACACATAGGATAGTTTCCCTTTCAAACTCAACATTAAGACCATATTGCATGACAACAGTAGGATGCTTAATAGTTCCCCTATAGAGTCCTTTTCTCTCTTCTCATCTTCAAACCATAGTAAAACACCTAATAAAGGCTAATTTTTACCGTACGCTACGAGCCTTAAGCTACTTAAGAAGTGGTGATTGGGGGGCTTCTCCTTGATTACCTAGAGTGTTTAGTATACGTCCTTTGGACGATATGCGACGCATTCGTTCCTAAGTGATAGTCTCTAGTGCAGTATGAATTACAAACATTCATAAAAACACTTCTCTCGTAAAAGACAAAAACAAACATCAAACCTCTTTTGCCCTTTGGGGGCTCCTTTAATTCAGAAAACCTTTTCAGATAAAAGAGTATCGTTAACACTTAGTTCTACCTTAAACGGTAATGCACGAGTCTCCGACGAGCGAGCTGCATACACCAAACTGTTGGAACTGTTTGTTAACCCTACTCGGGTAAAAACATTAGAACGAGCATGTGTTCCGTTTTATCCCGAACTATGTTCGCTCTGATCTCTCATACCTGTTGAGAGTACGTACGCACAAGACGAGATGTCTTGGCGAGCAACCTTTCCCCCTTCACCCGTAGTTAGTCGAATTACGTTGACTCTGACTTTCCCATTGCACGAGGGAGTACGTAGGCCCAGAACTGTGAAGTTCTGTCGAGTCCTGTCCTTTTTATTTTCTTTTGAGCCAGCCTTGATAGGTAGATAGATAAACAACCCGTCAGATAAACACAACAAGCGTGGATCCTATTGAGTACAACGAACATGAGGGGTGATAATACCTTCCCCTTGCGTATCCGACTCCCGAACCCAGGACTTGGTTGCGATGACCTCGTCTTTTCCTTTTCTCTAGGTTTTTCCTGATCGTTTCCTTTCCCTCCTTTGGGATAAATAACAATAGGTGGCGACTCTTTTGTCTTTGTCGGCACCTTTTTTTGCAGTAGCGACAACTGGCGACTCTACTGGGGACTCTGGTTGTTGGGGATTTTTCCCATCCCCTATGATGGGACCGTTTCCCATCCCCTATGCGAGTCAATCCTAGCGCTTGCGTGTTTATCTATTGAGTTTGCATTTATTTATCGCACTTTAATTTCCTGCACTTTACTTTCAGTATAATATGATTATTTGCTGTGCTATTGTGGGAAGGAGATTCTGATGAGTGAGAAGCCAGACCCAGGCTTGAGAGAAAACATAGCATTAGAGTGGAGAGTAGTGGGGGCGTGCATGCTTTGCATGTACTAGTTTCCCATGAAATTCACGCTCAGACGAGATTCTCCTGGATGATTTCTTTTCCAGCCCCTTGGGCTTGAGGGGATACTAGACTTGAGAGTTGTCGACTCTGGGGACCGATCATTTGTGACTCAGCTAAGTGAGGCCTCTTCAGGGGGTGATGATGCCAAACCAGAAATGGTGAACATATCATCATTTCTTGAAAGTCTGTGACACTGAGGAACGCATAGGATGTCGTACCGTATTAGTGGATAGGTCCATACCTGTGAGTGGGACTGGGGTTATGCAGGGAACTTTGACCTTCAAACAACCTGGTTTTCTCTTGACAATTTGAATCAGTGACATTGATATCAGAGGTTTCTTTATTGTCAGAGCTATGTTGTGTTCTCGTTAGAGTAGAATTTTGATCCTCTACAACCACCAGCACAACCCTCTTGATCTCCTGCTGCATTTTTGCGTTTGCATTTGCATTTTCATTTTTTGGCATCTCATTAACACATATCTATGTTGTAGGTGTACTTTTCCCATTTGATTATAGTGATCTGGTTTCTTATATCCGCCATGGGATCCTTGAGGAAAACTGTTGCTTACAAGCTCCCTGCTCCAGATATCAGTGCTCTGTCCGGTTTGATTCGTATGGATGATAGATGGGTCGTGAGTGATTTCGGGAAGACTTATGGGAGGTTGCTTGATGTTGTTCGCAAGCTCTCAGTCCATGAGATGAATGGTTTGTACGCTTTGTTGCAGTTCTACGACCCTCAGCTCAGATGCTTCACATTTCCTGGCTACATTCTCGCACCTACCCTAGAAGAGTACTCAGCATTGTTGGATATACCTATTCGGGATCGGATGCCATTTTACCACACTGACGCTAAGCCTGATCTGGCTAAGCTGGCTGCTGCTTTACATCTGAAGGCCTCAGAGTTGGATGGGGGTTTGACTCAGTGGAACGGAGTGCCCGGTTTCTCCTTACAATTTCTCATTGGGAAGGCCCAACAGTGCGCTAAAGATGGATGTTGGATAGTGTTCAACGCTATTTTAGCTCTCTGCATTTATGGTATTATTTTGTTCCCGAACATGCCAAACTTCATAGACTTGGATGCTTTTCATATCTTTGCTTCAGTCAACCCCGTGCCCACACTACTCGGCGACGTGTATCACTCAGTCCATTACAAGAATGAAAACAGAAGGGGAAAGATGGTTTCCTGTTGTGTTCCCCTATTATACAAATGGTTTTCCAACCATATGCCCAAAGCAGGTTCTTCTGTCTCTTCTGAGAGCCCATTAGTTTGGTCTGAATTGTTAGACTAAGGCACGGATCTAGAAGGGGGGGTTGAATAGATCCCTTTTAAAAAATTTGAGTGGCGCTACCAATAAAATTGGTTTTCAAAATTGTTTTCAAATGCGGAAGCGGCCTTGGAAAATATAGTCTAAAACGAACAACTATTGGAGAGCCGGATATGCGTCAAGCGGATGAATTTAAGACGATAACGGATAGTAAATCACTACACACTTTTATGCAAAACTCAGATGTGATTCACTCGTACTATTTCCTTATTCCAATGATCAAAAATTACACCAAAACTAGCAGCAAAATTAAGGCAATTTTAGTTCAGCACTTTTGTCGAACAGTTGGTGTGCACAAATACCTTAAATGATATTTGTGTTGAATGAGTGATTGAAAATTTTAGTTCAGCACTTTTGTCGAACAGTTGGTGTGCACAAATACCTTAAATGATATTTGTGTTGAATGAGTGATTGAAAAAGCCTTAGTACAGTATTTCTATTGTACTTAGTAGTTAAAAAACAGTGTTTCACCAACTCACTCAATCAATACTACAATTTGACAAAATCACTTATTCTAGAATCACTTAATTTTTAAGCTGTAATTGAAAATGCAGAAAATAAAGGAACACAAGATTTGATGAGGCAGTTCCCCCAGTCGTCCTCGCGTTGGGGTACGTCTGCCCTCAATTCTACAATGAGAATTGAGATATGTATTGAATAGATATCACCTGTTTGGTAGAACAGTTATACACAAGAATCGATAGACAATTGATACAAACAATCTTAATGTTGCTGATAATTTCTACCACTTCTTGCCCCTTGATTCAAGATGAATCAAGTCCTCCAATTTGATGTGAATGACCTCCGATTGCAGCCACCTTATTGACAACTCTTCCGTTGATCAAACCTTCGGCACGGCTGATCTTAGACACACCCAAATTGAACCCGGAACGTCTTCAACCTTTCAACGCCCTAGCTACTAGATTGATCAACCTTCCGCTAATCAATCACCTTCGCACTCGCTTGATTGTTGAACCGACGATTCCGTAACAAAAGCCTTCAAAACCTGTAGTCTTGATAGGTAAAACCTCAAAGGTTTTCTCCCAAGAAACACCTGCACCAGCTTCCACTCGAACCGGATCTTCAATCACGCGTTCGAACCTTATCACCGTCGAGCAAACCACAAACCGCAGCAAAAAATTGATTATCTGTAATTTGAGGATTTGTGAGTTGATTGAACGATGAAGATGAAGAACACTGATGCACCTCTTTCACGTTTCTTGACCTGAACACTTTCTCACAATGCTTTCAAAAATGTTCTAGTTGTTAAAATTGAAAAGACAGCTATTTATAGTAATATACAAAACAGACAGTTGACAGATCAATGAAACATAGCAGAATTTCTGTTTCTGCGCGCGAACGGTCGACCATAGGGTCGGCGTGCGCTGAGCCGTGTGACACTCAAACTGTCATGCGCCGAGTCAGCGGTCGACGCATGATCTTCATGCGCTGAGCCGTCAGATTCTTAAACCTGCATGCGCCAAGTTAACGGTCGACGCATGACCTTCATGCGCTGACCCGTGTGAACTGAATGAAACTGTGTGCTGACGGTATGGTCGGCTCATGGTTCAAAAATCTGCAAAAACATAAATTTCTACAGCTTTTTGTGCATTACTTCATTGTAAAAATTGAATCATAAGTAGCGTGAATGATTTAAACGAAAGAAGGATATCTCTTAGCAAGTTGTCATCATCAAAAACCAGAGGCACGCTTGTGTTGGTAGATACTTTGCCTTCACATTCTCCCCCTTTTTGATGATGGCAACCTACTGTTACGCAACACGTGATAGGTATAGGTATGCTCCCCCTTTCTTTTACAATTATAGCGGTCGTAATCATCGTCTATCTACTGCTCGGTTCTCCCCCTTTGACAACATCAAAAAGAGGTAAACTCGTGACACAATAACAACACATTGAATCATGCATAAATGAGATACCAACAGATGAGAAGTAAACAACAGTTATACATACGATGGAGATAACAGTTAATAGATTACAGAACCACAAAAATGTCATGATAGCAACATAGAAGTAAGCAACAATCATAGTGAGTTTGGGCAGAAAAGCAAAACACAACAAACAAAATGAATGCAAGCCAAAACAGGAAACAACAAATGACATATGAGCGCATGCTAATAGCCCCGTCCACGTCCGCGACCACGACCACGCCTGTCATAGTAATGAGGATGGCGTTGGGGATGAGCTAGATCAGTAAATTCTTCTGTGATGTTATTCAAAAAGTCAAGACTGTCGACAATGGCGCGCTCTTCAGCTTGATGACAGTGAGTTAGAGTCTCGAATCGAGCGTCCAGCTGAGTCGACATTCCACTGATCCGTTCATTTTGGTTATGCAGTTCAGAACGAATTTGTGCCATTCTTTCATTTTGATCCCTCATGAATTTTTGCTGTTGTTCCTGCATATTGGTCATAAAATTTCGCTGTTCCAACTGCATCGACTGCATCATTTCTAAAATCTCCGAATTGTTTGACGGTTGTTGAGGAGAAGGTGGGTCTGCAGTGCTTGGTTGATACGGCTGATAGAATTTGCCAAGGGTGGTCCACCCGGTGTATTGCCATTCACCCCAGCCTTGGTTATTCTCCTCATCCTCATTTTCCTGTTGGTTTGAGTAGGCAGACCAGTTATTGTGTTGATTGTCATCTTGATATGTTTGTTGATAGTTTTCAGAAGGCACGTATGGTTGATGACCTTCATTAATATCGTGGTCCAGCTGAGTCTCATCAGCGGTTTCTTGTGCCTCTCCTGCATTGTCACCTTGATTGTCTTCATCTTCACTTGAGCTTCCTTCTGCTTCTTCATCTTCTCCACCCTCTGACTCATCAGCACTTTCTTCACTCGAGGAGGCAGCTGCAGCCATGGTTGAGCGCCGATAAAATCTGTACTTTTTGAGCGACTGATCCCACACATATCCCATCATAGCAAAGACCTTTGAACTGAACTCTTTATCGGAAGAAATTGGAGTATACGGAAAAGACGGGTAATTGATACCTGCAGAGTTTAAAGCTTCCTGAATGAATGAGCCATAGGCGAGCGCGGTGCCTCGCTTGGAGTCTCTTAGTTCATACATCCGGCTTGTAATATAGTACGGCCAGTTAATTTTAATGCCGTGACCTAGTATATGGATGAGATGCACTTCAGCTTGTTCGACTCTTGACAAACCACCTTGTTTAGGCCGCAGAATGCGCGCCACAATCCATTGAAGGATCCTTGGAAATGTTCTGAGTTTTCCGGATGTGACGGACCTCGGAAAAGCCGCACTGTTTACAATGTGCTCCGGATAAGGCCTCTTGAGCATATTATTCAGTGCTTTGTTATACTCATAACCTTCAAGAGTTTTAGAATCGGTCACTTCGGCTAGGGGAGGTTCACCATCCTCTACAGACATATCAAAATACTTACTCCAGAATTCAGTATTTACAGTCACTTGAGTTGTTCCAATATGGGAATGAAAGTTTTCTCCGTGAAATTTATCATTCAATTCAGAGTAAAAGACACGCACCAGATCTTCGCTATATTGTACATTGCATTCAACAAATCGTTCAACACCATGATAAGTAAGAAAGTTCATGAACTCACCCAGATGCATGCGTTCAGCAACCAGTTCATAGAAGGCGTGTTGTCGAACCACTTTCCTCTTACCAATGTCTTTGTTAAAGTTTTCCCGACGAGACGGATGAACCAGGGATTCTGCAGTGATTGGCACTGTTCCGGAGGTTGACCCTCTTGATCTCTTTCTTGTAGGTCTAGAGGAAGAAGCCATGGGTATAGTTTTGTGGGTACAAGGAACTCTTTACCAATGTGATGGAGAATGAAGAGTTTTGAGATGAAGGATTTTGAATTTTGAGAAGAAGGAGAGAGATAACCCTTGTTTAATGTAAGGATTAGGGTTTGATTGGAAAATGTGAGGAGATGAAGAGAGTTAGTAGGGGTAGTAGGTGTGGGTTTCTAGTAATGAAGATAAATGCAAGTGTAACTGCCCCAAAAAGAACTGAACCGTCAAGTAATCAGGAAAACTGGGTTTTTGCGCGAGCCGTCGACGGTAGCTTCTGCATGCGTCGACGCATGCTTCAGATTTTTCACCAGATACAAAAGTTAACAGGGTGCGCCGACCGCTGCCCTGTTATGGTCGACTCAATATGCAACAAACAGCAGATTTTTGTATTTTACCATATTCAGAGGTACATGCTATGCAAAAATGATGTCATGACATATAAGAAAAAAAATATCTATATACATATGCAGTAGATGTCATACAAATTTAGCGTAGTATAAGCGATATGATTTGAGATCAACAGGATTATCAAACAAAGAGAGAGAGAAAGAACAATATCACCTTGATGCCTGATTTGCTTGATACACAACATACTTATACTTACACGAATATCAAATTGTTAGAAGTACAACAGCATGATTATTTGAATGAAATAAGATAACATCAGCAAATATTATTCCCGTTCCGAAATGTCGAGGATGCCAAGTTCTCGGCGGATATGAAAGAAAGGTTCCGTTGCTAGCGGCTTTGTGAAAATGTCCGCTAGTTGGTTTTTAGTGTCAACGTGTTCAAATACAACATCACCTTTCTCAACATGGTCCCTAAGAAAATGGTGTCGAATTTCTATATGTTTAGTGCGAGAGTGTAATACGGGATTTTTGGTAAGGTTAATAGCGCTAGTGTTGTCACATAGGATAGGAATACGTTCAAGTTTAAGATTGAAATCTAGTAGTTGTTGCTTAATCCACAGAATTTGAGCACAACAACTACCAGCGGCAACGTATTCCGCCTCGGCCGTTGATAAAGCAACTGAAACTTGTTTCTTGCTATGCCAACTAACCAAGGAGTTTGAAAACAAATGACATGTACCACTAGTGCTTTTCCTATCCGATTTGCACCCGGCAAAGTCGGAATCGGAGTAACCTACCAACGAGCAATCACTACCCTTAGAATACCACAATCCATACTTCGGGGTACCTGACAGGTATCGAAGAATTCGTTTAACAGCTTTTAGGTGGGATTCTTTGGGACATGATTGGTATCGTGCACACATGCACACACTAAACATAATATCAGGACGTGACGCAGTAAGATAGAGAAGTGAACCAATCATACCTCTATATCGTTTTACCTCTACGTCCTTGCCATTTTCATCTTTATCCAAATTTACGCATGTAGGCATTGGGGTGTCTATGGCCTTGGATTTTGCCATGTCAAATCTCTTGATCAAGTCCAAACAATATTTTGTTTGGCTCACGAATGTCCCTTCTTGGAGTTGTTTAATTTGCAGGCCGAGGAAGTATGTGAGCTCCCCCATCATACTCATCTCGAATTCGCCCTGCATGAGGTCAGAAAACTCTCTCACGAGATTCATGTTAGTGGATCCAAATATAATATCGTCAACATAGATTTGCACCAAAATCAAGTGCTTTCCTTGACGTTTAATGAAGAGTGTAGTGTCAACCTTTCCTCGTGAGTACCCCTGATTAAGTAAAAACTTACTTAGTCGCTCATACCAAGCTCTAGGAGCTTGTTTGAGACCATATAAAGCTCTTTTTAACTTGTAAACATGTTCAGGGTATTCATGAGATTCAAAACCGGGAGGTTGAGACACATATACTTCTTCATTTATGTGACCGTTAAGGAACGCACTTTTAACATCCATTTGAAATAACTTAAAATCCTTTGCACATGCAAAGGCGAGTAAAAGGCGTATAGCCTCGAGTCGGGCAACCGGCGCATAAGTTTCCTCATAGTCGATGCCTTCCTCTTGGTTATACCCTTGAGCGACCAATCTCGCTTTATTACGGGTTATTACCCCGTTTTCGTCCAACTTGTTCCTAAACACCCATCGGGTGCCGATTACTCGATGGCCTCGCGGAGGAGGGACAAGGTCCCATACCTCGTTTCTTTTAAACTGATTTAGTTCCTCTTGCATCGATAAAAACCAGTGCTCATCGAGTAGGGCCTCTTTGGGGTTTTTAGGCTCTATTTGTGAAACGAAAGCGAAGTGATAACAAAAGTTACTTAGCTTAGATCGAGTGGTGACTCCCTTTGTGATGTCTCCGAGAATATTGTCAATTGGATGATCTTTACACGACTTCCAAGCTTGAGGGAGATCATCGTTTGTAGGCGGATGAGCTTCCTCAGTTACCTCATGGTGTGCATCCTTATCCTCCTCAATTTTGACTCTATCGGGTTGATCAATCCCCGTTTCGCCACCTTTGAGTATGTCTTCTGTGGATGTACCTGCACCATGAACAACACTATCCTTTCCGACATTTCTCGGATAGGACTCATCAAACGTAACGTGCACAGACTCTTCAACAGCTAGTAATCTTTTATTATAAATCCTATATGCTTTACTCTAAAACCAATAAACACATTCTTCTTATCACTTTCATGCACAATTTTGCAGCAATCTTTTGAAAAGGAAACATTGTAACCTTTGTCGCATAATTGGCTAATGCTAAGGAGATTATGTTTAAGGTTTTCGACAAGCAACACATCGGAAATTGTAGTAGAGGAGGGATTACCTATACTACCTTTACCTAGTATCGCTCCGCGGTTGTTATCACCGTATGTTACATACCCTTTCTTCTTAGCCACGAAGTCTATGAATAAGGATATGTCTCCAGACATGTGCCTTGAGCACCCACTATCAAGAACCCATCTTCTCTCGGTGGACTCGACACATTTCACCTGTCAAAATATAACTTACAAAAGGGAGGTACCCAATGGCATATTGGGTCCTAATAGGTTAGCGACAAGACGGTTGCGTTTGGGCAACCATTGGTAGATGCCTTTAGGAACAAGAAATCTCCTAAATCGACATTTACCAATGGAGTGGCCTTTCTTGCAACAGTAAAAGCATACAAAGTCGACATTAGAATCACTTTCACTTGCTTGATCCCTAATTACATATGCATATTTTTGATATGGGTTTATCATACTTTTTCTAAAATCCTTTTTATCGATTGCAAATGTAATTTTAGGTTCAAGTGCCTTGTCTAATTTGGCCTTAAGGTTTCTAACCTCACCTTGCCAAATATGACAAGTATCACAACCAAAGTTGAAAGGATTACTATTGTCCTTACAATCCGATTCATTATCTTTCACAATGGAAGCCTTAAGGTCCTCTAATTTCTTTTCGGACTCTAAGACTTTGTGCTCTAAATATGTAAAAATTCTTCTATTAGAAGCAAGTTTCTTAAAGGCTTCAGTTGCTTCCTTGTGTAAAACATCGAATGCGGTTTGTAATTCGGAATGAGACATATTAGATGACATATTATATCTAGAGTGACGTACCTGTTTCTTTTTCTTTTTCTGATTTGCGGAGAGACATAGATTCACGGACTCTTCTTCATCACTAGAGCTTTCATTAGAGGAGGAAGAATCACTGTCGCTTTCCCACGCGATGTACGCCCTCCTAGGCCTTGATGCTCTCTTATGTGACTTCGATTGTTCCTTTTCATTTCCCTTGTTGTTCATTGGACAGTCCGGTTTGTAGTGACCGGGCTTTCCACATTTATAGCACGTTCCTCTAGTCTTTTTGCCTTTTTGATTGTCATCTTTGGAGAACCTTGATTGCCTTCGGAAATTTACCAGGTTCTTCTCCGAATGTTGGATGCCGTTCTTTCTCACGTACCGGTTATACCGTTTAACGAACAGCCCCATGTCCTCATTTATGTCTTCTTCTTCGTCGTCGCTTGAAGAATAATCACTTTGCTCTTTTGCTTTAGACTTCGAGGAAGAAGCCTTAAGAGCTATAGACTTCTTTTCACTCATCTTTACTTTGTCCTTCTTTTCTTTCCTTTCATGTTGGTCAAGACTCAAGAGTACCTGTTCATGCTCTTGTAGTTTGCCAAACAATGTAGTCAGGTCTAATACCGTAAGATCATTTGCCTCTTTGATGGCGGTCACTTTCGGCTGCCATTCCCTGCTAAGACATCTCAAAACTTTATTAGTAGCAAGATCATTGGAAATAGGTCTTCCTAGTGAATGTAATCTGTTTATGAGATGAGTAAATCTCTTTTGCATGTCAGCAATGGTTTCCCCTTGCTCCATGAAAAAAAGATCAAACTCTTGTATAAGAGTGTTGATTCGAGCCAACTTAACATCGTTTGTCCCCTCATGGGCAATTTGTAGTGCATCCCACATAGTTTTAGCCGTAGGGCAATGGGATACACGGTAGTATTCATCTACACCTAATGAGGAGATTAGAATGTTCTTAGCTTTCCAATCGTAATTATACTTTCGCTCATCGTCGTCGGTCCATTGTGCTTCGGGCTTTGGCACAACTTCGTTATTCTCATTTGTCATGGTTATTTCAATCGGACCATTGAGAATAACGTTCCATATCTTTCTATCTATGGAATTAATGTGCACCCGCATACAGTCTTTCCAATAGCTATAATTTTCACCGTTAAAAACGGGAGCTCTATTGTACGCCCCTTTTGGTTCGTTAGCCATTATTCTATCAATGTTGTATTTGAAGCACCGGAGAACCGGAGCTCTTGATACCACTTGTTAGACTAAGGCACGGATCTAGAAGGGGGGGTTGAATAGATCCCTTTTAAAAAATTTGAGTGGCGCTACCAATAAAATTGGTTTTCAAAATTGTTTTCAAATGCGGAAGCGGCCTTGGAAAATATAGTCTAAAACGAACAACTATTGGAGAGCCGGATATGCGTCAAGCGGATGAATTTAAGACGATAACGGATAGTAAATCACTACACACTTTTATGCAAAACTCAGATGTGATTCACTCGTACTATTTCCTTATTCCAATGATCAAAAATTACACCAAAACTAGCAGCAAAATTAAGGCAATTTTAGTTCAGCACTTTTGTCGAACAGTTGGTGTGCACAAATACCTTAAATGATATTTGTGTTGAATGAGTGATTGAAAATTTTAGTTCAGCACTTTTGTCGAACAGTTGGTGTGCACAAATACCTTAAATGATATTTGTGTTGAATGAGTGATTGAAAAAGCCTTAGTACAGTATTTCTATTGTACTTAGTAGTTAAAAAACAGTGTTTCACCAACTCACTCAATCAATACTACAATTTGACAAAATCACTTATTCTAGAATCACTTAATTTTTAAGCTGTAATTGAAAATGCAGAAAATAAAGGAACACAAGATTTGATGAGGCAGTTCCCCCAGTCGTCCTCGCGTTGGGGTACGTCTGCCCTCAATTCTACAATGAGAATTGAGATATGTATTGAATAGATATCACCTGTTTGGTAGAACAGTTATACACAAGAATCGATAGACAATTGATACAAACAATCTTAATGTTGCTGATAATTTCTACCACTTCTTGCCCCTTGATTCAAGATGAATCAAGTCCTCCAATTTGATGTGAATGACCTCCGATTGCAGCCACCTTATTGACAACTCTTCCGTTGATCAAACCTTCGGCACGGCTGATCTTAGACACACCCAAATTGAACCCGGAACGTCTTCAACCTTTCAACGCCCTAGCTACTAGATTGATCAACCTTCCGCTAATCAATCACCTTCGCACTCGCTTGATTGTTGAACCGACGATTCCGTAACAAAAGCCTTCAAAACCTGTAGTCTTGATAGGTAAAACCTCAAAGGTTTTCTCCCAAGAAACACCTGCACCAGCTTCCACTCGAACCGGATCTTCAATCACGCGTTCGAACCTTATCACCGTCGAGCAAACCACAAACCGCAGCAAAAAATTGATTATCTGTAATTTGAGGATTTGTGAGTTGATTGAACGATGAAGATGAAGAACACTGATGCACCTCTTTCACGTTTCTTGACCTGAACACTTTCTCACAATGCTTTCAAAAATGTTCTAGTTGTTAAAATTGAAAAGACAGCTATTTATAGTAATATACAAAACAGACAGTTGACAGATCAATGAAACATAGCAGAATTTCTGTTTCTGCGCGCGAACGGTCGACCATAGGGTCGGCGTGCGCTGAGCCGTGTGACACTCAAACTGTCATGCGCCGAGTCAGCGGTCGACGCATGATCTTCATGCGCTGAGCCGTCAGATTCTTAAACCTGCATGCGCCAAGTTAACGGTCGACGCATGACCTTCATGCGCTGACCCGTGTGAACTGAATGAAACTGTGTGCTGACGGTATGGTCGGCTCATGGTTCAAAAATCTGCAAAAACATAAATTTCTACAGCTTTTTGTGCATTACTTCATTGTAAAAATTGAATCATAAGTAGCGTGAATGATTTAAACGAAAGAAGGATATCTCTTAGCAAGTTGTCATCATCAAAAACCAGAGGCACGCTTGTGTTGGTAGATACTTTGCCTTCACATGAATACCTAATGAGTTTAACCGCTGATAATATCACTTGGTTCGAAAGGGATAGGCTAGGTATAAAGCTCATATACTGTTGCAGTGGTTTTCCCAATGTTCCTCTAATCGGGAGAAAGGGGTGTATCAATTACAATCCATCGTTGTTGATCAGACAGTTTGGGTATGCATTAAGGGATCCTCCTAGAGAAGAAGAGGTGCAGGAATCTCTGTACCTCACAGGGTTGTTGAGTAATGACATGTTGTCCAGACTAGAGCATGCTTGGAACAATGTTCACAGAAAGGGTAAGGCATCCTTGGGGAAAAACAATAGCCGTGCCTATGACCCTTACCTAAGCTGGATCCTGGACAGGGAAAAGATGATTCCATGCCATTTCCTTTAGCTACACCTCCTTGTGCACCCAGAGTTGAAGAGCTAACAATGGTGGATATTCAGAAATACAATCAGCTTCAAGCCGAGAAAGAAGCGTTAGTGAAAGCCAATGAAGCATTGGAGAAGGAAATTGCTCAACTCCGCCATGAGAAGAGTGAAGCAGTGTATTCCTTTAAGAAACAGACCGAGCTGGTAAACCACTTGGGCACGAATCTAACCAAGCTGACTGATGCTAAGGAGCGTCATGGATTAGATATGAAGGTTGTGAGTAGTGTGTTGGCCACTAAAAAGAAAGAGTTGGATAAGGCGTATCTGAAGATCTCCAAATTCAACACTCTATGGAATGCCACTTTGACTAGTCACAAAGAGCGTGAAGATAAGTTGAAACAACAGGTTGCCAAACTGACGGTTCAACTTAAAGTCCAGCATGAGAAGGTTGAAGCTGAAGCATATCCCAGGTGTGCCAGTGAATGCAAGTTGGAAAAAGCCACAGCAAACCTGAAGGATTGCAAACCCAGATCAGATTCTAAGAAACGCAAGTTGGAAGATTGCTTTGGGGAAGGAGCCTGAGAAGACTTTGTTAAGGACATCCAGAGCACCGTCAGGCAGAGAGAGCTACTTATCCGGGGTTTGCTCACCAGGCCTGATCATCCAGAGACAAAGGAACTATTAGAAGGTTTCCACGCCCGCAACCGTGCTTGACTTCTTTTGTAGCTTTGTTCATTGTCTGTACTGTTGACCACCACCAGGCCTGTTGGTTGGGGTTACTCTTTCATTTCACTTGTACTTGGTTACGTTTATACTCTACCTTCGTGGGCTTTTCATTTATATATGAGGTGTTCTTTCCATGGTCGGATGCTAGACTTTATTTGTCTTGGAACTAGAATCGAGGGGGAGTTTCTCCTAATGCATAGATACGTGTCTGCATTCGCATAAGCATCATTTTTTTGCATAGCAGGTACCGTGAGCATGTTTATCTAACCCCTTGTGTTCTTGTCAGGTTTGTTTCAGGATTGATCGCAAGCCGATTCACCGGTATTCTACCAGAGCTAACCAGGTCAGAGTGATAGAGCAAGTTCAGGCTGAGATGCAAGAATTCAGGAAGAGGATGTCCCAATTCATGGACATCATGCAAGTGGTGGCCAGTGGGCAAGAACAACTCAGGACTCTCGTGCAACCCTTGATTGCACGCGTCGACACTAATGGGCTTTTGCATAGAGGCGAAACTACCAACCCTCCTCTTAATGAGACTCCCCGGGCTGACAACTCTGGACCAACTGTGGTCATTCCCAACACTGTGGGCAATGGGAATACTGGAATGGGTACTGGCCATGCTGGGGCTGGTAATGGCACCCTCGGAGCTGCTAATGGTAACATTGGTACAAGTGGTAATAACGCTGGAGTTAATGCTGGTAACTTCCATGGGCCTGAAGCTTCAGGTGTTGGCCATGGAAATGTTCATCAACCTTGGAATGAGGATCGTCAGAATAACGTATTCTTGATGAGAGGTGACGAGGCTGAGCTACCTTCTGAGGCCAGCCGGAGATTCAAAATGCTTGAGGACAAGATGAAAAGCCTTGAGAATCTGAATTCTATGGGGCTCGATATGGCCAACTTGAGGCTGATCCCCGATCTCAAAATACCACCAAAATTCAAAGTGCCTGACTTTGAGAAGTACAAGGGCATCACTTGTCCTTGTGTCCACTTGAGGTCTTACTACCGGAAGATGTCGGCGTACTCCGACAACGAGAAGCTGCTGATGCACTTCTTTCAGGATAGTTTGTCAGGACCTTCACTAGAATGGTACATGGGCTTGGAGCCCGCAAGTGTACGTAGCTGGAAGGATCTTGCTGAGGCTTTCGTAAAGCATTATCAATATAATAGTGACCTGGCTCCCAACCGGGTCCAATTGCAAAAATTGTCACAGAAGAGTGGGGAATGCTTCAAGGAATACGCCCAGCGGTGGCGTGAATTGGCAGCCAGGGTCCAACCGCCGATGGTCGAACACGAACTGGTAGATATGTTCATGGCTACTCTTCCGGGTGTTTACTATGAAAAGCGAATTAGCAGTATGTCAGGGAGTTTCTCTGACTTGATAATCACTGGGGAACGAGTGGAAAATGGTATAAAAATCGGGAAGATTCAGGCCGGTGAGGGTTCCTCAGCTGGGGGAAAGAAAGTGTTCGGTGGTAAGAAGCACGAAGACGATACTAACTCAGTATCCAGTTCTCGCGAAAGGAAGCGAAGTCAGGATTACGCTCGCCAATGACAGGTTGCTGGCATTACAATACCGGTACAACAACAGCAGCAACAGCCGCAAAATCAGAATCAGGACCAGAACTACACCCCTAGGAGATTCCAGAAGAGGGGCCAGGTGAACAGAGTATTTGATGTGCCTCTGATGCCATACTCTCGACTTCTTCAAGCTTTGCTGCAACTGCAGCTTATTCAGAAGAGAACATTAGCTCTGCCAACAGGTGCGCTTCCATTCGGCTACGATGTGAACGCTCATTGCAAGTTCCATTCCGGGGCACCCAGTCATACCATCGATGATTGCAAAGCATTCAAGCATATGGTATAGGACTTGATCGATAGTAAGGCAATCAACTTCTCTGATGATGTTCCCAATGTTGTACAGAATCCTCTGCCAAACCACGGACAAGCTGGAGGCGGCTGATTCGCCAACAAGTCAAGATACAAGAAGCCCAGTTCCGAGAAACTGGCAATCTGCATTTTATCATGTCATTTCTTTAAATTTGTGATTTCTTTCCTGTTTAATTGCAAATTTCGTTTGTAAAACTTGTTGTTTTCAATTGATATTGATAATGAAATAAATATGCATGTTTTTGAATTAATCCGTTCGTGTTCACTCTATTGCTTTATTTTATTTTCAAGCGCTTGTTTAAGTCGAGTCCGGGGAGGATGACGAAAATTCGAGAAGCACAAGCTTCCGAATGTATGCTTTTGAGTAAAAACCTGTTGATGATGTACAGGCATTGTTTCAAATCCCAAACACCGGAGTGTTACACCCTAAAATTTGCCTAACCTTTCTTTACTTAGCTTGTGTTTCATTGCATTCATTTTAGCATTATCATCTCCATTGCATTGACATGTGTGCAGGAGATCAAGAGGTATGACTACCACTCAAGGGCTACACAAGGCTATGAAGCTAGCTAAGAACCTTATTCAAGTATTCAAGGGTTAATATCCTTACCAGAGAAGCCAAAGATCCTCAGAGAGAGTGGCTGAAGCCAAGTGTGTACATCTCCTAACTTGAGAGTTGTGGGAAGCCATCAGATGATTCTGAAGCTATGAAGTTGGACTTCGGACCTTGAGAGAGCTCATGAGAAGTATTGGAGATCATTTTGAAGCCTAGACAGGTCAATATGCAAAGGATAAGGAGCTACTACCAAGATTGGTACAACTAGGGTTTCATCTGGTCAACCTTGGGTCAACTGATGATTTGAAGAAGGTTGAGACCTAATTCCAAGGCCATGGGATCATGGATTGATGCATTAATATGTCCAAGGGATGATTCCAAGGTCAACTTATCATGAATCAAGAGTGTGAGGAGTTCCTAAGCTAGGGTTGCTATGCTTGACAGTGTAAAATCCCCTAGTTTGGTGTCTAACTTCAAGACCACATAACTCAAGATGCGATTTTCATCTCACCTTGACCCCAACATTATTGTTTTATAGCATGCTCATAGCTTTAATTTTAGTACTAGAAGTCCTTGATAGGGTTTATAGAACTTAAGTTATGAGCCAGACAAGTTACAGGTCATCAGTGGAATGTGAAATTGGAGCTTGAAAGTCAACCAACTTGCATGACACTTTATCCCTATAAGTATGATTCTCATGAACTTTTGGCCAACATGAATGTTGTTCCTTATATTCTTAGCTTTCTAGAAAGTACTAGAAGTCCATGATTGGATTTGTAGAACTCAAGTTACAAGCTTTGCAAAACAAGGGTATTTTGGGAATTTGGAATTATAGGTCATATTTGGTTATGGGTCAATTTCATCAACTTAGACATCTCAAATGGACTTTTGATCAACTTGAAAGTTGTTCAAAATGGTGTTATTTGTCTAACCATGACCCAAAGATTCATTGATATGGATTGAATTAAGAAGTGTATGAAGAAAATTTAAAAAAAGATTATTAAAGGCATTAAGAAAGGAAAAAATTCAAAATAAATCACAATGGTTCAAAAAAATTACAAATTGGTACATATTTTGATTGCAAATGGCATTTTGAAGACAATGGCATTGCTAGAATTTCAATTGGACTCATATTTCATGGACTTTCTTTTGGTTGCTTCATGATGAAGTTACACATCAAAGATTGACCATTGGATGAAATCAAGCCTTCAATCTGATCCATTCACATTCAAGGAGTGTTATGCAAGCCATTTGAGTGAAAATTGAGCTGAAACAGAGCCAGGTTACACAATTTCCATAGTTGCACATTGAAAAAAAATTGAAATTTGGATTGATCAAATTGGGCTTCCAATGGGCCTGATAATTATCCAAACACATCATATATAAGCTCAAGGTCCATTTCAGATTAGTTTTTGGATGGAATTTTGAGCTTTCGAGCAGTTGGAGTTTTGGAGCTTTCGAGCAAGAAACGGTTTTGGGGTTTGAGGAAGAATCAAGAGCTTCTAAGTATCAAGAATCATTCAGGATCATTCAGTGAAGGTTTCTGCATATTTTGGCATCAAGATTCGCACGCTAGCACCTTCAATTTCAAGCTTCCATTCAGGTTTTTGTCCTTCAAAATTCCTCTTGATTTAGGTTTGTTTAGAATGAATTTGGCATGTGGTTAGGTTATAGATGTAACCTAGATCGTTTTAGGATCAGAATTATGGAGTTTTGTGATGATTCTTGATTGGATGACATTTCTGTTGAGCATCATATATGGCTGATTCTTGAGAGTTAGGATGAATTGAATAGATCAGAGTGATCCTTGAGAGGTGAGGAAGAGTTCTGTGTAGTTAATTTGGAGTTTGATGACACTTGTGGAAATGGTGATTTTTCTGTTCATCATCGTGTTTGATCATTCATGAAGAATCAGTGAGAATGGAATGGATCTTGACGTTCAGTGTGGAGAGACGAGTGGATTCATGTATTTTTCATTAAGTTTAGTTGAGTTTGGAACCATAGCATTGTTGCTCTTGCCGGAGAAGACGGTGGAGCTCTTCTCCGGCCACCGTGAATGATTTTCCCTCCTTGTATTAGTTCAAACGAAGAAGATGAGCAAGCACCGTTGGATCTGTTTAAGATAGTTGACTAGGTCTTAGCATCCAACGTACAAGATTCAGTTTGACTAGGTCTTCGTGAGGTGGCAAGACCTGGAGCCTCAGATCAGCGTACTTTTCCATTGAGTGGATGTGATTAGACCACACCATGTACCTCAGTCAACTGAACCACACAATGTCCATGATCAAAACGCAGAGTTTTATTAAATGAGGTGGCGCGCGCTGGTCCCTTAGATGAGTGGACTGAGTCATAGATCCTAGGGCCGTGATATTTTCTGGATTCTTTTAATTTCTTTTAATAATTTCCACTTTCTTTTATTACATTCATCATTTTTAATTCATTTTAAATAGTTTTATTGATCAGAAAATTATGGAAAAAATATGTGGGTGATCCTTGATTAATTTATGATTTTTCTATGCTTTTGGATTTTTATTTTTGTGTTGTTTTCAATTTTATGTGCCTTTTTTCTATTTTGTTGAATTCATTTAATTTGGCATTTTGGACTTGTTGCTTGCTGATTTTTGTACCATTGTTTGCTTTAGAATTTGATGTTGATATTTGGCTGGATAGTTATATACATATTGAGGAGATTATAGGAATTTTGTGGTGATTTTTTGGTAGCTCTAAGCATAGTTTTGAACTAGGTTTTTAGAGCTTTCCCCACTTGAACTTTCACTTGACAACTTTTGGTTTAGAATTTCATTAGTGCCCTTAAACATTTATTTAAGCTCTGGATTTTTTACCATAGGTTCCAAATACCTTTAGGGTCACTTAGAAATTTTTATAGATATTTAGAAGTTGATTTACTATTTTAGTTAGATTTTACATCTAGGCTGTTTGTAGGATGCCTCTTGCATAGTACTTCCCATAGTTGAACTTCAAAAGTGACCTTTAGTTCATGATAAGTTTCCAAACCTCTTCTGATGGTTTAGTAGACATGTTGATGCCTCTTTATATTGAATCTTAAGGTTTAATTTGGTGCATTAGTTCCCTTTAGAAAGTTTCTTTTAGAGCTTGTGGAATTAGGGTTTTTAGAGCCTTTAGGAGTTTCTTCCTTCTTCATAATTGTGGTTTGCTTTGGTTTGAATTCCACTTCCTATCCAATGATGCAAGGTTCCTTTGTGGGAGCCTAGTCCCTCCTTTGGAAGGACTAAAGGCCTACCACAAAAGGTAAAACCTTTGAGGATACCAATCTCAGATGAGTGGTTGAGTGCCATGATGGATTCCCTTGGTTCCCATCATGCTTCGCCTCATCATGCAATGATCTTTGTGTTGATTCATATCATCTCTTGATGGAGCAAGTTGAAGCTTGAAGATGAAGTCCTTATTCCCTTTTCTCTTGATGGATGGCTTGGGAAGATAACTTGGACTAGAAGACAGACTGTCAGACTGCTGGAGTGTTGCTGTGCTGCTCTGCTGTGTTTGCTATTTAACTGTATTTGTGTGACTGTTTCTTTGGTGTGTTTCATTAGAATAGGCTTTCATGTAGTTGATTCTAGGCCTAAGTGCATTTAAAGGTTGAGCTTGCCTCCCTTTGCTTGTTTACATGAGAGGTTGAGTCTGTCTCCTTCTGCTTGCCTGTTACTGTTTGGCTTTGCTTGTTGGCTGAAGGTTGAGTTTGTCTCCCTTGCCTGTGTATTGTGTTGCTTTTGATTGATTGCTCTAGAGGTTGAGTGAGTCTCCCTCTGCTTGTATTGTTGCATTGCATTTGCATATTTACTATTTTCTCTTCTGTTTTACTGTTGTTTAGCTGATGCTTTATCTGTTGTCTATTTCCCATTGACATGATCCCCTAGGATTCTCACTTTCTTTGATAAGGAAGTGATGATTAGACTTTAGGTTGAAACCTATGCATGATAACATCTAGGAGTTCCCTGTTTCAAACCTCAACCATAGGATGAATCCTTTGCATAACAACATTAGGACTTGATAGTTTCCCCTTAGTTGTGTCCGTTCTCTTCTCATCTTCAGACAAATCAAAATACAGTAATAAAGGTTCATTAATATCGTACGTTACGAGCCTTAAGCTACTTAGGAAATGGTTGTTGGAGGGTTTCCTTCCAATAATCAGGATGTTTAGTATGGTACCCTTTGGGTGACATGTGACGCATTCACTCCTAGGTCATAGTCTCTAGTGCGATATTAGTTGCAAACATCCATAAAACACTTCTTCCGTAAAAGACAGAAAACAAATCTCAAACCTCTTTTGCCCCGTGGGCCCATAATTCAAGGAAAAATTTTCTGAAGAAAAGAGTGTCGTTAACCCTCAGTTCTACCGCAAACGGTAACGCACGAGTCTCTGACAAGCAAGCTACATACACCAAACTGCTGGAACTGTTTGTTAACCCTACTTGGAAAAACAGATGAATCTGAACCCCCGTAATCCTTAGTAGCCCGAACTACGTTTGCTCTGATCTTTCATGCCGTGTGAAAGTACGTAGGCACGAGATGCGATATCTCGACGAGCAACCTTCCCTCCTTTTCACCCGTAGTTAGGCGAACTACGTTGACTCTGATTTCTCGTTCCAGACGGGAATACATAGGCATAGAACTGTTGTGTTCTGCCGAGTCATTTTTTCTTTTCTTTGACCAACCTTGATAGGTAGATAGATAAACCAGCCCATCAGATAAACACAACAAGCGTGGATCCCGTTGAGTACAACGGACGTAGAGGGTGCTAATACCTTCCCTCTGTGTAACCGACTCCCGAACCTAGAATATTGGTTGCGATGACCATGTTCTTATCTCTTTAAAGGTTTTATCGATATTTTCCTATTCCTGCATTGGAATGAATAAAGTTCGGTGGCGACTCTGTTTCGGACGTATTTTCCGCGTCCATCGCGAGGATCGTATTTTTTCGAGGTACGACAGATGGCAACTCTGCTGGGGATACGCATTGCCCTATGCAAGAGAGAGTCAAGCCTAACTTGACTCGATTTGAGAGTACTAACCTTTTGCTTAACTGTTTTCTTTATGTTTATTGTCTCCTGTTCTTTATTTATTGCTTTCTCTTTCTATTATATGCTCTGTAGTATATTTGCTTGTTGGATTATGGGAAAATATCACAAGTAAAGCTCTACACCCGAGATTTGGAAAAAGAAGAGAGAAAACATAGTTTAGAATTGGTAGTCGAGTAGTGTTAGTCCCCAAGGACTCGCTCCTTGTGTGCCTAGCATGAAAGCTCCTCCAGAATAGACCTTTTCGTAGATCCTATCGTAACGCAGCTAGCCTGTTGCACGATTTGATTCATGAAGGGTCCATGACTCTGGGAACCACTCGTAGAACCAGTTTCTATATTGGTAGTCGTGTAGTGTTAGTCTCCGAGGACCCGCTCCTCGTGTGCCTAGCATGAGGACTCCGCTCAGGAGAGACCCTATCGTACTCTCGTTATAATACAGCTAGCCTGTTGCATAATGTTGATGCGATTAGTGTCCGTGATCTTGGGAACCTTATCTGTCAACATAGAAGCTATCCCGTGAGTGGGTATGTGGGTAAAGAAAATAGAACTTGCCTAGTATAAACTACCGGTTAGGGAGCTTTGACCTGCTTATGTTTTCCTGGATCTTGTTTGTGCCTGCATTGCATCGCATATCATTGCATCTGCATTTCATTTGCATTGCATATCGTCTTCCAAAACCAAAAAGCTCATCCATCCATTGTCCATAATTCGCAGTTGATTTCCCGACACCCGTATCGGACTTGAAGCAACTTTGGGAGGAATCATGAGCTCAGAAGAACAGAACCAGTTTGGGTCAAGAGCAGATGTTGACTTAATGAAGAACCAGTTGGACCAGCTTGTGGATGCTATGTTAGCCTTGGCAAGGAGAGAGAACAACCCTCAACGACCTATAGTCACTGAGAACGTCATACCTCAGCCTGTGCGGATTCCTGTTGAAGACCAGTTTATACAAGAGTGTCACACTATTCAGGATGAACATACCTCGTCTCTTGATGCTGTTGAGTACCATAGTTTCGCATTCACTACACCGAATTCCCAAGTGGCAAGCTTGGTGGGGAATGTTGAACGACCTCAGGATGTTGAGTTTGCTGAAAGATGTCGTATGTTGGAAGAGAAAATTGAAACCATGATAGGGCGTGATACTTCTGATCTGAATGCTTTGAATATGTGTTTGGTACCCGGACTTGTGATACCTCCAAAGTTCAAGATGCCAAATTTAGAAAAGTACAAAGGAGATAGCTGTCCAAAGCAACATTTGGTAATGTTTTGTAGAAAGATGACGTTCTATGCTCACAATGACAAACTTATGATTCACTGTTTCCAAGACAGCCTGAGTGGGGCATCGCTGAGTTGGTACATGCAGCTAGAAAATAACCATATCCAGTCGTGGTCGGATTTAGCCAACGCCTTTATGAAACAATACCAATACAATCTTGATGTGGCTCCCAACCGCATACAGTTGCAAGGCCTATCTCAAGAGGAAAACGAGTCTTTCAGAAGGTATGCTCAGAGATGGAGAGAGGTAGCTGCTTGCGTTCAACCACCACTCTTAGACAGAGAATTGGTGGACATGTTCATAGATTCGTTGCAAATCCCATATTTGGAAAAGATGATGGGCAATGGGACATCCAACTTCGCTGACTTGGTATTAGTAGGAGAACGCATCGAGAGTCATCTCAAGAGTGGAAAGGTCCAAGACGTCTCGAACATCCCAGCTAATGAAAATGAATCAATCATCAACTACCAAGAGGAAGGAGAGGATGAAATTAATACGATCAGGGACACTCCCCAGCCTCCATCCTCGGTACCTTACCTTCAGTACCCAAGCATCTCAACTGTCAAAAGTCAGCAATCCTATGGGTCTACCTGTGGGACTCCGGTCTTTTCACATGGTCAATATCCTCCTATCAATAGAGGTCCCCATTATCAATAGCAGGTTGCACATCAACATGCTCCGCAACGACGACGTTACTACAATCAAAGACCAAAGAGACACTTTGATTCATCAGCAGTGCCATACAATCACGTGCTACCACGTTTGATTAGTAGTGGACTGATAGTGCCAAAGAGCTTAGATCCTGTGATCCCACCATATCCACCAGGCTTTGACACCAATGCACGATGTGGCTACCATGCTGGAGCAATGGGGCATTCAACAGACGATTGCAAACAGCTCAAAAATAAGGTTCAAGATCTGATTGAGTCCAAGCTAATCTCGTTCACACCTCAAGGACTTCATATCAATATCAAACCTTCATCTGGTCAAGTGAGTTCATCAGTCCATGACATGGAAGAAGTTGCAGAGAGTAGATATGAAGAAGGTTATCATACTGGTCTCGATGAGCAAGAAGGGTAGCTCAACAGTGATGCAAGAGAGAAAAGCCCAGTTCCTCAATACTGGCAATTTCCATATTGTTTTTACGCATTTGTAGTTTCTTTTCTGTTATAATGCTACTTTCTTTTAGACATTGTTTCTTATTAATGGTATTGTTAATGTGATAATTATGCATGTTTTTGATCAAATCCATTCGTATTCACTCACATTTTCTCACTTATTGCAAAAAAAACACAAAAAAAAAATTCACTCCACTTCCTTTATCGCACTGCTGTTTAGCAAAGATTTGAGGGAGGATGATGAAAACAAAATACCCATAATTGCTGGTAGTATGCTTTCGGATAAAGTCCTACTGATGATGTACAAGCATTGTTTCAAATCCTCATACACTGGAGAGATAAGGTGTTAGTCCCTAGTTAACCACTTCGAGCCTAGAAGTAAGAGTTTCCTTCGGATCTATAAACCCTTACTTTTAACCTGGGGCATGGGTAGTATTCAGTTAACTTGATTACACACTCGAATCACGAGAGAAAACCCAGAGACATGACGGTTGTTCATCAATGACCAATGACTTGGCAGTCACAAGCCTTCAAAAAAATAATAAAAAGCCTGCTAAGTCGAACGCCTCGAAAGGAGACTTAAGCAAAAATCAAGGCAATCCCGATGAACTTGAAGAACAAAGTCAGTCCATGCAAAAGTTAGGGATCAAAAACAAAACCAAAAAGAGGGCCTCAAACCCTCGACAAAAACGAAATAAGATTCAGTGGCCACCCAAATCAAGGGGTTACTGACATCCATCAAAATAAGGTGGCTGCCATTTCAGGCAAACTTTGAACCATCAAGTTTACACCGTCAAGTAGGTGCAAAATTAACTGAACGTAGGTATGGAGGTCATTAAGAAGAAGGGGTGGGTACAAATCAAACTTTGAGCCTTATATCCTTTGTTTCTATAACTGTGAACCAGACCACGATACAACCCTCAAAAGACCTAATTGAGGCGGGGTTTATTCTGGAAGCATACTACAGCAAGGTTGCGTAAACTGACTCCTACATATTTGTTAATCTTCTGTATTGGTGTCATATTCTTGCTATATCTTTCATACACCAGCTAAATCAGCATTATGTTTGGACTAACGGTCCACTCGTCACGCACTTTCACATCACACCAATAAATGATGTTTTCAAAACTTGCATGAATGTCGCATTAAAATTACCATTTTTTGAATGAACACTTTTAACTACAAGTCAGTACTTGACATTATGGAAATTCCAACAAAAGAGAAATCAAAGAGGAACTCGATCACTCATTGGTGTTGACCTGAATCAAGAATTTCTCATAACCCTGCAGACTGGGGCAAGTTCTTCTGAGTTTCAAACAGGGGCATATTGTTGCAAAATCCAGACACTGGAGCAATCATCGTAGACCATGTCATGGTATAAATCTTTAAGGAAAAATCTTCAAATACCTGGCAGACTGAGGCAGACTAGTTAGACATAGACAATCTCCCCCCTTACTTTCAAGTTGCTCAAGCAGACTGTGCCAGATGCTAGTAATTGTTGAGTTCACAATAAGCGTCAAAAGCCTTGGGGCAGAGCAAAAGCACGATCAACATGCATTGGTTAAGTCGCTACGCTCGCATATTTAGCATGCTTTGGTTATGTCGCTATGCTCAACATTTGTAAGCCTTCATGGCACATTGGCTAGAAGTTAAGGTTCTCCCAGGAATAAGCAGCCAACTTCTGCAAGGATCTAACTTGGGGCATCCATAAGCATCCATATCTGTCTTCTGACCATAGCATCATCAGATACCGAGTGTCGGGAAGTCAAATTCTTTCACCAAATAAAGTCCACTTCTGTTGGCATCCCTTAAAACTCAAAAAGTCCATTTGTATTGGCAACCCTTAAAAGTCCAACCCCGCTTGGCATCTCAAAAAGTCCATTTGTATTGGCAACCCTTAAAAGTCCAACCCCGCTTGGCATCTCCTAAAGTCCAATTTTTATTGGCAACCATTAAAAGTCCAACCCCGCTTGGCATCTCCTAAAGTCCAATTTGTATTGGCAACCATTAAAAGTCCAACCCCGCTTTGTATCTCTTAAAGTCCAATCCTTTATTGGCAACTACCAAAGTCCACCCCTGTTGGCACCTTCATAAAACCAATCTCCTGCTTTCATTCACATATGCATCATATAATTGACATGTATCATACGCATACATAGCACGATCATTTCCTCTTTCAACCCCCGAGTTGATATGTCTTTATTTTCTCGACCCTCGAGTCGATATTTTCCTTTTCCTCCTTCAACCCCCGCGTTGATATTTTGTTTTTTCCGACCCCGAGTCGATGTTGTTCTTTATGTTCTCAACCCCCGCGTTGATATTTTGTTTTTCTCGACCCCCGAGTCGATATTTACCTTTCCTCGACCCCCGAGTCGATATTTTTGTTTTCTCGACCCCCGAGTCGATGTTTTCCTTTTTCTCTGACCCCCGAGTCTATATTTACCTTTCCTCGACCCCCGAGTCGATATTTTTGTTTTCTCGACCCCCAAGTCGATGTTTTCCTTTTTCTCCGACCCCCGAGTCGATATTTTCCTTTTTCTCGACCCCGAGTCGATATTTATCTTTCTTCAACCCCCGAGTTGATATGTCTTTATTTTCTCGACCCCCGAGTCGATATCTTTGTTATCTTTTTTCTCTCGACCCCTGAGTCGGTATTTACCTTTTTCAACCCCCGGGTTGACATACCAATATACCCCGTAGATATTTTCACCCTGCTGCACTTAATCCCAGTAATCCCTTGTGGGAAACCAGAAATAAAGCTTTACCAAAATTCTTTTACCCGGTTGCATTCTCATAAGCATTAGCATATCATTTGCATACGCATCTTATTTCCCTAGCAGTTGCATCATTTGCATATTTGCGCATCATACAGAGCATGGCATTTCTGTCCCCAGCGACATAGCATAACAGAATCCAGGATCAGTTCACAAGCATCTTGACCGGTCCTCTATCAAAGTCGGCAATATTTCTCTTGAAAAGAGTTAATGTCGCATGTGTTCAAGGAATTCTATCCCCAGCAAGTCATTCTTCAACCATACAGTTGATAATGATGGTTCCCAGCAGTCGTTGCTCTTATTGCTCCCCAAGCAGAGATTATCCTTAAAAGAGTTTCTTGAAGGCTTTTCCCCTGCAGAGTTTGGACAACGCTTTTCCTCTGACAGGAATTCTACTCAACTATTCCCCAGCAACTTTATCATCCGAGATACTGTTTCGGTATCGCGAAGAACCTTAACGGATAAGGGACTGCTTCGACCACCCGAAGAAATCTCGTTTGTGTTCAGAGATACAACTTTGGTATCGCGAGGAACCTTATTGGATAAGGGACTACTTCGACCACCCAGAGAATGTCAGGTTATCTTGTTCATCTATTTTGCATCTTGTCATCCTGTTCTGGTATATCTAATCTCTGTACTTTACTTGTCGGACAAATTTTGGGGTCTTTTTTGTATCTAATTGACTTCCACCCTAAAAATGAACGCCATGCAGCTGTTCATTCTCTCAGGTTCAAGGCAATTAGATAGGGGCATCTGTCATACCCTAAATTTGTCCTACCCATTTTAGAGTATTTTTTTCATTTTTTGCTCTTATTTCATTTTTGCATCATTTATTTAATTTCTGGTTATTTAGACACGTGTCCGCTTGCAATTGGTTGATTTTTAAATTTTTATCATTTTTTATCAAATAAAGACATGACACGTGGCCTAAGAACATTTTTGTGAATATTATTTTCTTAAAAAAAATTTTGTTACTAATAATATTTTAGTAATTACTTTTTTTCATTTTTATAAATTTTAGCTTGTTTTTTATATTTTTAATATTTATTTAATTGTTAATTGTTAATATTTATGTACTAAATAGTTGTTAATATTAATTTAGTTTGTAGTTATTATATTGGTCAATATTAGTAATAGATGTTAACAAAATAATAGAAAGAAAATAATTATAAAAAAAAAAGAGAATTAGAAGTGGAAATGGACGAGGCCCATTGGGCCTATGCTGAGAAATGGATATGATTTCTTGTTATAAGAAAAGGAAAAAAATTGATCAAAAACCCAAAATTAAATCACTGTTCATCACCTCTCAAAAACGTTTGCCCCCTTTCTAACCCTAATTTAAACACTGTTCACCGAAACCCTAATTTGAACACTGTCCATCATCCCTGAATCCGAAATTGGCGCCGCAACTCCCACTCCTCTCTCTCATAAAACTCAGCAAACCACCTCGAAGCCCCAAACTCTTCTTCTCTCTTAATACAAATCGAACCACCCGCCGGAAAAACCTTCACTACCATCATCACTATTTCTCATCAGATCTATACCTCCAAGCTTCAAATCAAACACGAGTGTTCGTCATCATTCTAAGCACGAATTAACCCAGCAGTCGTTTGATAGGTCATACCAGATTTTCTCTGACCTGCAGCAAATCAGTAGCGTGAATCCGACGACCACATCATGGCATTGCGGTTGCGATTTTGGTTCGATAGAACTTAGGTATGATGTGTGGTTGTTGTGCTATTTGCTCGACGCTGGGGGTATCAACGAACCACATGGCTTGAGGCAGGATTTCAATCTATGGCTTCATCACTAACTCGCCACAAATTTCAGAATAATAATCTCCAGTACTTCATCTGACAGCAACAATCGCGGCTGATGTTGTGTTCTACTCAAAAGAAGGGTTCCGCTTTGAAAGTCTCAAAGTCATGAGGATTTTTCTGTTTATTTTCATGTGCAGGTTCTGAAGTAGATTCAAGAATTGAGTCGACCATGTCCAGGCTTTGAAGGCCATCGTCATTGAGCAACAAAGCTCCACACATTGTGGCAGCTAGCTGAAGGCTTGTATTTCCCATTTAGGGGAACAAAACCTGCCGTAAATCATAGTGGAAGAGCGTCGACAAGCGAATCCAAAAGGTCACGTATCCGATGGAAAAAGTTCGATTGTGACACATTTCTGTTGTTGAGGCATTCAACGGAAGAGACAGTTCAAAATCGCCCCAAGTTCAGCTCGCAACAACCGTAAATACCACATGCGACTTTGCTTCTCTTACAAAGCTTAAGGTTCAGCGACGACAACAACTTCAATAACCTTAACTCGATTCATTGGAAAGAGGAGAACCTGGATTATGTATATGCTTAGACTGCTCTCTTTAAATTCAATTTTTGTTTTGGCTCCCTGTACTGCTTTTTCTGTGTGATTATTTATGTGCAGGTTGAGAGGCGATTAACGATATTGGTTCGTTTCAATTTCAACAAGCAACTCTGATACAGCAACAACTTTGACACTGCAACCATATTAGTGTTTGATACATGTACAACATCAGTTCATCAACAACAAAGCAGTTTGTAGCAGTGAAAACCTATGTCTCAATCGAGATCAACCTATCTTCATTGCCAACGTTGCCGAGTTGCGACAACTCCAGCAACGACTCCATAAGACATTAGGAGGAAGGCACAACGAAGTTCAAGAACAGCCATGGCCATTTCGCTATTGTGATGAGAGCTAAACAAGGGTGTGAGAATGAAAGGGAAGATGAGGAACAGCTTTCAGCAACAACAGAACTCAGCGAAAACCGTGGTGACCGGAGAATGTCCCAGTTGATTCGTCCCAGCTCAACAGCTCTTCAACTCACTCCATTAACCCGTGGCAACAACGATTTTGATAACCCAACTCTTTTTCCCATTTCAGTTTTGTGAGGAGTTCATTGTTTTTGTCTGTGATTTGGCTATTATGCAGGTAACAGCGGTCCACGCCTTGTCGTTAACAGTTCCAGATAGCTAACGGAAACGTTGATAGCATGCTAGCGGTACCGAGAAAGAAGTGGCAGTGCATTGGTTCTAGTTGAGAGTCTCATATTTCATCTTCAACCACTGAGTTTTAGCTCCAGTTCCTCATTTCACAACAGCCTCATGGTTTAGCTCGTAGCAGCGTTTGTTTTCGCTTTCGGTAACATTTTGAACCAGCTCAGTTCGTGCAAGCTCAACACCCAATGTTGACGCCACATTTTTCAAGCTGTTACAGTAGCTACAGGTCGCGAACCCAAACAGAATACTAAAGATAACGCGTCTGGTTCGATGCATTGATGCTGCCACTGTCATAAAGAACTTGTTACGCAATTACGGCATTGGTTTGTTGCGACACTGCAAGGTTTTGCTTTCAAACTACACAATTATAATTGAAGCAATATTGCATTCATGAGGTAATATTTCAGTCCTGAGGTTTCTGTTAAACTTTCAACACAACATTCAAATTGACTCCAGATTGATAATATTTCATTCTAGGTTACTTTATGCATGATAAGTTAAATACAAACCCTGTTCTGAAGTTGGCTTGTTGATGGCTCACAAGCCATGACTTAATCCTCTCTTATTTATTGCAATTCATTCGATTAATTGGATTCCTTTAGTCTTTATTTGGCTTTTATTGTTGGATAAAGACTATGTAAAGAGGATAGCATTTGGTTTGAATATGTAATATGATACGATGAGTGTGTGAATTCAATAGGCAGTGCATGATGATATCTTTACATCTCTGTATACCACCATGTTTCAACGTGATTAGTTTTTATTTATTTTTAATTTCACACAAATTAAATGGCATATTAGAAGGGTTCCAGGCATCATGTTATGTTAGCAAGCCCATTAATATTGTGTATGGTATTTTTAGTCCATGGATATATGCTTTTGAGGTTTTGATTCAATTTACGCTAGCATGTGCGTCGAAGTTGAAGATTGCCGCCATCTTGTTTCAGTGTGAATTTTGTGGATACAACCACCTGTTTGTTGCATTTTAATTAAATCTTTGATCTTTAGTTTTGAAATTTTCATGTCTGTGTCTCCAAAAGTCTTATACAGTAATGGACAATTCTCTCCGAGTATGACATTTTATTGACATTTTTTTTTATTATGCACAAACCGACTTCAAAAATTATGACTAACTTTGTATTATTTCTTAATAAGACAATTTAAGGAGAATCATTTTTCAAACCCGACTAAATGTTTTCTAATGAAATTAACCTAAACTTTTTTATTAAATGACGAAAGTAGCGGGTTCTTGGGGTCTAGCATCCCTTGGGTCCTTGAACAACCGCTCTCGAGGCGTACGCTTTGAGTTGTGGTTGTTCCGTCTTTCGATTTTCAAAACGTTTTTCACTCAATTCAATTGAGATTTCTAAAAGATATTTTTAAATCAATTTTATTAATTAGATATTTTTATATTCATTCTTTTAAAATAAAATACATTTCAAAATTATTACCAAATTAATATTTTAAATATTAAACTTTTCGAAAATTATACTTTATTTAAAACTTATTTTTTTTAAGATATTAAACTTTTTTTCAAAACAATTAATTATAATTAGCTTTTCTTAAAATATTTTTTTATAAGCAATTGATTAATATTATTATATATGAAAAGTAAAACTTTTCTTCTTAATCAAATTATACAATCTTCCAAAATCAAATTTCAAAACAATTAAATTCTTGGATCTCGCCTTCCTTGAATTTTTAAGCGACCGCTCTCGAGGTGCACACCTTGAGTTGTGATCCTTCCGATCTTATTTTCTAGAATACCTTCGCGCCTAGTCCGAGTACGCTAATATTTTCAAATTGTTTTCATAATTAAATCACAAAAGAATCGAGTTCTTGGAGTCGCGCATTCCTCGAATTCGAGAGTAACTACTATTGAGGCGTACGCCTTGAATGGTGTGTCGTTTGAACTTTCGTTTCTAAAATATTTCCCATAATTATTTGGACAAGCACTTTCAGTGTCCAACAAACATATTTCGTAATTAATGGAATGAAAAAGATGTCGTTGGGATCTAGCATTCCAACGATGTCCCTACTATTTGGTTATGAGGCCGACGTCTCGCTTATCGAATAGTCGTCATTCCTCCTAAATTTTCAACCCGTCTAACCTCGTTCCTCACCTTCGTGCGATCGAGTATAAACCCTAGTACGCTTTTAAACCGTACGTCAAATCCAAACTATTTTCTTGATTAAATTACGAAAGAATTGAGTTCTTGGAATCTCGCACTCCTTGAATTCTTGAGTGACCACTCTTGGGGCGTACGCTTTAGGTTGTGGATTACCCGACCTTTCGCCTATAAAACATGTGCCCTAACTATTTGGACAAATACCATGATTGTCCATTCAAATACAATTTCATAATTAATTGAATGAAAGAGGTGTTGTTGGGATCCAGCATTCCAATAATATCCCGATTAATTGATTGCGAGGCCGACGTCTCGTTTATCGAGTAGTCGTCATTCTCCCTTAAAATATTCAACCATTCTAACTCTTTTCTCGCCCACGTGTGATTAAATCTTCCCAAACACTAATTTCCCGCCCTCGTGCGATTTCCAACCCAAACACTTTTTCCTAAAGAACATTGTTTAGTCCCTTCTTCCGCGCATAACAAACTCGTGCTTCAGCCTCCCCTAGCGAGCAGACAAGCCAACGTTTAGCAGTTAGAATGCGACCTAAACACTCGTTCGTTTCCAAACCCTTTTACCATAGTTAGCCGAACTACAACTGCTCTGATTTCTCATTTATCAATGAGAATACGTAGGCACAAGATTGTGATGATCTTGGCGAGCACAATCCCCTATTTTTCCCGTAGTCCCACGAACTACGAACGCTCTGATTTTCCACTTCTTACAAGTCAAGATACGTAGGCACAAGGGCCCCAATCCTTGGCGAGCACCCTATCTTAAAACCACCATTCCCCCTATAGGAGAAATCTTTAGAAGAAAACAACTTAGTTAACTTTACTCTCGAATCGAATCAAGAGGTTCCCGTTGAGTACAACGGACGTAGAGGGTGCTAATACCTTCCCGCTGCGTAACCGACTCCCGAACCTAGAATATTGGTTGCGATGACCATATTCTTATCTCTTTAAAGGTTTTATCTATATTTTCCTATTCTTGCATTGGAATGAATAAAGTTCGGTGGCGAATCTGTTTCGAACGTATTTTTCGCGTCCATCGCGAGGATCGTATTTTTTCGAGGTGCGACAGCAGGGTAGGTGTTAGTTAATTTGACCAAGCGTTCAAATCACAAAAGAAGTGTTCGTTCGAGGATCAATCACACCAATATAGGTCGTACCTAAAAAAACCACAATGGTTAAACCTGGCCGATCAGGAGTGAAACAGTCATAATCTCTTTTCAAACAAGTCATACGAGCCGATGTCATACGATTTGTTCAAACAAAAAAAAGAGAAAGAAAATAATCAAAGAAAAAGCCCGTTAAGTCAAATCTTGAGAACAAGCGACTTAGGCAAAAATAAGGGTATCCCGCTGGACTTCAAAATCGAAGAAACTCAAAAGAGTTAGTCCAGGCAAAAATTAGGGAACGGAAAAATGAAAAGCGAAAAGGATCACGAAAGAAAAATCCTCAAACATGAACGAAATCGTGTGACTCCGGACGCCAAAAGACGAAAAGCGAGTAACTGTCACTCCGAAAATGTGTGGTTTTCCCGAACTATCACTCCTGTCATACAACCTTTGAAAGGTGAACGCTAAGGTCGAATTAGCTGAATGTAGGGTTGGAGAACATCAAGGAGAATGGGTGGGTTAAAATGAATTTTGAGCCATATATCCTTCCTTGTTAACCGTGAACTTGACCACGTTACAGCCTTTTAAAGTCCTAATTGAAATAGGTTTGTTTCGAAAGCCTACTTCGGTAAAGATCGCATTGAAACTGACTCCTAGAAAGGATTCCCCTTACAGTGTTGTATTAATATTGACATGTTGATGAATGATTCATACATTTTATGTCATAAAATTTTTTCCAGTGAACAGGAATGGATTTTCAAAACTATCGTATGCATTGCATTTAATATATCTTTTATGCAAAATAATTTGTTTTACTTGCGAGTAAGCGCTTGACAACAGGAAAGTCTCCACAATGGAAAGATTTGATCAGGATATAATGCAGAATGCCTGAATATTCCAGTGAACCGGGGCAAGCTATATCAGATGATCGTATCATGGGAGTCAGCCATCCAAAAGTCAGTAATCTGGGGTAATCAAGTCGAGATTCGGTGAATCTCTCGCAGCCAAGGATACTGCTCTGCAAATCTGCCAATCAGGGGTAATGTCATGACAAGGTTGTGGTAGGCCACCCCGAGAGCGCCGAAGCTATCCTTATCCTGAAGACGATTAACTTGAAGCACCTTTGTGAGGTTCAAAGTGCTGAGATCGTTCATGTCAAACCATCAGCATACAGAGATCTCAGGTTTCCTTTCGAGAGGATGTTACGAAGATCCCACAGGCTGGGGCAAAAGCTGAAAGCGAAGGAATCGTTCCTCTCCATATCTGCAGAGTTTTTCAGATGTTGTTAAAAATTCTAGGGAAAGCCATCTCGAGTGCGTTTCATGGTAAGCTTTCTTTGTTCAAGATAAAAGTCCCAGAGGTCATTGTTGCAGGGCCATCACCCTTCAGGCAGTGTACCCAAGATGCATCCTAGGAAGGATCATCATATCCCCAGCTGAGTCATGCATAGAGGTGTATACTCGTTCCCAGCAGTGGGTCAACATGCAGTTCTCTCGTAGAAGACTATCCGTAAGTGTTCAACCCTCGATGGTTCAGACTAAAGTCTCCAGCAGAGTTGAATTCCCCCACAGACTTGTGTTCTCCCTGGCAGGTAGGATTTATTCCAGCGTCTGGTTGTCTATCCTCGGCCAAGTTTACAGTTCCCCAAGAGAGCTGAATCCTTGAAGGTCGTTCAGTCCATTGTTTGTCTTCTCCAGCAGGAGAGGATGTTTGAATAGCTGCCGCTATGCTTCCCCATTGGAGTCCGTATCTCCAGGAAGATTCTATCTGTGAAGGCCGTGCAGTTTATTTCTGCGGTTGGCATCTTTTTCTCAGCAGCTCGTGGTTCGCATACCCAGTTGAGCAACTACAGGTTCTCATAGAACTTTGTTTCCCAATGGAAAGTTGTCTGAGGTTCGTTTCCCCAGGTTATGTCCAATTGAAATTGGTGTGGTTCACTTCTCCAGCAGATATGTTCTCCCCAACAGAGTTGCTTGTTTAAGTCCCTCTTTGTTCCTCAGCAGAGTAGCCTAACCAGGTTTCTTGCATCCCCAAAGCAGAGTTACTTGTTCAAGTTCTCTCTCTTCCCAACGGCATATTCTTGTGATTCATCAAGATAGATGTTATCAACTTCGGTTGATCCGGCCTTATGGTTCAATGCTCGCTTTTATTTAGCGATGGCCTGCGCGTTAGCAGATAGATGTTATCAACTTCGGTTGATCCGGCCTTCTAGTTTGATGCTCGCTTTTATTTAGCGATTGCCTGCACGTTAGCAGATAGATGTTATCAACTTCGGTTGATCCGACCTTCTGGTTCGATGCTCGCTTTTATTTAGAGATTACCTGCACGTTAGCAAATAGATGTTATCAACTTCTGTTGATCCGACCTTCTGGTTCGATGCTCGCTTTTATTTAGCGATTGCTTGTTCTAGTTAGCAGATGTTATCAAGACCGTTGTTGATCCAGCCTTGGAGTCGATGTTTCTCTTGACATAAGCAGGTTCCTGACAATGATGTCAGAAATCCTCATTGTCGCTTGCGCGAAAATAAGGTGCCGGCATGACAGAAGAGTCGCCACCTTTCGTTATTTATCCCTCAGAGCGGGAAAGGAAACGATCGGAAAAACCTGACGAATAAGGGTAAGACAAGGTCATCGCAACCATTGTCTGGGTTCGGGAGTCGGTTACGCAAGGGGAAGGTATTAGCACCCCTCACGTCCGTCGTACTCGACGGGATCCACGCTTGTGTGTTTACTTGGACGGGTTGGTTTTATCTATCTACCTATCAAGGCTGGCTGAAAAAAGAAAAGAAAAAATGACTCGGCAAAGCGTCGCACTTTATGCCTACGTATTCTCATCAGAGAATGAGAAATCAGAGTCAACGTAGTTCGGCCTACGAAGGGTTGTGGGGGAAGGTAACTCGCCAAGACTTCGCCATCTTGTGCCTACGTACTCTCAACAGGTATGAGAGATCAGAGCTCACGTAGTTCGGGAAACTACGGTTTATTTCCTGTTTTGAAAGAAGTGTTTTTTATTGTGTTTGCAATTTCAACCGCACTAGAGACTATGACCTGAGAGTGAATGCGTCGCATGTCACCCAAAGGGTACCATACTAAACATCCAGACTGTGGAAAAGGAACTCTCCCACAATCCTTTCTCAGATAGCTTAAGGCTCGTAACGTACGAAAGAAATCATTCATGATTACTGTATCTTAAACTGTTTTGAGATGAGAAGAGAGCAGGCCCAACTAGGAGGGAGACTATCAAGTCCTACTGTTATCATGCCATGGATTCATCCTATGGTTGAGGTTTGAACAGGGAACTCCTAGAAGTTGTCATGCATAGGTTTCAACCTAAAAGTCTATCATCAAATCCTTATCAAAGGAAATGAGAGTCCTAAGGGATCATGTCAATGATACACCAAAACAGACAAAGCATCAGCTTAACAGTAAAATGCATGCAATGCAAGTGAGGGAGGAAATGTGTGTGGGGCTTCAGCCTCCACAAGCTCATCTCAACCTCAAGCTAGTCATGGAGTAACATTAATCATACTGAAAAATAAACAACATGCTATCAAGCAATAAACAGTAAACTGCAATCATACAGATAAAAATGAAATGAAATGCCATCCATGCTTGAGAAAGAAATTATCTACATATAATCTCTCCCTAATCCTAACCCTAAAACAAAACCCTAATCAAACCTCTAAGCAAAGCCCTAAAGCAAAACCCTACACAAGAGAAATCAATCCCAGTCTTCAAGCTTCAAAACAAGCTTACCAAAGAAAGGGAGCTAAGTAGGCAGACTCATAGTGCCCTCCTCAGGAAAGCACTAGGAGGCTTATACTCAGGACTCATATTCCATGTGGCTCAACAACTGTGATTGGTTTACATTCCTCCTCAGGAGAAACTAAACTCACATGAAGGCTCCAACATCATTGGATACTTGAGAAATCCTACATGAACTAAGGGAACTAAGTGAACAGACCCATAGTGCCTTCCTCAGGAAAGTACTAGGGGGCTTCCACTTAGGAATCATATCCCATGTGGCTCAACAACTGTGATCAGTTTACATTCCTCCTCAGGAGAAACTAAACTCACATGAAGGCTCCAACATCATTGGATACTTGGGAAAGAGGTGAGAAGAAAGAATGAAAGACATCCATGGTGCCTTCCTCAGGAAAGTACCATGAACTTCCCTCAGACTCCAGGGGTCTCAAACCTCACAGAAAGAGAGCAAGCTCCTAAACCAGGCCTTCAATCCATGCCTCCTCCAATCCTCTAGTAGGCCCCACTAAGCTCCACAATGAGATGCCAAGCTCCTCCAATCAAAGGAATACCCCAAAGCAAAGCAAACTAACAAAACTTGCCCTAAAGGCCACACAAACAATCATTCAATTCAAAAATCAACTAAAAATAGTATATTATTCTATTAAATCCTAATATAAATGCTAGGGGACCCTACATAACTACCCTTTAGTCCCATATATTCCCCATAGACTAAATTGCCCTATAAAGCCTAAAACAAAATTGTTATTGACCTATATTAAAGTTTTAATCAAATTCTATACTACCTAGAACTACCTAATTAAAACTATCCTAAAAATTATCACAAAATTATGAAATTAATTCAGGGGGACCCTAAACCATTCCTCTAATTATCCTAAAAAGATTGGATCAAAGATCCTAAGGGAACTATCCTAATTAAATTCTAAAAACCAACATACCAACTAAAAGAATAAAAAAAACAATTAAAAGTAAAAATGCACAAAAAATATAAAACTGAAATAAAATGGCTATTTTATATTTTTATATTTTTCTAGATAGAAAATGAAAATTGGGAAAAAAAGTTGCATTAAAAAATATTCATTTCTTATTTTGTTATGATTTTTTGAAGTGAAAAGAAATTTGAAGAAAATATAATATGAGAAATTCACATGGGGTGCAGATAGTAGATATATTATGTTAAAAATGATAATGGGCCCAGGAGGGGGGTTTACCTAGCAAGCGCGCCTGGGCCCATTTGCTTCAGAAATTAAATCAAAAAATGAAAGAAAAAGAGATAAAAGTTTGGTGTAGATAGCAACAATTTGGAGTTCATTTTCCATTGGGCTTCAATACTGGGGTGGGGATAGTAAGTTATGTTAGGCCCAGGGTCAGATTTTTAATTGAAACGCTGCGTTTCACTATTACCATTTCCCTCCGCTTTTGTCTTTAAATCTCAACCCTCAGATTAGTTTTCCAAGTCAAAGTCTCCCCACGATCTAACGGACATCAACCCGTCTTCAACCTTGGAACCCTAGGGTTTCAGGAATCACAACTCCATGCAGGGATCTTCCTCTCCCTCGTTCTCACTCAATTCTCCATGAATTTCTAAACTTCAAGAACCAAAAATGATCTACAATCTCCCAGGAATACAGCCATACTCTTGGTTTTAATTGAAACCCCCTAGAACTCCAAACCCGATAGCATGAAATCCTTGGTTCACCAACTTTACACTGTGATCAACCCTCCTAATTCTCGATTCTTTCTACACTAACATGTTCTTTGCATTACACTGATCTTAACATGCTATGGTGTGTGCATTAAAACTCATTAACCTAATCAATCTTGATCATTAAAGAACCTACAACCTGTTATCAAACCTCATGGAATGCTCTCAAATTCACAGAATTCAATCATCTAACTTAACCTAACAATTCTACACTAAAATTCTAATCAACTAACACATAATTAAAGAGATAGAAGTGAAATCACCAACCTGCTTGTTGGCTATGGCAGGTATGTGAACAGCTCGATTCAAGGCTTGATTCCTCTTCACTATGATCCTCTAATGAAGGTCTTTCTTCTGTTTGCAACAATTCAGAGGATGAGTGCTTGTAATGGAAGAATCGTGGCTTTCTTGCACTTGAAGGTTCCTTTGAATACCTCACTCTTCTCTCACTCTCTCCACAAAACTTTTTCAACCCCTCATCTCATTTTGATCCCCTCAATATATAACAATCATTAGAAGAATCTAGATTCCTCTAGAATATGGTAGAAAGTCATGGAATTCTCACTTGATGACATATTGGAACCATCTCATATCATGCATACAGCCCTTCATACTTGTGCTAAAATCTCTCCTCATGAGATATTGAGATGATATGTGTGAAAAATCAGCTGATCCTTGCCTTATGTTGAGTTTTCCCAAGTTACCTTATTATGCAAGTAATAGGTTTTCAAAGCAAGTCCCATTTTTAGGCCTCAAATCAAGATTGTGGATAAACCATTATTTTCAAAATGTGGTTTAGACTCAAAATGATATATTACATGACCTATTTTGGATTTGTAGATCTCTCAAACCATTTTCCAATTTGAACTTATTTAACTTATATGCCATTTTTAGGCTATTTTCATCACTTTTTTCTATGAGCCTTTCCAACATCTCATGACCACCCTACTAGCCTTAAAACATCATTCCAAGAAACTTTCATGTTGAAAGTTTTTCCATTTGAAGCTTGGAAGTAGGAGATATGGCCATATGCTTAAAATGACCTATAACTTCAAAATGACCAAAAATGCCCTTGGCTTGTCAAAGCCATAAGTTGAGTTCTACAAATCCTATCAAGGACTTCTAGTACTCTCTAGAAATCTAAGAAGATTCTCTTCAACATTCATGTTGACCAAGAAACCATAGGAATCATCCTACTAGGGCAAAAGTTGTCTGCAAGTTGGGTGACTTTCAAGGACCCAGATTCACATACTTCAGATGACCTGTAATTTGTCAAAACCATAACTTGAGCGCTGCACATCATATCAAGGACTTCTACCACTAAAATTAAAGCTAAGAACAAGCTCTACAACATTCATGTTGTGGGGAAGATGATATGACAATCACATCTTGAGCTAAAACTGCCTGGAAGATAGGGATCAAACTAGGGGATTTTACACTGTCCATCCTAAGAAACCCTGGCTTAAAACTTCTTAAACTCCTCAATCATGATGAGTTGGTCTAGGAATCATCCTTATAACATCTCAATACATCATTCCATGATCACATGGCCCTTGGATTAGGTCTCAACCTTCTCCAAATCATCAGTTGACCCAGGGTTGACCCAGTCAAAACCCTAATTCTACCATTCATGGTTGAATCTTCTGAATTCTTGCACAATGACCTCTCTGGGCTTCATGATGGCTTTCAAGACATCTCATAAACTTTCTCAAAGCTTCAAGTTCACTCTCAAAGTCTCAGAATCATCTGAGGAGCTCCCACAACTCTCAAGTTATGAGACACACAACCTTGGTTTCAACCAGTTTCTCTGAGGATCTCTTGAACTTTCTGATGAAGGTATCAACCTTTAAACACTTGATGGATAAATAAATGTTGGTCAAATTTTGGGGTGCAACAGCTGCCCCTATTCAAACGGCTTGAACCTGACTGGGTGAGAAGCGAACGACTCTCAGCCAATCAAGGTGCGAGACGGTTGAATACCGATAAACCCGAAAATTTGCCAACTGCACGAGCACACGATACTCTGCGGGGAACAAATCTTCGAAAAACTGCGATACTAGCTGCACGGTAACTAGCTGGAGAAATACTGATCTGACATCGCCGTCAGTTATCCATATTGAATCATCATCAGACAACCAAAACACCCAACATCACCGCTGGAAGACTAACTCTGAGGAACACCCAACATCGCCGCTGGAACACCAAATCTCCTGACATCGCCGTCCAGAACAACCATAACTCGGGGAAACAAACATCCAACATCGCCGCCGGAGAACTTAATCTGACATCGCCGTCGATCACCAAAATACCCAACATCGCCGCTGAAGAACTAAATCTGACATCGCCGTCGGACATTCAAAATACCCCCGCATCGCCGCTGGAGAACTAAATCTGACATCGCCGTCGGACAATCAAAATACCCTCACATCACCGCTGGAGAACTAAATCTGACATCGCCGTCGGACAATCGAAATACCCCGCATCGCCGCTGGAGAACTAAATCTGACATCGCCGTCGGACAATCAAAATACCCCCACATCGCCGCTGGAGAACTAAATCTGACATCGTCGTCGGACAATCGAAATACCCCGCATCGCCGCTGGAGAACTAAATCTGACATCGCCGTCGGACAATCAAAATACCCCCACATCGCCGCTGGAGAACTAAATCTGACATACCCAACATCGCCGCTGGAAAACTGAATCTGACATCGCCGCCGGAAACAAACATCACTCTGAGAGACACTCGACATCGCCGTCGTACAAACATTATCTCTGCTGGGGATTTAAAGAGTCTGACATCACCGTCGAACATAATCTTCTGACATCGCCGCCAAAACAAATATAATCTGACCTCGCCGTCAAAGCAAACATCCAACATCGCCGCCGAAAACAAACGTAATCTGACCTCGCCGTCAAAACAGACATCCAACCTCACCGCTGGAAACACACATAATCTGACCTCGCCGTCGAAGCAAACATCCAACCTCACCGCTGGAAACAAACATAATCTGACCTCGCCGTCAAAGCAAACATCCAACATCGCCGCCGGAAACAAACATAATCTGACCTCTCCGTCAAACAACCATCCAACCTCACCGCCGGAAACAAACATAATCTGACCTCGCCGTCAAAGTGAAGAAACTTCATTGGGGAATTGGTCACACGGTAACCGGTAATACGTAGTCGATCATACCATCAGGAATTCAGAGAAACTGAGAAAACCGCTTCATTAACCTGGTCAGACTTCAATCACGGAGTCTTCAAGGGAGATTTCAACTTCGCCGTTGGAAAAACCTGTTGGGGAGGACACTTCGCCGCTAGGGAATCTGGAGAACTATCAAGCAACTCCGCTCCGGAGGGTCCAGAAATCGTTCTGGAGGAATCAACTCTGCTGAGGACTTCAAGAATCATCTTGAACTGATAACCGTTCTGAGCAAACACTTAGTTGGGGATTCCAGGAACTATCCTGGGCAACTCTTACTGGGGACAGACCGATCACGGCTTGAGCAACTTCCAAGGACTCGGCTCTCTTGGGGCTTCAGGAACCGTCCTGGGCGATCTTAGCTGGAGACTCCAAGTATCAATCTGAGCGACCAACCCTGGAGACTGCACTGAGGTCTTAAGAATCATCTTAAGCAAACGTCCCTGCTGAGGAATTTTGAACTGAAGACTTCGCTGGGGGAGAATATCAGGAATCATCCTAAATCACTGATCCTTCGGCGGAACACCTGCAAGACAAGAACGGTAGCAACCTAGATCATGTTTATCATGCATATGCTTCGGCGCCATGCCCCACACGGTGGAAATGCTATGCGTTTATGGCAAATGCTATGCGATCATGCACAATGATGCGATCCCGTCAGCAAAATAAATGCCGAGGGGAAAATCCTCCTGTCGAGGGGAAGGAACTACTCAGATAGAGGAATCATCCTGCTGAGGAGAATATGGTCACGCCAATATCAATCGGACTCCGTCTGGGGAAAAGATCTTCCGTGGACTGCTGCAGGGGAAACAACTTCAGTTGATTACTGCAGGGGAAACGAAGCTCTACGAGAACCTGGACCTGCTGACGGAAAGCGATACCAATCGCGTGAATAAACTGCGTGGCCGTCTCGGCTACTCTTCTAGGGATAACAACTCTGTGGGGAAACAACTTCAGCTGCTCAACACTCCACTGGGGAAACAACTGAACATGGTCTGATCAACTTCCAAGGACTCGGCTCTCTTGGACATCTGCAAACTCGGCTGAGGAAGGAGAAATCATTCTGCTTCGCTGGAGAGAGTGCGACTCTGGGGAAATACCGCATCGGCTGTTCAATACTCTGCTAGGGAAAATCCACTCATGGTCCCAACTGCTTCCAAGGATTCGGCTCTCTTGGGGGTTTGCGGACTCAGCCGGGGAGAGAGAAATCATTCTACTTCACTAGAGAGTACGACTCTGATGAGGAATTTCGATTCCGCCAGGGTAGAAGGAATCATCCGGCTTCGGGGGAGAATACAACTCTGCAGGGGAATACAGCATCAGCCGTTCCAACACTCTACTGGGGGAAGAGGGAATCACCCGACTTCGGGAGAGAATACGGCTCTGGTGGGGAATCTCAATTCCGCTGGAGACTTCAGTCTGGCACCATCAGTTGCGGCATACTTCGGCGTACAAACAATTTCCTTCGAAACCTGCACTTGTGACCTGGTGCGGGGGGAGAATACGAGCTTCAGAGACTTTACTGGGGAAAACACGAGCTTCGGCGCCCGAACATTTCTAGGAAACTTGCACTTGTGACCCGGTGCGGGGGAAAGGAGACACCATTCTTCGGTGCTTGACCCAGCTGAGAAGATGACGACCCTTCGGGACGCGTCTGCTTGGGGAAAAGAATCATCTCTGCCTGGGGAGACATGTCAATGCTCACTATCTTGCGTCCAGACTCTACGGGGGAGAGGCTACTGAACTCTGCTGGAGAAGGAGGAATCGTCCTGCTTCGGGGATATCAATCCTGGTCTGCTGAGGGTAATCTTGACCCTAATCTGATAAGGGATAAACGCCATCTCAATTTGCTGCAGTCTCAAACTGTACAGGGGGAACAACCTCAAACCGTACATCTCTGCTGAGAAACAATCCTGGTTCAACAACGTCAACACAGGGAATACAGGCTACCAATCATGGAGCCAAGTAACAGGTTAGGCTGTAGGATAACAATCCAATGACCGCAAGGCTTCTTCAGAAGGTTCAGGTTTTGGCAGGGTAATGACACGATTCCCCGATACTCAATTCTTGCTAGGGTGAACAAACTCATTTGAACAACTTGCCCCAACGCAATTCAACTTGCCCCAATCCGACTTTTGGGAATAATTCATTCTAAACCGAAAACAACTGGCCACAAGACAATCTTCAGATGGCTTGCCCCAACACCTGCACAACGGAAGGATTCATCCTCCACTAATCAACTCTCAGCATGGTCGGCTTCAATATCTCTGAAGTAGTTTGCCCCTGAACGAGCGATGAGCGACTCAACATGCTCTGATTGAACACTGGAGGGATCTGCCCTCAAATCGCAAGAATTCTGGATAACTGCCCCTGATTGGGTCTCGAGAAGATTCACTTCCGACCAACCGTTTCTTGCATAAACTTCCCCATAATCAATTGATGCTCCGGGACTTGTCCTCAGACAAACTGATTCCAAACTCACAGGAAGTCAATGCCCCAAATTCACAGGGCTTCGCAGCATACCATTCTGATCCAGACCTCTGACGATTCAGTCCTGATTGACTATTCCCTATTGAAGTTCCTCCGCATCAGCTACTGACCTGCAATTAAAATTGTTTATTCACGAATGGTAATTTTAATGCAGTGTTCATGCAAATTTCGAAAAAATGTTGTACTGTCACTCGTTTACGTGTCATGCTAGTGAGTGACGAATGAACCAAAGGGTTCAAACGTAGTGCTGATGTGATCAGTGGAAAATACAATAAGGATATGATTAGCAAATCATGGAGGAGTCAGGTTACTCAACCTTATCGTAATGCGCTTTCAGAATAAACCCTGCCTCAATTAGGTCTTTTAAGGGTTGTATCGTGGTCGGGTTCACGGTTCGTGAAACAAAGGATATTCGGCTCAAATTATGATTTGTACCCACCCCTTCTACGTGATGATCTCCGATCCTAAAGTTCAGCTAACTTAGCTCGAGCGCTCGCCTCTTCGAGAGGTATGTTGGATATTGGGAACACTGGTTAAAGAATTCACAAGGTGTTTCGGAGTGACAGTTACTCCTTTTTCGTTTTCGGCGTCTGTGTCTACACGACTTCGTCCTTGTTCGAGGATTTTTCTTTTTTATATCCTTTCTTTTTCATTCTTTTGATTCCCTAATTTTTGCCTGGACTGACTCCTTTTGAGTTCTTTTCGATTTTTTCTTTTGAAGTCCAGCGGGATGCCCTGATTTTTGCCTAAGTATTTGCTTTCTAGCTTTTCTTTTTTACTTAGCGGGCTTTCTTATTTCTTTTTCTTTTTCTTGGAACAAGTCGTGTGACACTGGCTGTATTGATTGCTCCGAAAGGATTATAACCGTCTCACTCCTGATTGGTGAGGTTTAACCATTGTGGTTGACGAGGTACGACCTCTGGGGGAGGAATATGATGTGATTGGTCCTCGAAAGACAACACTCCTCTATAAGACTTGAATGCTCGGTCAAGCTAACTGACAACTACCCTGCCCTGGGTTAAGATGTGAGGGTTTAAAAGTCCGAAAGAAACTCCTACTTCTCGGCTCGAAGTGGTTAACAAGGGATTCTCTTCCTTATCTCTCCGGTGTTTAGGGATTTGAAACGATGCCTTATACGTCATCGGCAAGGTTTTATCTGAAAGCAATACGATCATTGGTTATGAGTATTCAGTTTCATCATCCTCCCTCCAATCTTTGCTAATCATAGTGATAAAGTGGAGTGAATAAAATGCAAGTGTCAGTGCAATGCAGTAAATGAGTGACAACGACATAACTAATGCAGAAAAGATGCATAGTCACTTTATTAATATTACCATTCGAAACATTCAATGTTTAACATCAAGTAGTAACTAACAGAAAAGAAACTACAAATGCAAATGGTAAAAAATCTGAGGACTGCCAATGCTGAGGACGTCTTCCTGTCTGGACCACTGGCTTCTGGAAATAACCCTCTGAATCTGCGAGCTCAGACAGCTGAGAGGTTGTCACGCACAACCAAAACTCCATCTGGAAAGGAAATACACCCTTTATCGATCAACTGTTGCACTTTCGCCTGAAAAGCCTTGCAATCTTCAGTTGAATGCCCCGGAGATCCACCATGGTAACCACACTGAGCATGGGGGTTGTACCCTGGAGGGTAAGGCTCTGGCACGGGCTTGAGAGCTTTCGGTTCCACCAAAGAATTCTGAATCAACTTTGGAAGAATCTGGCTATACGGCACAAGCACTGGATGGAAAGAAGCATTCCTTCGTTCTAAGTGGTTGCGAGGCCTCTTTTGATTCTGGTGCTGGTATTCTTTCCGCCCAGGAGTAAGAGGTCGTCGTTTCTGAATGGCAACGGTCCCTTGTTTAGGCGCTTGCGTCCTTGAACTTGATCCAGGTAGAAACTGCGAGCGAGGCGATTCAGTCACCAAAGGTCGCGGGACATATTCAAGATCTTTCTCAGCTTCAGGCAAAGGAGTGGAGTCATCCACCTCTCCTGCAGGGTACGGGATAAACTTTCCCGATGCTCTCATGCCGCCCGACACAAACCTAATTGCCCTTGAGTCAATAAGGTCTTGAATCTTATTCTTGAGAGCCTTACATGTTTCAACATGGTGCCCCGGTGCTCCTGAGTGGAAATCACAATGTGTGCTGAGATCAACGTCTGGTGACACGTCATCTGGTGGATCCAAAGTTCGAAGCTTGAGAACACGGTTCTGAACCAACAGTGGCAATAGCTGGGCATAACTCACAGGTATTGGGTCCACAGCTCTATCAAGTAGCTTCTTCTTTTGATTATGACCTTCAGGGTTATTCTGAGATGCCTGGCGCGGCTGCCGACGAGACAGGTCTTGAGCTTCATGCTGTGTAGAGGATCCACGAAGTCCACTTGGCTTCAGCACAGGTGGCACTGGCAGCAATGGAGGAAGCACTTTGGTCTCCACCTGGGGGGCTTGACCACTCTCCTTTTTTAGCATACTTCTCACCACTCCCATGAGAAAGCTCAACTGATTCTGCAGCTGCTGATTCTCTTCTTTGAGTACTTGCTGGTCCAGGCGCACTGCCCGTATGTCATTCATGACCTGCCCCAACTGGCTTTGGATTTTCCCCAACTCAGCTTGTACCTGCTCCATTAGTCTGAGCTGCTCGATTCTGGGTCGAACCGGCAAACACAAGGGTTAGAAGACAAGCCCCGACTTCCGTCATGCAAGATGAATTATGCTAATGCCATGGGTGTCTGTACGTTTAGGAGATCACCCCTAATTCTGGTGTCAACGTGCCAACATAGTGTCAATGCAGTGATAAGACTAGATCCATTCATGGAAGAAAATGTTTCATATTGCTCGGGACACCAGAATCAGGGTATGAGATGCGCCTGCAGCACAAACACATGCTAATGGAATGCAAACATGAACATGCGAACTAATGCAAAATGCAGTCATGCAATAATATATCCAGGTAGCTGCTGTTGTGGAGATTTTGTATCAACAATCACTGATGAGAAAAAAAACCCCGGTGTAATACCACTAATCTGATCTGCTAAGAACGACCTTCTGATAGGACCATATACATAAGATCAAAATTCTGCTCTGTCGAGAGCAAATGTCTGATAATAAGGACCCCGAATGTATGATCAAGAACCATCTGCTGATGAAGTCTTCAGACCCCAAATCAAAAAATCTGCCCTATCAAGAACAAACATACAGCTGCTGATGAGATCTTCAGACCCCACTCAAAATCTGCCCTATCAAGAACAAACAACATCTGCTGATGAGATCTTCAGACCCCAAAATCTGCTCTATCCAGAACAAACCACTAATGACAATACTCTGATCAAAACCTGCTCTATCAAGAACAGACATACACCTGATAATAAGGTCCTCTGAGCAAAACCTGTTCTATCAAGAACAGACAAATCTGCAACTGAGAAACCTGGTACCAACATAACTGATCCACTGTCAAGAAAACCAGGTGGTCTGGAGGTCAAAGTTTCCTGCAATAAACCCAATCCCGCTCACAGGTATGGACCTAATCCACGGACAAAGGTACGGCATCCTATGCGGTCATCAGCGTCACAGACTTTCATGAGTGACGATACGATTCCCAGAAGGAGTGGCATCATCAAGTCATGAAGAGGCCTCACTTAGCTGACTTCCAAATGATCGGTTCCCAGAGTCGACAATCCTCACGTCTGGACTCCCCTCAGATCCTCAGGACCGGAGAGGAGCACCTTGGCGAGAACCTCGTCTGAGCGCAGATTTCGTAGGGAATTGTGCCTGCTTAGCAGACAGGTTCGTCTACTACTCTCCGCAACTATGTCTAGGTGCATACTCAAGCCCAGGTCCGGCTTCTCACTCATAGTAACCTCCCTCTCCCACAGCAATAATCATAATAATATAGTGCTGAAAGTAAATACGGAAAGGTAAAGGTACGGAAAGTAAAGTGCGGAAAAGTAAAACACATATGCACAACACCCAACAGATAAACACCCAAGCGCTAGGATTGACTTGCGTAGGGGATGGGAAACGGTCCCAGCACAAGGGATGGGAAAAGTCCCTAGATGCTATAGGTCCCCAGCAGAGTCGCCAGCTGTCGCTTGCGCGAAAATAAGGTGCCGGCATGACAGAAGAGTCACCACCTTTCGTTATTTATCCCTCAGAGCGGGAAAGGAAACGATCGGAAAAACCTGACGAATAAGGGTAAGACAAGGTCATCGCAACCATTGTCTGGGTTCGGGAGTCGGTTACGCAAGGGGAAGGTATTAGCACCCCTCACGTCCGTCGTACTCGACGGGATCCACGCTTGTGTGTTTACTTGGACGGGTTGGTTTTATCTATCTACCTATCAAGGCTGGCTGAAAAAAGAAAAGAAAAAATGACTCGGCAAAGCGTCGCACTTTATGCCTACGTATTCTCATCAGAGAATGAGAAATCAGAGTCAACGTAGTTCTGCCTACGAAGGGTTGTGGGGGAAGGTAGCTCGCCAAGACTTCGCCATCTTGTGCCTACGTACTCTCAACAGGTATGAGAGATCAGAGCTCACGTAGTTCGGGAAACTACGGTTTATTTCCTGTTTTGAAAGAAGTGTTTTTTATTGTGTTTGCGATTTCAACCGCACTAGAGACTATGACCTGAGAGTGAATGCGTCGCATGTCACCCAAAGGGTACCATACTAAACATCAAGACTGTGGAAAAGGAACTCTCCCACAATCCTTTCTCAGATAGCTTAAGGCTCGTAACGTACGAAAGAAATCATTCATGATTACTGTATCTTAAACTGTTTTGAGATGAGAAGAGAACAGGCCCAACTAGGAGGGAGACTATCAAGTCCTACTGTTATCATGCCATAGATTCATCCTATGGTTGAGGTTTGAACAGGGAACTCCTAGAAGTTGTCATGCATAGGTTTCAACCTAAAAGTCTATCATCAAATCCTTATCAAAGGAAATGAGAGTCCTAAGGGATCATGTCAATGATACACCAAAACAGACAAAGCATCAGCTTAACAGTAAAATGCATGCAATGCAAGTGAGGGAGGAAATGTGTGTGGGGCTTCAGCCTCCACAAGCTCATCTCAACCTCAAGCTAGTCATGGAGTAACAGTAATCATACTGAAAAATAAACAACATGCTATCAAGCAATAAACAGTAAATTGCAATCATACAGATAAAAATGAAATGAAATGCCATCCATGCTTGAGAAAGAAATTATCTACATCTAATCTCTCCCTAATCTTAACCCTAAAACAAAACCCTAATCAAACCTTTAAGCAAAGCCCTAAAGCAAAACCCTACACAAGAGAAATCAATCCCAGTCTTCAAGCTTCAAAACAAGCTTACCAAAGAAAGGGAGCTAAGTAGGCAGACTCATAGTGCCCTCCTCAGGAAAGCACTAGGAGGCTTATACTCAGGACTCATATCCCATGTGGCTCAACAACTGTGATTGGTTTACATTCCTCCTCGGGAGAAACTAAACTCACATGAAGGCTCCAACATCATTGGATACTTGAGAAATCCTACATTAACTAAGGGAACTAAGTGAACAGACCCATAGTGCCTTCCTCAGGAAAGTACTAGGGGGCTTCCACTTAGGAATCATATCCCATGTGGCTCAACAACTGTGATCAGTTTACATTCCTCCTCAGGAGAAACTAAACTCACATGAAGGCTCCAACATCATTGGATACTTGGGAAATCCTACATGAACTAAGGGAACTAAGTGAACAGACCCATAGTGCCTTCCTCAGGAAAGTACTAGGGGGCTTCCACTTAGGAATCATATCCCATGTGGCTCAACAACTGTGATCAGTTTACATTCCTCCTCAGGAGAAACTAAACTCACATGAAGGCTCCAACATCATTGGATACTTGGGAAAGAGGTGAGAAGAAAGAATGAAAGACATCCATGGTGCCTTCCTCAGGAAAGTACCATGAACTTCCCTCAGACTCCAGGGGTCTCAAACCTCACAGAAAGAGAGCAAGCTCCTAAACCAGGCCTTCAATCCATGCCTCCTCCAATCCTCTAGTAGGCCCCACTAAGCTCCACAATTAGATGCCAAGCTCCCCCAATCAAAGGAATACCCCAAAGCAAAGCAAACTAACAAAACTTGCCCTAAAGGCCACACAAACAATCATTCAATTCAAAAATCAACTAAAAATAGTATATTATTCTATTAAATCCTAATATAAATGCTAGGGGACCCTACATAACTACCCTTTAGTCCCATATATTCCCCATAGACTAAATTGCCCTATAAAGCCTAAAACAAAATTGTTATTGACCTATATTAAAGTTTTAATCAAATTCTATACTACCTAGAACTACCTAATTAAAACTACCCTAAAAATTATCACAAAATTATGAAATTAATTCAGGGGGACCCTAAACCATTCCTCTAATTATCCTAAAAATATTGGATCAAAGATCCTAAGGGAACTATCCTAATTAAATTCTAAAAACCAACATACCAACTAAAAGAATAAAAAAAACAATTAAAAGTAAAAATGCACAAAAAATATAAAACTGAAATAAAATGGCTATTTTATATTTTTATATTTTTCTAGACAGAAAATGAAAATTGGGAAAAAAAGTTGCATTAAAAAATATTCATTTCTTATTTTGTTATGATTTTTTGAAGTGAAAAGAAATTTGAAGAAAATATAATATGAGAAATTCACATGGGGTGCAGATAGTAGATATATTATGTTAAAAATGATAATGGGCCCAGGAGGGGGGTTTACCTAGCAAGCGCGCCTGGGCCCATTTGCTTCAGAAATTAAATCAAAAAATGAAAGAAAAAGAGATAAAAGTTTGGTGTAGATAGCAACAATTTGGAGTTCATTTTCCATTGGGCTTCAATACTGGGGTGGGGATAGTAAGTTATGTTAGGCCCAGGGTCAGATTTTTAATTGAAACGCTGCGTTTCACTATTACCATTTCCCTCCGCTTTTGTCTTTAAATCTCAACCCTCAGATTAGTTTTCCAAGTCAAAGTCTCCCCACGATCTAACGGACATCAACCCGTCTTCAACCTTGGAACCCTAGGGTTTCAGGAATCACAACTCCATGCAGGGATCTTCCTCTCCCTCGTTCTCACTCAATTCTCCATGAATTTCTAAACTTCAAGAACCAAAAATGATCTACAATCTCCCAGGAATACAGCCATACTCTTGGTTTTAATTGAAACCCCCTAGAACTCCAAACCCGATAGCATGAAATCCTTGGTTCACCAACTTTACACTGTGATCAACCCTCCTAATTCTCGATTCTTTCTACACTAACATGTTCTTTGCATTACACTGATCTTAACATGCTATGGTGTGTGCATTAAAACTCATTAACCTAATCAATCTTGATCATTAAAGAACCTACAACCTGTTATCAAACCTCATGGAATGCTCTCAAATTCACAGAATTCAATCATCTAACTTAACCTAACAATTCTACACTAAAATTCTAATCAACTAACACATAATTAAAGAGATAGAAGTGAAATCACCAACCTGCTTGTTGGCTATGGCAGGTATGTGAACAGCTCGATTCAAGGCTTGATTCCTCTTCACTATGATCCTCTAATGAAGGTCTTTCTTCTGTTTGCAACAATTCAGAGGATGAGTGCTTGTAATGGAAGAATCGTGGCTTGCTTGCACTTGAAGGTTCCTTTGAATACCTCACTCTTCTCTCACTCTCTCCACAAAACTTTTTCAACCCCTCATCTCATTTTGATCCCCTCAATATATAACAATCATTAGAAGAATCTAGATTCCTCTAGAATATGGTAGAAAGTCATGGAATTCTCACTTGATGACATATTGGAACCATCTCATATCATGCATACAGCCCTTCATACTTGTGCTAAAATCTCTCCTCATGAGATATTGAGATGATATGTGTGAAAAATCAGCTGATCCTTGCCTTATGTTGAGTTTTCCCAAGTTACCTTATTATGCAAGTAATAGGTTTTCAAAGCAAGTCCCATTTTTAGGCCTCAAATCAAGATTGTGGCTAAACCATTATTTTCAAAATGTGGTTTAGACTCAAAATGATATATTACATGACCTATTTTGGATTTGTAGATCTCTCAAACCATTTTCCAATTTGAACTTATTTAACTTATATGCCATTTTTAGGCTATTTTCATCACTTTTTGCTATGAGCCTTTCCAATATCTCATGACCACCCTACTAGCCTTAAAACATCATTCCAAGAAACTTTGATGTTGAAAGTTTTTCCATTTGAAGCTTGGAAGTAGGAGATATGGCCATATGCTTAAAATGACCTATAACTTCAAAATGGCCAAAATGCCCTTGGCTTGTCAAAGCCATAAGTTGAGTTCTACAAATCCTATCAAGGACTTCTAGTACTCTCTAGAAATCTAAGAAGATTCTCTTCAACATTCATGTTGACCAAGAAACCATAGGAATCATCCTACTAGGGCAAAAGTTGTCTGCAAGTTGGGTGACTTTCAAGGACCCAGATTCACATACTTCAGATGACCTGTAATTTGTCAAAACCATAACTTGAGCGCTGCACATCATATCAAGGACTTCTACCACTAAAATTAAAGCTAAGAACAAGCTATACAACATTCATGTTGTGGGGAAGATGAGATGACAATCACATCTTGAGCTAAAACTGCCTGGAAGATAGGGATCAAACTAGGGGATTTTACACTGTCCATCCTAAGAAACCCTGGCTTAAAACTTCTTAAACTCCTCAATCATGATGAGTTGGTCTAGGAATCATCCTTATAACATCTCAATACATCATTCCATGATCACATGGCCCTTGGATTAGGTCTCAACCTTCTCCAAATCATCAGTTGACCCAGGGTTGACCCAGTCAAAACCCTAATTCTACCATTCATGGTTGAATCTTCTGAATTCTTGCACAATGACCTCTCTGGGCTTCATGATGGCTTTCAAGACATCTCATAAACTTTCTCAAAGCTTCAAGTTCACTCTCAAAGTCTCGGAATCATCTGAGGAGCTCCCACAACTCTCAAGTTATGAGACACACAACCTTGGTTTCAACCAGTTTCTCTGAGGATCTCTTGAACTTTCTGATGAAGGTATCAACCTTTAAACACTTGATGGATAAATAAATGTTGGTCAAATTTTGGGGTGCAACACTCATCAATCGTTATTGATCCGGCCTTCGGGTTCGATGCATGTGGTGTTACACAGATGCCTGGTCCGTTAGCCTGTTGTCGTGCAACTGTCAATTCAAGTTTTCTAGAGATCGTTATCACCTTTTCAGATTTTGCAGTTTATTTCTGCGGTTGGCAAATTTCCGGGTTTCTTTGGTATTCAACCGTCTTTTACCTTGATTGGTTGAGAGTCGTTCGCTTCTCACCCAGTCAGGTTCAAGTCGTTTGAATAGGGGCAGCTGTTGCACCCCAAAATTTGCCCAACCTTTTTCTTTACCTAGCTTTTGTTTCATTGCATTCATATAGCATAGCATAGCATTAGCATTGTGCATATCATTATCCATTCATAGGGGATCAAGGGGGTGCGCTCATCAAGAAGAGGTTATCAAAGCCTAAGCCTAATCAAGAAGATTCATTCAAGCATGTGAGGGTTTATCATCCTCATCAAGTTATCAAAGAAAGTCAAAGCTTATTGAAGAAGTGGATGGTTGAAATGGTTGTATCTCCTATCTTGAGGATCAATTGAAAATCATCAGAGAGTTGCAAGTCCATGGATTTGGGTGGAAAGAATCACAATAGCTCATGAGATGACTTGGGAATCATTATGGAGCTTATTCAAGTCATTATGCAAAGTGCAAGAGGCCACAACCAAAGGTGGTGCAACTAGGGTTTTCACCTGGTCAACCCTCAGTCAACTGTGAGTCTTGAGGAGATTAAGACTCAATTCCAATAAACTATGATCATGGAATGTTGTGTTGATACACCTAAGAGATCATTTTAAGATCAATTCATCAATATTCAAGAGTGTGAGAAGTAATTGAGCTAGGGTTTCTAAGCTTGATAGTGTAAAATCCCCTATCTCAGTGCCTAACTTCAAGACCACATAACTCAAGATGCAAGTTTCATCTCATCTTGACATCCACATGGGACTTGTAGAGCATGTTCTTACCTTTAATTTGAGTACTAGAAGTCCTTGATAGGATTTCTAGAACTCAAGTTATGAAGCAGACAAGTTACAGGTCATCAGATGAATGTGATTTTGGTACTTGAAAGTCTACCAACTTCCAGGACATTTTTGAGCCAGAAGGATGTCTCTCCTCAACTTTTGATGAACATGAATGTTGTTCCTCATCATCTTAGCTTTCCAAAGAGTACTAGAAGTCCTCATTTGGATTTGTAGAACTCAAGATATGGAGCTTGCAAGGGAAGGGTATTTTGGGAAACTAAGATTACAAGTCATTTTCATTATAGGTCCATTTCACCACCTTGCATACCTCAAATGAAAATCTTTCCAACTTGAAAGTTGTTCAAAATGGTATCATTTGTTCAACCAAACCTCAAGTGACCATTGACATGGCTTGAATTGAAGAATGCTTGGAGAAACTTTCATGAAGGAAGCTTTAAAGGCCCTTAAAAGTCAAGAATTCAAATCAATTCATTTTGGAACCAGTTCATGTCATATTTGTGCTTTTTTTGAGTCCAAATAATGTTTTAAGAACAATGGAAATATTACCAATCAAGTTTGAATTCACTTACATGGCCAATTTTCATGGTTTCTTCACTTTGAGGTAACATAATGCAAATCCACCATTGATGCATTTCCAAGGCTTCAATCTCAGCCATTCACATTCCTTATACCTCAAGCAATTAGAATGGATCAATTTACAAGTTGTTTTGGCTCTGTTTTCACCATAGTCAAAAAGCTCCATAATAAAAAACTTGGATTTTCAATTGGACTCTTACAAGCTTCTATTGGGCTTCAAAAGTATCCAAGCCCATTCTATATATTCATATCATCATTCTCCAACTGCCATAACTAACTTTGGGACCAGAACTAACAGAAAATGGCTGAAGAAAAGTGGTGAAAAATGGAAAATCATTTTTGAAGATTAAGTAAGTTTCAAGAGGAATTGAGCATTCGGAGACCTCCATTGATGAACATTGAGTGATTCTGGATACTTTTCTGCAAGCTTCCATAGAGTTTGAAGGCCCGTCGGAGGTGCTCCAATAGGTAATTTATTTTTCACTCATACTCTCTGTTCAAGCTTTATTTATGCGCCATTTTTGGACCATTAGAACCCCCCCTACATTGTAGATTGATTCTGGTATAAATTGGAGAGTTGTTGTGTAAGTTTTGAATTCTTGAATTTTTCTTGGATGATCACGTTTTTGGAGATTTAATGGATAAAAGTGGAAATAAATCATATATTTGGATTCTACGCAAAAAATCACACAAGTTTGGTTCAAGAACCGTCGAGTTTGATGAAGACACGAAGGAGTTACGTTCTTGGAGCAATGAGGGAGATGAACGACGCCTCCGTCCGACCACCGTGAGTAGCGTTGCTGCATTTTTATCCCATTTCCGGCGTCCCAAGGAGGAAGACGCTTACGTGGCGGTCCCTCACGCGTCCGATCAGTGGACTTTCACGCGGACGGACTGGATTAAGACCCACCGTGGTCTCTCTTTGACTTGCACCATGTGATTACTTGGTTCACTTAAGTTCAGTTGGGCCTTTTGTTACTCACACCCCCCATCCGCCTGGCCTATTGGAAATACACATGAATCTGTTGCTAAATACACCACTGGTTTTCCATGTTCTTTTCATTTCTTTTATCTTCATATTATCCGTATGGTTTTATTTTAATTCATTTTTAATTGTTAGAAAATTCATAAAATCATGGAAAAAATATGTGTTATCTAGTTTAACATGTGATGAAATTTGTCATATTTTTTATTTTGATTTTCCATTTCTTTTTCAATTAATTGCATATTTTCTCTTTTAATATGTTTTTAATAGTTGAAAAATGATATGCCTTGCTTTGTGATTTTCTTTCTCTTTCAATAATCCAAATAAATGCCTGATTTTTTGTATGATGAATGTTGATACATTGTAGAATATTGTAGCATTTTTCTTGCATTGTTTAGATTCCATTTGAATAGGTTTTGAGGCACATCTTTTGAGCCTTCCCCATTTGAATCTCCCATAGCATATATCTAGGTTTAGCATTAGGTTAGTGCCCTTAAACTTAGATTTTGGATCTGAAATTTTTACCATAGGTTTATAACATCCTTAGGACCCCATAGAATTATTTTTAGATTTTTTAGGAACGATTTCCTATTTTTATTAGATTTTACATGATGGCTGTTTTTAGGGTGTTCACAACTTAGCACTTCACATGGTTTGGCTTCAAAAGTGATCTTTAGCAAACTTTAGATTCCTCAATCCTTCTTGATAGTATACTGCATAGGTTGAGGCCTTTGTAGGTTAATTTTAATGTCTAATAGTGCTCATAGCTTGATTAGGATAGATGTCCTTTAGAGCTTTGCTTTTAGGGTGCCTTGGATGCCTTTGAATGATTTCTTAATTCTCCTAAAGCATAGTCCTATGATATTTGGATCCTGCTTGTGAGAGTCTGGTCTTCCTTAGGAAGTACTCTGTGCATTCCATGAGTAGTTGAACCATTGAGGACTATCCCTTAATGATGAGTTTGGTTGAGAACATGGTGAATTCCTTAGGTTTTCACTATGTCTCCCATCATCATTCTTTTCATTTCTCAAGTCCTATTATCTCAGGATCTTTCTTGTGAGAGCCTGGTCTTCCTTAGGAAGTACTATGTGCATTCCATGAGAAATTTGAGCCTCTGATGGACATTCAATGACATGGTGGGTTCCTTAGGTTCACACTATGCTCCTCTTGTCCTCCAAGTCCTATGACACAGGATCCTTCTTGTGAGAGTCTGGTCTTCCTTAGGAAGTACTCTGTGCATTCCATGAGAAGTTTGAGCCTTGAGGACTCAAGTACCTTGTACACACTCATTTTCATCTGTCTTATTATCTCAGGATCCCTCTTGTGAGAGCCTGGTCTTCCTTAGGAAGTACTCCGTGCATTCCATAAAGAGGTTGAGCCTGGGATGGACTCTTGTGTTAACACACATCTAAACCTGATGTAGCCTGGGATGACTTCCTTGTTGCTCATCTTGTTTACCTCTCTCCTCCATGTTTTCCTGCTTGTTATGATGCATTAGGACAGACTTGCATGTGTAGATACTTTTGTTTAGGTGCATGATTGCATTAAAGGTTGAGCTAGTCTCCCTTTGCTTGTTTGTTTCTTTTCCTTTTTATCATGTTTGCATTTAAAGTTGAGTTTGTCTCCCTTTGCTTGTGTGCTTTCTCTGTGCATCTCTATTTGCATCCCCTGTTTGCATTTGAAGGTTGAGCTTGTCTCCCTTGCTTGTACTGTTGCATTTCCTCTACATCCAGTTATTTCATGTTTCACCTGCTTGATAGTTGTGTTTCCTTTTCCCCTTTGCATGTTCCCTTAGGGCTCTCACTTCCTTGTTTAAGGATAGTGATGATAGAACTTTAAGTTTAATCCATGCATGACAACACATAGGATAGTTTCCCTTTCAAACTCAACATTAGGACCATATTGCATGACAACAGTAGGATGCTTGATAGTTCCCCTATAGAGTCCTTTTCTCTCTTCTCATCTTCAAACCACAGTAAAACACCTAATAAAGGCTAATTTGTACCGTACGCTACGAGCCTTAAGCTACTTAGGAAGTGGTGATTGGGGGGCTTCTCCTTGATTACCTAGAGTGTTTAGTATACGTCCTTAGGACGATATGCGACGCATTCGTTCCTAAGTCATAGTCTCTAGTGCAGTATGAATTACAAACATTCATAAATACACTTCTCTCATAAAAGACAAAAACAAACATCAAACCTCTTTTGCCCTTTGGGGGATCCTTTAATTTAGAAAACCTTTTCAGATAAAAGAGTGTCGTTAACTCTCAGTTCTACCGCAAACGGTAATGCACAAGTCTCCGACGAGCGAGCTGCATACACCAAACTGCTGGAGCTGTTTATTAACCCTACTCGGGTAAAAACATTAGAACGAACCTGTGTTCCGTTTTATCCCGAACTACGTTCACTCTGATCTCTCATACCTGTTGAGAGTACATAGGCATAATACGCGATGTCTTGGCGAGCAACCTTTCCCCCTTCACTCGTAGTTAGTCGAACTACGTTGACTCTGACTTTCCCATTGCACGAGGGAGTACGTAGGCCCAGAACTGCGAAGTTTTGTCGAGTCCTGTCCTTTTTCTTTTCTTTTGAGCCAACCTTGATAGGTAGATAGATAAACAACCCGTCAGATAAACACAACAAGCGTGGATCCCGTTGAGTACAACGGACGTGAGGGGTGCTAATACCTTCCCCTTGCGTAACCGACTCCCGAACCCAGGACTTGGTTGCGATGACCTCGTCTTTTCCTTTTCGCTAGGTTTTTCCTAATCGTTTCCTTTCCCTCCTTTAGGATAAATAACGATAGGTGGCGACTCTTCTGCCTTTGCCAGCAACTTTTTTCGCAGTAGCGACAGGTAGTAAGGCACACCATGTATTGTCTTAGTCGTCGGGCTGCCCATACAAGAGCACAAGAGGTCTTCTCCAATAGTGAACATCTGTATTCACAATCGGTGAATTTCTTGCTCAATTAATAGATTGCATGCTCCTTTCTTCGTGTTTTGTCATATTGCCCAAGTACACATACCATTGAATCATTAAGTACTATTAGGTACATTATAAGTGGTCTCCCAGGCACATTTGGCACCAATATAGGTGGCTCTTGCAAATATTCTTTGACTCGATCGAAGGATTTTTGACAACCCTCATTCCACTCGATGGCTTGATCTTTTCTGAGTAGCTTGAAGAAATGCTCACACATAGTTGTAAGGTGTGAGATGAACATTGTAATGTTGTTTAATCTCCCCGGGGATCCACGAACTTCATTTTTTGTCCTTGGAGCTTCCATCTCTTGAATGTCTTTCACTTTGTTGGGATCAGCTTCTATACCCCTCTGACTAACTATGAACCCCAATAGCTTCCCAGATCTGACTCCAAAAGTGAACTTTGTAGGATTTAGTTGTGGCTTGAACTTCCTCAATCAATCAAACAACTTTTTTAAGTTGACTATGTGATCTTCCTCGGTTTACGATTTGACAATCATGTCATCGACATAAACCTCTATTTCTTTATGCATCATATCATGGAAGAGAGTCACCATTTCTCTTTGATAGGTTTCCCCAGCATTTTTCAATCTGAATGGCATTACCTTGTAACAGAAAGTACCCAAGGAGTGACAAAAGTGGTTTTCTCCATGTTTGAGGGAGCCATCTTGATTTGATTGTAATCGGAGAATCCATCCATAAACGAGAAGACTGAAACCTGGGCGGTTTTGTCAACTAAAATGTCAATGTGTGGAAGTGGAAAATCGTACTTAGGACTAGCTCTATTAAGATCTCGGTAGTTTATGCATATTCTAACTTTCCCATCCTTCTTTGGTACATGCACAATGTTGGCTACCCATTCTAGATATTTTACCACAACTAAGAACCCTGCATCGAATTGATTTTTGACCTCTTCCCTGATTTTGAGAGTCATGTCATGTATGATCCTTCTTAGTTTCTGCTTGATCAGTAGACATTCATGCTTGAGTGGTAGCTTGTGTTCAATGATATTTGTATATAGTCCTAGCATATCTTGGTACGACCAAGCGAACACGTCTACATATTCCCGTAGTAACTCGATCAACCTCTTCTTTATATCCCTATTTAAGGAAGCGCTAACTTTTATCTCTTTTTGTCTTCTTCAGTTCCTAGATTGATCATATCCACTTGTTCCTGATGAGGTTGTATTACTTTTTCCTCTTGCTTTGACAGTCTGGCTAACTTTTCAGGAAGCTCACAATCATCCTCATCACTCTCTTCTGCTTGGTTAATCAAGAATTCAAAGTCATAAGGGATTATAGCAGTGTCGTTTTCAATAGGTTCATTTTAAAATTTGCACGAGGAATATTTTTTATTTTTTATTTTTTGAAGTGAAGTGTTGGGAATGAAAGTATTGAAAGAAAGTGTATTACCATTTTGAAAAAAAATGAAAGTGAAAATAAAAAGGATCTTGATTAAAAACAAAATGCAAATTTATTGATAAAATAATTCAATGAAACAAAAGGGGGCCCTACAAAGCTTGTCCATTTGCCTTGGGCAGAACAAAAGACTTATTATTTTTTAAAAAATAAAATAGTAAATTACTTCGAAACAGAAAACATCTCAAGAATCTCGATGGCCTTCCAATTGTTGAGGATTATATCTGGTGAGCAAAGACACACAACCTCTGCTATCCCTTTGTCTTTTCCTTCAATTGCAGACACTTGATCTTCATTTTTGAATCGTCGAAAGCCCTAACAACTAAGGAACTAGTCTTTATAAAGGTTCTTACAAAGGTTTGCTTCATGAAAGTGTCCTTGGGTATGAAATTTTGAGTTAAGCATGTATCCACTAGCACCCTTGAGAGAATAGCGTCCTGACACTTCATTGATATATGTAAGGCTTTATTGTGTGCTTGCCCTTCGAGAGGTAGTTCATCACTGCTGAAGCCCAGACAACGGCTTGTAGTGATATTGGCGACTACTTCATCAAACTGATTTACTGTTATATCCTTGGTGACATGTGATTCATTCAAGATCTTCGGTAAGGCTTCTCGGTGAGCGTCTGATCATAGTAACAGAGATATCATGGAGATCTTGGAAGGTGTTTGACTTAGTTGGTCCACCACCTCGTAGTCACTTTTTCTTATGAGTCTCAAGAATTCCTCAGTGTCTTCTTGGGACACGGTCTTCTTGGAAGATCTTTCCCCACATTTGTAGTCTCTTTTCCTTTATAAATTTCAGGAACATTCTTCTTAGGTTGTTCAAAGGCATATACTCTTCCGCTACGGGTTATACCTCTAATAATAGCTATGTTAGTAATAGTTGGTGCCAATATTATAGGCTTCTCTCCCACATACGCAGTAGTATCATAATTATAGGGTACATATTTAGTACTTTCATATGGAAAAGGTGTCGGAACATGGAAGACGATAGGGCCTTCTGACTTTGTTGGCACTGGAACTTTGAACGGTACAGGAACTGGTATTTGAACTGGCGCCTGTGCAGGCATCGAAACTAGTATTTGAATTGGCATCACAACTTCCCTTCTTTAGTAAGGAATCTCAAAAGGCACATGCCCCTGAGATTCTAAGTCTGACACTTTTCTTATCTTCCTTGAATAATTAATTTGGACTATTCCTTGGTGTTGTACCCCAAAATTTGCCCAACCTTTTTCGTTACTTGGCTTATGTTTCATTTTTTTTCTTTAGCATTTGCATTTGTATAGAATTGTCTTTTACAGGGGATCAAGAAAAGTGTTCCATTCAAGAGAAGGTTATCAAGAGTTCTTACTCAATTCATCAGATGCTTACAATCATCAAGAAGTGGTCAAAGCTCTCTGAGAAAGAAGATTGACAAGTGTTACTTGCCTCCTACCTTGGAGGGCATAAGAAGATCATCAAGGGTTCACAAGGCCATGGTTATGGATAAGAGGTTTTTGGGAAGCTCTTTTATTTCTTTTGAAGTCATTGGGGAGTTGGTCTATCCATTCATTTCACTTGCAAGAGGTTGCAGTAAAAAATGTGCACCTAGGGTTTCATCTGCTTAGTTTAAGGTCAACTATGGGCTTGAAGGAGTTGGAGATTTGGTTTTAGATCATTGGAGTCATAGGAAGTCATGTTGAGACATCTAGGATGTCATATCAAGTTCAAATCAAGGATAATCAAGAGTCTAAGAAGTTACTAAATTAGGGTTTCAAAGGATCCAGTGTAAAATCCCCTTCTTTAGTATCCAACTTCAAGGACCATTTACCTCAAGATACAAGTTGAATCTAATTTTCATGTAAATTTGAGACTTATAGGGCATATTCTAATATTTCTTTTGAGTATTAGAACTCATTCATTTGGTTTGTAGAGCTCAAGTTATGATGCCATCAAGTTATAGGTCTCAAATGAACATATTTTTCAGTCAACAAAAGTCAACTCACTTCCAAGGCACCTTTGACCTAGAATCAAGCTTCTCCTCACTTTTGATGTACATGAAAGTTATTCCTCATGACCTTAGCTTTCCAAAAAGTCCTAGAAGTCCTTGATATCATTTGTGGAACTCAAGTTATGAAGCTTACAAGGCAAGGGTATTTTGGGAAACTTTGATTATAGGTCATTCTCATGCACTTAAGTACCTCAAATGAAACTTCAACCAACATGAAAGTTGTTCCGAATGACTTCAATTACATCATGAAACTCAATATTGACATGAATTATGAGAGATTATGGACATTGGGGGTGAAATTTCAAGTGAAAATGAACTTAAAATCATGATTTGAATTGAATTGGTTATAGGTCTTTTTCATGCCATATTTTCATTCAATTTTATTCACAAGGTTCCAACAAGTGAAATGCACAAAATTATCTTGGTCTATGCTAGCAAAAACACGAGCAAATGAGGCTTACTTCACAAAGAAGTTTCTCATTCAAACTTCATAATTGGACCACAAACAAAGCCCACTCCAATTCTAATGTGCAATTCAAGTTATCAGCTGCAAATCCAAGCAATTTCCATGTGTGTTAGAAGCAGTTTTCACGTGTGCATGAGAAGGCATTTCTATTTTGGGCATTTTCAAATTACATCACAACCAGGCTTCATGGGCCTCTAATTCTCATCCAAATCCGTCATATATAAGTTCCATTTTCATTTTGGATGCTCAGAAGTGCATTTTCGTGAAGGGAAGAGCAAAATCAGTTTTGAAATTTGAGAGAAAAATTCAAAATCGTGAATCAAGATCCAAGGCAATTCAACTTAAATTGAAGCAAGAGTCTTCTTCCTCAGGCTAATTAGAGTGGATCTGCATGTTTGCAAGCAAGGAATCAAGCTGTAGAAGCACCAACAAAGTGTCTCCGTTGGGTAAACTTCCAATCAACTTTTCTCTCATGTTAGGCCCTGAAATAAGTTCATATTGGCTGTATCCAAAGCCCTACCTCGTGTAGGCCATGTTTGAATGTTTGATTTCCATGTTTGATAAAGTTTGTAGATGTGCATTCCAAATTTAATCCGTTTGATTCTCCTTATTTACACATGTTTAAAACAAATGGAGCCTGGATTTGGAATGTATGTTACTTCAGCTTCATTTTGATATATGATTTGGCAAGTTTTTGTGAGGTTTGCAGATCTGAACTCCGGCCACCTCGCCGGAGAAGACGACCGGAGAAAAGGCTTCAGCGTCTGGTTCAAGCGCAGGTGAAGGTGATGTGTCATTGAGTTGAATCTTTGACTGGCTCAGATGAATGATCCAGATGTGTTTGACCTGCGCGCGTGGATGTTGACTGCCACATCATTAAATGAAACGCAGCGCTTTGATGCTGGCTGGGTGGATTGGGATTTTTATGCTTTCCACACCCCTCTTTTGATCAGTCAATTGGTTTTCAACGTGAATCATTGCTATTTGCACCGTTTTGAGTTTTAATTGTTTTATTTTCTTTATTTTATTTCTGTTTTGATTTTAATTGATTAAAAATACTTCCAATCATGATAAAATTCAACCAAAAATATTTTCTAAAACTTTAATGTGTTATTTAATTTTTCATAATTTTTAATTTCATTTTCCATTTATTTTTCAATTTAATTTGAATTTAATGATTGGAAGTGTTTTTAACTTGTTTTTTATTTGTTCTTATTTGTTTCATAGACCATTTGGAACCACCAATGAGTGAGGCTTCCTCCTCACTTTGATGATGAGTTGAGGTGCCTTAGAGGCTGGTTTTGGTCAAGGTTTGACCTATTTTTGGTTGACTTTAATTTGCTTTTATTTGACCCTCGACAACCCTCCTTCAAAGTGGAGCACCCTAGTGGATCAATTCCTTTGGTGATGCTTTGATTGGATTTTGGTTTTGATGCTTTGGCCTCTGGTTGCAAACATGTTTAAGAGCTTTGTGCTTTTTATTTGGCTTTTATTGAATCATTTTCCTATTTTTGGTGTACCTTGCAAGTCAAGTCACCCTAGGAATGGTTCACACATACTAGTTGACCTAGTTCTTGTGGGAGATGACCCTTGTGGATCCCATATGCTTCCAACTCCTCTTGATTCACATTTCTAACATGTTGAAGTGGTTGGTTGCAAATTTATAGGTCCTAAAGTTGTTTGGTTTATGTTGTATGTTGCATTGGTTTAAGGCTTTCCATTTGATGTTGAATGTTGAAAGTGTTTAGAACTTAGGTTCTTTACCATGCCTCATCTTGCAACTTGCCTTGCTTTGCTTCCTTATTTCCTTTGTGCATCCTCTTCTCTTGTTCTAACTTCTGTCTTAGGACCTTGGGGACTAACTCAAGTTGATTTGGTGCTTTGGATTTGCACTTTGAGTTTGACTTGGATGAGAGGCCACTTTGAGAACTTTCTTTTGGTTTATTTCTTGCATGATCATTGTGATGTTTATGGTTGAGATTTAATTTGATGTTGCTTTCTGCCCAAGCCTATACTCCCATCCTCACATTGATCATGTCTTCATATCTTTCTTATTTGCTTCCCTTTTGGTTTGGTGATTGATGCTCAAATGGTTGTAGGAATTGTCATTTCTCCCATTTAATCTAACTTTTGGCTTGTTTGTTTATTTTCTTTTGTTTTCATTTCTTCCTTATTTTGCATACCTTTGTTTTATTTAAGAGGTTGAGATGTGCTTGTGGTGGTTTCTTCCCCACACTTTTTTCCTCCCTCTTTTCTTTGTGTTGCATTCCATGTTTGCATCTCTTTCTTTCATCTCATTTGTGATTGATTTATCTTGTGTTTACTTGGTTTCCTTTGCCATGATCCCTTAGGATTCCTAGTCCCATTTGTTTAAGATGGGAGTAGGAGAGACATTAAGTGTTCAATCCAAGCATGATAACATTAGGATAGTCTTTTCCTTCTTAATCTCAATCATAGGTGTACACTGCATGATAACATTAGGTTGAGTTTAGTCTCCCTTTTAGAGTGTGTCTTCTCTTCTCATCTCAAAACATCTTAAAAACATGTAATAAAGGATAATGAGTGTTGTACGCTACGAGCCTTAAGCATTTGGGAAATGATGATTGGGGGGCCTCCTCTCAATTGTTTAGAGTGTTTAGCGTATGCCCTTTGGGCGATATGCGGCGCATTCGCTCCTAAGTTATAGTCTTTAGAGCAACATGAATTACAAACACAATTCAATTCACTTCTTCATAAAAGAATCAAAAACAAACATCAAACTTTTTATCCTTCGGGATTAATTGAAAACCTTTTTTCCATAAGAGAGTGTTGTTAACTCTTGGTTTTATCACAAACAGGTAACGCCTAAGTCTCCAATGATCGAGCAACAATACACCTAACTACTAAAACTAAGGTTTAACCCTACTCAGTTAAAACACTTGAACCAATCTGTGGTCGTGTTAGGCCGAACTACGTTTGCTCTGATTTCTCGTACCAGACGAGGATACGTAGGCACAAGACGGCGATGTCTTGGCGAGCAACCTTCCCCACCTTTCACCCGTAGTTTTCCGAACTACGTTGACTCTGGCTTTCCCATTGCACGAGGGAATACGTAGGCATAGAGCAGCGATGCTCTATCGAGTCTCTTTTCTTTTCTTTTGTCCCTGTGGCCTGTAGCTTAGATAGTTTAACACCCTTTTAGATAGATGACAAGAGTGGATCTCGTCGAGTACGACGGACGTAAGGGGTGCTAATACGTTCCCCTTGCGTAACCGACTCCCGAACCCAAGATTTGGTTACGATGACTTGTCTTCTCCCTTTTCCGTAGGTTTTCTCTGATCGTTTCCTTTCCCTCTTTTGGGATAAATGACAAACGGTGACGACTCTTCTGTCCTTGCCGGCCCCTCTTCGCAGCGATGCGACACTTGGTCCATTATTTATTGGAGAACCTTCTTCATCTTTTCACAATCGTCAAGATTAAGTAGACAATCAACATGCAACTTTTCAAACACTTCATACCCAATCAATACTTCCCTTATTTTCATCATAGAGGTCTTCACTTGGTCTACCTCTTTGATCAGGACATCTTTTTCCATCCCTTCAATTGCATTGACATTTTCCCCAGTGTGCCCTGGTAACAGATTATCTCTCACATTCGGATTTTCAGGAGTGAAGGTGATAATATTTTGATAAAGTAGCTCTTGCAATTTGAATTCGAGAGCTAAACACTTCTCAGTGGTATGCTCCGGTGAACGAGCATGATAGTCACATCTAGCATTAACATCATACCCTCAAGGAAAAGGAGTGGGAGGAGGCACTAGCGGCTTAATTTCCACCACTCCTTTTTTAATTAAGAATGGCTGAATATGAGTATACGATGTAGGTATAGGGTTCAAATCCTTCCAAGTTCTCTTTTTTTCCCATCGGGGATACCTATTTTGTTGTTCTTGATTCTGCAGAAGCGATGTCGCAGACTGTTGGATTTGAGGTGTAAGATGCGTCGGCGGGTACTGATTAGAAGCAACTACGGCCACATAAGGATTGTAGGGTATCTGAGTATACCTATCAGCAATAATAGTGTTTGCCTCACCCTTCTTTGAATTATTACTGGAGTACCTTTTGATGCTATGTTGACCAGACCAAGATGACTTCCCAATCTTCCCACTTTTCAAGCCATTTTCTATTCTTTCCCCAATTATGACTAAGTCAGCAAAACTAGTTGATATTGAATCAATTATATTTTTATAATATGGGCCTTGTAGAGTACCTATAAACATATCTACCAGTTCACTTTCTAGCAATGGAGGTTGCACGAGAGAGGCTAGTTCCCTCCATCTCTAGGCATATTCCTTGAAAGATTCATTGCCCTTTTTAGACATGTTCTGTAATTGTATACGATTAGGAGTCATGTCCATATTATAATTGTATTATTTGAGTAAGGCATTAGCAAGGTCTTCCCAGGTCTTGACATGAACCCTCTCCAATTGCATATACCAATCTAAGGATGCCTCACTAAGACTGTCTTGGAAAGTAGGCATCATTAGCTTCTCATTACTAGCATAGGCAGCTGTAACACGGTGGGAGAACTGACTTTAAACAATGTTGCGGATAGCAAGAGTCGCCACCGACTTTTATTTTATCCATAAGGAAAGGTTATAAAAGAACAGGAAAGACCTTAGAGAATATTTTGGGTCCGGGGGGTAGGTTATGAAAAGGGAAGGTGTTAGCACCCTTTTCATCCATGGTTATCCATGGGCTCTTAGGTACTTAAGCTCACTTTTGAATTGTTTTGAAAGTGTAATGTGTGAATAGCAAAAAATTTCAGAATAGTTTAATAATAATCCGTGTATGGATGTGAAAAAAACTTGTTTGAAAATTTTGTTGGAAATTTGTTTAAGTGTGAAAAAGTTTTGAAGTGAGCAAGTATCTAGGAGTAACCTACCCTAATGTTTAAAGGTCTTTCTTATTCTTTATCCTTTCCTTAGTAAGACTATCCCTACTATAATGGAGTAGGTAGTCCTTACTTTGGATGTTAAGGGACATGTGAGGGACAATTTGACTTTGAAGGCCATTGTGGGGTGTAATAAGCAAACTGGAGGGACTATCATCATTTTTCGAAAGGGACTCGATTCGTAAAGGCAACCATAAGGGACTTTGATGATTTTTCATTTGAGGGACTTGCTTTATACACCCCACTTAACCATTATTCGTAGGCAACTTGAGGGATATCCTTAGGAAGTGAGACGGCGATTAAAATCGACTTACGTGTGTGAAATGTTTAATTTAATTATCTTATATTAAAATGATCTAATTTATTTTTTTAAATATCATACATATTGGCACTCCCTAATTACTAACCATAATGATAATAATAATTAAATGATTACAATTTACATCTAAGAGGCAATTACAAAATTATAATAAAATAAATAGTAAAATATGATCAAAATAAATATAATAAAAAAAATAACAAATAAGTAAATAAAATATTGGGGTTAGTAAATAATAAGAAAAATTAAATAAGGTTAGTATAAATATAAAGTTAGTGAAAATAATTAGTTGAAACAATAATAAAGAGAAAAATAGACAAAGTTAGAAAAAATAATAAGATAGAAATTTCAAAATAATAATAAGCAACAAAATATGATTAGCAATAATAATTAATTAATAACGTGATTAAACATAAGATTTGATTTTTATTTAGAAACATAAATGATTAAATAATTACTATAATATAAAGTTCTAAATATCATAAGATTTGATTTTTATTTAGAAACATAAATGATTAAATAATTACTATAATATAAAGTTCTAAATATAACATAATTATAAATTTCTTAACCATTTACAAAAATTTAATTATCTCTAATTATATATTAACAATTATTAAGAAAAATATTTACACATTATGATGAAAACAAATTTTAACTAATCAATAATCACATTCACCAAAATTTTACATTAAGTATTTATAAGGTTTAATTTTATTTACAAAAATTTACAAGAATTATAATAAATATATACATAGAATCATATAGAAAATTAAAATTAGGTTTTCATATTAATTTGGAAAAAAGATGTTAATGTTATTTATTTTAAAAAACAGATTTTTATATTACAACAAATTTTAATAAATTAATGATAACAATAATAATAATAATGATAATAATGATAATAATAATAAATAATGATAATAATAATAATAATAATAATAATAATAATAATAATAATAATAATAATAATAATAATAATAATAATAATAATAATAATAATAATAAAGCAATAATGAATTTTAAATGTGCCAAATAACCCAACAATGTTGCTAACGCAGAAATGCGCTCATCGCAACCAGATCTAAATCGGACGAAACAAAATTTATCGCAAAGAAAAAGAAATTAAGCAAAAAATAGTATTATTGCTCACACAAAAATGCGATCATCGCAACCAGGTCGAACTAACACAAATGTCACGCGTCATGCACACAAATGTGCAAACATCGTATCGACATAATTCGATCAAAAATCTTATATACATAAACTCTAACAATTTAAAAATTATATATATATAAACGTAACAGTAATAGATAAAGAAAAAGAAATAACGGTAATAGATGAAGAAAAAGAAATAACGGTAAAAGATGAAGAAAAAGAAACAACAGTAATAGATGAAGGAAAAGAAATAACGGTAAACGATGAAGAAAAAGAAACAATAGTAATGGATGAAGAAGAAAACTAAATAACGGCCAACGGCACTCACTCCTCTTAGGTTTTTTTCATTCTCTCCCCTTTTCCAACAAGGCAACACATGTATATATAGGGAACAAATTAGGGTTAACACCAAATTGTCAATAATGTCCCTAAAGCCCATTTTAAAGCCCAAACTAAATAATTAGTTAAGAAAAAATAAAATTTAAATAATTTAAAATAATTAAAATAAACTTAAAATAAAAACTAATAATCCTATTGATTCCTAAAATAAAAAATATTATAAAAAGAACAAAATTTTTTTCAATATTTTTTTATTTTATGATTTTTTGGATATTTTTATGAATAATTTAGAAAAAAGTGAAAAAAATAATATTTTAAAAAATGATTTAATTAAAATACGAAAATAATAATTAAATAATAATAAAAAACTATTTTTGTTATTTTTTTTAATGAAAGATAGAAAAATTTAGAGTAAAAATAATAAAAACAACAAAAAGTGCCAAAGGTGAGATTCGAACTCTCAACCTCTCACACTCATAACTCCTTACACATGTCCTCCTGCCAATTGTGCCATTTTTACTTTTTAGAAAAAAAAAAAAGTGCATGCCATATGATATTTACCTGCAAAAAGTCAAACGACTACACAAATTTGTTAGTAATTGATTAAATGCAATGAAATGCGACGACAAATCTTAGGGCAAAATTTGGGGTATTACAGTTATTATGATAATATTTCTCACCCAACCTCTCTTTGATGTTGGCAAAAAAAATCATGAAGTTTGACTTTGGTTTGACCACAGTTGACCTCAGTTTGACCTTTTAACTGCATTGACTGCTTTTGACTTATCTGATCATCTGACTGAGCAAACTTTTGAGAAAAGTCTTGAAACTTGACATGGGGGTTCTTATACACATATAAGATGTTATGAAGCTCACTTGAAGTCTTGGAAGTCCATTTAGCCTGATTAAAGTCAAAACCCTAGTTTTGGATGCACTGCTTAGGAGGTGCATTGTCTGAGGGAATTGTCAACTCTTCTGACCAATTATGAATTTTGTGAACCTTGTGAACCTTCTTGGAAAACAAAGTCTTGTATTGTGAGGGCAAATTTTGGGGTGCAACAGCTGCCCCTGTTCAATTTTCTGAAACCTGAGGGGTTAGATTGGTATATTTGCCAGTCGTAACCTGGAAGGTTGAAGGGGATTGAACACAAAAGCCCAAAAATTTGCACTCACCAGTGCATGGAGTGATATTGATGGTTGGTTGAACATGATTGAGTGGGCTTAAAGATGCCACTAGGGGAAAGTTCTTCAGTAGTATAATGAGAGCTGTCAGGAGTCTGGAGTAATACTGATGTAACAGCATGTCTTCATGAGGATAGAGCGATCAATAATGATAACCCTAAAGCAGTCTTGAAGTGATAAATCGGACCTCAGGAGGATAGAGCAATCAATAGCTCTAAAGCAGTCTTGAAGTAATAATGGCTTCAGGAGGATAGAGCAATCAATAGCTCTAAAGCAGTCTTGAAGTAATAGAATGGCTTCAGGAGGATAGAGCAATCAACAGCTCTAAAGTAGTCTTGAAGTAATGATTTCAGGAGGATAGAGCAATGAATAGCTCTAAAGCAGTCTTGAAATAATAATGTGATATGTCTTCAGGAGGATAGAGCAATCAATAGCTCTAAAGCAGTCTTGAAGTAATGATTTCAGGAGGATAGAGCAATGAATAGCTCTAAAGCAGTCTTGAAATAATAATGTAATTTCAGGAGGATAGAGCAATGAATACTCTAAAGCAGTCTTGAAGTAATGATTTCAGGAGGATAGAGCAATGAATAGCTCTAAAGCAGTCTTGAAATAATAACGTGATATGTCTTCAGAAGGATAGAGCAATCAATAGCTCTAAAGCAGTCTTGAAGTAATGATTTCAGGAGGATAGAGCAATGGATAGCTCTAAAGCAGTCTTGAAATAATAATGTGATATGTCTTCAGGAGGATAGAGCAATCAATAGCTCTAAAGCAGTCTTGAAGTAATGATTTCAGGAGGATAGAGCAATGAATAGCTCTAAAGCAGTCTTGAAGTCATGAGAGGCTATCAGGAGGATAAAATAACCCTGAGGTTACAATAAAGCAGTCCCAAAGTAATAAGAAGCTCATCAGGAGGATAAAGTAACCCTGAGGTTACAATAAAGCAGTCCCAAAGATCATAAGCTTGTTTGTTGGATAATTAACCTGAAAACAAGGTAGCATTCTGTATAACAACATTAGTTTATGCTTTATGTATGCATGTATGACATGATGCACTTAGGTAATGTACTATAGACATATATGTTATGGTATGATGTAAATGATGCATGTATGATATGACACTGCTGGAAGTGTCTGGATATCCTTGTATAACAACTGCTGGCCAAGGAAAATAAATCCCGATTCGTTGTTGAAGAATACATAACCCTCCGTCTGCTGGGGATAACAAGGTATAGATAACCTCCCATTGTTGGGGATAACAAGGTATAGATAACCTCCCGTTGTTGGGGACAGTAGGGTATAGATAACCTTCGTTTTCGTTTGATAGTAGGATAAGTATAACATCCCGTCTTCGTTCATCGTGCCCTTATTGGAAAGTAATTTCCCGTATATCCGTATGAGGATAAAAGAGATGGATATAAATTCCAGGGGAGATTAGACTTTGTGAAAATGAATTAGTCCTACTGATGGTTTGTAACTGCCTTGTAAAGATGAACCGGCGAAGCTTCGTTGAAATCCTTCCCTCGTTCGTCCTTAGTAAATACTATTACTGCATTTTCATGCATTTCTGGTAAACATCAATCATATTAAAAGCATACATGCATTTCTGGTAAACATCAATCATATTCAAAGGCATACATACATTCAAACACAACCAATGGACGTTTCGCTTATGTAAATAGGGTAAAAGTAAATCTGGATTCAAAAGATGGAATTTATTTATATCAAAAGTGACCCATACACGGGTAAGTTTGTACAAGGAGACATAAACCCTAGTAAGAGAATGAAGTTTTACAAAAAGAATCAGCTATGTGGGAAATAATCCTATTGAGTTTCAATTCTACTATTGCCCCTCAAGTATCTCATCTTCTTGCTGTTGAGACGGAAACGATTGGATTGAGCTTTATCTGTTTGAGCTTGAGTAAGTAGTACAACTGGTTGCAGTTTCATGAGTGATCCAAACGAGACATAGTCATACGCTTTAATCCCTAACTTTTGCCTGGATTGCCCTTTCAGGTTTTCAATCCACCGGGATACCCTTTTTTGCCCAAGCCGCCTTTTCAGGTTTTCGACTTGCCGGGTGTACATCTTTTTATATATATATATCCCTAATTTTTGCCCAAACCCTTTTGGTTTGCCGGGATGCCCTTATTTTTGCCTAGGCCTGTCAACCTAGCGGGTCTCTTTTTATGCGTAGTATTTTTTAACTATGTCTGCGTTTACAGGTTGTGGGAAGTCTTCACCATCCATTATAGTCAATATCATGGCACCTCCTGAGAACACTGTCTTGACTACAAATGGTCCCTCATATGTTGGAGTCCACTTGCCCCTAGGATCACCCTGTGGTAATATGATACGCTTGATTACCAAGTCACCAGCCTGATATACCTTTGGCTTAACCTTCTTGTTAAAAGCTTTGATCATCCGTTTCTGGTACATCTGGCCATGACAAACTGCTGCTAACCTTTTCTCATCAATCAAATTTATCTGGTCAAGTCGAGTCTGAATCCACTCATCTTCATCCAAGCCTGCATCCTTCATAATTCTCAAGGAGGGGATCTGAACTTCAATAGGCAGAACTGCTTCCATACCATAGACCAAGGAGAATGGGGTTGCCCCGGTTGAAGTACGTATTGTAGTACGATAACCATGCAGAGCAAATGGTAATATCTCGTGCCAATCCTTGTAAGTAATAGTCATCTTCTGTACAATCTTCTTAACGTTCTTATTAGCAGCTTCAACTGCCCCATTCATCTTTGAAATCAACAAGGTAGTATGGGTCAACATATACTGTCTTAGTCGGCGAGCAGCCCATGCCAAAGCGCAGCAAGTTTTCTCGAGCAGTGAGTATCTTGTTTCACAGTCGGTAAACTTTTTGCTAAGGTAGTATATTGCCTGCTCTTTTCGACCAGACTCGTCATGTTGCCCCAATACACACTGTTAAATACATAATCAAGGGTCTTCCATCAACTGGTGGTATTAAAATTGGAGATTCTAGCAAATATCTCTTGATTTCATCAAAGGCAGTCTGGCACTCATCGTTCCATTCCATCACCTGATCTTTCTTCAACAACTTGAAGATTGGCTCACAGATGGTAGTTAATTGGGAAATAAATCTTGCAATGTAGTTCAATCGTCCCAAGAAACCTCTAACCTCCTTCTCAGTACGGGGAGCTGGCATCTCTCGTATAGCTTTCACTTTTGCAGGATCCACTTCAATACCTTTTCCACTGACAATGAAACCCAGGAGCTTTCCAGATCTAACTCCAAAAGTACACTTGTTTGGATTTAATCTCAACCTGTATTTCTTCAACCTCTCAAACAACTTGTGCAGATGATCAAGGTGTTGTTCTTCATTCTGAGACCTGGCTATCATATCATCCACATATACCTCTACCTCATGATGAATCATATCATGAAACAAAGCCACCATAGCACGCTGATATGTTGCCCCTATCTTGACCTCTTTTCTGTTTTCTTCAGTTCCCAGATTCACAACTTCGACTGGCTCTTCATGTGGCTGTATAGCTTTCTCTTCTTGTTGTAACAACCTAGCAAGCTCTACAGGTATTTCACAATCGTCCTCGTCTCCGTCTTCAGTTTGATAGATCGGATTCTCGAAATTGTAATTGGCAATAGTAGAACTGTTATCAACTGGATCCAGAGTGGATGAGGATCGACATTTTAGTGACGTGGGTGTGTGTAAGAACACATAGCTGATAAAGCAAAAATAAAAGAAAAAGAAAGACAAGGAACACAATATTTACGAAAACGAAACGTCCACTGATTTTATTGAATGCAGTATGCAAATGAAATGACAACCCGTAACAAGCACACCATTGTGCCCCGGGTAAGGCACATGGCTTGAAAGTTTTAATTGTTCCAAAAATTGCAAATTTAAAAACATAACACAGTAATAGTATTTACTCCTGACTAAAGGAGATAGGGATAACATCTTCAGCTGTCCAATTATTGAGTCCAGCACCCACAGTAGGAAAAATCCATGCCTCCAAGTTGAAAGTGTTTACATGGCTGACAAAGTATTCTTCCTCTCCAAAGACAGTAACAACTTTTCCATTCACCGGATATCTCAACTTTTGATGTAATGTGGAGGTCACAGCACCTGCCCCATGGATCTAGGGACGACCAAGCAGACATGAGTACGAAGAATGAATATCCATCACATAGAATGTAGCAGTAAACACCTGAGAGCCAACCTTGATTGGAAGATCAATTTCCCCATGCACTACTCTTCTAGAACCATCAAAAGCCTTTACCACAATATTCCTGGGCTTCAATACCGTATCTTCAGGACTCAGCTTGTTCAGGACTTCCTTAGGCAACACATTCAGAGAGGAACTATTGTCTATCAGCACATGAGACAGGGTAGTGCCCCTGCATTCAATTGAAATATGCAAGGCCCTGTTATGATCCCTCTTGGCAGGGGTCAAGTCAGCATCAGAAAATCCTAACCCGTTGTCATAGGTCAGGTGAGCAACACAGTTCTCAAACTGGTCCACAGAAATTGCACTGGGTACATGAGCCATCTTTAGAAACTTGATCAATGACTTGGCATGAGCCTCAGAACATAATAACAGGGAGAGCATAGAAATCTTTGAGGGAGTATGCCCCAGCTGATCAACAATATCATAATCACTCTTGCGAATGATTTTCAATACTTCTTCCATCTGCTTAGAGAGGTCATCAGCAGCTGGCACATCAGTAGATACAGGCTCAATAACAGGACCCTTGCCCCGAGCATCAGTGGTGGAAGTAACAGCAGGAGTAACTGCACTCTTAGAAGCAACTGGAGGAGGGAAGACTCTTCCACTACGAGTGATCTTGCTAGATCCAGCAATATTATCAATGTCAACAGGCATATCAGGTAAAGGCTCCTGCTTGACACCATGGATGTAAACATCATACCCATAGTGCCAAGGCACAGCTTTGTCAGATGTATAAGGAATAGGACCAGGAGTGGTAATGATCAGAGGAGCTACTCTGGCTTCAGCAACAACTTTCACAGGACCTTCAGCAATAATCTTGATTGGGCCCTGATGAGTGATTTTAATGGGACCCTTTGAAGTGATTCTTAGTGGTACTTTGTCAACCATGTCAACCTCTTCAATCTTCTTACCCTGAGTCAGATGATCCACCATACTTTCTACAGATGCTGGTCTTCTTTCAAACACTATAGTATATTTATCCATGAGACGTTGAATCCCATCTCTCAAAATGAAGCAACTATCCGACTTATAGGTACAATATAGACAATCTTCATGACAACCTGGAAAGATCCCAGCTTGTACTAACCTCTTTTTGATAACAGACAATGGTGTGCTCAACTCCATAACTGAATAGACATGCAGATCTTCATCAATATCTTCATCAATGGCGTTGACAGTCTTCTCGTGATTTGGCATTGGAGCTGTAATCACATTTGGAGTACCTGGTGGATCAAACTCAATTTCTCCAGCATCAATCATATCCTGAATTTTGTTCTTCAAGACCCAGCAGTTATTAGTATCATGTCCTGGACAGTTTGAATGATATGCACATCGTGCATTGGGATTGTACTTGGGAGAGGTAACATTGGGATTCTGAGGGGCCTCCCTCAGGGTAATAAGTTCAGCTTTCAACAAGTGTTGCAATGCCTGAGCCATTGACATGTTGATCTTCGTGAACTGTCTTCTAGCCCTCTGTTGGTTGCCTTGAGGCTGCTCTGTTGTTGCAGGAGTTGGATTTGAAATATGAACTGCACTAACAGACTGATGCCTTCTGTTACGATCAGGCTGACCATACACAGCATTAGATTCTTTCTTCCCAGTGGGAGGCTTCTTTGCAGCACCTGATGAAGAAGTGCCCACTTGGATCTTACCACTCTTGATACCATTCTCTACTCGCTCTCCTGTCATGATCAACTCAGTGAAGCCAGATGATGAGCTTCCAATGAGATGACTGTAAAACGGACCATTCAGCGTACACATGAACATATCAACCAACTCCCTATCAGTCAAAGGGGGTTGAACTCTTCCAGCTAAGTCTCTCCACTTCTGAGCATACTCCTTAAAGCTTTCTTTGGCACCCATAGACATGCTTTGAAGCTGCATGCGAGTGGGGGCTAAGTCAGCATTGTATTGATACTGCTTGTAGAAAGCTTCAGCAAGGTCATTCCAATCTCTGATGTTGACACTCTCCAACTGATAATACCACTCTAGCTGAGCTCCAGATAAACTCTCTTGAAAGAAATGGATCCATAACTTTTTATCAGCAGTGTGGGGTTGCATTCTTCTGACATAAGACCTCAGATGCAATTTGGGACAAGAGACCCCATCATAGACAACAAATGTAGGAACTTTGAACCCAATGGGTATGACCACCCCAGATATCAAGCTCAAATCCTCAAAATCCAGCCCAGATGATTTCTGTAATTCCATAGCATCCATTCTATCCACCAGCATCTTGAATTTGTCTTCGTTAGGCTCATGGTAGTAGTTAGCCTCAGAATCAGAGTCCCCCATAGTGTTGTGGAGACTGCCTCTCTCCTGCTCAGATTCTTCAGATTCATAGTCTTCAACATGTTCCTTGGTCTTGACAGGACCTTTGAACCTTCTTCCCCTGTTGAGCAACCCAGCAGACCTTCTAGCCTTCTTAGTCTTCTTGGCCAGCAGTGTCTTCAATTCATCCTGCCCCTTGGATAGGTTCAGGATCAGCTCTTGGAACTGTGCATTCTGTGCCTGGAGATCCTTAACTGATTGTTCAAGAGCCATTGCTGAAATAAACAGCGAGAAGATGAGAAACCTGTACACAATTATAAACCTGTGATGCAATGATATGGGAATGCATATGCAATGTTTTCAAGGACCGCAGGATTTAAATTTGCTTAAACAAACAAGAAAGTAACTTTTTATTAGTAATAACTTGTTTTGCCTTTTAGGCTTACAAAAAATGAAAACGAAATAAGTACAAAAGATGGGGTTTTAAGTCTCCCATGGACGTTTCCTCTTTGTGTTGAGGTATGAGTTGAGGTTTCGTTCCTCATGAAGTAGCTTTGTTAGCTCTAGGATCCTTGCTTGGCTTGCTTTGTAATGAGCCTCGAAAGTATCCCTTTGCTCTTTCAGTTGGATCCATGATCTCTGCAAGTCTTCCATATCAGTAGGCATGTCTGGGTGAAGGATGGTATAAGCTGTGTCTCCTTCAGCAACATGTTCCATGGTAACTGGTAGGATGGCAGGATATGGCATCATGAGTGTCTGAGCACGAAATCGTACCCATCTGAGATAAGTCTCCATAAGAATGGTGTACTTAGGCTCCAGTGTCTTGCTGTCAATCCTGTTTACCTTTCCCCAAGCTCGTATGAATCTCTGACGGTAACCCTGAAGATCGTTGTCGTAGTCAAACACAATGCCCTGAATCAACATGTCATGTGGACCATCGCTCCGGGCGTAACCAAACTGTCGTAAAGCTAGAGACGGGTTGTAGGTGATGCCTCCTCTTATGCCTAGAAGTGGCACATTAGGAAACTCCCCACAACGGTCAATGATGGTGACATTCTCCATAGATCTGGAGCACCAATGGATGTCTGAGTGAGAAAGTGACATGATCCTCTTGGACCATCTGAACCCTTGCTCATTCTTCATTACTGAGCGAGGAAGGTGAGAAATAAACCACCTAGAAAGTAAAGGTATGCAGCACGTCAAAGTTCCTCTTGCCCTTGTAGTACGGGTGTGAAGAGAATGTAGGATGTCTCCAAGTAAGGTAGGCACTGGATTGTGACTCAGGAATATGTTGATGGCATGAACGTCTATGAACTGATCAGGATTGGGGAACAACACTAAGCCATAAATCAATAAGGCTAAGATCTCCTCAAAAGCATCGTAGCTCATAGCCTTCAAGAACATTTGAGCTTTATCCACTAATACCTTGGCAAGAATACCTTTAACTCCACTTCTCGTCTCTAGAACAATGTCAGACTTCTTCAGATGTAGAGCTGCAGCAATAACTTCAGGTTTAAGCTCCTTCTCCAAACCGGTGAATGGTTTCTGATCAAGAACAGGGCTACCCAGAAGTTTAGAGAACTCCTCCATGGTTGGAACTAACTGATAATCAGGAAATGTAAAGCAATGGTGCTTAGGGTCAAAGAACTGAAACAGCACACTCATCATGTCTTCACTGAACCCTGAAGTAACTAGATCCAATAAGTGACCATGTCTCTTGTTGAACTGGGAATGATCAGGCACTAGGGAAACCAACTCCTTGAGCTTAGCAGGTATCCCTACAAAGTTGATCCTGATGGTGTTTCTACGAGCAGAAGCCATGACCTGCAACAAAGAACAAAGATAACTCCTTTGGTCCTTGAAATGGTTAGGGAAAATGATATGCTTATGATGCATGATGATGTCATGATGTCATGCTCAATCACAAACATGTGGCACACACAAACAAGTCACACCATAGCCCTAGGTTTAAAGGCTTGCATGAGGTTCAAAGGCAAGTACCCTCCCCTGAAGTTAGATGGTTCATCCTGTCCTACAAAAGTAACCAGGTTCTAAGGGATCTCAATATCATTGATCCTTCACAAGGGTGGTTGTTCAGAAGGCAACTTACTTGCCAACCAAAACCCTCCAAGTTTAAGATCTCAATGAGCGTAGTATCGAGTGTCAACCAACTTCAGTCTGCACCAAAGCCGGTTACCTCACTACTTTCTAAAGGCCAAGATGAGTTAACTAGGGTTCTAAAAGTCAGTTAGTGCATTGACAACATATGGCAGCCTCAATATTATCCTCAACTTGACTTAAGGAATATAAGCACCAACCAAGAAGTCGCACTAACTATGGCCACCAGATCAACCGTATCGATATACGTCGTACAGTTTCCTTGGTCTATTGCCATTTACCTAAGGTACACTAGATCCGGGTTAGGACCTTTCACACATAAGAGCACCCCAACAATATAATAATAAAGCAAACAAGGCAAACAATTTAAAGTGATCTTAATTCCTAAGGGTACCCCTCTTAAATAGATCCCCAGCAGAGTCGCCAGTTCTGTAACACGGTGGGAGAACTGACTTTAAACAATGTTGCGGATAGCAAGAGTCGCCACCGACTTTTATTTTATCCATAAGGAAAGGTTATAAAAGAACAGGAAAGACCTTAGAGAATATTTTGGGTCCGGGGGGTAGGTTATGAAAAGGGAAGGTGTTAGCACCCTTTTCATCCATGGTTATCCATGGGCTCTTAGGTACTTAAGCTCACTTTTGAATTGTTTTGAAAGTGTAATGTGTGAATAGCAAAAAATTTCAGAATAGTTTAATAATAATCCGTGTATGGATGTGAAAAAAACTTGTTTGAAAATTTTGTTGGAAATTTGTTTAAGTGTGAAAAAGTTTTGAAGTGAGCAAGTATCTAGGAGTAACCTACCCTAATGTTTAAAGGTCTTTCTTATTCTTTATCCTTTCCTTAGTAAGACTATCCCTACTATAATGGAGTAGGTAGTCCTTACTTTGGATGTTAAGGGACATGTGAGGGACAATTTGACTTTGAAGGCCATTGTGGGGTGTAATAAGCAAACTGGAGGGACTATCATCATTTTTCGAAAGGGACTCGATTCGTAAAGGCAACCATAAGGGACTTTGATGATTTTTCATTTGAGGGACTTGCTTTATACACCCCACTTAACCATTATTCGTAGGCAACTTGAGGGATATCCTTAGGAAGTGAGACGGCGATTAAAATCGACTTACGTGTGTGAAATGTTTAATTTAATTATCTTATATTAAAATGATCTAATTTATTTTTTTAAATATCATACATATTGGCACTCCCTAATTACTAACCATAATGATAATAATAATTAAATGATTACAATTTACATCTAAGAGGCAATTACAAAATTATAATAAAATAAATAGTAAAATATGATCAAAATAAATATAATAAAAAAAATAACAAATAAGTAAATAAAATATTGGGGTTAGTAAATAATAAGAAAAATTAAATAAGGTTAGTATAAATATAAAGTTAGTGAAAATAATTAGTTGAAACAATAATAAAGAGAAAAATAGACAAAGTTAGAAAAAATAATAAGATAGAAATTTCAAAATAATAATAAGCAACAAAATATGATTAGCAATAATAATTAATTAATAACGTGATTAAACATAAGATTTGATTTTTATTTAGAAACATAAATGATTAAATAATTACTATAATATAAAGTTCTAAATATCATAAGATTTGATTTTTATTTAGAAACATAAATGATTAAATAATTACTATAATATAAAGTTCTAAATATAACATAATTATAAATTTCTTAACCATTTACAAAAATTTAATTATCTCTAATTATATATTAACAATTATTAAGAAAAATATTTACACATTATGATGAAAACAAATTTTAACTAATCAATAATCACATTCACCAAAATTTTACATTAAGTATTTATAAGGTTTAATTTTATTTACAAAAATTTACAAGAATTATAATAAATATATACATAGAATCATATAGAAAATTAAAATTAGGTTTTCATATTAATTTGGAAAAAAGATGTTAATGTTATTTATTTTAAAAAACAGATTTTTATATTACAACAAATTTTAATAAATTAATGATAACAATAATAATAATAATGATAATAATGATAATAATAATAAATAATGATAATAATAATAATAATAATAATAATAATAATAATAATAATAATAATAATAATAATAATAATAATAATAATAATAATAATAATAATAATAATAAAGCAATAATGAATTTTAAATGTGCCAAATAACCCAACAATGTTGCTAACGCAGAAATGCGCTCATCGCAACCAGATCTAAATCGGACGAAACAAAATTTATCGCAAAGAAAAAGAAATTAAGCAAAAAATAGTATTATTGCTCACACAAAAATGCGATCATCGCAACCAGGTCGAACTAACACAAATGTCACGCGTCATGCACACAAATGTGCAAACATCGTATCGACATAATTCGATCAAAAATCTTATATACATAAACTCTAACAATTTAAAAATTATATATATATAAACGTAACAGTAATAGATAAAGAAAAAGAAATAACGGTAATAGATGAAGAAAAAGAAATAACGGTAAAAGATGAAGAAAAAGAAACAACAGTAATAGATGAAGAAAAAGAAATAACGGTAAACGATGAAGAAAAAGAAACAATAGTAATGGATGAAGAAGAAAACTAAATAACGGCCAACGACACTCACTCCTCTTAGGTTTTTTTCATTCTCTCCCCTTTTCCAACAAGGCAACACATGTATATATAGGGAACAAATTAGGGTTAACACCAAATTGTCAATAATGTCCCTAAAGCCCATTTTAAAGCCCAAACTAAATAATTAGTTAAGAAAAAATAAAATTTAAATAATTTAAAATAATTAAAATAAACTTAAAATAAAAACTAATAATCCTATTGATTCCTAAAATAAAAAATATTATAAAAAGAACAAAATTTTTTTCAATATTTTTTTATTTTATGATTTTTTTGGATATTTTTATGAATAATTTAGAAAAAAGTGAAAAAAATAATATTTTAAAAAATGATTTAATTAAAATACGAAAATAATAATTAAATAATAATAAAAAACTATTTTTGTTATTTTTTTTAATGAAAGATAGAAAAATTTAGAGTAAAAATAATAAAAACAACAAAAAGTGCCAAAGGTGAGATTCGAACTCTCAACCTCTCACACTCATAACTCCTTACACATGTCCTCCTGCCAATTGTGCCATTTTTACTTTTTAGAAAAAAAAAAGTGCATGCCATATGATATTTACCTGCAAAAAGTCAAACGACTACACAAATTTGTTAGTAATTGATTAAATGCAATGAAATGCGACGACAAATCTTAGGGCAAAATTTGGGGTATTACAGTTATTATGATAATATTTCTCACCCAACCTCTCTTTGATGTTGGCAAAAAAAAATCATGAAGTTTGACTTTGGTTTGACCACAGTTGACCTCAGTTTGACCTTTTAACTGCATTGACTGCTTTTGACTTATCTGATCATCTGACTGAGCAAACTTTTGAGAAAAGTCTTGAAACTTGACATGGGGGTTCTTATACACATATAAGATGTTATGAAGCTCACTTGAAGTCTTGGAAGTCCATTTAGCCTGATTAAAGTCAAAACCCTAGTTTTGGATGCACTGCTTAGGAGGTGCATTGTCTGAGGGAATTGTCAACTCTTCTGACCAATTATGAATTTTGTGAACCTTGTGAACCTTCTTGGAACACAAAGTCTTGTATTGTGAGGGCAAATTTTGGGGTGCAACAGCAGCCATCTTTCGGACAAACATCTGAAGGTGGTTTTTAGGACAGCTAACGCCCTTATTCTTCTCAAAGTCTGGTGCTTTGAACTTAAAAGGTATGACCACTTTAGGTACTAGGCATAGTTCCAAAGCATCAACTCCAAAGACATTGAATCCCTCTATACCCCTTAACCTTTCTTCAATTATCTTATACTTGTCATCAGCCTTTTTTCTTTCAGAGATAGTTAGCTTGTTTTCATGGATCACCTGTCTCGAATCTTCCTCCACATATTGGAGGTTCCAATCTTCACAGTTTTCACGGGAAACAAGTATCTATGTAGGACGGGACGCTCCATTAGGCATAGGCAGAGGAACAGACTCTTTGGGGGTTGAGTAATAGCTTTTTGTCTAGCAGCTTCAGCCCCTTCATGTTCCAGATCACTAGTAAATCCCAAGAGAGGATTATTGTCTCCAGATTTAGGGGTATGTGTAGGAACATCCTTTCAGTTACTAGTCTTAATTTCCCTTGTTATCATATTCTAGATGGCCCTAGTCAGTTGGTTAATCTTATCCTTCATCTCTTCCAAATTTCCCTTGACAGCGTCGACGTCTCCTCTGAGAGCAGCTTGGTTTTGTTCTAATTTTTCCATGGCCTTCTTTTTGTGAGCGCGGGTGTAAGGTCGAGAAGTCAGATTGCTATGTTTTATGATTCTAAGAGAAGATATTGGAGAAAATGATTTCCATTCTTTTATATTTTTTTTAATGTATGTTAATGTATGTATGAATGTATGAGTATGCAAAAGTAATTTTCTAGGAATCTTAACCATTCATCAATTATAAGCAAAGCCAAGAATAATGGAAATTCAAATATTTTATTAATCTTGAAGGTGAAATACAAGGGACGCAGCCCTATTCAATATTCATAAAAAAACACCAAGGGAAAAGCCCTAATAACTTATTCATAATTAAAGAAGAAAAAAATTTAAACCATTACATAAGAGAAATCTAATAATGATGCCTAATTTGAGCCCTAAATTCTTCCACCATATGATGACATAATTTGAGGAAGTAAGTGATTTCCTCCCTGGGCTTAAAAATGTCCGCCATGTATTCCGCCTCTCGCAGACTCTGAAGAATTTCATGAATTAGGTCGTTGGACAATATAACCAGCTTCAGATACCTTTCTCTATAATACCCTTCCTTTTGTTGAAGGTCTTCCATTATTGCATTATCCTCCTCAATGGTGCGCTTGATTTGTTGGCTATACCCCTCAATGTAGACGCCCCACTCCCTTAGCTCCTCATAAGCTCCTTCAAGAACTTCCATTTGCCTTCTAAGTTTCAGAACCTCTTCCTGAGTTTTTCTCCACTCATATGGGTGTTGAGCAAGAATTTCTTCAGCGACTCTCCTTTGCAACATTGTGCCTACGACTTGCCTTTTGCTTTCGCGGAGGGCATTGACCAAGCTTTGGGCTTCGGCCTCCAAATTTTGAATGCGTCCTTCATAGCCTTCCCTGACTTCCTTTTGAGTAGATCTTAACCATATATTCTTCCACTCATCCCTGTGATACCAAGCTCTGTCTAACTCATCCTTGTGGTCTTTAAGACGTGAACTAAAAACTCCAAGGTCAGCATAAGCTTGTTCTTTATTTTCCTCTTCCACCTTGGTCAACCCTTCACTAATTCTTAGTTGTTCCAGTGCTTTATTAAGACTTCTATTTAATTGATTCTTTTCAGACATGGTAAGGTATAATTCGCCTTCCAACTCCTCTTTTTCCTTTCACAATTGTAGGAGGGCATCTTTGAGATTTTCTCCCTCTTCCACGGAGATCACAGCTGATGGGAGAAACCTTGGTCCAACGGGACGATCCAAAGTGAAAGGTAACTTTACTATGCTTACCATTTCCCTCATCCGTTGGGCATATGGTATTATAGATTCCTCCCATGGTCTTATAAGGCTACTTTTCCCCTTGATGCATTGCCTTCAAGCTTGAACAATCTTAAGAACATCAGGATGATTGGAAGTCACGTCTTGTAAGACAAAACCCTCCAATAGCTTATCTTCAGGTTTGTAGGCTAAAGGGTGCCCCAATTGTCTCATTGCTAGAATGAGATTGTATATTACACACCCTCTTGATCCTATCAATGATACATTAAAAAATCCCCACAACTTAGGATCACATCTTTATAGTGGAGGACTTGAGGGAACCATATGATGTCCTTATCAGTGTGGGAGACCAAGTATTGGGACCATTCATACCCATTCATTCATTCAATACCACTTATATCCCTTGCTAAATGTGAGCCAAGCCATTTAAATAACAACGAAGCACAACATAACATTACCCCTCCCTTCCTTTCATACCTTTGATGGAGGGTAAGATACGTGTCCGCAAGAAGAGTCGGTGTAGGGTCTTTTCCCCCAATAATTACAACCAAGAACAAATTAATAGTCGTAATGTCCACAAAATTCTTTTCATTTGGAAATAAGATCAACCCAAAGATAAGAAGTATCATAATATTATCCAATGCCTCCCAATATTTGTAAGCACCATAATTAGTGGCTTTCTTCTCCCCAAAACCCTTAAAAAAAACCCATGGAAACCCTATTGAATTCTCACATTAGCTTGTAGGTCACCCTCATGAATGTGGAGGTAATTGACAATTTCCCTAAGTGAAGGGGGATACCCTATTGTCTTGAATGATAAGGGATACCCTATTCCCTTATCATTCTTGAGAGACCCAAAGATCTTACAAAACTCTTCAAGTGTAGGGTCTATTTGAAAGTTCTAGAACTGGAAGCACCTTAACTTAATGTCATAGAATTGAGTTAAGGCAGACAAATCTTCTTCTTGAATAGGAATAGTAACAAGATCCAAGATCCCCCCATACTTACGAATTATGGGTTTCCTTCCTTCTTGTGGCTAACTCGTGGCATAAGCCTTCAATCCCTCTCTATCAGATTTCCTTACTCTGGTTGTGAAAGTATTCTTCTTTCCAAATTCCATTTTTCTTTAAAAAAAAAATTATTCCTGTGATACAAAATGCAAAAAGATTTTGATGAGGATGATGAATGAATACTTTTTTTTTTAGGTTTTTAGTATTTTTTGTGGGCTGGGATAAGGTGATATGCAAGTATGACCTTTCTTAGGTAGGCTCCCTACGATAGGTTAGATCTAAGTTTAGTCTATCCAATCCCCTCACATGTATGATATACAGTTTTTGATAATGACAATTCTAGAACTTACAGATAATGCCCTCGTTTTACCATGAGAAGGAGCAAGCCTTCCTACGGTAATCCTTTGTGATAAGTCTCATCTAGGCGGGACCCTAGTAACGAAACTTGTGGGTTGAATACATAAGGTCACCATGAGTTGATAAGGGTGTTATAAAGTTTCTCGGTCTCAGGGTCATGGACCATATCCAAATCATAAACTATGTTAAGGGCTAGCCTTACCATGAAGACAACTTTTAAGGGTCTCTTCCGAGTGTAGCATCAATGAATTGTTGAGATGTCACATCTCTCCAAAACATTTTCGTTCTACGTCCTAACTTTGGGTTATCCTCCAAGCTTAGGTCTTAGCTTCTCACATAAACATATGTCAAGCAATATGATGACATAACAAAATGTAAAATATATATATATATATATATATATATATATATATATATATATATATATATATATATATATATATATATATATATATATATATATATATATATATATATATATATATATATATATATATATATATATATATATATATATATATATATATATATATATATATATATATATATATATATATATATATATATATATATATATATATATATATATATATATATATATATATATATATATATATATATATATATATATATATATATATATATATATATATATATATATATATATATATATATATATATATATATATATATATATATATATATATATATATATATATATATATATATATATATATATATATATATATATATATATATATATATATATATATATATATATATATATATATATATATATATATATATATATATATATATATATATATATAGGGAACGTATCATATGAGAATGTCATTTTTATGTGAGAAAATTAAAATGAATCTGAACCATTAGATTTTAAAATAAATAGTGGAGATTATGTGTCAGTTTTTTTCTCTCTCCTTCATCATTTATTTTAATAATGAAGGAGACAAAAAAACAAAAACCACAAATAATCTACGCCACTTATTTTAAAATTTAATGGTTGGGATTCATTCTCTCGTTCTTACATAAAAATAACATTCTCATATGATGCGTTCCCTATATATATATATATATATATATATATATATATATATATATATATATATATATATATATATATATATATATATATATATATATATATATATATATATATATATATATATATATATATATATATATATATATATATATATATATATATATATATATATATATATATATATATATATATATATATATATATATATATATATATATAACAAACAAGGCAAACAAGACAATAACCCTAAAACCAAATGACATGATATATGGACTCCTTTAAGGAAGTATAAGAACTCCCCAGCAGAGCTGACAGTTATCGCGGCCGGCAAAATGACAGAATCACCATCATCCTTTATTCGCCCCAAGAGACAGGAAAATAATGATAAAACCTAAAGACTAAGGGTGAGATACTAAGGTTCGGGAGTCGGTTAGGCGGGAGGAAGGTGTTAGACACCCCTCACCTCTATTGTAGCCAATAGGATCCTCCTTAAGTCCTAGGGTTAATTGCTTGTTTAAGTTATGTTTGCTTGAATTTTTATATTTTACAAAGGTTTTATTATTTACTAGAGAAATGATTTAATTATGAGAGGGAATCCCAAAATTTTATTATTATTGTACTCGCTATGGTTTACAACCCTATGCCTACGTACCCTCAAATTTGAAGGATCATAGTTCCGTAGTTCGTATTCCTTGGTTTGTTGGTTGGTTATTTTTATCCCTTGAAAAGTTTTCATGCATCGGGGGCGGAGAAATGTTTGATTGTGCAAAATGTCTTAATGCACAAGGGTAGAGGACTTAGATTTTAAGGTGAGTTGAAAGTCTTTTATCCCTTATCCCTTGTTTAATTTGTAAAAATACCCCATTTAATTTTATTGTTAAAATAACATCATGTTATAATATATAAACCCTTAATCCTTGTTGTTAGTTCCATGCTTCTATGTTATAGAATTGTCCATGGTTCTATGATTGGCTAAATTTTGGTAAAACATGATCCTGCACTGATGTTAAGCAGGATGTTATAACATTTCCATCTACTGTGGTGACAGAACTGTTGTGGAGTGTTTTAAAGTGAATGTCATGCTGAATGTCATGACATCCATCACGACATCCATCTGCTGTCATGACAGAACTACTGTCATGTGTGAGAAACAACAGGAGTAGTGGTGCAGCAGGAGCTAGCAAGAGCTGATAACATAATTGTTGTCATGTATTGACGTATTGACATCTGGTATAGTAGGAGCTATGTGCAGCAGGAGCTAACAAGAGCAGATGACAGAACTGCTGTCATGGATGCATAAGGAGTTGATGACAGAACTGCTGTCATGGATGTCATACTGAATGTCATGACATCATGTCTGGTACAACAGGGGCTGCTATGTTATATCTCTTGACAAAAGTGTGTTGGTACTGTTGGACATTCCTCATCAGTATGTACAGGCCAAAGAGATTCATTAGGAACAAAGTGCAGATTTAATTAGTGTTCATAAAAAGGACCTTTGAGACTTTTTAGGAAACTATGATGTGCTTGTTTCTACTGTCATGAAGAAGATTCTGCAGAAGTGTGTAGCAGTGCAAGCTGGTCAGCTAAGAGTAAGTGAAAGTTGAATGTCATATTGAATGTCATGACATTGATTGTATGACATCAGACGGGCAGAGTTTGTTTTTCTGTTATGATACCTGATATATCTCAGGCTAAACTTCAGGAAACCTGTTATGACTTCTTAGTTATTTCAGACGAGATTCTAGACAGTATCATGACCTAATTTGACAGCACCTTGATCAGTGGAAATTAGGTTTACTTTATTAAACCTAATGTTTGTTACTTTGGAGCAGCCAAAGCCCAGTCTGCACTACTATAAAAGGAGGAGCAGAAGCAGAGGAAAGTAAGCACTCAAATCAAGAAAAACCAGAGTGTAAAATAAAGGTCTAGGGTTTGAGAGTCCCTTGTGTGTAAGTCACCCTTTGTATCTTTTGATACATTGTGGTAGACATATTTGTAAGTGAAGAAGGCTAGTCTTCACGTGTGAATTCTGTTTAGGAATACTTGTACTCCAAGCAATTCTCTGGTGGATGATTGCATTAGATAGGTAGATTATAGGCTGTGTCTCACTCGAAGCTATGAAGCAAGAGTGTGTGAGTTCCTTGATCAAAGCTGTGAAGCAAGATCAAGGTGTGTATGAAGTGTCTCTTCATGCTGTTTTTGTAATTGTGAATTAGAAATCACTGGTGTGATTGAGGGGGAGTGAGTGGGTATACTCAGGTACTAGAGTGTCTCTAGGCTGAAATTGCATTGGGTAGAGATTAAGTGAGGAGTGTAAACTGGAGGTTTAACTCTAAATTAATTCTGCTAATAGTGGATTTCCTTCCTGGCTTGGTAGCCCCTAGATGTAGGTGATGTTGCACTGAACTGGGTAAACAATTACTGTGTTATTTATCTTTCAGCATTTACAAATTTTCACAATTTAAATGTTTAGATAAATAGTCTATCAACATGCAGATGTCACAACAGAGGTCATGACGTTGGTCATGACATTGGGACAATTTAAAGAAATTTAAATTGGTCATGGTCTGTCCTCGTCCTTGTTGAGCAAAGATCAATGTTCTTGGGACACATGAGATCTGCATACCAGAATTTCGATTGGTATCAGAGCAGGCATCCTGTCTGTTCTGGATGAGATCTTGGGAGATACTTTCTGGTGTTTTAGAACAAGGAGAAGCTGCAGCTGAGTTGCTGAACTTGCCAAATGTCTGAGTTGCTGCTTATGGAGTGTTGAAGGTGGCTGTAAAGATGTCTGTGTACATGATGATGTGCCCTCTGATATAGGAGTGACTATGACCTAGTGGATGTTTTTCCAAAGGAGGAGTGGCTACCTTTGTGTGATGTCCTAGAAGATGTGCTGACATCTTGGTTAGGGCATGTTGAAGATGTTCTTTCAATAGTTCCGCTGCATATTTTTTTGATGAAAGAACTCTGAAGGTCATGTTATTCTTGGAGATATCAACGAAGCTCTAGTCATTCCAATGTCGGGAGCAATGGAATGAAGAGAGTTGATTGGTATTATATATTGACCACGTGATTGAAAGGTTGGATTAAGGCAAGAGTAAAGCCCGGTTATTAAGAGGAAATCATAGGCAGGTTCAACAGTAAAGATCCTTCAATTAAAGAATACATTTGGTATTGCTAAAGTATACATGATCTTCTCAACAAGCTGTGTGGAATTAAGATCAATTTTTTGTGGAATGCACAAGTATTCAATTGGTTATCCATGAAGTTCAAGACTGCTGAAGTTTAGAGAAGGATTTTTAAGGATTTAAGATTCATTGCTATTTGAGATATTCACAAATATTTAATGAATTATCCTTAGTTGATCAAGGTGTCTCATCAGTTGGTGCATAAGTATCAGGCCCTGATTTGGTCTACTTCAAGGATTAGATGTTCTTCCAGATGTTGAGACATTCCATCAGCAGAGATTGTGCAGAATTCTGTTGATTCAAGGAGTGAATCATTAGATCAAAGGAGATAAAGTTGGATTTGTCTTTATTTTAGTAAAGGTCTTGGCAAGAACCTAAGGCTAGAATGTAGTGCTAATGGAAATGAAGACACCTTTCTTAGATCTTCTTTAGGAGTTTTGGAGTGCAGCAGGAGTGTTCTAGTCTCTACTAGAAACATCTGATATTTATCTAGAAAGTTTCCTGGCAAGAAACTTGTCTAGAATATGGTGTTGGTAATAGCACTGCTTGGATCAGTTTATTTCTGATCTAAGTGCATAGGAGCATGTAACCTTGCTCATCTTGGAGGACAAGGATAAGTGGCAGTTATCTTTGACTTTCTAAAAAAGTCTCTACCTAAGGAAAGCGGGAATCCTTTTGTAAAGATTTTTGTGATCTTCCTTCCCTAAAGAATCAAGCTTTGGCATGTTTGGTTTTCTTTAAAGAGGAGTTCTTGAAGCAAATGCACTTCAAGGTAATTGTTGTGGTACAACAAAGCAGAATAAAGAGTGTCTACTCCAACTGGATATCAAGCCTATGTACTCTTGTTCTAATTGAGTAAAGAGAATCTTCTAAGTGGCAGAATGAAAGCCTAAACTCTCCAGCTGAATGTCTTAACCAAAGTTGTGACATCAAGCAGAAACTTCAAGGCCTCAAGTGATGTTGTGGCACATCATTTGAAGATAAGTTGATCTTCTCAGGTATGAATGGAATTAATGCTTCATATCATGCAGTTTGCATGAGCTGTGTGAAGGAGTAGATGCCTTGCTTTGGAAGCAAGAAGAATTTGAGAATTGAAGATCAAAGTGGCCTGGTGGATTAGTAGATTCTCCAGAAGCTGAGTAACCAAACAGTGGCATTTGGTTACTTAAGTACTGAGGTTGGAGAAAATTAGTCTTGTGCAGAAGGATAGTTGTTTGAAGACCAAGGAAGGTTCTGGGTCTGTTCATGCTTGGAACTAATTACTCTTGTGCAGAAGGGTAGTTGGTTGAGGACCAAAGGAGGTTCTGGTTCTGTTCATACATTGGAGCTTGTGGTAGAAGCCCTAAAGTGTGTATGGAAGATTATCTTCTTTTGGAGATGTTTTGACCAAGCTGGTGGAGCTGTGAAGATCTTCAGTTCGTTCACTAGGCAGTAGTAAGTCCAGTTGAGGGCATACCAAGAACCATCGGATGGCGTAGACATCATTTGAAGAAGGACTTGAAGATCTGTTGTGGATCGTGTGGTTCACATCTTAGCTAAGAAGCACTCTATCTTGTCATACGGGAGAATGATAAGGTAAAAGGAGTGTCTTGGAGTATGATGTGAAGGTAGTGTACAAGACTGGAGTGGATCATTGATTGATTGCATTCTGATGTGATAAAGTCCCTAGTTGAATCAAAAGTGTTCTAACTTATCATGTCGGAGAATGATGAGGAAAGAATGTCTTGGATTGTGGGGTGTCTATCTTGTACTCAGCCTAAGGCCAGAATACTTGTGGAGAAGTGGTCTCTTCTGCTACAAGTAACTCTAGGAAGAGGTGGATCAGTTTGGTGCCTTCTCACTGTATAAGCATGGAGTTGGTCATGAGAAATAATGTGGTGATCTTGGAGAAGCTGTTATCAAAGATAGGGGGAGAGCTTCTGTTTGATGGGTGTACTACTTGCTTGTGGTTCAAGCAGTAAGTGAATGCGTTCAACATGTGTGTTGAACAGAGAATGAGTTCTTGAAGACATGAAGATGCGTCTTATGTTTTCCATTCATGTGCACTGGTTACCATTGATATGGGAGAGTTATACTTCTATCCAGGATCTGTTGCTGCAAGAGTGCAGTTATGTCTCAAAATTGTTTGTGGGTTCAAACAATTTGAGTTTTTGTGAAGGTGGAATGTCAAACAAGATGTTGTGACATTGAGTTACTGCTCTAGCTCATGGTAAACTTGACAGTGTATTCCTTTTGGGTCTGTCATTAGGTGCCAATAGATCAAATCAGACTTGCACAAGCATTGTTGGGAATAATATAAAGATGAAGATCAAGACATCATCAACCTTGATCTTGTGCAAATGGAAGGACCTTCACCCTGAAGAGTCTTCCAGATAGTAATCCTGCAACTGCTTCTGATATTGGTTCCAATATGGGTTGTGAATCAAGGGGTGCAGAGATGCATGTGCTTCCAGTGTGTGAATATGAAGATGTTGAAGTAAGTCTTCATGTGTTTGAGTTCTCTCTTTCAGGGGGAGTACTGAGTATGCATGACAGGGGAAGATGTGTACTTGTCTGATGTGTAGCTGCTGATGTGGAGCCCTGTGCATAGTTTGCTGACTCTCAGGTAAGGTTGTGCTCTTGGACCACTGATGTTGGTTTGAACTAGGATTGTAATGACTGGCCTAGGAAACAACATTTGTCTTTGTCTGGGAGAAGTTATTTTTCTCTACAGAATTTTTGTGTCTCAAATTGGGAATTAAAAATCAATTGGTACTTGGCAAGTATTTAAGTGATTTTCCTTAAATTGGTGATGTCAAAAGGGTCATTCCTGAAGATGCAGCTTAAGACAAGGCAAGAACCCAAGGTTCAATACTGTTCAAGGTGTACCCTCAAGGAGCAATGGGTCAGGAATGATGTTACCCTAGCTTAGTGAGTTCAGCAAGGGGGGATTAAGGCTCTGTCCATGGATTGGTACTGAAGTGGTGCAGTCTTTATAAAAGGTCAAGCAGCTTATACAGTTTGTACACTTACTCCAATTTTTGTCAAGTTTTGACTAAACCAAGGGGGAGTCAAGTATTGTTGCTATGATATCAAGTGGATGCAACTATTAAGGGGGAGCATGATAGTTTGTGGAAAAACTAATGCTGCTACCCTGATAAGGTGTTTTAGCTAAAATTTGCCAAAGGGGGAGATTGTTAGTTCCATGGTTATATGTTATAGAATTGTCCATGGTTCTATGATTGGCGAAATTTTGGTAAAACATGATTATGCACTGATGTTAAGCAGGATGTTATAACATCTCCATCTGTTGTGGTGAGAGAACTGGTGTGGAGTATTTTAAAGTGAATGTCATGCTGAATGTCGTGACATCCATCACGACATCCATCTGCAGTCATGACAGAACTACTGTCATATGTGAGAAACAACAGGAGTAGTGGTCCAGCAGGAGCTAGTAGGAGCTGATAACAGAACTGTTGTCATGTGTTGACATCTGGTGCAGCAGGAGCTATGTGCAGCAAGAGCTAACAAGAGCAGATGACAGAACTGCTGTCATCGATGACAGCTGTCACGGGTGCATAAGGAGTTGATGACAGAACTGTTGTCATGGATGTTGTACTAAATGTCATGACATCGTGTCTGGTACAACAGGGGCTGCTATGTTATATCTCTTGACAGAAGTGTGTTGGTACTGTTGGACATTCCTCATCAGTATGTACAGGACAAAGAGATTCATTAGGAACAAAGTGCAGATTTAATTAGTGTTCATAAAAAGGACCTTTGAGACTTTTTAGGAAACTATGATATGCTTGTTTCTACTGTCATGAAGAAGATTCTGCAGAAGTGTGCAGCAGTGCAAGCTGTTTAGCTAAGAGTAAGTGAAAGTTGAATGTTATGACATTGATCGTATGACATCAGATGGGCAGAGTTTGTTTTTCTGTTATGATACCTGATATATCTCAGGCTAAATTTCAGGAAACCTGTTATGACTTCTTAGTTATTTCAGACGAGATTCTAGGCAGTATCATGACCTAATTTGATAGCACCTTGATCAGTGGAAATTAGGTTTACTTTGTTAAACCTAATGTTTGTTACTTTGGAGCAGCTCAAGCGCAGTCTGCACTACTATAAAAGGAGGAGCAGAAGCAGAGGAAAGTAAGCACTCAAATCAAGAAAAACCAGAGTGTAAAATAAAGGTCTAGGGTTTGAGAGTCCCTTGTGTGTAAGTCACCCTTTGTATCTTTTGATACATTGTGGTATACATATTTGTAAGTGAAGAAGGCTAGTCTTCACGTGTGAATTCTATTTAAGAATACTTGTACTCCAAGCAATTGTCCGGTGGATGATTGCATTGAATATGTAGATTCTAGGTTGTGTCTCACTCGAAGCTGTGAAGCAAGAGTGTGTGAGTTCCTCAATCAAAGCTGTGAAGCAAGATCAAGGTGTGTATGAAGTGTCTCTTCATGTTGTTTTTGTAATTGTGAATTAGAAATCACTGGTGTGTGATTGAGGGGGAGTTAGTGGGTATACTCAGGCACTAGAGTGTCTCTAGGCTGAAATTGCATTGGGTAGAGATTAAGTGAGGAGTGTAAACTGGAGATTTAACTCTAAATTAATTCTTCTAATAGTGGATTTCCTTCCTGGCTTGGTAGCCCCCAGATGTAGATGATGTTGCACCGAACTGGGTAAACAATTACTGTGTTATTTATCTTTCAGCATTTACAATTCTGCACAATTTAAATGTTTAGATAAATAGTCTGTCAGCATGTTGTTGCGGTGAGAATCATGATACCAAGCTATTGATTAACTTGAATCTTTAATTCTTAGATTACAACCGGACTTTAATTTATCCAAAGGAAAGGTCTGAAGAAAGAAAAACCCTTTTCATGATGTAACAACAATGCTAAGAGATTCGGGGATCGGGGGTTGGTTATGCATAGGGTAGGTATTTCACATCCTAAGCATCTGTAGTACTCTACAGGAACCTTTTGTTTGCTTGCATGCTAAGTTGGTAAATGTTTGTTAAGGTTTGGGTTGGGTAAAAGGTATAGGTTAAGACCTAAGGATAGTTTCTAAGTTTGCTCGCAAACACATCGCGTCCTCTGCCTACGTATCCTAACTAGGATAGAATCAGAGCAATCGTAGTTCACCTCACTAGGGTTGAAGAACACTTGATTATGATCAAGGTTCAAAGGGGAACAAACATTTCAATGCTTGTGTAGAGTTTACCAAAACTCTCTAGATCTATGTTGAACACTCAAGAAAGGGGAGTAAGTAATCATTTCCATGATTCTTACATAGAGTTAACCAAAATCTATCCTAAAGTTCTACGTTGTGAGACCAAATAGTTCTATCCAGACCAAAAGGTGGGAGAAAGGGGGAAGGTTACAATCAAGTAGGAATGCATGTTACAATAAACAGATATTTCAAACACCAATGGTTACAACCGGTAATCAAATATCTTAACAAAGATAGAAGCATAGTCTTAACAAATATTGAAACATGATAAAGGTTACAACCATGTAAACAAATCACAATTTGAAAGTAAACATGTTATAAACTCAAGATGAATCAAGTGTAACAACAATATGTATTGGATAACAATCAAACACAAATAAATTAGTTTAACCTCATAATTTAGGAGGAAATAAATGGTATTGTAAATACAAACAATTTGAGATTTTTGAGATTCTTAAGGAATGAGAGGAGAATGAGAGCTATGGTTTCTCTGGTTTCTTGAGATTGCTCTGGTGTCTAAACTCATAGAAGAGGCCTCTATTTATAGCCAAACAAGAGTGAGGGCAGCCTTGGTCTTTTACCACTTTTAGAGGGAGTTTCATGAGATTTTTCAAATGAATCTTACCAAATCTTCTCCTATCAGATCCATAGTTCAAAGGAGATCAGAAAACTCAAGTGGAGATGGACATGAAGTGACTGAGATGATCTATGAAGGTAGGGTGAGCCAGCTGCAACAGTTCTAGCATGAAAAGATTCTCTCTCCTTCTTACATTTGAATATAATAATGCCAAGTTGCAACAACTTGCTATGTTCATTAAACCATCCTTTTTTCTGGTTTTCTCTCCATCCATGCCTCACATTATCAGTTTGAATCAAGATCCAAGGGCTGAAAATGGCTCAAGTTGTGAAAATCCAAATTTGAGAATTCTTGACAAAGTGGTTTCAAGTGTGACAGACCCAACTTCTATGGTGCATAACTTCCTGCTCAAACATGCTATTGAGGATTTCTACCACAATTTGGAAAGCCCTTAACTAGATATATAACTTTCATGTTTTGGGAATTTCCAAATTCTAGATGTAACTAGGTTGAAGAACCCTTCAAAGTTGCTGAAAAATCACTTAAAAGTGCTAAATAACTTAGAATTTTTCTAAGTTATTTCCCCCTCAAAAATGAATTTTGCTATAACTCCAATTCTATGCCTTTTTTGATCAGGGACCACTTTGAGGCTTTTGTAGGGTTTGTCAAGAGATTTCCAATGAGCTTTGAACCACTTCATTTGAATGTGTGGTTGAGGAGTTATGGTCTTGCCCCTTTTGAAACCCTAATTCCCGATTTTTGCAATTACTTCTTAACCCTTGATCCAATGGTCATGCAATTTTATGGGGAGGTGTAATATGACATAAGGAACATTTTTTATTCACACCTTGAAGTCAAATTCTTTATTGTTGAAGAGTTGACTTTTCGGTCAACCGTTCGATTAATCGATGACTATCGAGTCGACTGTCGATGATCCGGACATCCTGAGGGATTGAAACTCTTTGGATGGACTTTACTAAGCCATAAGAACTCAATGGACCAAAATCCCACCATTCAAACACTCTTTAAACCAAAATTCAAGCTACAGTTGACTTTTTCTCGTCGAAAATCCTAATCGGGTACCTTAAATTGCACTGTTCTCAATCCCCGGGTGACCACCTCAAATTGAATCCATACTTGATCCAATGTTGTATTCTTGATGATGTGGAGACTTATTTGAAGTTGAATCAATCTAATACATTGATTGATCAGACCACCGAAATCCCGATTTTGTTGGTACGGAACCCTAATTCATCTGCATCTTAACAAAGATAAACTTGAAATTGGTTAAGGTTAGTTAATCAAGTGAATATGATCCTAAAATGATGATGAGGATCTAAGGGGTCAAAATTTGGGGTGCAACAGATGCCCCATATTTAAATATCTTCACTAGATGGCAATGAGAGATGACAATCCTCATAGAATCGCAGTGAAAGATATTTAAATATAGCAAACCAGAAATTTTGTCCCTTAGATCTGATGGTATGCAAAAGGACCAATGCAAATATGCCATGAATCTAAATTATGCTTTATGATGCTTGAATGCAATACAGATGTAGACACACGAGCAAACATAAAAGAATGGCAAAACGACGAGTAACCACTCACGAGGGGCCCAACACACTGGGGAAAGATTCAAGACCAAGTAAGCAAGATAGTTCAGACATCACTAAAGATGCTTGTTCAAGGAAATCTTTCACGCAGAGGACACAAATTCCACCAGGGAAAACACATCTTCATTGGGGAAAGGAAAGAAAAGAAATGCAAACCACCCTGGGGAAGAAACCCACTAGGGAAAACATCGCTGGGGAAATAAATTCACTAGGGAAGTGAAGCTTCACCGGGGAAAAGACGGAACGAAGACACGAATCTCACTGGGGATAACCAGACGAGAAAATTTCCTATAACGAAGAGTTCAAACGGGATCTTCAGGAAAAGGTTAGAAACAAGACCGGACGCGCCGGGGAAACTAGTATCCACTAGTTCTCCGAGACTCAACTGGAAAAGCAAAAGCTTCAACTGGGGAGACTGGTGACGACCAGAACAACAAATAGCTCCTAAATAGTGCTAGTTTCCACTAAACTTACTGGGGAGGATGGTGACAACCAAATTAATAACGGTTTCCAAGAAGTGCTAAATACCACTAGACTTCCTGGGGATATGGTGACAACCAAATCGAAGTTCCAATCTCAATTGGGAATTTCCAAACAATATTGATAAAACACAGGACTTCGGCTAAGGAAGTTGGTAACAATCAACTTGTAACGATTAGCTTTCAAGCAATGCTAGTAACCACTGGATTTAGCACTGGATTTTCAAAGAGTTTGGTGACGACCAGGAATCACAAACATATCCCTCGATACCTTAGGAACAAAAGCTAAACATCCTCAATACATTAGAATACAATAGAGACACAACCCTTAACACGTTAGGATTGGACGAAGACCCTCAAAACATTAGGATATAGAACAGACACAATCCTCAACACATTAGGATTGGACGAAGACCCTCAAAACATTAGGAGCGAAAGTTGAAACATCCTCAATACATTAGGATAATGAAAGCTGAACATCCTCAATACGTTAGGATACGAAGATACACCTCCCTCAACACATTAGGATGTAGAACACTTCATGCAAATGCAACCACTTTAGTCTCTGGGAACTTCTGAACTCGGGATTCAAAGTATACATCTCCAAAGGTACACAACCTGTGCTTGGGATGGCAACAAACATTTTTCAAAGGTACGAAACCTGTGCTTGGAATCAAACAATACATCTATCTCCAAAGGTACACAACCTGTGCTCGGGATAGAAACAAGCCTCTTTCAAAGGTACAAAACCTATGCTTGGGATCAAACAATCTATTTCCAAAGGTATACAACCTGTGCTCGGGATAGAACAATACATCTCCAAAGGTACGAAACCTGAGCTTGGGATCAAACAATTCATCTATCTCCAAAGGTACTCAACCTGTGCTTGGGATAGCAACAAACATCTTCCAAAGGTACAAAACCTGTGCTTGGAATCAAACAATACATCTCCAAAGGTACGAAACCTGAGCTTGGGATCAAACAATACATCTCCAAAGGTACGAAACCTAAGCTTGGGATCGAACAATACATCTCCAAAGGTACGAAACCTGAGCTTGGGATGGAAACCATTGTGACTTAGTTTGGAATGATACACAACCAAATTGTCAGTATTTGTTGTCCATGGATTTTCATAATGCCGGTTACCAACAGGCCTTACTTGAAATATGATTGGTCACCACCAAATGACTTATACCAGTATCCACTGGATTTTCAAACAATGCTGGTTACAACCGTGCGTCGACTTTGAGATAAACTTCTTAAATTAGATTGCCACTTATTGCTGAAGACGATTAAACTTCTCCGAAGAGACTTCCATTTATCGCTGAGGACGATTAAACTTCTCCGAAGAGACCGCCATTTATCGCTGAATAAGGTTAAGCTTCTCTACAGAGACTGCCACTCACCTGTTGATGACGATTAAACTTCTCCGAAGAGACTGCCATTTATCGTTGATGAAGGTTAAGCTTCTCCCAAGAGACTGCCACTCACCTGTTGATGACGATTAAACTTCTCCGAAGAGACTGCCATTTATTGCTAAGGACGATTAAACTTCTCCGAAGAGACTGCCATTTATCGTTGAAGACGATTAAACTTCTCCGAAGAGACTGCCATTTATCGTTGATGAAGGTTAAGCTTCTCCCAAGAGACTGCCACTCACCTATTGATGACGTAAGATATTCTTCTTGATAGATAGTGCAAAATAAATGCACATCCAGGTAGATTCAGCGACCGACAGGGACCGAAGTTCAATCTAGCACCAAGCTAGAAAGAAACTGTCATTGACAAATGAACTCGAATGGTGACTCACCTTATCCAATCATGGAAAAAGATAACTGAAGCAACCATCATCCACGAGGATTAACTCTGTGGGGAATTGATAAAGGATGGACATTTTATACTTAAGGGCTGACAACTCTATTGGAGAGAGATAACACACCCAATCACTGAGGAGGGAACCAAAGTGAAACAGAAATAGGTAACGACTAGAGATAGAAAAAATGCACGGATGCTATGCTTTATGCCATGCTTATGTTTATGCTGACGAAACAGACAAAACAAAACAGGAGATGAAATAAACATCTCGACACGTAGACCCAACCAAATTTTACCAAGATTGGACATCAAAGGGATGATCATGAAGAACAACAATTCCACTTCAAGGTTACCACCTTCTTTGGGAGAGAGTAATCTTCTTAGGCCAAAACATCATGACTTCACTTGGATTGCCATCATGACCTTGAATTCTTTGCTGAAGGAAAATCACATTAAGAGATTCCCAAACCAATTGAAGTAACAACTTAACTGGAGAGTTTGGAGAAAGGTACCATGAGACCAAAATCTTTTTTCCCCATTGATAGTATGACAATCTTCTTTCAGTGAGCAACGGCCCTTGCGACGAACAGTTTTCAAACCTTTTCTACCCCAGATTACATGGTCTGTGAGAAGAAGTCATAAGGATTATTTTACAAAAGAGTTGGCACAAAGATGCTTCAATGTCTTTAAACCTTTAGAGAGATTTACAAATCTCGACGTGATTGCCCCATTTTAACGGTGCTTGCACAATAAAGTCTCGGACTACGGAAGTAACGAATGAGGAATAGACTTGCCCCTGCTAGTTGGTAACTGCAAAAGTATTGCCCCTGACTAAACTGTTCATCGAGAGCTTCTTCTGATTTTGACCTGGTTGGCTCTGATTAGCTGAACATTATGACAAATGATTAACAAATCCTTCAAATTGGTTGCCCCAGGCTGAGCTTCCTTTATCAAGTCAAATTCCATAGCTGATAGCGCTTGTTGGGGTTCCTTTGACATTGGATTGTTTTGCACGCAATGTTGTTCATTAAAAATTGGCAATTTTCAATGTAAAATTCATGCAATCTTTTGAAAACATTTTTTTTGGTGAAACACACATGGCAGAGTGATCAAGTGATGAAAGCGGTCCAATCATTTACAAATGATGGATAAAGTGATGAACACACACAATTAACAAAGATCATTAGGAGTCAGGTTATCCAACCTTGCTGTAATATGCTTTCACAACAACCTTACCTCAATTAGGTCTTTTAAGGGTTGTAACGTGGCTTGGTTCACGGTTCATGAAACAAAGGATAAAGGCTCAAAGTTATTTGGTCCCACTCACTCTCCATGATAAACTCCAATCCTACGCTCAACTAACTCAAACTACACATTCAGGTTCCTACAGACTTAAGAATTGCACTGGTGATAGTTGGTGATGGTTCATAAACCTAGGGTAGTCACAACTCCCTTACAGTATTTGATAGCTTTTGCCATTTGAGGATTTTTAGAGTGAAGAATCTTACAAAATTCCTCTCTTCTTATCCCTGACTTTTGTCTGAACTTCTTTGTTCGAATGTACAGTCCACGGGATGCCCCATTTTTGCCTAAGTCTCCTTCATAGGTTTCGACTTAGCGGGCTTTTCAATTTTCTTTTTTCTTCTTCTCTCTCTTTTTTCTTTCGAGAAAAGGAGGTGACTACCCAGCTTAATGGCTACGGCGAACCATCATCATCTTTTATGCTGAAAAGCATCTTCGACACTTGCTTGTTGTGTACGAAGGAAAACATGAATGTACCACTTTTAAAGTGTCTTGTATGCATATATCTCTGATTTAACTGAGAACTACCCGCCCCAGGTTTGAGATTTAAGGTTTTGGTTTTTTTGTAAAGAAAGAAAAACTCCTACTTCTAGGCTCGAAGGGGTTAACGAGGGATTATCTTCCTTATTTCTCCAGTGTTTAGGGATTGAAACATTGTCTTACATCATCGGCAAAGTTAAATTGAAAGCATATCAACAGCAGTTATGGATATGATTTTCATCATCCTCCCCAATCTTTGTTTTAAACAACAGTTTAGTAAACAAAAGAATTTTTTGCATTTTTGGTATTTCATAACAATGACAGAAAAAGAAAGAGTGAAATGAATGGACTTAATCAAAAGATGCACAAACATTTCATTAGATATTGCCAATTCAAATAAACAACAGCTTACAAGCAAATCAAATGCAAAGAAGACACAACAAAATGCTGAAACAGTCTACAGCTGCCAGTCTTAGGGAATTAAAATTGTTTAACAAAACAAATTTCAAATTCCAGGCCCATGTGGGGAAACACCTCCCACCATCACTTGCTCCTTGTGATACAGAATTATGAGGGGTCTCACGGGTCCTTTGCCTTTGGGTTTAGGAACCGCAGCACTGTCATTTATTTAGCCTCCTGAGGTTTCAGCAGCTCTTGCAATCTCAGTTTAAAACTTTCACACTCTTCAACTAGGTGCCCTGTTGTCCCAGTATGATATCCACATTCCACTCTTGGATGGTCTTCCTTGAGGATCAAGCATTTGTCAACGATCAGCTCTTGCACCAGATAACTCAATGTTATACATGCATCTAAGTTGTGTCCTTCAGCTCCTTTGTGAAATTCACAATTCAGGTTCGCATTATGCCATGGTTCTGGCACATGATTGGATGATCGTGGAGTTACTAGTGAGTTCTGAATCAGTAGCGGGTAAAGTTTGCTTAACGGTACTGGAGTTTGTCTACCACAAGTCTTATTTTTTCTGACATGATCCTTCTTGTTCAATTTCCGGCTTTGAGAAGCTTGAGGAGGAACAAACTATGAGTGTTGGGCGTGCTGACGCGATTGACGGTTATCTGTTCGTTGATACCGAGAATGCCCTTGAGTTGGAGGAACCATCGGAGAAAATGCATCCCTAGTTTCTCTGGACGTAACATGGTCAGAGTGACCCTCTTTCTTCATCATATTCTGCAATGTTTCAAGCACCCAATTCATCTGACACTTGAGAATTCTGATGTCCTCTTTCAGCATTTCCTGAGCTTTCAAAAGTCCCTCCATTGTTGCCATTTGTGCTAGATATCCCCCTTCTCTGATGTCAACGGAACACAGAATGAACCAAAAAGACCAATGCAACGAAGTATGATATGTAAAATGTCGATGCAAGTGCAAAAACACAACTAGTTTTAAAAAACTCAGAAGTTTGATTAGGTTAAAAACCCCATTTCATTCATTATTGGAAAAGTTACAACTTTTAAAAGAAATACCAGAGATCGACTGAGTTTTACAAAACTAGTTGCGACATGATATGCTTATGGTGATATGATGGGATGATGCACACATAACACAAAGGCAAGTATTCACAAATACAAAGCATATACAAAGACATCCTAGGCTCAAGATCAAAGCAAGGATTCAAAGGTCTACCTATCCCCAAGGATTTGTACTATGGATTGATTTGTACCTGCCGAACGGGTTCTACAGAGTTCCCAGAGTCATCAACCCATCTTTCGGATATTATTAATTTCCCAAATCACTTGGTAATCGATAATATTCTCAAGAGAATCTCGTACGAGTGTAGTATCGCGTATCAACTATTTCGGAAATACTTCCTTATAGCCATCGCACTACGTCCTAATAAGGCCAAAGTGGGGTAGAATGTAATCTAAAAGTCCACAGTGTCATGGGCTCCTTCGTTGAAAGTAGCATTATTTCCACGAATACTCGATCAACAATACTAAACTTTTTAAGAGGGCCTACACTAAGGGGTGGTTTCTCAAGTTAGCTTGGTCGGGAATCAACTCCCTATAAGCCTTCTTGAATATACCACCATCCTATCATAAGTGCACTTGAGTCCGGGTATAGGACCGTCTCACTACTCAAACACCCAATATCCATAATTAAACAAATATATTGACAAATATACATGTTAAGCAAAACAAATATAGCATGCAATTAAACAAAATAGGCTAAACCCTCAAGTTAATTGTCCCCAGTGAAGTCGCCATTTCTGTTGCGGTGAGAATCGTGATACCAATCTATTGATTAACTTGAATCTTTAATTCTTAGATTACAACCGGACTTTAATTTATCCAAAGGAAAGGTCTAAAGAAAGAAAAACCCTTTTCGCGATGTAACAATGTCGCACCCTAATTTTTGACCTTAAGATTCCACCTCCTTGTGTGTTTTCTTACATTTTATCTTTCATTTTTATGTGCGACTAACGAGTATGTGCAGGGTCATTTTTGCCTTAAAGACATTTCTTGCAAATTCTATTGAGCTTACCCTCCATCAATCAAAAGGACTTGTTAAGACAAAGTTTGTGTTGAGAAATAAGGTCGTAGACCCGTGGTATTTAAAACCGTTTAGCTTGTCGGTACAAAAGGATTTGGATTCAAGATTTAAAGACTATTCATTTGGGCTTTTAACTCAGCATTTGCAATTCGATCAAGTATTGCTTTGAGGTGTGGTGGCCAAAGTTTAGTTCACGTTACTCTGAATCCGCTAGGCTGTTTTTTTCCAGTGAATTAATTTGGTTGTCGAGACTTCGATTTCCTAGCATTTTGGGTTCTTATTCTTTGTGGATCCAGCGTGGTTAGTATGAAGTAGTTAACTAAGATATGGATGTGGTTACAAACACATGGGAGATAGAAAACAACTGGAAATAATGATGACAGGATTTACAATCCAAAGCGTTAATATAACAAAAGCAAGATGGATTTGTTAGATTTGCTGCTATTAAATAGCGCCTGCTATAGGATTAATAAAAAGGTACAACAATGCTCCACGTTTCAACTTTGTTTAAAGATGTTACATTACCAGCTCCTTTCAAATTCAAGGCAATTTATGGTTATCACAAGAATCAAAGTAGACAAATTACTACGACAGTAGGAACACTGTGACCGACAGAATTTGATTAACCGACCAAACCGCTTAATTACGAGTACAAAGTTATCGTGACCAACATGCTGAGAAGTTTGACCGAAGTTACATGTAGCCAAAGAACAAGCACTGCTTTCCAGAGCCTGTTGCGCAAATTGAAATAGTGTTGGCACCGGCGGCATTGTTGATACTTCTGATGATTAAAGGGTTTAGACACCAACTGGCCTTGACAAAACTTTATTTGATTTTAGGAATTCGGCAGTGAATCGACGACACCATCAGCAGGATCTTCCACTGATCTTTAAGATTTGTTTGCTAACAACTTAGCTATTACACCAGTGATGAGATAGTTCATTGTCCCTCGCACCAACCTGTCAAAATTAATAGCAATGTTCAGAGAAGGTTACACACGGAGAAGTCCATCCGGTAGATGACAGAGTGTTCCGTAAATTACCAAGTTACGCGGTAACGTCGCCCATCCGCGGCATCCCGTCTACCTCCTAGAACTGTCAAACCTGTTGAACCAAAGAGAGGCTACAAGTCATTGATTCATCAGTTAAGCCAATACTTCTGAACAAACTGCAAAACAAGATAAAGACAAGATTTGTAATACCTAAATCGGTCCTCGTCTGTCCACATCCCTCGTATGCACAGGCAGTTGAGTGGCCGGAAATTGGATACCGACTGCAGACATGACTTAAGGATTAAGCCTCCAAGCACCGCTGGTTCGTCTTTCTCTATAAATTCAAACCATTCTCACCATGAAGTAGGTCTTGAAAATCGAGAAACGTCCGGCAACACAGAATGTAGCCCTGTGGAGGAGATACCTCAAGTTCTGCATGAATATCAAGCTTTAAAAAACATAACACCAAATTTAATTCAAGCTTCTCCTAATTCAACTCTTGTTGAGGAAGAAAAGCTAGAAAAGGATGATAATAGTAGAGGAAACAATGCTTACAGCTCAGAACTTTTAAGCCACACAACTGGTGTTCAACCTGATGACAGTTTAGTGACATCTGTTCCAGATACTGGGGATTCTATTTCATATGAAAATGTTGAAGACCATTCAGATATTGCAGGGAGTGTTTCAAATACAGAAATGTCGGCTAGGACTCCAGGGTCATCATGTCATGAGAATCTTGATGTGCAGAGTTATGACGTTGATGACCTGAATGCCTCGGTTATTGCCAACTGTTCTACAATCACAGAATCAGAAATCGAAATGGAAGATATTGATCTGGCATCAAAGCGCGCCCTCCATGACCTACATAATTGAACAACAACATCAGTCAAAGCGCCAACAATTTCGCCGACAATATTGATTCCAGACGCGCTTTCAAATCAGCTGTACAAGTCACCTGCAACACATAATCAAATGTCGTCAATGTGAAGAACAGTTCAAGAATAAAGAGATTAATTAAGTTTTGTTTCAGCCCTCAGCTCAACTCATCATAGGGCGGGAATTCGAGCGGCCGGGAGGACAACAGCTAAAGCCGTCATCAACTCCTTACCGAACATCGAGAGAATCAAAGTCTATGCAAATAAATAATTGATCTCAGAACAGTTCTCAACATAGTTCACAGGCATCAACACTACGCAAAAGCACAAGAAACATCAAGGCCACGACTGCATTTGCAAGCCATCAGTTCAGATAAATCATCATCACAGCAGCACTTTTCAAATCCCTCATAGGCTCAGACACAAAGTCATCATCGCCTTCGAACCTTTCTCGGCAAACGGCGCGGAACCGACATCCTAAAAGAAGAAGAGGAAACATGTCAGCTGCAAACAACAACAGGCAAACTTTTACAAGCGACAACAACAGGTATTTTAGCGCTCGCAAGCAACAGCAGCAAGCCCGTGTTTCAACAAACAGCGGTAACAACAGTATGCCCCAGCAGTACAGCAAGCATCAGTGGTTTATCACCTGCAAGCAATCGACCACAAACAGCCTCCACCAGAATTCGAAGGTATCACCAAATCAAGCATGAACTCCACATTCCTAACGCAGAGCCAATTGGAAGCTTGAAATAGGATGAAGGAGGTTCCAGCCCTCAGAACTTCATAGTTCATCACCGGGCATGGAACTTGAGCGGCCGAAAGGGCAATGCAATTGTCACCAACTTCCTACCCAGCTCAGAGATAACTCAAAAAGACTCAGACCACAGCAATCAAAACAAAGGCAACCACATCAAACCCCTCGACTCAGACTAAACATTGTCATTGCCGTATCAAGTCCTCCCTCAGCAGCATAAGATCAAGCAAACACCTGAACTCGGATACGACATCCTCTACGAAGAAGAAGAAAGGAGGTGCTAGCACAATTTCAGAATGGAAAATTCCTTTTTTAACAACAAAAGTCAACAAAACCAACAACAGTACAGATACGGTCCCACATATGACAAATCAACACGAAAAGAAACAAAGAACAATACATCGGGCAGTAAAGGCAATCAGTTCATACCAGGGCAAGGACCTTAACTTCTCAACGGAATCCTCTTTCACCAAAGTAGAATTTAAACCTCTTAACTCCCCAGGACAACCATTTATTGAAGAATATAACTCCTGCGGACACAATCACAAAGGACTAGTAAGAAATTGACAAAATCAATTACTTTCCAAAACCTGATGCCGACATGTTCATTACGAATTTGGAAACAAATTCATGAGGAATCAAAGCGAAGAAGAAGTTGTAGAGCTATAAAAGGGACATTCGATAGTTCACACAAAAAGGACATACACAATCCCAAACTCGTAACCTAGTCGGAATCCCTACACACATAGAAACCCTAAAATTTCACAAAAAATCCACAGAACATTGAACCCCAATTTCTACTGAATCCCTAAATCAAAACCATAAAACAAATTCACGAAAACACATAGAAGTTCAAAAAGCCTAAATCGTGAACAGCAAAAAGACTTATCTCGTGGGTTTTCGTCAAGACGCTGCCGCAGAAAAGCCTCTATCCGCGTCAAAGCCAACCGCCGCCGTTCGCCCCCCTCCAAAACGGTGGAGATTTACACTTTCACATTTGTTTTTCCTGTCTTTTGTCGCACTTTATGTTGTTTTCTTTTGCAGTGATGTTCGTAAGATTTATGTTTGCCACGAGGTGAGGAGAAGAAGGTGGAAGAAAATGAGAGAAGGAGATCGGTGATTAAATTAAAGGAGGAAAAGGAAGGCGTGAGAGGGTGGTGAACAAAGAGAAGCAAATCGTGAGAATGGAGAGTGGAGAGAAGAAGCCAGACGGAAAGGGGGAAAACGGCGAAAGGGGAGGGTTCTCCGATTTGGGGTCTTAGGGTTTTTTCTCTGTTCTTTGTGTTTTTATGTAATGATCATGTATAAACACACACACACACACACTGATTACACTACACCCTCACACAGGAGCCATAGGATCTCCAACGGATCCTATTGTGCGATCCACACCGCGAGCCCATCGTATACCCTCATAACCCCGCACGCGCACAATTGTGCGCCTCACCTAATTATTTCTTTAATATGCCCTAAATCTACCTTAATTAACCCTTTAATCCACTAACTAATTAATTAACTGATAATATAATCATTATCGCTTTTTTTTTAATTAATTAATTAACTAATTATACTCTCATCAGCTTTTTTTAGTAAAATAACTTTATCTCTTAAATTAACCTTAATCAACCTTTTAAACTTAAGCCAATAAATCCTTTTCTAAATAAGAAACATTGGGTCTATTTGTTCTTTTTTCTTACAACTTTTAAAAAAATAATTTTTAAATAGATTATAATAAACTTCTTTTTAATCGAATTTAATTGTTAGCCTTTTATAATTAAAAGTCCATCTTATTTAATAAACCTTTATAATGTAATAAAAACATTTCATAGTTAATAATAATAAAACTATTTTATTCACTTCACAACAAAACTATTTTTTTTAACAGGAAAAATCATTTTCATAACATATAACTAAACCTTTTAATATTAGAAAGCCTTTTTCTTAAGTAAATTAATTTCTATGTGATAATAGATATTTTACTAAAACAAATCTAATGCAACTTCCTTCTTAAAATTAATCCAACACTTTTCTTAAAGTCAAATATCATCAAAGATAATATATTTTCTCAAACCGCCTAAAATTAATCAAACTTTTCCTAAAATCTAATTCGCCCCAAATCAATGTGACTCCTCTCTATAAAATCAATCCTACAAATTCAATCGTGCACGCTCACCTTCCGTTCACGTATTCACTCACCTTCACACACTTAGTGCTTTCATGCGTGTGTATGGCTTTACTTTCCGCAATTTACCTTCCGTAATTTAACATTATCGTATTTACTATTCTCGCATCGCATTCCGTCCAAAGGAAAAACCTACACACGAGTCAACACTTGTGTGTAGTGCACATCATTTGCATCATAGTTCCCCCGATCCTTGATCCCATTCAAGTCGATCACTTAAGATAGATCCTACCCCATAGGAGGACCTTTGTCTTTACTTTACAACATAGGAAAACAAAAACAACACTACAAATTATTCAAACAATAGAGAAACAGATGTTAATCATCTTAAGCGAGATAGAATCTCCACCCCACATCAATACAATCAATACCGTAGGGACTTTGCCTTAAGAGAGATAGAGGAGTATTTGTCGATCTATATCCAAGTACTTGAGCCCTTCTCTTAAGACAATGCAAAGACTATTTTCCTACCACTTGTGGCGGTTAAATCTCCCTTAAATTGACAACTCGTCTTTTCTCCTAAAATCAATCAATCAACTACCCTAAACCCGTAGGAACTTTGATCACAGTCAAAGAACTCCTCTAACCCTTTAGGGGAACTACAGATACTCTGATTCCACTCCCGTAAGGATATGTAGGCATAAGATGCGACATCTTATCGAGTATACTTAGAAATAAACCCCTAGGTCTTTCAACCATTAAGCAGATAAACACTTAGCAATAAACAATATAAAACAAGAGGTTCCTGTAGAGTACTACAGAAACTTAGGATGCTAGTACCTTCCCTAAGTTTAACCGACCCCCGAACCTAAAACTCTCTAGCTTGCATTTGCATTGCATTGTGGGAATTTCGATCTTTATCCCTTCCTTTGGACAAATCAAAGTTCGGTTGCAAATGAATTAGATTCAAACTAATAAATAGTTTGGTATCCAAATTTCACCGCGACAGAAATGGCGACTTCACTGGGGACTCTTCAGTGGGTTTCCCTATCTTGTTTTTACTTGTTCATTGCTTTATATTTGTTATTTGTATAATTGTTTACTTGTTTGTTTATTGCTTTTAGGTTGATACTCTTTGAGTGGTGAGACAAACTCCTACAACCGGACTTGAGCGAACTTAAGATAGGATAGTGATATGTTCGACGAGGCTTATAGGGGGTGGAATCCCGACCAAGCTGACTTGAAAATCACGCTCAATTGAGGCCCTCTCGAAAGTTGTATTGTTGAACGAGTTCTTAATCGTGAAAACATGCACTATATTCGATGTTGGAGCCTATGATATTGAGGACCGTAGTTACCTTAACCACACTTTGGCCTTTATTAGGATGTAGTGCGGGGCTATGAGGGAGTACACCCAAAATAGTGTTACGTGATGCTACACTCAAAAGAAGTTCTCTTAAGAATATTATTAACCCCCGAGTACTTGGGAAGTTGATAATATCTGAAAGATGGGCTAATGACTTTGGGAACCTTATTAGAACCTTGTTTTGTAGGTACAATCAACCTTTAGTCCTTGTCCGTTGGGAATGGGCATACCCTTAGCTCCATGCTCGTTGCAAACCTAGGGCCTTTGTTTGTTTATCTTTGTGTGTCCTTATGTGCTTACTTGTGTTTGTTGCATCCATATAGCATCATGTTGCATTGGTTTCATGGGATTCCTAGTTTATTTATAAAACATCATAGAAATCAATAGGGATTACAAAAGAAAATGTTTTGAAATATTCTTTTAAGAGTTCTAGCTTGGATAACCTAAGGAAGTAGGAGCTCAGATTGAAGAATCAAGAAAACTCCAAATACAAGGGGCTTCCCTTTATTATTGAGGATCAAATGAAATACTTTCATCAATGTTGAAGGTCCAAGTAAACAAGGGCTTCCTCCCTTATTTTCCAACAAGAGATAGAGGATTTATTTTCCTCTATCACACTACTATTTAGAAGACGACTATGGACCACTTATTTTCAAAAGATCCAAGTGGAGGAACAAATCAACAAGCGCGATGAAGGACTTCCTTAGGACTTTTTCTAGCTTTTATTTAACTATTATGTTAGGACTCTTATGATAATGTTCATTTGTAATCGATATCAAAAATAATAAACAAGTTTTCTTTGGGTACTCTATGACGTTTATAAATACTTGAGTTCCATGAAACCTTTCGTTTTGCATTCTTGCATTTGCATTTTGCATTTTGCATCAGCATAGCATCCTTTGCATTCCGGGGGGGTCTCACTCTTGCTGCATCTTCACAGACAAGCTGAATCACCAGTATAACACTCGAGCCAGTCAACGTCAAAAGATGGATCAATTGGAACAAGAAAACAGAGTGCTCCGTGACGAGTTTGCAACCCTGAAGGAAAATTTGGAAAGGTTGAATGGTTTAGTTGAAGCTCTGTCTAACCAGTCTGCACTCAATAACCAAGTTGTTCAGAGGACCATTATCCCCGAAACAGTATCAGCACCGATCCCAATGGTGTCTATTGTTGCTGAAGTAACCTACAGCATGCCGCCAGGGTTCCCGTGGGGGATGCCTCCTTATTTCACTCTGGCCAGTTATCGTCCACCCGTTCCCGAGGTCCCTGCCGTGACCACTGTTCAAGCCATTCCTGCAATTACTGCTGTCATGACTACCGCACCTCCACATGTGAATACTACCCCATATGTCCTAAAAGAACCAATTTTCCATGGGGTACCCAGCGAAACTGTGGGTTTGGAAGAGAGGATGGATGGTTTTCAAGACCAATTTTCTGAGATGCAGAAGGAATTGAAAGCTCATTGTGGGAAGGATCTGTTTGAAAAGAGCGCTTCTGAGTTGTGCTTGGTTCCAAATGTCAAGGTTCCACCGAAATTCAAGGTCCTTGATTTTGAGAAGTACAAAGGAAATACTTGCCCCCAGAGTCATCTCATCATGTATGCCAGGAAAATGTCTGCCCAAACTGACAATGACCAATTACTCATCCATTACTTCCAAGACAGTTTGACAGGCGCTGCGCTCAAATGGTATATGGGGTTGGATAGTGCAAAAATTCGAACTTTCAACGATCTAGGTGGAGCCTTCATCAAGCAGTACAAGTATAATGTGGACATGGCTCCTGATCGTGATCAGTTGAGGGCCATGGCTCAGAAAGGCAAAGAAAATTTCAAGGAATATGTTCAGCGTTGGCGCGAGTTAGCTGCTCAAGTCATACCGCCATTAGAAGAAAAAGAAATGAACAAGATTTTTCTGAAGACCCTGGGTCCTTTCTTTTATGAGAAAATGGTAGCAAGTGCACCCAGTGACTTTACTGAAATGGTTAATATGGGAATGCGCTTGGAAGAGGGGGTTCGTGAAGGAAGATTAGTCAAGGAAGGGAGTGCTCCCAATAATGCTAAGAAGTATGGGAGTGGTTTTATAAAAAAGAGAGAACATGAGGCCAGTGTTGTGCAACAGGGGCGATCCAAGAGAGGATATCCGCCATCACATCAGGTTGCTGCGGTTCATCAGCCACAACATCAACAAAATCAGCAAAATCAACCATTCAACGATCAGAGTCGTGTACACAAAAGATTAGACTTTGATCCCATCCCGATGACATACGCTGACTTGTTCCCATATTTGATTCAAAAGGGTCACATCCAGACGAGAGCTCCGCCTAAGGTACCCAAGAAACTTCCGTATTGGTACAAAGCTGACAGATTTTGCCTATACCATCAAGGTGCTCCAGGCCACGATACTGAGAACTGTTACGGTTTGAAGGCAGACGTTCAAAGGTTGGTTAAGGATGGAATTTTATCCTTTAAGGGTTCCATTCCTTATGTGCAAGATAATCCGCCACCTCAGCATGGTTCGTCCTCCGCGAACATGATCCAAGGTTATTCGGGAAGCTCATATCAATATAGTGCCTGAAGATGAATCTGAAGGCGACATATCAGATGATTCTGCAAGCTTCTCCCTTCCATATAAAGACTGAATAAAATCCTGAGAAGGGCTCATTAAGGTGTTTTCTTTTCGTTTGCTTATGCGTATTTCATTTCATTGATTAAAAGCATGTTTGGCTTGTATGGCTTGTTTATTTTGAATAATTAAGGCAATAAAATGTCTGTCTTGAAGAAATCCATTCGTTTCACTCGTAAAATATTTTTTTCATAATTTATAATGCCAGCTTTATCCAATCTTCTTTTCACTTTGGTGAATAATTGGAAACGAGGATGATGAAGTAAAACGCAGGATCTCTCGTTGTATGCTTTTGAATAAAAACCCTACTGATGATGTGAGGCATTCTTGTTTCAAACCTCCTAAAACACCAGAAATAGTCAACCTTTCTTGTAAGCCTGGAGAAAGGATCCTTTTTTATTCTCCCAAAACCAAAACCTCGTTTTAACCTGGGGCAGGGTATCACCAAAAATAAACATCTTCCAAAAATTGGGTGGGCACAAATATAATTTGACCTTTATTCCTCTGCTTTACAAATCATAAACTAAACCCATATATATAACCCAGAAAGTCCTAATTGAAGTAAGGTTTAACTTGAAAGCATACTCGATGAGATATCGTTTCCTGACTCCTATGAGCTATGCTCAAATTTAGTATCGGCCTTATAGATAAATTTAACTTATATCCTAACTAGTGATTTCGATCACTAGTCATTGTGATATCTTTTTCAAAAGAGGTTTCTTCAAGACGAACATATATGTTGTATTAATAGTTTCAGAATTAACATTTCCAGCATGCTGACTGTGCTTGATATCTTAGAAGAATTACATACAGACATTGATGGTGAAATTTGAAGACTTTGCCAACCTGGGGCAGTTGCACCCCAAAATTTGACCAACATTTCTTTACCTAGCTTATGTTTCATTTCATTCACATTAGCATTATCATTTGCATTTCATTGGCATGTATGCAGGAGATCAAGAGGTATGATTACCAATCAAGGGCTATGCAAGACCTTGAAGCTAGCTAAGAAGGTTGTCCAGGTGCTCAAGGGTTGATATCCTTGTCAGAGAAGTTAAAAGATCCTCAGAGAGAATGGTTGAAGCCAAGAGGGTGTGTCTCCTAACTTGAGAGTTGTGGGAGCTCCTCAGATGATTCTGAAGCCAGGAATATGGACTTGAAGCCTTGAGAGAGCTTATGATATGTCTTGAAAGCCATCATGAGGCCTAGATAGGTCATTGTGCAAGGATAAGAAGACTCAGCCATGAGTGGTGCAGTTAGGGTTTGACTGGGTCAACCCTAGGTCAACTGATGATTTGAGCAAGGTTGAGACCTAATTCAAGAGCCATGTGATCAGACATTCAAAAGGTTGAAGATGACTCTAGAGCCATTGGATGGGGGTTGGACTTTGACTGAAGGCATGATCCAACGGCCACGTTTTGATTTCAATTTGTGAAGGAGTTCTGATTATGAAACACATCGTTTTATTTAATCAGTGGTTCTGGGCTTAGTGGAAAGATTGTTATCCCCACCCCCCTGAAGGCCCAATCCATAGAATGAACTGTGTTTTATTGCTATCTGCACCGTGGGCTTATTATTTTATTATGATTTTCTTTATTTTTTCATTTTGTTCATGGTTCTTGAAAAATTCATAATAAATTGGAAAATGATCCAATTAACCCCATTCTTTTTGCATTTTACTCATGATTGAGTATAGTATTTTTTTAGTGAAAAAATATTTTTAGTTCATGCATTTTCTGATTTTAGGGGAATTTTATATTTTAATTGATATTAAAATGGTTATGTTTGATACTTAATTTTGTGGAATTTTGTGTGATCATGTGGTGATGATTTTGATCCTAATTTTTTGTATGATTAGGTTAGACATGTATGCTCCCATAGTATTTTTCTCACATTTTTGTGATGAAAATAGGTGTGCTTTCTAGATTGAGATTTAGGTGCTTCCTTTTAGGGTTTAGATTTAGTACCTTATGGTGTAGAATTTATTTCTAGATCTTATTTGATGATTTGATCTTTGGAATTAATATGGTAGAGTCATGATTAACCTAGGTTCCCCTAGTTATTTTTGTAGGATTTTACAATGGGTTTTAGTATTTTAGTTAGGACTAACTTTAGTACTAGGTTTTAGGTGATCCTAACTTACTAATTCAACTAGATTAACTTCTTTAGTCCCCTTAGATTAGGATTGTTGCTTTGTTTGCCTTTGGTTGAGATTGAAGACAAGTTGAAGACAAGGTAAAGATGCTTGAAGTTGCTTGGAGCATGGAGTTGCTTGTGCCTGAAGGTGCCTGATGAAGATTTAGGAGGTAGGAGACATAGGGAAAGCCTTAGAACTAGAAGGATTTCTTTCTCAAATGTGGAAAGCATCTTGTGCTACCATTCCTCCCAATGACTAAAAGTCCTTCTAAGATAATCACATCTCTCCTTTGGAGGGATGAGTGGCTTTATCTGGGAAGTAGAACTTTGAGGGAACCAGTCTCTCATAATGATGAACCCTTACAGGCTTCCTTTGGTTGTTAATAAGCTATTTATCATTTCCACTCATTCTGTTAAATCAATGGTCTTCTGGTTTGAGTATCTTGAAAGATGTTGGGCTTGAGTTTGAAGATGAGGGCTTCATTGCAGAGTGTGGAAAAGGATGATTCCTTGAGCATTGCCATTGCAGCTGAAGCTTGAAGAGAAAGAAGAACAAGTTGATACTTGAAGATCCAATGGAGATTGAGTGAAGAGTTGAGGCTTAGAAGAATTGAAGGATGAAGTTGACACTTCCAGGTGATTGAGGATTACTCTGAGAAGCTGAAGCTTGTAGGAGAAGAAGACCAAGTTGATACTGGTAAAGCAAAGAGAGCTGAAGCTTGAAGACTAAGGTGACACTTATGAAGAGGATTCAATTGAGATTGAGTGTAGAGCTGAGGCTTGAGGAATAAAAGATAAGTTGACACTTGCACTGATGCATTGAGAGCCTGAAGGAATCAAGTTGATACTTGCAGTTAGAAGTGAAGCCTGAAGGTGGAATTGACTGGAGAGCTGAAGCTTGGAGAGGAGGATAAGTTGAAACTTATGCTTATGAATTGAAACCTTGGAGAGGCAAGTTGATACTTGGCATGGAGGATGATAGCCTTGAAGGGTGGTTGAAGTCTGAAGACTGGTTTGCTGTCAGAAGAGCTGAAGCATGGAATTGGAAGAGGGTGTTGTGGATCTGCTTTCTTTCTTGTTTGTTTCTTTTCTGTGTTGATGTGCCTTGTTTGACTTGCTTGATGCATTAGAATAAGTTCATATCTAGACTGACTTTAAGCTAGGAGCATGATTGCACTAGATGTTGAGTTGCTCCCTCTGCTTGTATTGTTACTGTATGGCTTTGCTTGCGGGTATTCGGTAGAGCCCAGCTCCCTTGCCCATGTGGTTTGTGTTTGCTTGATAGCATTTTGTTTCCTGTACGATTGTAGTTTATTCTATTCCGCTTGACAACATGTTATTTCCTGTATGATTGCAGTTATTCATATCTGGCTTGAGGTTGAGATGAGCTTGTGGAGGCTGCTGCCCCACACACATTTCCTCCCTCACTTGCATTACATGCATTTGACATCTGTTTACTGTTTACTGTTTACTGGTTGAGCTGATGCTTTATCTGTTTCTGTTCATCATTGATATGATCCCTTAGGAATCTCAGTTCCTTTAATAAGGAAGTGATGATAGAACTTTAGGATGAAACCTATGCATTATAACTTCTAGGAGTTCCCTATTTCAACTTCAACCATAGGATGAATCCATGGCATGACAACAGTAGGACTTGATAGTCTCCCTTTAGTTGAGCCTATTCTCTTCACATCTCAAAACAGCTTAAGATACAGTAATCATGAATGATTTCTTTCGTACGTTACGAGCCTTAAGCTATCTGAGAAAGGATTGTTGGAGAGCTTCTTTTCAACAGTCTGGATGTTTAGTATGGCACCCTTTGGGCGACATGCGACGCATTCACTCTCAGGTCATAGTCTTTAGTGCGATTGAAATTGCAAACAACAATAAAAAACAGTTCTTTCGTAAAAGACAGAAAACAAACTTCAAACCTTTTTGCCCCATGGGCCCATAATTCGAAGGAAAGCTTTTCTAAAGAAAAGAGTGTCGTTAAACTTCAGCGCCACCGCAAACAGGCTTTGTCCCTAACTGCTGGAACTGTTGTTTAACCCTACTCGATAAAACAGATGAATCTGAAATCCCGTAAGCCGTATTATCCCGAACTACGTAAGCTCCGATCTCTCAAGCCTGTTGAGAGTACGTAGGCACAATACTGACGTATTGGCGAGCTACCTTCCCCGTAACCCGTAGTTAGTCGAACTACGTTGACTCTGATTTCTCATTCTCTGATGAGAATACGTAGGCATAAAGCGCGACGCTTTGCCGAGTCATTTTCTTTTCTGTTTAAGCCAACCTTGATAGGTAGATAGATAAACCAACTCGTCCAGTAAACACAACAAGCGTGGATCCCATCGAGTACGATGGACGTGAGGGGTGCTAATACCTTCCCCTTGCGTAACCGACTCCCGAACCCAGACAACGGTTGCGACGACCTTGTCTTATACCTTTTCGTCAGGTTTTTCCAATCGTTTCCTTTCCCGCTCTGAGGGATAAATAACGAAAGGTGGTGACTCTTCTGTTTTTCCGGCACCTTATTTTCGTGGAAGCGACAACTGGCGACTCTGCTGGGGACTTGATAGTTTCCTGGGATCCAACGTCCCGTATGCGAGTCAGTTTGGGGATCCAACATCCCCTGCGAGAGTCAATCCTAGCGCTTGTATGATTACTTGTTTGGTTGTATTTATTTATCGAATTTTATTTCCCGCACTTTATTTCCAGTATGATATGATTATCTGTGCTATTGTGGGAGGGGCATTCTGATGAGTGAGAAGCCAGACCCAGGCTTGAGTGAACATAGCATTAGTTGTGGAAATTAGTGGGCGCGTGCTTGCTTGGCAGACACTAGTGTCTCATGAAATCCACGCTCAGACGAGGTTCTCCCGGTTGACTTCCTTTTCAACCCTTAGGGTTGAGGGGGTTGTTGGTTTGGAGGATTGTCGACTCTGGGGACCGATCATTTGTGATTCAGCCGAGTGAGGCCGCTTCATGAGCTGGTGATGCCACACCTTCTGGGTATCGTATCACCCCTCTTGAATGTCTGTGACGCTGATGACTGCATAGGATGCCGAACTTGAGTCAGTTTAGGTCCATACCTGTGAGCAGGGTTGGGTTTATTGCAGGAAACTTTAACCTTCAGACTACCTGGTTTTCTTGATAGTGAATCAGTTTTGTTGGTACCAGAGGTTCTCATCATCAGATATGATTGTTCTTGACAGAGCAGATTTATGGGATCAGAGGATCTCATCAGCAGATGCGTATTTGTTCTTGATAGAGCAGGTTTATGATTGGGATCAGAGGGTCTCATCAGTAGATGTATGGTTGTTCTTGACAGAGCAGATTTATGGTCATGTATCAGAGGTCCTTATTATCAGATGTTTGTTCTTGACAGAGCAGAGTTTTGGTCCTGTCTCAGAGGTCCTTATTATCAGATGTTTGTTCTTGACAGAGCAGAATTTTGGTCCTGCATCAGAGGTCCTTATCATCAGATGTTTGTTCTTGACAGAGCAGATTTATGGTCCTATGTGTGTGTGTTCTTGACAGAGCAGATTTGTGGTCCGATATCAGGGTTTTCTTATTATCAGATATAGTGGTTGTTCTTGATGTAGCAGGAGTATGGTTTTGTTGATACAGAATCTCCACAGCACAGTTGCCTTGATCTCCTACTGCATGATTGCATTTTACATTGCTTTGCATACTCATTTGCATTTCATTAACGTGTGTCTGTGTTGCAGGTACCGTTTTCCCCGATCCAGGATTTCTTGCCTCCTGTTGTATTGTTATGGGTTCTCTGAGGAAGACCGTGGCTTACAAACTCCCTGCTCCTGATGTTGTTCAATTGACTGGTTTGATTGCTTTAGCAGATGATTCTGTGAGAGATGAATTCAGAAAGTCTTACGGTAGATTGCTCAGTTTGGTTCGTAAACCTTCTGCGTTTGAGTTGAATGGGTTGCACGCTTTGCTGCAGTTCTACGATCCTCCGTTGAGATGCTTCACTTTCCAGGACTTCATTCTCGCGCCCACGCTAGAGGAATATGCTGATTTGTTAGGCGTGCCTATCAAGAGGCAGATGCCTTTTGTTCATATGGATACAGAGCCTGATTTGGCTAGTCTAGCTCCATCACTTCATCTGGATGCCTCCGAGTTGGTATTGTCTAGTTGGAACAAGGTTCCCGGTTTCTCCTTGCAGTTCTTAGTGGGAAAAGCTCAGCAATGCGCCAAAGACGGATGTTGGGTCGTGTTCAACGCCATTCTCACTCTGTGCATATATGCCATTATTCTGTTCCCCAATATGCCCGACTTTGTGGACTTCGACGCCTTCCGCATCTTTGCTTCAGGGAATCCAGTCCCTACCTTGATAGGATATGTCTGCCATTCCATCCACTACAAAAACGAGAACCAAAGGGGTAAGAATGTCTCATGTTGCGTACCCCTGCTTTATAAATGGCTTGATAGCCATCTACCCAGAAGGGGTCCCTTTGCTTCGTCTGCAGCCACAGCTGAGTGGTCCGAGCATTTGATGAGTCTATCTGCAGAGGATATTGATTGGTTTGACAGAGATAGGTTGGGTACCGAGATTATCTTTAGCTGCAGCGGGTTTCCGAACGTGCCTTTGATAGGCAGGAAGGGCTGTATAAACTATAATCCGTCTTTGCTGGTCCGACAGTTTACTTATGCTTTGAAAACTCCGCCGAAGGATGAAGAGGTGCAGGAATCTCTGTACCTCACTGGTCTTCTAGAGGGGGATATGTTGTCCAAGCTTCAGCGCGCTTGGAATGGTATCAGTAAGAGGGGAAAACCATCGCTGGGGAAAAGCAATAGTCAAGCCTACGCTCCATATGTGACTTGGATCAGAGCCAGAGCACATGCTATAGGGATGCTGTTTCTTCCTGCCAAGCCAGAAAGCCCTCCAGTGATTGAAGAGCCTACCACCGTGCCCATTCAGCAGCATAATCAGGTGTTAGCTGAGAGAGATGAATTGAAGAGGGCAAATGAAGAACTGGAGAAAGAATTGGCTCAGCTCCGAAGCGAGAGAAACGAAGTCGTTCATTCCTTCAAGAGGCAAACGGAGCTGGTGAACCAGCTAGGTACAGATTTGACTAAGCAAATAGTTGAGCGCGAGCGCATGGGTCGAGACTTCAAAGCTGTCAACGATGTACTGGCTACGAAGAAGCAGCACTTGAACGAAGCGTATCGGAGGATATCCAAGTTTAACCAGCACTGGAAGGCCTCCCTAGCCAACAGGAAAGAGCAGGAGGATAAGCTGATGCAACAGATTTCCAAGCTGAAAGCCCAGGTGAAGGCTAGTGAGAAGAGGTTTGATGAAGAAACCGCTCGCAGATATGCCGTCGAAGGCCAGCTCAACAGAGCTCTCGCTAACCTGAGGGAGCGCAAACTGATGTTTGAATCCAAGAAGCGGAAGCTAGAGGATTGTTTCGGTGAAGGAGCATGGGAAGATTCGGTCGAAGGTCTTCAGTACACCATTATGTAGAGGGAGTTACTCGTCGAAGGGTTGCTCACTCGGCCTGATCATCCAGAAACGAAGGGGTTGTTAGAAGAGTTTCGCGCCCGTGGCCGTGCTTGACTATTTGTATTCCTTTTGTTGTGATCATTGTTGTATACTGACCATCACCAGGCTTGTTGGCTGAGGTCACACTATTGATTCATCTTGTACTCATTGATGTCGCGTACTGCCTTGATAGGCTTTCTTTATATATGAGATGTTATTTCCATGATTGGACTCGGACTTCTTGTTATCAGCACTGGCACTCAGGCACTAGGATCGGGGGAAGATCTCCCTAAAGCACAGACACGCGTTTGCATTTGCATGAAGCATTTGCATAACGAGCACTGTGTCGTTTTTTCCTAACCCTTTTGTGTTTTCAGGTTGTTTCAGGTTGTTTCAGGATTGATCAGAGACTTATCCACCGCTATCCGACCAGAGCAAATCAAACCAGAATCATGGAGCAAGTGCAAACTGATGTTCAAGAACTCCGCGAAAGAATGGATCGCTTCATGGAGCTCATGCAAGCGGTCGCCAATGGCCAGGATCAGCTCAGAACCTTGGTTCAGCCTCTGATTTCAAGGGTCGATAGCAATGGCGTACTCCATGGTGGGACCGTGCCTACTCCTCCACCAGTTGAAACTCCTTAGAATGGCGTCCCCGTGACCGGGGGGAATGGCAGTGCCAATGGCAATGTGATAGCTAACATGGGACTCAATGGTAATACGACGGGCGTCGGTAATGGGAATTTTGAAGCTAACGTCAATGCCGGGCTGGGCAACGGCAATGCGGGTGTTGGGAATCTGTTCGGGCCTCAGCCGTGGTTAGAAGACCATCAAGATGATGTGTTCTCACAGAGAGGTGCTGAAGGTGAGCTGACTGCTGAAGCACGTCTAAGGTTCAAGGCACTCGAGGATAAGATGAGGAATATCGAGAACCAGAACACCCTGGGTGTTGATATGTCCAAGTTGGGACTGATTGCTAATTTTAAGGTGCCTCCCAAGTTCAAGGTACCTGACTTTGAAAAGTACAAGGGCACCACTTGCCCTCGCGTCCACCTGAGATCATATTACAGAAAAATGTCCGCTCATTCTGAGGACGAGAAGTTGCTGATGCACTTCTTTCAAGACAGTCTGTCCGGACCCTCCCTCGAATGGTACATGAGTTTGGAACCTACCAGTGTGCGCACGTGGAAGGACCTTGCTGAAGCATTTGTGCACCCCTACCAATACAACAGTGAGTTGGCCCCGAACCGAGTCCAACTGCAGAATCTGTCGCAAAGGAACAACGAAGGGTTTAAGGAATACGCCTAGCGGTGGCGTGAGTTGGCAGCCAGGGTTCAGCCGCCGATGGTTGAACGTGAGCTTGTGCAGATGTTCGTAGCCACCCTCCCAAGGGTTTATTATGAGAAATTGGTCAGCGGTATGTCCGGAACCTTCTCAGATCTCATTATCACGGGTGAGCACATTGAAAACGGGATCAAACTGGGGAAAATTCAAGGTGATTCATCCTCAGCTGGAGGCGGAAAGAAACCTTATGGTGGCAAAAGACGGGAAGGAGAAATGAGCACTGTGTCCAACGCTCGAAGGAAGGGTAAAGGCCCTCACCAACAGGTGGCCAGCATAACTATCCCGACAGTTCAATAGCCACAACAGCAGTAGCAGCAGCCGAACCAACAAGGGTATAGAAAGTATCAGAACAAGGCACCTCTGTCGAGCCGTCACCTCGAGACACCGCCCATGTCGTATGCTCAACTATTGTAGACTTTGCTTCAGCTACAGTTGATCCAAAAGAGAACCTTGGCTCCCTTGACAGGGGAACCTCCGCCAGGTTATGACGCGAATGCAACTTGTGAGTTTCACTCAGGGGCACCAGGCCACACAGTAGAGAATTGCAAAGCCTTCAAGCACAAGGTGCAGGACATGGTGGATGCCAAGATCATCAACTTCTCAGATAATGTGCCAAACGTCACGAAGAACCCTATGCCGAATCATAGGGGAGGTGGAGTAAATGCCATTATTGAGGACGAGAGTTTGGATTTGTTGACTGACGTCAGAGATCTGAAGACGCCTCTTAGCTTCGTTAAAGCTAAGCTGATGAAAAGAGGTTTCTTTCAAGGTTGCGGAGAGCTGTGTATGGGCTGTGCGACAAGTCCTGATGGATGTGAACAGTTGATAGAGGGGATTCAAAGTCTGATGACTGAGGGAATCCTGCAGGTTAGTCGAAGGGCCGAAAGCGGATCGGGAGAGGTAATGCTGAAGCAAGATGATGAGGTTGCCACCATCACCATCCCTCGCCAGACGATAACTATTTCTGCACCCAGGCCGCCCACAATTACCATCACCAAAGCTGGGCTGATACCGTTCGAAAGCACTAACGCTGTCCCATGGCATTATGGGGCTGAAGTCTACTGCAACAGACAGAAGTTGGAACTAGAACCGTTTGGGTCGTCTGTGGAGAACCTAGCGGGCGTTAGCGGAATCACTCGCAGCGGAAGAGTGTTTGCACCACCTGAGGTCGTGGCGGACAAAGCAGACAGAGCTGATGCAACTGATAAAGGTAAAAGTAAAGTCGTTGAAGAGATCCCCCGTGGGGTAGAAAAAGACTTACTTGTTAAAGAGTGACTACAAGATTGTGGATCATCTCCATCAGACACCCTCGAAGATTTCCATCCTGAATTTGTTGCTGTGTTCTAAAGCGCACTGCTGAAGGTGTTGAACATCGCATATGTACCGCAGGAAATATCGGTAAACCAGCTGGAAGAGGTCGTAGCCCACGTGAATGCTGTAAACGGGTTAGGGTTCACTGACCTGGAGCTGACGCAGAAGGGAAGAAACCACAACAGCGCCCTGCACATCTCGATAGAGTGTAGGGGAACGATTATGTCTCATGTGTTGGTGGACACAGGGTCATCGCTCAATGTTCTTCCGAAGAAAGCATTGATGAAGTTAGATACTCGAGGATTGATCTGCACACCCAGTGATCTGGTTGTGAAGGCTTTTGATGGAACCAAACGTCATGTTTTTGGGGAGGTGACGTTGCCAATCCAGGTGGGGCCAGAAACATTCGACGCAATCTTTTACATCATGGACATCATGCCTGCCTACAGTTGTCTCTTATGCCGGCCATGGATCCATTCTGCTGGCGCCGTGACCTCCACGTTGCACCAGAAGCTCAAGTATGCTGTCGGAGGCAGCATCGTGACTGTTTGTGGCGAGGAAGACATAATGGTGAGCCATTTGTCGTCCTTCAAGTATGTTGAGATGGATGGGGAAATCCACGAAACCCTATGCCAAGCGTTCGAAGTTGTTAAAGTCAAGGACGTAACTCCTGTGGTCACTGAAAAGCCAGAGATGACTATCTCTTCCTTCAAGGAAGCCCGGGCTGTTGTCCAAGTCGGATCTACCCCAGGCTGGGGGCGAATTTTGGAGATACCTAACAAGCAAGACAGGATTGGGTTAGGATATTCTCCTACGGCTGAAGCCTCCTCTTCTTCTAGCAGTGCATCGCGAGGTAAAGGGCCGATCCAGTTTACCAGTGGCAGGGTGATATTTGAAAGCGTCAACGCGGTGTCTGAAGACAGCGGAGATAGCGACTGTGACCTAGACTCTTGGATCCAGCCAAGCAAGCCAGGCGAGAGCCTCCACAATTGGTCCGTCAAGGATATCATCCAGATGACAGGCAAAGAGTAATGATTTACTTTCTCCAATTATTGTACAACCCTATGTCCTACCCGGGGCATAGTGGTTTTATTGTCAGGGCCTTGTTTGGTTATGTACATGCATTTTACCAATAAATCAAAAGGCGTTTTTTTTTCGTATTCAAATGTTGTGATCTCTGTTATTCCTTTTTTGTATTGGTTTTGAAAAACAACAAAATGGCAATGAGGTTTGTGCTAACCTGCATATCCTTATTTTAAGCTTAACCCTTGTTATTGCAGGATCCATATAACAGATGACATCGACTCTGGACCTTCTACGGCTCACTTCGACTTCGATTGCCCGATCTATCAAGCCGAAGAAGAGATTGATGAAGACGAAGACCTTCCTGAAGAGTTGGCCCGCTTGTTGAAACAAGAAGAGAAAGTTATTCTGCCTCATGAAGAAGAAATCGAGATTGTGAATCTGGGTTCTGAAGAACTTGTCAGGAACGTCAGAATAGGGGCTGCATTGCAGAGCGATGTCAAGCAGAGACTGGTCGAGATGCTGAGAAAGTATAGTGACGTCTTTGCTTGGTCATACGAAGATATGCCCGGACTTGATACTGACATCGTGGTACATCACTTGCCGCTGCGAGAAGACTGCCCCCTGTTAAGCAGAAGCTTAGGAGGACACGACCAGACATGGCCGTTAAGATCAAAGAAGAAGTACAGAAACAGCTTGATGCTGGCTTCTTAGCGGTCACTACTTACCCTCCGTGGGTAGACAACATAGTGCCTGTACCGAAGAAGGACGGTAAGGTACGAATGTGCGTCGATTATCGGGATTTGAATAGGGCGAGCCCTAAAGATGATTTCCCGCTGCCTCATATTGATGTGTTGGTCGACAATACAGCTCAGTTCTCCGTATTTTCGTTCATGGATGGCTTCTCTGGTTACAATCAGATCAAGATGGCGCCGGAGGACATGGAGAAAACTACGTTTATCACACCTTGGGGAACATTTTGCTACAAGGTAATGCCTTTCGGTCTGAAGAACGCAGGGGCCACTTACCAACGAGCAATGGTAACTTTGTTTCATGATATGATTCATCATGAGATTGAAGTCTATGTTGATGACATGATTGCGAAGTCCCAAACGGAGGAGGGGCATCTGGTCAATTTGCTGAACCTTTTTGAGAGGCTTAGGAAGTTCAGGTTGAGGCTGAATCCTAACAAGTGTACTTTCGGAGTACGGCCCGGAAAGTTACGGGGTTTATCGTGAGTGAAAGAGGCATCGAGGTTGATCCTGCGAAGATTAAATCCATACAAGAAATGCCAACGCCAAAAACAGAAAAAGAAGTTCGTGGTTTCCTGGGCAGAATAAACTACATTGCAAGGTTTATTTCTCAGCTCACGGCCACGTGTGAACCGATGTTCAAACTACTAAAGAAAGATCAGGCAATTATCTGGAACGAGAATTGCCAGAAGGCATTTGATAAGATAAAACAGTATCTACAGGAACCTCCGATCTTGATACCCCCAGTGGCCGGAAGGCCCTTAATCATGTACTTGACAGTTCTTGAGAATAGTATGGGGTGTGTTCTCGGTCAGCACGACGAGACGGGCAGAAAGGAGCATGCCATCTATTATTTGAGTAAAAAGTTCACAGATTGTGAATCTCGTTACTCGATGCTAGAGAAAACATGTTGTGCACTAGCCTGGGCTGCCAAACGTTTGCGACAGTACATGCTCAACCACACAACCATGCTAATTTTGAAGATGGATCCGATCAAGTACGTCTTCGAGAAGCAAGCGCTTTCGGGCAGGATTGCCAGATGGCAAATGGTGTTGACGGAATATGACATTCAGTACGTTTCCCAGAAGGCCATCAAGGGAAGCGTATTGTCTGATTACCTTGCCGAACAGCCGATAAAAGATTACCAGCCGATGAAATTTGAATTCCCTGATGAGGATATCATGTTTCTCAAAGCGAAGGATTGCGATGAACCGTTGCCCGACGAGGGGCCAAATAGGAAATCCCAGTGGAAATTGAAATTTGACGGGGCGGTTAATTCTTACGGAAGTGGCATTGGGGCGATCATCACGACTCCCCACGGATCCCATATCCCGTTCACTGCGAGACTGACGTTTCCGGTCACCAATAATGAAGCGGAGTACGAAGCATGCATCATGGGTCTAGAAGAAGCAATTGATTTGAGAATCAAGAACCTAGACGTATATGGTGACTCGGCGCTTGTGATTAACCAGATTAAAGGGGAGTGGGAGACTCGCCAATCGAATTTGGTGCCGTACATGAATTATGCCAGAAGGCTGCTTCCGTTCTTTGATCGAGTGGAACTCCATCATGTGCCCAGGGCTGAAAATCAGATGGCTGATACCTTAGCCACGTTGGCTTCGATGTATAAAGTCAATTTTTGGAATGAAGCTCCAAGAATTGTCCTTTCTCGTCTTGATAGACCTGCATTCGTCTTTGCGATCGAGGAAGCCGCCGACGGCAAGCCATGGTTCCATGACATCCAGACCTTCCTTATGACTAAGGAGTATCCTGCGGGAGCGTCAACCCAGGATAAGAAGACTCTGAGGAGGCTGTCTGGAAATTTCTATCTCAATCCTGATGGAGTTTTGTATAAGAGAAACCATGATCTCGTGCTACTCAGATGTGTAGATGAGAAAGAAGCGAGTATGCTCATGGAAGAAGTCCATGGAGGCACATTTGGTACGCATGCCGGCAGACATGCTATGACGAGAAAGATCCTGAGAGCAGGATATTACTGGCTGACGATGGAGTCGGATTGCTTTAAATTCGCGAAGAGATGTCATAAATGCCAGATTTATGCTGATAAAGTTCATGTGCCGCCGTTCCCGTTGAATGTCATGTCCTCCCCGTGGCCGTTCTCCATGTGGGGCATCGACATGATAGGCAAGATCGAGCCCACTGCATCTAACGGTCATCGCTTCATTCTAGTAGCTATCGACTACTTCACCAAGTGGGTGGAGGCAGCCTCGTATGCTAACGTGACCAAGCAGGTGGTGGCTAAATTCATAAAGAGGGACATCATCTGCCGTTACGGAATTCCCGAGCGGATCATTACCGATAATGGTTCGAATCTGAATAACAAGATGATGAAGGAGCTGTGCCAGAGTTTCAAGATTGGACACCACAACTCATCTCCTTACCGGCCGAAGATGAATGGCGCCGTTGAAGAAGCCAATAAGAATATAAAGAAGATTGTTCAGAAGATGGTTGTGACCTATAAAGATTGGCATGAGATGCTGCCATTTGCACTGCACGGTTATCGTACGACGGTACGTACATCAACCGGGGCAACTCCTTTGTCCTTAGTGTACGGTATGGAAGCGGTCCTGCCATTAGAAGTGGAGATCCCTTCTTTGCGAGTTTTGGTTGATGTGAAACTCGACGAGGCAGAATGGATTAAGAACCGACTAAACCAACTCAGCCTGATGGACGAGAAGAGATTAGCATCGATTGCATATGGTTGTCTGTACCAAAGCCGAATGAAGAAAGCTTATGATAAGAAGGTGCGTCCTAGAAGCTTTCAGACGGGTGATCTCGTCCTGAAGAAGATTCTTCCTCCACACTCCGATCACCGGGGCAAGTGGAATCCCAATTACGAAGGTCCGTACGTCGTCAGCAAGGTCTTCTCGGGAGGAGCTTTGTTGTTATCCACGATGGATGGTGAGGATTTTGCATCCCCGGTGAACGCGGACGCAGTTAAAAAATACTTTGCTTAAAAATGACCCGCTGGAAAGAAAAAGAGTATCCAGGCAAAAAGGGGCATCCAGGCAAACCATAAAAAAGGAAAAAGGTTCGGGCAAAAATTAGGGATATAAAGAAAAGAATGTACACCCGCAAAGTCGAAAACCCGGATGGGCGACTTTGGCAAAAAAGGGTATCCCGGTAAATCGAAAACCCGAAAGGGCGATTCAGGCAAAAGTTAGGGATTTGAAAAAGCAAATGACTGCGTTCCGCGTGTGGACTTTCATTGTTTAGTGGTTTGGAGGACCTGAGGGCCGTTTATCTGAATCAATCTCTTCTGAAGCTGAAGCGTCGGAGAAGTATCGAAGTCGAGTGGGTCATAGAGGGATCAACTCATGGTGTTCGTCTACGCCTCATTGCCGACATGTGTATATACTGATGTATATTTATGTTTTTACTTTTTTGTGCAGCTTCCTCATTCCAGGAGCTTGCATCTGTTGTAAAACATTTTTACCCATTCAGGGGTTCGTTATCAATAAAATGTGTACTATTCAGCAATTTTTTTTGTTTGTTTAAGCACTTATCTGTTTTGTTTGTGAAAAAGAACGCCGATGTTTTTGACAAAATGCACATACATAAACTTACTGGCCTAGGCCACTGATTGTTGAAACAATGAATTACTTAAACATTGTCACAAGATGATAACCTTGATAGGTCCCTGTGAGAAGGGTATCTTGTCTGTTTGTTTGTGTTGTTGCAGGTGTAGCATATCCCAGGCAGTGCGCCGTATGCATCCCCAAGCAGGATGATTCCTTCTTCTCCAGCGAAGTTCAGCAGCCTCTCCCCGCAGAGTCTGAACCGGAGATTGTAAAGCATTGATATGTTTCCCCAGGCAGAGAAGATTCTCTCCCCAATCAGATGTATCCTGAAGGAGCGGCATCTCCCCAACTGAGTCAGGCGCCGAAGCGTGTGTTCATCCCCCAGCACCGGGTCACAAGTGCAGGTCACGTAGGAGACTATTCACTGAAGTGTGCAGCAATTGATAGTTCCAGACTGAAGTCTCCGACGGAATTGAGATTCCCCGCAGAGTCGTACTCTCCCCAGCAAGCAGGGTGATTTCTTCTTCCCCCGCCGAGTTTGCAGTTCCCCAAGAGAACCGAGTCCTTGGAGAGCAGTTCGGGCCATGATTGGTTTTCCCCAGTAGAGTGTTGAATAGCTGATGCTGTACTTCCCCACCGGAGTCGTTACCTCCAGGAAGGGTTGGCTGCGAATGCCATGCAGTTTATTTCTGCGATTGACATCGCTTTCCTCAGCAGGTCCAGGTTCTCGTAGAGCTTCGTTTCCCTGCAGCAGTCGACTGAAGTTTGCTTCCCCAGGCGGAGTCCGATTGGGATTGGTGTGACTTCTTCTTCTTGGCAGGATGAGTCCTCCCTCCACCAGAGTAGTTCTTTCTCCTTGATAGGAGGATTCTCCCTTCAACATTTATTTTGCTGACGGGATCGCAGCATGTTGCATGATTGTGTAGCATTTATCGTAAACGCGTAGCATTTCCACCGTGTGGAGCATTGCGTCATTGTCACGGCATATGCATACTAAACATGAGCTAGGTCGTTACTGTTCTTGTTTTGCAGGTGTTCCTCCGCAAAGTAGTTCGCTCAAGATGATTCTTGAATTCTCCCCAGCAAAGTCGTTTGCTCAAGATGATTCTTAAAATCCCCAGTGAAGTCGCCAGAATTGGTTGCTCAAGTTGATGCTTAGAGTCCCCGACAGGGTGTTTGCTCAGGATGATTCCTGAAATCTCCAGCAGAGTTATTGGTTCAGGATGATTCTTGAAGTCCCCACGAAATTATTTGTTCAAGATGATTCTTGATGTCCTCAGCAGGGATGATTCACCTAGAACGATTCCTGGACCCCCGAAGCAGAGTTACTTGATAGTTCTCCAGAATCCCCAGCGGAGATGCGTCATCCCCAGCAGGTTTCCGAACAACGAAGTTGAAATTTCCCTTGAAGACTTGATGATTGAAGTCCAACCGTATTGACGAAGCAGTTCTCTCAGGTGATGCGGAGTGCCCGATGGTAGAAATTAGATATCCCCAATTGGTTCATGATTGACCGAGAATTCTATTCCCGACTTACTGATGAAGTCCGGCTGACGCCCAGAAATTTCTTTGAATGCCCGACAGCATGATTAACTTGATTGTTGACCTGATGAGTCCCGAAGAATCTTGATGCCTGACGGCATGATCGACCGCGTATCACCGGTTACCGTGTGACTAATTCCCCAGGTAGTTGCCGTGCAGCTAATATTTCAGTTTCCGAAGATTTGTCCCCATCAGAGTACCGGGTGGTTGTGCAGTTGGCAAATTTCCGGGTTTGTTGGTATTCAACCGTCTTTTACCTTGATTGTTTGAGAGTCGTTCTCTTCTCACCCAGTCAGGTTCAAGCCGTTTGAATAGGGGCAGCTGTTGCACCCCAAAATTTGACCAACATTTCTTTACCTAGCTTATGTTTCATTTCATTCACATTAGCATTATCATTTGCATTTCATTGACATGTATGCAGGAGATCAAGAGGTATGATTACCAATCAAGGGCTATGCAAGACCTTGAAGGTAGCTAAGAAGGTTGTCCAGGTGCTCAAGGGTTGATATCCTTGTCAGAGAAGTTAAAAGATCCTCAGAGAGAATGGTTGAAGCCAAGAGGGTGTGTCTCCTAACTTGAGAGTTGTGGGAGCTCCTCAGATGATTCTGAAGCCAGGAATATGGACTTGAAGCCTTGAGAGAGCTTATGAGATGTCTTGAAAGCCAACATGAGGCCTAGATAGGTCATTATGCAAGGATAAGAAGACTCAGCCATGAGTGGTGCAGTTAGGGTTTGACTGGGTCAACCCTAGGTCAACTGATGATTTGAGCAAGGTTGAGACCTAATTCAAGAGTCATGTGATCATGGATTGACACATTGAGATTTTATAAGGATGATTCCAAGGTTAACTCATCATGAATGAAGAGTTTGAGAAGTTTCAAGCTAGGGTTTCTAAGGCTTGACAGTGTAAAATCCCCTAGTTTGACCCCTATCTTCAAGGCAGTTTAGCTCAAGATGTGATTGTCATCTCATCTTTCCCCCAACATGAATGTTGTAGAGCTTGTTCTTAGCTTTAATTTGAATACTAGAAGTCCTTGATAGGATTTGTAGAACTCTAGTTATGACTTTGACAAGTTAAAAGTCATCTGAGGTCTGTGGATTTGGGGGCTTGAAAGTTACCCAACTTGCATCAAACGTTTGCCTAAGAAGGATGATTCCTATGGACTTTTGGTCAACATGAATGTTGTTCCTTATCCTATTAGCTTTCTATAGAGTACTAGAAGTCCTTTATAGGATTTGTAGAACTCAAGTTATGGCTTTGACAAGTCAAGGGCATTTTGGTCATTTGGAGATTACATGTCATTTCAAGCATAAGGCCATAACTCCTATTTCCAAGCTTCAAATGGAAAAATGTTCAACATAAAACTTGTTCAAAATGATGTTTTAAGGCTATTAAGGAGGTCATGAGATGTTGGAAATGCTTATAGCTCAAAGTTGCATAAATGACCTAAAATAAGGGCATAAGTTAAATAAACCAAAGTTGGAAATGGATATTTTCAATCTACACATCCAAACCATGGCATGTAAAATATAATTTTGACTCTAGAAAACATTTTAAGAACATTGGTTTAGCCACATTTTTGAGTTGAGGTCTAATTTGTGGACTTGCTTTGAAAAGTGATTACTTACATCATAAGTAACATTTGCAAAACCTAGAATCAAGGCATAACCAAGGCCCTTTGCAAGCTAAACACTTTCAAAATGTCACTAGGGGAGAAATTGGAAGTGAATGAGGTTGGTTTCAAGCTGTTTGCAGCATTATGCATATCATGGCATATGGTTGAAAATCTCATGACATGAGAGATTGAAACTCTCATTAGAAGGATCTAGAGGGTTCTAGATCATCCAAACATCATCTATATATTGAGTAGAGGTGATCCAATGCAGAGGTTGGTGATGATTGAAGGAGAAAGCATAGATTAAGATTGAGATTTCTTGGCTTGCAACTGAATTCGGTTTGATCAATTTCTTCACTTTCCATCCATTTTCTTGATTGCAACTTCTTCCATGGATGCTAGGGATTGAGTTCAGATCATAATCAAGAGGAATTCGTGGCTGAATCGTGTATGAGAAATTGAATTTTTCCACCTGCAACTCACCATCGGGTTTCAAGATTCAGGAGCTTTCAACCAGTTCTATTGCATACAGAAGCAAGGAAAGGATCCATTGATCGTGTCTGGAAGGTTGGAGAGCTTGATTCGAAGGTTTAGTGCATCTGTTCATCCAAGATTTTCAGGTTAGTAACTTTCTTCCTCCAGCATGAATTAGGTAGAATCAAGATGAATTAGGGTGTTAGATGCATTGTAGAACGGTGTAGGAACGATTTCAGACCATTAATTTGAGAATTAGTGACCAACTTAGGGTATTACCATTTTCGGTTGAGAATTGGATATGGTGAATCTTGAGGTTTCAGAGAGAATTAAAGGCATGAATGAATTCGTGAGGGAATTTGGGACATGTTTCATTAAGGGATCGTGGCCTATAGTGGACTCTAGGTTGAACTAGGGTTGTGGAATGGTGACCGGAGCACCACCGGTGGTGGCCGGAGCTGCGCGCGAAGTTCAGACATTCAAAAGGTTGAAGATGACTCTAGAGCCATTGGATGGGGGTTGGACTTTGACTGAAGGCATGATCCAACGACCACGTTTTGATTTCAATTTGTGAAGGAGTTCTGATTATGAAACGCAACGTTTCATTTAATCAGTGGTTTTGGGCTTAGTGGAAAGATTGTTATCCCCACCCCCCTGAAGGCCCAATCCATAGAATGAACTGTGTTTTATTGCTATCTGCACTGTGGGCTTATTATTTTATTATGATTTTCTTTATTTTTTCATTTTGTTCATGGTTCTTGAAAAATTCATAATAAATTGAAAAATGATCCAATTAACCCCATTCTTTTTGCATTTTACTCATGATTGAGTCTAGTATTTTTTAGAGAAAAAATATTTTAGTTCATGCATTTTCTGATTTTAGGGGAATTTTATATTTTAATTGATATTAAAATGGTTATGTTTGATACTTAATTTTGTGGAATTTTGTGTGATCATGTGGTGATGATTTTGATCCTAATTTTTTGTGTGTGATTAGGTTAGACATGTATGCTCCCATAGTATTTTTCTCATATTTTTGTGATGAAAATAGGTGTGCTTTCTAGATTGAGATTTAGGTGCTTCCTTTTAGGGTTTAGATTTAGTACCTTATGGTGTAGAATTTATTTCTAGATCTTATTTGATGATTTGATCTTTGGAATTAATATGGTAGAGTCATGATTGACCTAGGTTCCCCTAGTTATGTTTGTAGGATTTTACAATGGGTTTTAGTATTTTAGTTAGGACTAACTTTAGTACTAGGTTTTAGGTGATCCTAACTTACTAATTCAACTAGATTAACTTCTTTAGTCCCCTTAGATTAGGATTGTTGCTTTGTTTGCCTTTGGTTGAGATTGAAGACAAGTTGAAGACAAGGTAAAGATGCTTGAAGTTGCTTGGAGCATGGAGTTGCTTGTGCCTGAAGGTGCCTGATGAAGATTTAGGAGGTAGGAGACATAGGGAGAGCCTTAGAACTAGAAGGATTTCTTTCTCAAATGTGGAAAACATCTTGTGCTTCCATTCCTCCCAATGAATAAAAGTCCTTCTAAGATAATCACATCTCTCCTTTGGAGGGATGAGTGGCTTTATCTGGGAAGTAGAACTTTGAAGGAACCAGTCTCTCATAATGATGAACCCTTACAGGCTTCCTTTGGTTGTCAATAAGCTGTTTATCATTTCCACTCATTCTGTTAAATCAATGGTCTTATGGTTTGAGTATCTTGAAAGATGTTGGGCTTGAGTTTGAAGATGAGGGCTTCATTGCAGAGTGCGGAAGAGGATGATTCCTTGAGCATTGCCATTGCAGCTGAAGCTTGAAGAGCAAGAAGAACAAGTTGATACTTGAAGATCCAATGGATATTGAGTGAAGAGCTGAGGCTTAGAAGAATTGAAGGATGAAGTTGACACTTCCAGGTGATTGAGGATTACTCTGAGAAGCTGAAGCTTGTAGGAGAAGAAGACCAAGTTGATACTGGTAAAGCAAAGAGAGCTGAAGCTTGAAGACTAAGGTGACACTTATGAAGAGGATTCAATTGAGATTGAGTGTAGAGCTGAGGTTTGAGGAATAAAAGATAAGTTGACACTTGCACTGATGCATTGAGAGCCTGAAGGAATCAAGTTGATACTTGCAGTTAGAAGTGAAGCCTGAAGCTGGAATTGACTGGAGAGCTGAAACTTGGAGAGGAGGATAAGTTGAAACTTATGCTTATGAATTGAAACCTTGGAAAGGCAAGTTGATACTTGGCATGGAGGATGATAGCCTTGAAGGGTGGTTGAAGTCTGAAGACTGGTTTGCTGTCAGAAGAGCTGAAGCTTGGAATTGGAAGAGGGTGTTGTGGATCTGCTTTCTTTCTTGTCTGTTTCTTTTCTGTGTTGATGTGCCTTGTTTGACTTGCTTGATGCATTAGAATAAGTTCATATCTAGACTGACTTTAAGCTTGGAGCATGATTGCACTAGAGGTTGAGTTGCTCCCTCTGCTTGTATTGTTACTGTATGGCTTTGCTTGCGGGTATTCGGTAGAGCCCAACTCCCTTGCCCATGTGGTTTGTGTTTGCTTGATAGCATTTTGTTTCCTGTATGATTGCAGTTTATTCTATTCCGCTTGACAACATGTTATTTCCTGTATGATTGCAGTTATTCATATCTGGCTTGAGGTTGAGATGAGCTTGTGGAGGCTGCTGCCCTACACACATTTCCTCCCTCACTTGCATTGCATGCATTTCACATATGTTTACTGTTTACTGTTTACTGGTTGAGCTGATGTTTTATCTGTTTCTGTTCATCATTGATATGATCCCTTAGGAATCTTAGTTCCTTTGATAAGGAAGTGATGATAGAACTTTAGGATGAAACCTATGCATGATAACTTCTAGGAGTTCCCTGTTTCAACTTCAACCATAGGATGAATCCATGGCATGACAACAGTAGGACTTGATAGTCTCCCTTTAGTTGAGCCTATTTTCTTCTCATCTCAAAACAGCTTAAGATACAGTAATCATGAATGATTTCTTTCGTACGTTACGAGCCTTAAGCTATCTGAGAAAGGATTGTTGGAGAGATTCTTTTCAACAGTCTGGATGTTTAGTATGGCACCCTTTGGGCGACATGCGACGCATTCACTCTCGGGTCATAGTCTTTAGTGCGATTGAAATTGCAAACAACAATAAAAAACACTTCTTTCGTAAAAGATAGAAAACAAACTTCAAACCTTTTTACCCCGTGGGCCCATAATTCGAAGGAAAGCTTTTCTAAAGAAAAGAGTGTCGTTAAACTTCAGCGCCACCGCAAACAGGCTTTGTCCCTAACTGCTGGAACTGTTGTTTAACCCTACTCGATAAAACAGATGAATCTGAAATCCCGTAAGCCGTATTATCCCGAACTACGTAAGCTCTGATCTCTCAAGCCTGTTGAGAGTACGTAGGCACAATACTGACGTATTGGCGAGCTACCTTCCCCGTAACCCGTAGTTAGTCGAACTACGTTGACTCTGATTTCTCATTCTCTGATGAGAATACGTAGGCATAAAGCGCGACGCTTTGCCGAGTCATTTTCTTTTCTGTTTAAGCCAACCTTGATAGGTAGATAGATAAACCAACTCGTCCAGTAAACACAACAAGCGTGGATCCCATCGAGTACGATGGACATGAGGGGTGCTAATACCTTCCCCTTGCGTAACTGACTCCCGAACCCAGAAAACGGTTGCGATGACCTTGTCTTATACCTTTTCGTCAGGTTTTTCCGATCGTTTCCTTTCCCGCTCTGAGGGATAAATAACGAAAGGTGGCGACTCTTCTGTTTTGCCGACACCTTATTTTCGCGGAAGCGACAGGGGCAAGTTATTTGGTTCATACAGGTTTGACTTCATCTATAGCACAAGATTGAAGACTCAGTTATACCGTCAGTCAGGGGAAGTTACGTCGAGCTTCTGCGAATCTCTCCAAGAGTTTGAAAACATTGGAGCATTTGGACGCCATGTTTTCTATAAAATCCTCTTGAGATGACTTTTTATCGTGAACCATGTGACTTGGGGCATTTAAGAGTCAAAGAGGGTTGTGACAATTCTGTAACGAATATTTTCAACGCAAGAAAACCCCAGTTGGTGACCTGAGAATTCCCAGTGGGCCGATTAGCTTCACTTCTCCACCGAGGCGGATGTTTATTTCATCCCCATCGAAGTTTTGACTCCAACATATTCAACAACTCTAGGTTCTTAAAGCAAGTGTACATTCTCCAAGCAATGTTTGATCTGTGAAGATTTGGTTTGAGTGCCCTCCGTCCCGAGTTGTTTATTTCATCTTTGTTTTCCTTTGTTCGTTTGTTTTGTCAGCATAGGCATACGCATAGCATATAGATAGTTAACATGGCATATGCATCTTGCATCTCTGTTTTATTTGTTCTGTCACTTTGGTTGTGTTTATCCCTGAGTAATTTGGGTGTGTCTTCTCCTTCAAGTAGTGTTGTCAGCCCTAGGCAGAAAAAGCTCATTGCTTCTATTTCCCCACAGAGTTTGATCCTCGTGGAAGACGGTTGTTTTAGTTAAATCCCATTTGAGTTCACACCTCGATGGTTGGGTCTTGCTTGACACTTTCTCTTCAGTTATTTCCTGAATTGAACTTCGGTCCTTGACAATCACATTGTGGACATCTCCAACTTTTGATTGTGGATTAAGTGTGCACTTATTTCGCACTTAACTCCCCAGGAAGGGTTTTGATGAAGATAACTATTGAAGATGGATATTTCTCCAACAGCGTTATCAGAAGCTTCTCAATAATTTATATTTGTATTGCAACATCCTCTTTATTTGAGCAACTCGTTTTGATCAGGATCTCCTTCGAAACGACAAATGGCAGTCTCTTCAAGGCAATTCGTCCATCCCCAGTGGATTTATTAAGATTACCAACTCATCAAAAGGCATTCTTCCAGAAATCTGTCAGAGAAATGCATCGAAGACATTACAAATATTTCTCTTTATTTGAGAATTTGCACTACAAAGAATACATGCTTTTACAACTACAACAAAGATACTCCTCAGGAATGCATTCCCCAGTGAGTCTATCACACAAGCTTATTTCCATCAAAGGGCATCTCTTCCGAGAAGTTCGATGAAGCTTATTACAACAAATCTCTCTTTATTTGAGAAGACATATTTTGCAATTCAACCGACTTACATCTCTCCTGGAGATCCCTGTTGAAGCTTTATAATCTCTAACACATTCTGTTTTTGGGTTATTACCTTTTCTTAGGCTATCATACATTTGATAGTAGGTAATATACCATTTCTTTTTGGTCAGATACCTTTTCTTAGGCTGCCATATGTTTGGTGGTAGGTCATCTTTCCTTTGGTATTCACCTTTTCTTAGGCTATCATATGTTTGATAGTAGGTAACACACATATTGTGGTCAGACGCCTTGGCTTAGGCTACCATATGTTTGATAGTAGGTGATCTCTCCGTCTTTGGGTTATTACCTTTTCTTAGGCTATCATACATTTGATAGTAGGTAATATACCATTTCTTTTTGGTCAGACACCTTTTCTTAGGCTGCCATATGTTTGGTAGTAGGTGATCTCTCCTTTTGGTTATTACCTTTGCTTAGGCTATCATATGTTTGATAGTAGGTAATATACCGTCTTTTGGTCAGACACCTTTTCTTGGGCTGCCATATGTTTGGTAGTAGGTGATCTCTCCTTTCGGTTATTACCTTTTCTTAGGCTATCATACATTTGATAGTGGGTAATATACCGTTTCTTTTGGGTCAAATACCTTTGCTTAGGCTGCCGAGATTGGTAGTAGGTCATCTTTCCTCTTCATGTTACCTTTGTTTAGGCCATCATATGTTTGATAGTATGTAGCATGCGTTCCTTGTTTTCAACCGGATATCTTTGTTTAGGCCGCCACACGCTGGTAGTGGGCTACTCTTCACTTTCAAGATCGTTTCACTGTCCGAGTTACCGTATTCCCGGTTGGTATTACTATATCTTATCTTCGTTTTGGAGAATCCCCAATGTTGATTTTTGTCTCTCCTCGTGGTGTCTCGTTTGGTTGAGTTTGCTCTCCGCGCGTTGTGTCCGGTCCTTCCCTGTGACATCTTTCCCTCACAGGACCGTCTGTCTTGCATTTCATATCATCGCATATCATGTGCATTCGGTGGCTTCTTAGGGCCAAAGATTTGTGCAATGTTTGTATTTAAGTCCCTCCTATCTCGTCGAGACGAAGATTTCAATCTCCATATCTTCGGATAGAAGTAACTTAAATAGGGGCATCTGTCGCACCCTAATTTTTGACCTTAAGATTCCACCTCCTTGTGTGTTTTCTTACATTTTATCTTTCATTTTTATGTGCGACTAACGAGTATGTGCAGGGTCATTTTTGCCTTAAAGACATTTCTTGCAAATTCTATTGAGCTTACCCTCCGTCAATCAAAAGGACTTGTCAAGACAAAGTTTGTGTTGAGAAATAAGGTCGTAGACCCGTGGTATTTAAAACCTTTTAGCTTACGGGTACAAAAGGATTTGGATTCAAGATTTAAAGATTGTTCATTTGGGCTTTTAACTCAGCATTTGCAATTTGATCAAGTATTTCTTTGAGGTGTGGTGGCCAATGTTTAGTTCACGTTACTCTGAATCCGCTAGGCTGTTTTTTTCCTGTGAATTAATTTGGTTGTCGAGACTTCGGTTTTCCGGCATTTTGGGTTCTTATTCTTTGTGGATCCGGCGTGGTTAGTATGAAGTAGTTAACTAATATATGGATGTGGTTACAAACACATGGGAGATAGAAAACAACTGGAAATAATGATGACAGGATTTACAATCCAAAGCGTTAATATAACAAAAGCAAGACAGATTTGCTAGATTTGATGCTATTAAATAGCGCCTGCTATAGGATTAATAAAAAGGTACAACAATGCTCCATGTTTCAACTTTGTTTAAAGATGTTACATTACCAGCTCCTTTCAAATTCAAGGCAATTTATGGTTATCACAAGAATCAAAGTAGACAAATTACTACGACAGTAGGAACACTGTGGCCGACAGAATTTGATTAACCGGCCAAACTGCTTAATTACGAGTACAAAGTTATCGTGACCAACATGCTGAGAAGTTCGACCGAAGTTACATGTAGCCAAAGAACAAGCACCGCTTTCCAGAGTCTGTTGTGCAAATTGAAATAGTGTTGGCACCGGCGGCATTGCTGATACTTCTGATGATTAAAGGGTTTAGACACCAACTGGCCTTGACAAAACTTTATTTGATTTTAGGAATTCGGCAGTGAATCGACGACACCATCAGCAGGATCTTCCACTGATCTTTAAGATTTGTTTGCTAACAACTTAGCTATTACACTAGTGATGAGATAGTTCATTGTCCCTCGCACCAACCTGTCAAAATTAATAGCAATGTTCAGAGAAGGTTACACACGGAGAATTCCATCCGGTAGATGACAGAGTGCTCCGTAAATTACCAAGTTACGCGGTAACGTCGCCCATCCGCGGCATCCCGTCTACCTCCTAGAACTGTCAAACCTGCTTAACCAAAGAGAGGCTACAAGTCATTGATTCATCAGTTAGGCCAATACTTCTGAACAAACTGCAAAACAAGATAAAGACAAGATTTGTAATACCTAAATCGATCCTCGTCTGTCCACATCCCTCGTATGCACAGGCAGTTGAGTGGCCGGAAATTGGATACCGACTGCGGACATGACTTAAGGATTAAGCCTCCAAGCACCGATGTTTCGTCTTTCTCTATAACTTCAAACCATTCTCACCATGAAGTAGGTCTTGCAAATCGAGAAACGTCCGGCAACACAAAATGTAGCCCTGTGGAGGAGATACCTCAAGTTCTGCATGAATATCAAGCTTTAAAAAACATAACACCAAATTTAATTCAAGCTTCTCCTAATTCAACTCTTGTTGAGGAAGAAAAGCTAGAAAAGGATGATAATAGTAGAGGAAACAATGCTTACAGCTCAGAACTTTTAAGCCACACAACTGGTGTTCAACCTGATGACAGTTTAGTGACATCTGTTCCAGATACTGGGGATTCTATTTCATATGAAAATTTTGAAGACCGTTCAGATATTGCAGGGAGTGTCTCAAATACAGAAATGTCGGCTAGGACTCCAGGGTCATCATGTCATGAGAATCTTGATGTGCAGAGTTATGACGTTGATGACCTGAATGCCTCGGTTATTGCCAAATGTTCTACAATCACAGAATCAGAAATCGAAATGGAAGATATTGATCTGGCATCAAAGCGCGCCCTCCATGACCTACATAATTGAACAACAACATCAATCAAAGCGCCAACAATTTCGCCGGTAATATTGATTCCAGACGCGCTTTCAGATCAGCTGTACAAGTCACCTGCAACATATAATCAAATGCCGTTAATGTGAATAACAGTTCAAGAATAAAGAGATTAATTAAGTTTTGTTTCAGCCCTCAGCTCAACTCATCATAGGGCGGGAATTCGAGTGGCCGGGAGGACAACAACTAAAGCCGTCATCAACTCCTTACCGAACATCGAGAGAATCAAAGTCTATGCAAATAAATAACTGATCTCAGAACAGATCTCAACATAGTTCACAAACATCAAGACTACGCAAAAGCACAAGAAACATCAAGGCTACGACTGCATTTGCAAGCCATCAGTTCAGATAAATCATCATCACAGCAGCACTTTTCAAATCCCTCATAGGCTCAGACACAAAGTCATCATCGCCTTCGAACCTTTCTCGGCAAACGACGCGGAACCGGCATCCTGAAAGAAGAAGAGGAAACATGTCAGCTGCAAACAACAACAGGCAAACTTTTACAAGCGACAACAACAGGTATTTTAGCACTCGCAAGCAACAGCGCCAAACCCGTGTTTCATCAAACAGCGGTAACAGCAGTATGCCCCAAAAGTACAACAAGCATCAATGGTTTATCACATGCAAGCAATCGACCATAAATAGCCTCCACCAGAATTCGAAGGTATCACCAAATCAAGCATTAACTCCACATTCCTAACGCAGATCCAATTGGAAGCTCGAAATAGGATGAAGGAGGTTCCAACCCTCAGAACTTCATAGTTCATCATCGGGCATGGAACTCGAGCGGCCGAAAGGGCAACACAATCGTCACCAACTTCCTACCCAGCTCAGAGATAACTCAAAAAGACTCAGACCACAACAATAAAAACAAAGGCAACCACATCAAACCCCTCAATTCAGACTAAACATCGTCATCGCCGTATCAAGTCCTCCCTCAGCAACATAAGATCAAGCAAACACCCGAACTCGGATACGACATCCTCTGCAAAGAAGAAGAAAGGAGGTGTTAGCACAATTTCAGAATGGAAAATTCCTTTTTTAACAACAAAAGTCAACAAAACCAACACCAGTACAGATACGGTCCCACATATGACAAATCAACATGAAAAGAAACAAAGAATAATACATCGGGCAGTAAAGGCAATCAGTTCATAGCAGGGCAAGGACCTTAACTTCTCAACGGAATCCTCTTTCATCAAAGTAGAATTTAAACCTCTTAACTCCCCAGGACAACCATTTATTGAAGAATATAACTCCTGCGGACACAATCACAAAGGACTGGTAAGAAATTGACAAAATCAATTACTTTCCAAAACCTGATGCAGACATGTTCATTACGAATTTGGAAACAAATTCATGAGGAATCAAAGCGGAGAAGAAGCTGTAGAGCTATAAAAGGGACATTCGATAGTTCACACAAAAAGGACATACACAATCCCAAACTCACAACCTAGGCGGAATCCCTACACACAGAGAAACCCTAAAATTTCACAAAAAATCCACAGAACATTGAACCCCAATTTCTACCGAATCCCTAAATCAAAACCATAAAACAAATTCACGAAAACACATAGAAGTTCAAAAAGCCTAAATCATGAACAGCAAAAAGACTTATCTCGTGGGTTTCCGTCAAGACGCCGCCGCAGAAAAGCCTCTATCCGCGTCAAAGCCAACCGCCGTCGTTCGCCCTCCTCCAAAATGGTGGACATTTACACTTTCACATCTGTTTTTCCTATCTTTTGTCGCACTTTATGTTGTTTTCTTTTGCAGTGATGTTCGTAAGATTTATGTTTGCCACGAGGTGAGGAGAAGAAGGTGGAAGAAAATGAGAGAAGGAGATCGGTGATAAAATTAAAGGAGGAAAAGGAAGGCGCGAGACGGTGGTGAACGAAGAGAAGCAAATCGTGAGAATGGAGAGTGGAGACGAAGAAGCCAGACGGAAAGGGGGAAAACGGCGAAAGGGGAGGGTTCTCCGATTTGGGGTCTTAGGGTTTTTTTCTCTGTTCTTTGTGTTTTTATGTAATGATCATGTATAAACACACACACACTGATTACACTGCACCCTCACACAGGAGCCATAGGATCTCCAACGGATCCTATTGTGCGATCCACACCGCGAGCCCATCGTATACCCTCATAACCCCGCACGCGCACAATTGCGCGCCTCACCTAATTATTTCTTTAATATGCCCTAAATCTACCTTAATTATCCCTTTAATCCACTAACTAATTAATTAACTGATAATATAATCATTATCCCTTTTTTTAATTAATTAATTAACTAATTATATTCTCACCAGCTTTTTTTATTAAAATAACTTAATCTCTTAAATTAACCTTAATCAACCTTTTAAAATTAAGCCAATAAATCCTTTTATAAATAAGAAACATTGGGTCTATTTGTTCTTTTTTCTTACAACTTTTTAAAAAATAATTTTTAAATAGATTATAATAAACTTCTTTTTAATCGAATTTAACTGTTAGCCTTTTATAATTAAAAGTCCATCTTATTTAATAAACCTTTATAATGTAATAAAAACATTTCATAGTTAATAATAATAAAATTATTTTATTCACTTCACAACAAAACTATTTTTTTAACAGAAAAAATCATTTTCATAACATATAACTAAACCTTTTAATATTAGAAAGCTCCTTTTAATATTAGTAAAATGTCTATTATCACATAGAAGTAAATTAATTTCTATGTGATAATAGACATTTTACTAAAACAAATCTAATGCAACTTCCTTCTTAAAATTAATCCAACACTTTTCTTAAAGCCAAATATCATCAAAGATAATATATTTTCTCAAACCGCCTAAAATTAATCAAACTTTTCCTAAAATCTAATTCGCCCTAAATCAATGTGACTCCTCTCTATAAAATCAATCCTACAAATTCAATTATGCACGCTCACCTTTCGTTCACGTATTCACTCACCTTCACATACTTAGCGCTTTCATGCGTGTGTATGGCTTTACTTTCTGCAATTTACCTTCCGTAATTTAACATTATCGTATTTACTATTCTCGCATCGCATTCCGTCTAAAGGAAATACCTATACATGAGTCAACACTTGTGTGTAGTACACATCATTTGCATCATACTCCCCCCGATCCTTGATCCCATTCAAGTCGATCACTTAAGATAGATCCTACCCCATAGGAGGACCTTTGTCTTTACTTTACAACATAGAAAAACAAAAACAACACTACAAATTATTCAAACAATAGAGAAACAGATGTTAATCATCTTAAGCGAGATAGAATCTCCACCCCACATCAATATAATCAATACCGTAGGGACTTTGCCTTAAGAGAGATAGAGGCGTATTCGTCGATCTATATCCGAGTACTTGAGCCCTTCTCTTAAGACGATGCAAAGACTATTTTCCTACAGCTTGTGGCGGTTAAATCTCCCTTAAAATTACAACTCGTCTTTTCTCCTAAAATCAATCAATTAACTACCCTAAACCTGTAGGAACTTTGATCACAGTCAAAGAACTCCTCTAACCCTTTAGGGGAACTACAGATACTCTGATTCCACTCCCGTAAGGATATGTAGGCATAAGATGCGACATCTTATCGAGTATACTTAGAAATAAACCCCTAGGTCTTTCAACCATTAAGCAGATAAACACTTAGCAATAAACAATATAAAACAAGAGGTTCCTGTAGAGTACTACAGAAACTTAGGATGCTAGTACCTTCCCTAAGTTTAACCGACCCCCGAACCTAAAACTCTCTAGCTTGCATTTTCATTGCATTGTGGGAATTTTGATCTTTATCCCTTCCTTTGGACAAATCAAAGTTCGGTTGCAAATGAATTAGATTCAAACTAATCAATAGTTTGGTATCCAAATTTCACCGCGACAAACAACAACGCTAAGAGATTCGGGGATCGGGGGTTGGTTATGCATAGGGTAGGTATTTCACATCCTAAGCATCTGTAGTACTCTACAGGGACCTTTTGTTTGCTTGTATGCTAAGTTGGTAAATGTTTGCTAAGATTTGGGTTGGGTAAAAGGTATAGGTTAAGACCTAAGGATAGTTTCTAAGTTTGCTCGCAAAGACATCGCATCCTCTGCCTACGTATCCTAACTAGGATAGAATTAGAGCAATCGTAGTTCACCTTACTAGGGTTGAAGAACACTTGATTATGATCAAGGTTCAAAGGGGAACAAACATTTCAATACTTGTGTAGAGTTTACCAAAACTCTCTAGATCTATGTTGAACACTCAAGAAAGGGGAGTAAGTAATCATTTCCATGATTCATACATAGAGTTAACCAAACTCTATCCTAAAGTTCTACGTTGTGAGACCAAATAGTTCTATCCAGACCAAAAGGTGGGAGAAAGGGGGAAGGTTGCTCGTCAAGATATCGCATCTTGTGCCTACGTATTCTCATTGTCCAATGAGAAATCAGAGCGGTCGTAGTTCAGGGCTCGAACTACAGAATAAGGATAAGTTGGTTCTTTCCAGACCAAAAGAGGGAGAAGGTTCTATCCATACCTATGAGTTTTAATCCTATTGGTTCTATCCAGACCAAAAGGGGGAGAAGGTTCAATCCAGACCTATGAGGTTATCCTATTGGTTCTATCCAGACCAAAAGGGGGGGAAAGGTTCTATCTAGACCTATGAGTTAAAATCCTATTGGTTCTATCTAGACTAAAAGGGGAGAAGGTTCTATCCAGACCTATGAGTTAATGAGCTATCTATGACCCAAGGGTCAATAGAGAGACTTTCCTTTGGAAAGGAAAAGAAGAGGCAACTGGGATGAGAACTAAAGAGTTCCATCACTTGGGGAAATAAACTTAACAAAGCAGTAATCATAAAGCAAGAGGAATAAGATTACAATCAAGTAAGCATGCATATTACAATAAACAGATACTTCAAACACCAATGGTTACAACCGGTAATCAAATATCTTAACAAAGATAGAAGCATAGTCTTAACAAAGATTGAAACATGATAAAGGTAACAACCATGTAAACAAATCACAATTTGAAAGTAAACACGTTATAAACTCAAGATGAATCAAGTGTAACAACAATATGTATTTGATAACAATCAAACACAAATAAATTAGTTTAACCTCATAATTTAGGAGGAAATAAATGGTATTGTAAATACAAACAATTTGAGATTTTTGAGATTCTTAAGGAATGAGAGGAGAATGAGAGCTATGGTTTCTCTAGTTTCTTGAGATTGCTCTGGTGTCTAAACTCATAGAAGAGGCCTCTATTTATAGCCAAACAAGAGTGAGGGCAGCCTTGGTCTTTTACCACTTTTGGAGGGAGTTTCATGAGATTTTTCAAATGAATCTTACCAAATCTTCTCCTATCAGCTCCATAGTTCAAAGAAGATCAAAAAACTCAAGTGGAGATGGACATGAAGTGACTGAGATGATCTATGAAGGTAGGGTGAGCCAGCTGCAAAAGTTCTAGCATGAAAAGTTTCTCTCTCCTTCTTACATTTGAATATAATAATGCCAAGTTGCAACAACTTGCTATGTTCACTAAACCATCCTTTTTTCTGGTTTTCTCTCCATCCATACCTCACATTATCAATTTAAATCAAGATCCAAGGGCTGAAAATGGCTCAAGTTGTGAAAATCCAAATTTGAGAATTCTTGACAAAGTGGTTTCAAGTGTGACAGGCCCAACTTCTATGGTGCATAACTTCCTGCTCAAACATGCTATTGAGGATTTCTACCACAATTTGTAAAGCCCTTAAGTAGCTCTATAACTTTCATGTTTTGGGAATTTCCAAATTCAAGAAGGAACTAGGTTGAAAAACCCTTCAAAGTTGCTGAAAAAATTACTTAAAAGTGCTAAATAACTTAGAATTTTTCTAAGTTATTTCCCCCTCAAAAATGAATTTTGCTATAACTCCAATTCTATGCCTTTTTTGATCATGAAACACTTTGATGCTTTTGTAGGGTTTGTCAAGAGCTTTCCAATGAGCTTTGAACCACTTCATTTGGATGTGTGGTTGAGGAGTTATGGTCTTGCCCCTTTTGAAACCCTAATTCCCGATTTTTGCAATTACTTCTTAACCCTTGATTCAATGGTCATGAAATTTTATGGGGAGGTGTAATATGACATAAGGAACATTTTTGATTCACACCTTGAAGTCAAATTCCTTATTGTTAAAGAGTTGACTTTTCGGTCAACCGTTCGATCAATCGGTGAGTACCGAGTCGACTGTTGATGATCCGGACATCCTGAGGGCTTGAAACTATTTGGATGGACTTTAATAAGCCATAGAAACTTAATAGACCAAAATCCCACCATTGAAACACTCTTTAAACCAAAAGTCAAGCTACAGTTGACTTTTTCTCGTCGAAAACCCTAATCGGGTACCTTAAATTGCATTGTTCTCAATCCCCGGGTGACCACATCAAATTGAATCCATACTTGATCCAATGTTGTATTCTTGATGATGTGGAGACTTATTTGAAGTTGAATCAATCCAATACATTGATTGATCAGACCACTGAAATCCCGATTTTGTCGGTACAGAACCCTAATTCATCTGCATCTTAACAAAGATAAACTTGAAATTGGTTAAGGTTAGTTAATCAAGTGAATATGATCCTAAAATGATGATGAGGATCTAAGGGATCAAAATTTGGGGTGCAACACATGCAGATGCCACAACAGAGGTCATGACGTTGGTCATGACATTGGGACAATTTAAAGAAATTTAAATTGGTCATGGTCTGTCCTCGTCCTTGTTGAGCAGAGATCAATGTTCTTGGGACACATGAGATCTGCATACCAGAATTTCACTTGTCCCAATTTTATTTATGAAAATATCCCCATTTTATTTATTTTAGAAAAAAAATTGTTATATAATTATTTTTACATTTATAAAGAAACCCTTAATTCTTATCCCTTATTCTTAGTCTTATATTTATACTCTTGGATCCAAGAGTTTGATCCCAAATTTTTTATCCCAATTTTATCCCTAATTAACCCTTGATTAATACCAATATTACCCCTAAGAAAAATTCTTAAATAAAAAATATTTAAATTTCAATCAAACCCTTTTATTCCTAATAAGTTAAGGGTAATGCTAACTTGTGCCCCAAGGGCACAAGTTAAGAGATCAATATAAAAAATAATTCTTGGAAATTGTGTAATAAATATAATATAGCCTTGCAATTAATGATTTTATTGTTTTTTCCATACATATTTTCTATTTGTGGGTTTTTTAATATGTGCTCCAAGGGCACAAGTTAGGATTACCCATAAGTTAATTATGAAAATTAATTAAATAAATTTTATTAGTTAATCAAGTTAAACCCCAATTATTTAATTATTAAAATAAATAAATTAAAAAAAACAAACCCCAAATATTTAATCATTATAATAAATCCACATTTATTAATTATAAAAATAAATAAATCATAATTAGAAATCAACCCAAATTTATTAATTATAAATATTATAATAACCCTAAATTATAAATTAAATCCAAATAAACTTTAATTTATTATAATAAACTCTAAATTATAAATTATACCTCATATTTATAAATAAAGCTGCATTTATTATGATAGAAAACAAATTTTAACAACCCAAAATTATAAATTAAACCCAATTTTATTGATTATAAAAAAATAAAAAAATTATAATAAACTCAAAATTATAAATTAAATCCAAATATGTTAACCCTAAATGTATATAATCTATTAATCCTTAAATTATTACTATCAATAAAAATATTTAAATAATTCAATTTTCAACCCTAATATTTGACACCCTTAAGTATATGCATATTAATCTCTTAATCCCTAATCCAAATTAATTAAAATATCTTGACTAATTAATTTAATTCATAATACTAATGATTGTTATCTCTAATTATTTATTAAACCCTACCCTAATTAAAAAATATGGTAGCAGCCGCCCCCTAAGGCCTAGGCCCAATAATTAGAAAATCTAAAAACCTAACACAAGGAGCAGTCGCCCCGTTGTTTTCATTTTTCCTCCCTTTTATTTGACTAATCAATACAGGCCTGACACATGGATATTTGGAGTAAATAAAAAAAATAAAAAATAATGTGGGAATTTTTCACTCTCTTACCACCTTTTTGAATATAAAATACCAAATACTCATCCTTTTTAAAATAAATACTAAGCATAATTAGGAGTCGTATATTGTGAAATGTATCTGTTATGGTTTTATTCATTGTTGTTTGTGAGCCACTCTTGTATCACCTTGATACTAAGGCTGGACTATTTTGTTGAGTTGTAACTGTGAATCACTCATAAGCATTTAAGCAAGAATGCATTATGTTTCTTAGAGTGTGTCTCCCTTCTTTGACTATTTTCATTATCTTTACTGTTCTGAAGATTGGGTGCTTAAAGTTCTCAAGATAAGGTTCTAGTCGATGGTTTGATGCATAACTTATTATCTATTGGCCAACTTAGTGACAATGGTTATGATATCATTTTTAATCAAAAGTTCTGTAAGGTTGTTAGTCAGAAGGACGGCTCAATCCTTTTTAATGGAAAGAGTAAAAACAACATTTACAAGACTAGACTTCCCGATCTTAAGGAACATAATGTTAAATGCTTAATGTTTGTTAATAAGGAGCAATGAATATGGCATAGACATTTGGGCTATGTTAGCATGAGAAAGATTTCTCAGCTAAATAAGCTTGAATTAGTCAGGGGCTTACCAAATATGAAGTTTTCTTCATATGCTCTTTGTGAAGCATGTCAAAAAGGAAAGTTCTCCAAAACTTCCTTCAAAGCAAAAAAATGTTGTTTCTACTTCTAGACCGTTAGAACTTCTACACATTGATTTGTTTGGACCAGTGAAAACTACCTCAATAGTGGAAAGAAGTATGGATTAGTTATTGTTGATGACTATAGTCGTTGGACATGGGTAAAATTCTTGAAACACAAGGATGAGTCACATTCTGTGTTTTCTACCTTTTGCTCACAAATGCAAATTGAAAAAGATTGCAAAATTGTCAGAGTAAGAAGTGATCATGGTGGAGAATTTGAGAACAGATACTTTAAGAATCCTTTTGATTCCCATGGAATTTCCCATGATTTCTCCTGTCCCAAAACTCCACAACAGAATGGAGTAGTGGAAAGGAAGAATAGGACTTTGCGAGAAATGACTCGTACCATGATCCAAGAAACTGACATGGCTAAGCACTTCTGAGAAGAGGCAGTAAATACAACATGTTATATTCAGACCAGGATCTCTATCAGACCTATTATGGGTAAGACTCCTTATGAACTGTGGAAGAATAGAAAACCCAACATTTCATATTTTCATCCTTTTGGTTATATATGTTTTATGTTGAACACTAAAGAGAATCTTGGCAAGTTTGACTCCAAATCTCAAAAGTTTTTATTGTTAGGATACTCTACACGCTCTAAAGGCTACAAAATCTATAACACAGAAACACGAATTGTTGAGGAATAAATTCATATTAGATTTGATGATAAGTTTGACCCTGAAAAGTCAAAGCTAGTTGAAAAGTTTACAGATTTGAAGATTACCTTATCATAATCCAAGGAGGAAGATTCTAATGAAGCAGACAAAGATGCAGAAATTACGGAATCAAACACAATCTCACCAGAAACAGCAAATATCCAACTCATCAGAAGAAAAAAAAACTAAGGACTTCTCATTCTAAAGAATTTATTTTGGGAGACAAAGTTGATCCAGTCAGAACTTGTTCAACATTCAAACCTTTTGAAGAAACTCTTCTGGGTTTAGTGTCACTGATAGAGCCAACAACAATTGATGAAGCTCTTCAAGAGAATGAGTGGATTCTAGCTATGCAAGAAGAACTCAATTAATTCACCAAGAACAATGTTTGGGATCTTGTTTAGAAACCTAAAGGTGTCCATGTCATTGGAACAAAGTAGGTATTCAGAAACAAGCTTGATGAGAAAGGTGAGATCGTGAGAAACAAAGCATGATTGGTAGCACAAGTTTATAGTCAGCAAGAAGGGATAGACTATAGCAAAACCTTTGCACCAGTTGGTAGGTTAGAATCTATTCGCTTATTAGTTTCTTTTGTTTTTAATCATAACATCATTATTTATCAGATGGATGTAAAAAGTGCATTTTTAAATGGGTACATTTTCAGAAAAAGTGTATGTGCACCAACCTCCTGGTTTCAAAAGTTCTGAAAACCCAAATTTTGTTTTCAAACTTAAAATTTTTTTATATGGTCTGAAACAGGCTCCTAGAGCTTGGTATGAAAGGCTAAGTAACTTTCTTTTGGAAAATGACTTTACCAGAGGAAAAATGGATACAACACTCTTTTGCAAAACCTTTAAAAATGACATTCTGGTTGTGAAAATTTGTATTGATGATATTATATTTGGTTATGCTAATACTTCCTTGTGCAAGGATTTTTCTAATTTAATGCAGACAGAATTTGAAATGAGTCTAATGGGAGAACTCAGATTCTTTCTAGGAATTCAGATTGATCAACGTCCAGAAGGAACGTACATTCATCAGAGCAAGTATGCAAGAGAACTTCTGAAAAAGTTTAATATATCAGATAGTAAACTTGAAAAGACTCTTATGCATCCTACATGCATTCTGGAGAAAGAAGAAGTAAGTAAAAAGGTTTGTCAGAAGCTCTATTGTGGTATGATAAGCTCCCTTTTGTATCTAACTGCTTCTCGTCCAGATATTATGTTCAGTGTATGTCTCTGTGCTCGTTTTCAATCAGATCCAAGGGAAATTCACTTAATAACTATTAGGATAATCCTAAGGTATCTAAAAGGAACAACTAAACTTGGCTTGATGTATAAGAAAACATCATAGTACAAGCTTTCTGGTTATTGCGATGCAGATTATGCCAGAGACAAATTAGAAAGGAAAAGTACTTATGGAAACTGTCAATTTCTAGGTAGAAACCTCGTCCCATGGGCTAGTAAAAGACAATCAACCATTGCACTACCTATTGCAGAAGCAGAATATATCTCAGCGTCACTGTGCAGTACTCGGATACTCTAGATGAAAAGTCAATTAGAAGATTTTCAGATACATGAGAGTAACATTCATATCTTCTGTGATAATACTTCTTCTATTTTCTTAACCAAAAATCCTATCTTGTATTCTAGGGCTAAACATATTGAAATAAAACATCACTTTTTAAGTGACTATGTTCAGAAGGGTGTTTTTCAATTAATAGTTTTGAATACAAATCACCAGTGGGCTGATATTTTAACAAAACCCCTTGCTGATGATAGATTCGTATTCATTCTGAAAAGTCTATTTATAAAACCTTGTCCAGAATGAGTAGATGAAAATTTTGATGTGTCAAGTCACTAGAACTTCTGAGATAAGATTCTGACGATTAAGCAGATTATTTCTCTTTTATTTAATGATCTTCTGATTGATGATACTTTTATATGTTACAAGATGTCTTAGTCAAAAACTTGTATAGTCAGATACCTCTTGGTATTCTTGACTTTGGGGACATCAAACATGTTCTTTTGGACAGACGGCTATGATTTTCTTGTGACACTTGTCCAAAATCAAATCATATCTTACTGTTGAAGAGACACCTCAAGCGGTGTGATTTCGTGAGACTAGGTTTTAAATAATTATTTCTTATCTCCCTATTACTGTCATTATAATGGTTCAACGCATTGGGTATAGTAAAATTCTTGAGAACATACTAAATCTTTACGCCTTCCCTTATTACTGTGCATTCATTAAGATGTTTTTAAGATAGAATGTTCCTATCTAAGCATTTCCATCTCAACTATTATTCCTTGTCAGATTTTTTCCTTCCACTTTTAAGTATACACTTAATTCGTCTTTATTGACTGATGTCAAGAGTTGAATAATGTATACCTAATCAGTGATCTCTTGGAAACTGCTACACTCCTATCCCATTCCTTGATAAATTTGTCTCTCTCTGCTTTTATTCCACGTCATTTGTCTTGGAAAATGATGGATTTTTATTTCAGATTCATCTTAACCTAACTGCTTTTATTGTTGATACATTTCTTATCCACATATATATATATATATATATATATATATATATATATATATATATATATATATATATATATATATATATATATATATATATATATATATATATATATATATATATATATATATATATATATATATATATATATATATATATATATATATATATATATATATATATATATATATATATATATATATATATATATATATATATATATATATATATATATATATATATATATATATATATATATATATATATATATATATATATATATATATATATATATATATATATATATATATATATATATATATATATATATATATATATATATCATACTCCTCCTCATTTCTTTTCATCTGTCCTTCAACTTGTTTTTCTTTCCCTCCCGTTTTCTTCTCTTTCTCTTCCACCATGTCATCTAAAACCATCAAGGGAGAAATTTCTGGCTTAGATCTTTTGAATGAGTATACTCTTAATTTTAAAGCTCTAATTGAAAATGGGCTTTCCAATTTTTTCTCAGATATCTTTTACCAAAACTGGGAAAATTACTTTGAAATAATCTATTGAGTCCTATGCTTGCAATAATCTATCTTCTGTCTCTGGTTTTCCAATTATGATCAACCTCACTATCATCTCTCAAGCTATTGAGTGTAAGAAAGATGGTCTAAGTGTTTAAAATTATAGAGGAGACAATCGTTTTGCTAAACACATTCGCCTCATCTATCATCATGAAGGACCTGCTGATAGTCCCTCAACTCTCACCTCTATGGAAAAAATCTAGTATCAAATCATGGGAACAAATCTTAGGCCTAGAGAAAAGGGAACATGTCAGCTTTCTGCAATTTTGACAAGCTCTTAATTTTCTTCTTAGTTTCCGAAATCAAGACCAATCTACCTCAGTCCATGTTCAACTATCTAAAAGAGGAAATAATTTCATCTAAAAAGGAGTTATTGAAGGTGAGAAAAACACTTAGAAGGGGGGTTGAATAAGGGTTTTGAAATAATTATGGTAATAAAAACAACACAGTATTTTTATCCTGGTTCGTTGAACTCAACTAATCCAGTCCACCCTACCAAGGTGATTTGCCTTTCTCAACAAGGACTTAATCCATTATATTCAAACAGATTACAGTGTCAACCACTAAGAACAACTGTCTTAGTCTTCTCAAAAAATCCTGACCACAACTTGGTCTTCTTAAGGAACCTTTTACAAATAAATGTAAACTAACAAGTGTTTAAGATGCTTCTAAAAAGCTTTATCACAACTGTGATTTTTACACTTAGTTTAAGAACGAATAAGAACTATTCAGTTTATGAAATAAATTGTATGAGAGTTTGAGAGTAGTTTCCAATTTGATTAGTCAAGTGATTCGTCAACTTTGAAATGTTGTTGAAGACATCCTTTTATAGAGCAGAAAGTCCAATGCTTGAAGACTGTGCGTAGCAGAGCGTAGCAGAATAGCTGTAGCCTTTTTGTCTTCTATTGACTTTAGCTTTCCCAGAAGAGGAATGTTCAGACAAATCCCTTTTTTCTGATTTCCTGTGCCATACATGAATAAGGAAAGAGTCGTTTGGAATATGCCAACGGATATATCTTTGAATAATATCTTCTTCAACAATGCTTTTGTCTCAAAGTCATCAACATCAGAGTCTTGATGTTATCAGAGTTTTGCAGCCAAAGTGCTTCAGCGTGAATATCAATCAGAGCAGAGTTTGAGTAACAAAGCCTCTGTACTTGCAGCGTAAAGTACTTCAGAGTCTTCTTGAAACAATTCTTGAAACTCTTCATACAAATTCTTCAACTACGCTTCAGAGTCTTCTGCAGCTTCTGCTTCAGAGTCTTTTGCAGCTTCTGCTTCAGAGTCTCTTCTGGCAGCGCTCAGAGTCTTCTGATGGCTTGCTTCTGATGCTTCAGAGCCTTACGTAGAGTACTGTTCAGATGCATTTTTGCTTCCATAAGAATATTTAATTTAATATCTGAAACAAAAACACTTGAACAAAATTAGAGTATATATTTTCTTCATACAAAATTTCATTAGAGTTATCATCAAAACATAGAGATGATATTAAACACCAATCTGTGTTATAATAATCTCCCCCTTTTTATGATGACAAAACATAGGAAATTTTGTTCAATAAAAAGGATAAATATATAACTCCCCCTGAGATAAAGAATCTCCCCCTGAAATGAATACTCTAATAGAAGAAAATACTTCCCTTTTTGCATGAGTATACTTTTCAGATTAAGAGCCTGGTTAGAATCCTGGTTAGAATATACTTTCCAGAATCAGAGCTTGATTTGCTTTCCAGAATCAGAGCCTGTTAATAGCTTGATTTACTTCCTAAAATCAGATTCTGGTTTACTTTTAGGATCAGATCCTGGTAATAGAACCTGGTTTGAATTAAGGTTTGGTTTGGGGATTCTCAGGGTAACTTCAATGAATTTTGTCAGATGATACGTTATAGTTCTGAAAGACTAAAATTCAATGTTAGTTATAATTCATTATGTCTGAATTCCATTTTAGTAACTGTTTATATTTGAACAATCAGAATTTCTTTTTCTCCCCCTTTTTGTCATAATCAAAAAGAAAAACTTTTTAAGACAGAAAAGAGAAATAGAGAAAAAACAATAGAAAAATAGATAAGGAAACAGTCAACTTCATTGATAAACAGAATCCATAACACATTCAGATAAACATCAACAACAAGAAACAGCAAAATAGGTGCACAAACACAACATAAAAGGACCTAAGGTTGGCGAGAGGCTATAATCTTCAGAAGGTCTGTGATCTGAGAAGTAGATTCCTCTTGTCTAGACATCCAAGTCTTAATCTCATCTGTGGTTTGTTCTTACTTGACCATCCATGTTCTGATCTCTTTGTTGCTGGCTTCTAGCAGAGCAAACTTTTCTTCTAAATCTGGTCTTTCTGTCTTGATTTCAGAAGAAGTAGGTGCAGATGCAGATTCAGTAGTTGGAGCACTATCAGTGACCATAGCAGATGCAGATGCAGTTTCTTGAATCACAGAAGTAGAAGCTTGTTCCACAATCATCAGAGCTGACTGATTAGGCACAAGAGTTTCTTCAGCAACAGCCGCTTCTGGAGGAGTATCTTCATACATAGGTTCTTCAGCAGGTGCATTGTCCAGAAGAAGAACTGGAGGTCTACTCATGTTCAGAAGAGTTTGTCTGATAACTTCAGCAAATTTCACCTTTGCATCATCAAAGCAAATGGTGCGAAGATTTGAAGCAACAATGTTAAACCTTGAGATGAATCTGTTCCAAGTGGCTTCAGAAGCATCTGGATTCACACTAGACAAACATTCCTTCTTTACAAAAGATATCCACATGTTCATTTCCTTCTTGAAGCCATCAAATAACGTACTAACATCCATTCTAGGTTTTGGTTTTAGGAAGTTTTCTAGAGATGGTGTTTTGGTGGTTTCAGAGGAGGATGGTATGGAAAAGGTTGGGATAATGAACAAAGGACGAGAGAAAGATGGAAAAGATGTTTGGCCAGATGATTCAGGGATATCCTGACGTTTTGGATAAAAGTGTTTAAGTTTGAGTCCAGAGGGAAGGTCATCAGATGGTAAAGGCTTCAATGAAGCAAAAGAAACATAATCAGATGATCTTGGTTCATAGCCACGGAGAGAAGGGGGTGAGTATACTTCTGGGGGTACATCAGATTCAGAAGAATTAGATGATGCAGAAGAATGACATGATGTGGAAGAGATATCAAACAGAGTTGTCAAAGGTTGTACATCAAGAACTTCGGAATCAGATATGAATGATTCAGAAGGTTTTGGTTGTTCTGGTTGAGGAACAGAGGGAATGGTTTGTTCTGGTTGTTGTTGTTCAGTAGTTTGTGGTTTTGGTGGGGGAACTTCAGATGTTTGTTGTGGTGTAGAGGTTTGTTTGTTTAAGGGGGGAATATCAGATTGTTGTTTTTCAGATGGAGTTAGTTGTTGTTGGGGTACAAATGGAGCTATTTCAGAAGTTTTCTTTGGTTTAGAAACATGAGGAGGAGAAGGTGAAGGTGAGGGTATAGTTTCATAGACAGGGGTATCAGATGTTAGTACCTCTTTAACAGTTTGCAAGATAGAATCTAAACTTGCCTCAGGAGGATTAGCTTTTTGCTTCTTGACCCTGTTGGGTTTAATAGAAGCAGCTTCACCAAAAGCCTTCCTCTTGGGTTTTGAAGAACCTTCTTCAGAAACTTTCCTCTTCTTCTTGTGTTTTTCACTGTAAAGATCTTGTGCAGGTTCGCCTGCTTTCTGAACCAGATTTGCTGGTAGAGGAGTTCCATCTGCCAGACATGTTGCTATATACTTCAAAATAATTTCCCTTGGTTCATCAGCGTAGAACATAGGAAAATCATCCAGAGGTATCCTTCTTTTGCTAACCTCTTCAGAGTTTATCTGTTTTGGTGCAGAAGTGATTTCTTCTACAACCTTTATCCTCAGAAGACTTTTCCCATTCATAGGTTTCCCTACTATAAAAGCTAACTCTTCCTTCAATCCAGCTTCTATCAGATGTCCAACCAGACCATTCTCAGTTAGAATGTCTGAAATGAGTCTTTCCATTGGAATCCAAATCCTCATCTTCTAATGTTTAGTTCTGACCTCTTCCCTTGACTGTTTCACGTGAGTCCATAAATGGTTGAAAAGTAGATAAGGCAGATCCACTTTTGTGCTCTGACTCAGATAGTACATGAAGTACATCTGATCAGTATTTACATAGTCAGGAGAATTTGAAGACTTCTTGTGATGTATGCAACCCATAAAGATCTTAGCCCAGATCTTGTAGTTTGGCTTCAGATCTTTCACTTTGTTAGAAGCTTCTCAAGATGAGAAAACTTCCCTATATACCTCTGTCCTGTCAACACGCCCAGCTGGCAGATTTGTAACACCATCAGTTTCTTCATAACCTATGAGCTTCCTTATCAGATCCTCAGTTATGATGATTTCCTTACCCAGAATATATGAAACAATGAACTTAGGGCATGTAGTAGCATGAATCCAAAATTCCTTCACTAAACATGGATAAACTGGTCCCATCAGCCTATTAAAGAACATTGTCCAGCATTGAGCATCAACAATGGGACGAAGATCAAACCCATTTTCAGCAATTGATTCAAAGTTCACAATAGGTTCACACAAAACTTCAAGTTTATCAACTGGTGTGAGTAGGGTTCTAACAGGTTCCTTGAAAGCAACAGCACCCATGTTGGAAGATGAAACAACAACCATGGTTGATTGAAACTAAGCAGAAGTTGATGAAGAAGTATCCATTGTTGTTCTTGAGAGATTTAGGGTTACGAACGGTTTTGGGTTTGGGAGAGAGATGAAAACAATGAAACAAACAGAAATGCATACAAGAGTGTGTGAGAGAGTGAAAAGTGTGAGAAGTGAAGTGTTGTGGTATTTATAGAAGAAATTATGGCACATACGAGTCACACGTTCAGCACATTACACTTAGCATTTAATAAAAAGAATATAATCATTTCAAGCAATTAATGATTCTGACAATTTGGGGGGAAAACGAGAAACTCAATATTCAAACGTCTTTTCAGTAATGTGCACTCCACCTTTTCAGATCTAGAGTTACACGTGTTTGCTTGCATGTGCTTCTGAAACTTCTTTGAGAAATGAAACGTTAGCCAACGTTCAGATCCTCTGAGGCTTGTTAGTTCAGATTTGCACACAATAAATAAAATATTAAATAATAAATAAATAGATGTAATACTTCAGAGTTAAAACATTTTCATTTGAGGAAATTTTCTTATGATAAACATTTTATTCTGGACAGAAATCCATACTAATATTTTTCAGAATAAATTTGAATCTATCTTCAGCAAGGGGTTTTGTAAAGATATCAGCCCATTGATGATCTGTATCAACAATGTTTAAACTGATCATTCCCTTCTGAACATAGTCTCTAATGAAGTGATGTTTTATCTCTATTACTTTGCCTTAGAGTGTAAAATAGGATTTTTAGACAAGCATATAGCAGAAGTATTATCACAGAAGATTGAAATGTTACTCTCAAGGATATGATAGTCTTCTAGTTGACTCTTCATCCAGAGCATCTGAGTGCTACAACCAGCAGCAGCAATGTATTCTGCTTCTGTTGTTGACACCGCAATTGTGGGCTGCTTCTTGCTGAACCAAGAGATCAGATGACTTCCAAGAAAATGGCAGCTTCTAGAAGTACTTTTTCTTTCAACTCTGTCTCCAGCATAGTCAGCATCACAGAATCCAACTAATTTATAATCATCAGATTTTCTGTAACATAAACCCAAATTAGTAGTACCTTTCAGATACCTTAGAATCCTCTTAACAGCTATTAAGTGAGATTCTCTAGGATCTGATTGGAATCTGGCACACGGACAAACACTGAATAGAATATCAGGTCTAGAAGCAGTCAAATACAGAAGATATCCAATCATACCTCTGTAAAGCATTTGATCAACCTTCTTACTTACCTCTTCCTTACCAAGAGTGCTTGTAGGATGCATTGGAGTTTTAGCCAACTTACTTTCAGTCATGTTAAACTTCTTCAGAAGCTCCTTCACATACTTAGTCTGATGTATGTGGGTGCATTCTGGAGTTTGATTGACTTGGATGCCCAGAAAGAATCTGAGTTCTCCCATCATGCTCATCTCAAATTCAGCCTGCATAGATAGAGCAAACTCCTTTCCCAACATAATATTGGTAGATCCAAAAATAATATCATCTACTTAAATTTGACAAATTAACAAGTCTTTCTTAAATGATTTACAGAAGAGAGTTGTATCCACTTTGCCTCTGATAAAATTCTTTTCCAGAAGAAAATTACTCAGTCTCTCATACCAAGCTCTGGGAGCTTGTTTTAAGCCATAAAGTGATTTCTTAAGTTTGAAAACATGTTCTGGAAATTTATCATTTTCAAAACCAGGAGGTTGATGAACATAAACTTCCTCTTCTATAATACCATTTAAGAAGGCACTCTTAACATCCATCTGATATAGAGTGATGTTATTTTGTGCAGCAAAAGAAATGAGTAGGCGTATAGACTCTAACCTGGCCAAAGGAGCATAAGTCTCTGTGTAGTCAATTCCTTCTTGCTGACTATACCCTTGAGCAACTAGCCTTGCTTTGTTTCTTACAACTTCTCCTTGCTCATTCAATTTGTTTCTGAAGACCCATTTAGTTCCAATGATGTTGAAACCTTGTGGTCTTGGAACCAGATCCCAAACGTCATTTCTGGTGAATTGATTTAGCTCTTCTTGCATAGCAAGTATCCACTCATTATCATTCAGAGCCTCATCAACAGAAGTTGGTTCAATAATAGACACCAACCCAAAAAGTGACGTTCTAGAATATTTGAGGAAAGACCTTGTTCTAATAGGGTCATCCTTCTTTCCAATTATCATATCCTCTGGATGAGAAGCTTTGATTCTAGATGATGATCCTTTAACATTTGGTTCTTCATAAATATTCAAATTGTTCATCGGAGCAGCCAATGGAGTTGCATCTGGCGTTGCTTCTGGTTCTTTTACTTGAGCCTTTTGATTGCCAAGCTTATCATCAAATCTAACATGAATTGATCCCTCCACAATCTGTGTCTCAGTATTGTATACTCTGTAGCCTTTAGAGCGTTTAGAATACCCAAGCATGAAACACTTTTGTGCTTTAGAATCAAACTAGTTCAGATTCTCTTTAGTATTCAACATAAAACATACACATCCAAAAGGATGGAAATAAGAAATGTTGGGCTTTCTATTCCTCCACAGTTCATAAGGAGTCTTCTCCAGAAGAGGTCTAACTGACACTTTGTTCTGAATATAACAAGTTGTATTCACTGCTTCTGCCCAAAAAAATTTTGCCAGATTAGTCTCGTTGATCATGGTTCTGGCCATTTCTTGCAATGTTCTATTTTTCCTCTCTACAACTCCATTCTGTTGTGGAGTTCTAGGGCAGGAGAAATCATGTGCAATGCCATTTTCTTTAAAGTATTTTTCAAAATATTTGTTTTCAAATTCACCACCATGATCACTTCTAACTTTAACAATTTTAAAATCTTTTTCGTTCTGGACTTGTTTGCAGAAGTCAAAGAACACAGAATGAGACTCATTCTTGTGTTTCAGAAATTTTACCCATGTCCATCTGCTGTAGTCATCAACAATGACTAATCCATACTTATTGCCTCTGATGGATGCAGTTTTCACTGGTCAAAACAGATCAATATGAAGCAGCTCTAATGGTCTTGAGGTTGAAACAACATTATTTGTTTTGAAAGAAGATTTTGAAAATTTTCCTTTCTGACATGCTTCACAAAAAGCATCTGAGTTGAACTTCAACTGAGGAAGTCCTCTGACCAGATTGAGTTTATTAATCTGAGATATACGTCTCATACTAATATGCCCCAATCTTCTGTGCCAGACCCATTGCTCTTCATTAACAGACAGAAGACATTTTACATTTTGAACCTTAAGTTCTGAAAGATTGATTTTATAAATGTTGTTCTTCCTTTTTCCATTAAAGAGGATTGAGCCATCCTTTTGACTGACAGTTTTACAACATTTTTAATTGAAGATTATGTCATAACCATTGTCACTTAATTGACTTATGGACAATAGATTATGTGTTAATCCTTCAACAAGTAACACATTAGAAATGGAAGGAAGGTTACCATTACCTATGGTTACAGAGCCAATTATCTTGCCCTTCTGGTTCCCTCCAAACTTGACATCACCTTCAGATCTAAGCTTCTGGCTTTGGAACATAGACCTTCTTCCTGTCATATGACGCGAGCAGCCAGAGTCCAGGTACTAGGACTGGTGTTTCAACTTTGCTGCTAAGGATGTCTGCAACAAATATTATTTTGTTTTTAGGTACCCAGATCTTTTTGGGTCCTTTAGGGTTAGTTGCCTTAAAGTTTTGTCTGAACTTCTGTCTTCTGACAACAGGTTTGTTCTGACTAACTTTAGGTTTAAACACAGGAATGTTCTGACCAGAACGTGTGTGTTTAATATCATTAAGATGACCAAACTTGAAATGAGTATACAGAGGAGTATGCTTAATGATCAGTTTATCAACAGATGTTGGATTTAAATCCTTCTCAGAAGAAGATTCATATCTAATACCCTTCCTGTTATTTCTGCTTACACCATAGATCATTGAAGCCATCTTGCTTCTATCTAGGCTTCTTGATATAAATCTCTGAAAACTATAGTCATATTCTTCTAAAATGTTTTTAGATTTTGACTTAGTTTCAACTTAAGAATCTTGTTGAGCTTTTTCTAATTCATTTTTAATTTTCAAATTGTTTGCTTTAAGCTCAGCAACTTCTAATTTCAGAAGATCATTCTGAGATACAAGATTGTTTTCACGCTTCTTGTACTTGAGCTTAATCTTACTATAGTTTTCCAACATTTCAGATAAACTCTCAATAAGTTCTGCTCTAGAAAGTTCAGAAAATACCTCCTTAGAATCTGATTCTGATTCTGATCCATATGTTTCTACATGGTCTTCTACGTCATCCATGAGTGCCATGTTTGCACATTCTTCTTCTGACTCTGATGAAGAATCAGATGCATCTGAATCATCCCAGATTGCCATCAGAACTTTCTTTTTATGATCAGAATTCCTTCTTGGCTTCTCCTTCTGAAGTTTTAGGCATTCATTCTTATAGTGCCCAGGTTCCTTGCATTCATAGCAGACAACCTCTTTCTTTCCAGATCTTCTGTGTCTAGAAGACTCTTTACGTTGATCTGGTTTCTTGAAGTTTCTGAATTTCCTCTATTTATGCTTCCAGAGTTTGTTGATCCTTCTGAACAGCAGGGACAATTCATCTTCTTCTTTAGAATAAGATTCTTCAGAACTTTCTTCTATAACCTGCAAAGCTTTAACATATTTGTTAGACTTTAAAGCAACAGACTTACCTTTCTTCTGAGGTTCGTCTTCTTCTAGTTCAATCTCATGACTCCTCAAGGAGCTGATCAGTTCCTCCAGCGTGATCTTGTTCAGATCCTTTTATAGCTTCAGAGCAGTGACCATTGGTCTCCATCTGGTTGGCAAACTTCTGATGATCTTCTTGACATGATCAGCAGTGGAGTAACCCTTGTCCAGAACTTTCAAGCCAGTTGTGAGAATCTGAAATCTAGAGAACATGGCTTCTACAGATTCAAATTCCTCCATTTTGAAGGCTTCATATTTCTGGATCAGCACCAGAGCCTTGGTCTCCTTTACTTGTGAGTTCCCTTCATGAGTCATCTTCAAAGATTCAAACATACCAAATGATGTTTCTATGTTAGTAATTTTCTCATACTCAGTATGAGATATAACATATAGTAGTATGGTTCTTGCTTTATGATGATTCCTGAATTCTTTCTTCTGAGCTTCAGTCATTGACTTTCTGTCAATCTTTTTGCCATCCCCAGCAATGGGGTGAACATAGCCATCAATGACTAAATCCCAAAGGTCAGCATCATATCCTAGAAAGAAGCTTTCAATTCTATGTTTCCAGTAGTCAAACTTCTCACCATCAAACATGGGAGATTTGGTGCTTATTCTGTCTTTATCATCGTATTTGTTGTTGTATGAAGTTGAAGTAGAAGCTTCAACAGCCATGATGAATAAAGAACAATATATTTGGAGTTTTTCTCAACTGGATCTTTTTTGTTCACGGTGAAGTGAGAGCACTAACAAAACCGGAGCTCTGATGCCAACTGAAGGTGAGAAAAACACTTAGAAGGGGGGTTGAATAAGGGTTTTGAAATAATTATGGCAATAAAAACAACACAGTATTTTTATCCTGGTTCGTTGAACTCAACTAATCCAGTCCACCCTACCAAGGTGATTTTCCTTTCTCAACAAGGACTTAATTTGTAACGCACATTTTAATTATTTTTATTTTCGGTGCTATTTTCATTTTCGGCGTGATTGCGTGGATTTTGGTTAAGGAGTAAGTTCCATAATACTAGAAAATATGATTAATGATGATAATAATATGATAATTAGTAAGGTGTTACTATTATTAATATTATTGTTATTATTATCATATTAAATAATATTATTGGAATAATAATATAATTATTGGATTTTTGGAATTAAAAGAAAATGAGATTATTATTTATTTGGAATAAAAGTGGATTAATTGGGATGGGGGCATGTTTGGCATTTGGCATTAGAGTTGGAAATAGAAGAACACAGTTTGTGAAGGAAGGAGCACGGTTGATAGAACCAGAGCGATCAAGAGCAGAAGCTTGAGCAAGAAGGATTTCGTGTGGATAGTGAAGCTTCATCGTCATCAGAAGCGCATTCGAGGTAAGGGGGGGATTGATCGGTTAAATTGTTATTTGCATGAGTAATTGGTAGAAAGGGGAATTCCCTAATCCCCATAAGTTCGATGATGAATGATGTTGATCGCATGTTTATATCGCTGTTATTATTGTGTTGTAATGTGTTAAATTCGTTGCATGTGGTTGTGAGCAATTGTATGAGTGTTTGGGGTTTCCGGGTAGTTCGAAGTTATGCTGGAACTGAGCAATTGTGTAGAGCTCTCATTCAATCGGGTTAAATCGGGGATATATGTTATAGTAGGTTGTGGAACAATGGTCTGGTATGATGGGATTTGGCTTGGAGTAGAATCGGCTGAGTTCGGAGCGTGTTGCCGACTCTGAGCCGTGGTTTTATTTTTCTGAGAATGCAGGTATTCACTTGGCGAATGAGGGGTGAGCCTTCGCCAGGCGAACTGGGCAGCGAATGCTGCCAGTAGCCTTTGTTTGGTTTCGCCGGGCGAATGGTCAGCGAGTGTTCACTGCGGGGCTTCGCCAGGCGAATGCGCCAGCGAGCCCGACAACAGTTTGTGTTTTGCTGCTGTTCTGTGTTGGTTTCTTGGTGGTTTTGGACCCTTGTTGGTCATGTTTTGTGATAGGCTTATTAGTGAGCTATGGTGAGTGTATGTATGGTGTCGGAACGTGATTCCGTGATATCCGTGTGTTTTGATAATTGAATTGGTGTATGTTGTGAAGTATGTCCGAGGTGATGGGCGAGGCATGTTTGATATGTGATAAATTGTGATCAGTAGGATCGATACGCTTTATATGCGTTGTGTTTATATACTGTTATGATGAGTGGATCAGTAGGATCGATACGCCTTGGGAGCGTTGTGTGATATGATGTGTGACGAGTTGATCAGTAGGATCGATATGCTTTATATGCGTTGTGTTTGTATGTTGTTGTGATGAATTGGATCAGTAGGATCGGATGCACTCTGTGTGCTTGGTGTGTGTGCATTATATGATGCGATGGATCAGTAGGATCGTGTGCACTGTGTGTGCTGTGTTATTATGCATGGTGTCTGCATAGCTTATGGATGTGGTGAATCATTGCTCGGTGGAGTGTATGTGATTCACTCACGTGCTCCAAGTGGGGAGCGTGGACGTGGTGTGTAATTCACTCACGTGCTCCAAGTGGGGAGCGTGGACGGGACTTGAATCGTTGCTCGGATGGAGTGTATGCAATCACCCGTGTTCCAAGTGGGGAACGTTGGTAGGGATAGATCGTTGCTCGGATGGAGTGTATGTGATCTATCCTGAGATTTGATTATATGGGCTCAGGAGGAGCGTGGTAGGGATAGATTGTTGCTCGGATGGAGTGTATGCGATCTATCCTGTGTTGATTCGGTACCGCATGTTGTTGAGTCGAGTGCATATGTTGCATTGTTGTATGTGTGTCGTGTTGGCATGTGACAGTAGGTACGAATATGTTATATGTATGAAATGATGTGAATATGTTTCTGCCTTTTATTTCATGTACATTTATACCGTTAATATTTGATGTGGTACCCCTCTGTTGTTGTTTCGGTGTGTGCTTCTTCGGAAGTACAGACAATCCAGGTGTTTAGCTAGCTTGGATGTCGCAGTGTCATAGGATTGCTCTGATACGTAACACCGAGGCTTTTGGGGAGTTTTCATGTTTGTTAATGATTATGTGTGCCCCAGTGGCATATCTTATTTTGTGGATTGGCGATGATGTTGAATGATTATCTTGTATATTTTGGGCAGTGGCCGTACATGTTTTACATGATGATATGGATGATGTATATATGATATGTGGTTTATGACAGACTAGTTCTTTTTCCGCTGCAATATTACAAAGAAATTAGTCTGAGAAATGATTTGTGGAATTTTGTTAAAAATTGTGACATCCCGTTGTGGGAAAACTCTGATATGTGCTTATTTTAATTGCTTTATTCTATTTTGGGGAAACGGGGTGTTACAAGTTGGTATCAGAGCAGGTCGGTCCGTCCGGCCAGTGTAGTGTGTTTTGAGTCGGTCTATAGGATTGAGTTAGTTGTTTTCTGTTAACCTGGATTGTTGTGGTTGAGCAGTATGGCTGGGAGGAATGACGCGGCGTTGGCTGCGGATATGCAAGCAATGGCACAAGTGGTGGCCAATCAAAATCTGGCGGCGGGTGCTCAGGTTAGAGACTTGACGCAGTTCCAGAGCAACAAGCCACCAAAGTTTGAAGGTGATATTTTGGATCCGGTAGCTGCACAGAAGTGGCTGAAGGAGATAGAGAAGATCTTCAGCACCATGGGGTGCAGTGACGAGCAGAAAGTGAGGTTTGGCACTCACATGTTAGAGGGGGAAGCCGAGGCTTGGTGGGAAAATTATCGTTAGAGGATGGAGGCTTCGGGGACTCCGATTACTTAGGAGGTGGTTCGATCTGGATTTCTGGAGAAGTATTTTCCAGAAGATATCAGAAGTGCTAAGGAGGTGGAATTTTTAGAGCTGAAGCAGGGCAGTATGTCGGTAGCCGAGTATGCGGCTATGTTTGAGGAGTTGGCTCAGAATTGTCCCCATTACAATACTGAGGAGGCTATGACTTCTATGTGCTTGAAATTTGAGAATGGGATGAGGCCGGATATCAAGATGGGGATCGCGTGTCAGAAGATCAGGAGTTATCCTGAGTTGGTGAGTAGAAGCCGGATTTATGACAATGATAACCGTGCGAGGATCGCACACTATAAGGCGGTGAATGACCACAAGGGTAAACAGAGGTTCGGTGGTACACCTTACAGTGTACCGACCAATAAAGGAAAGCAGAAGGTTGTGACTGATAAGAGGTTCCGAGAAAGGAAAGCGTCAGTGGATTTGAAATGTTATCGGTGCGGTGTCGCGGGGCATCGTGCTAGTGATTGTCCTCATGAAGCGAAGAAGTGCTTCAAGTGTGGGAAGTCGGGCCATGTGATGGCGGATTGTAGGACTAATATGCCTACTTGCTATAACTATGGTGAGAAGGGCCATATTAGTACTCATCGTGAGAAGCCAAGGAGGACGCAGGCGCCTCAGGTCACTGGTAAAGTGTTTGCGGTGGTGGGAACTCAATCGGCGGACGAGGAGCGTTCGATCAAAGGTACTTGTTTTATCAATAACATTCCTTTGACTGCTATGATTGACACGGGTGCGACCCACTCATTTATCTCTGTTGATTATGTGAAGAGGTTAGGCTTAATGCCGACTACTCTTGAACGGCGGATGACTATTGAAACTCCCTCGATTGGTGCAGTGACTACTTCGTTAGTGTGTTTGAAGTGTCCACTGACTATGTTTGGCCGAGACTTCGGTGTGGATTTGATTTGTTTGCCACTTGGTAGTTTGGATGTTATACTGGGTATGAACTGGTTGGAGTTCAACCGAGTATACATCGATTGTTTTCAGAAAGTGTTATTGTTTTTTACTCCAGAAAAGGAAGAGTTGGCAGATTCCTTGTCTGGTAAGGAATTGAGGACCTTGTTGGAAGATGAAGCTCAGGTGTTTGCTTTATTTGCATCATTGTCGGTTGACAACAAGGCATTGTTGGATGAGCTAGCCGTGGTGAACGAGTTTCCGGAGGTGTTCCTTGATGATATTACAGAGTTGCCTCCGAAGAGAGAAGTTGAGTTTAGCATTGACCTTGTTCCTGGTACGAGGCCTATTTCTATGGCGCCGTACAGGATGTCAGCAACGGAATTGGCCGAGTTGAAGTCTCAGATTGGAGAGTTGCTGGATAGAAAGTTTATCAGACCAAGTGTGTCTCCGTGGGGAGCTCCAGTGTTGTTAGTGAAGAAGAAGGATGGTAGCATGCGGTTGTGCATCGATTACCGTCAGTTGAATAAAGTGAACATCAAGAACAAATATCCTCTTCCAAGGATTGATGATTTGATGGATCAGTTGGTGGGAGCTCGTGTGTTTAGTAAGATTGACTTGAAGTCGGGTTATCATCAGATAAGAGTTAAGGAAGGTGATATTTAGAAGACGGCGTTTAGGACTCGATATGGACATTACGAGTATGCAGTAATGCCTTTCAGAGTGTCTAATACGCCGAGAGTGTTTATGGAGTATATGAACTGTATCTTCCATTCTTATTTGGATCAGTTTATTGTCGTGTTCATTGATGATATACTGATTTATTCTAAGTCTGAGGAAGAGCATGCGGAACATTTGAGGATTCCTTTGCAAGTGTTGAAGGATAACAAGTTGTTTGCCAAGTTATCAAAGTGTGAGTTCTGGTTGAAGACAATGAGTTTCTTGGGGCATGTTATTTCTGGTGATGGTGTTTCAGTAGACCCTTCGAAAGTTAGTGCGGTTTTGCAGTGGGAACCGCCGAAGACGATAACTGAGGTTAGAAGCTTTTTGGGTTTGGCAGGTTATTACCGAAGATTTATTGAAGGCTTTTCCAGTTTGGCGTTTCCATTGACTCAGTTGACGAGGAAAGATCAAGTGTTTGTGTGGGATGCTGCTTGTGAAGAGAGCTTTGAAGAGCTGAAAAAGAGATTGACTTCAGCGTCGGTGTTGGTGTTACCGAATCCGAGTGAGCCTTTTGTGGTGTATTATGATGCGTCTAAGATGGGGTTAGGTGGAGTTCTTATGCAGAATGGGAAAGTGGTAGCTTATGCTTCACGGCAATTGAGGGTACATGAGCGGAATTATCCTACTCATGACCTTGAATTGGCTGTGGTGGTTTTTGTTTTGAAGATCTGGAGACATTATTTGTATGGTTCGAGGTTTGAGGTGTTCAGTGATCACAAGAGTTTGAAGTATCTGTTTGATCAGAAAGAATTGAATATGAGGCAGAGAAGATGGTTGGAATTCTTGAAAGATTATGATTTCAGTTTGAGTTATCACCCAGGAAAAGCGAATGTGGTTGCGGATGCTTTGAGCAGGAAGACAATTCATATGTCGACTTTGATGGTGAAAGAGATGGAGCTTATTGAGCAGTTCTGAGATTTGAGCATGGTTTGCGAGTTTACCACAGATGGTGTGTGTCGCTACCGCGAAAATAAGGTGCCGGCAAAACAGAAGAGTCGCCACCTTTCATTATTTATCCCTCAGAACGGGAAAGGAAACGATCGGAAAAACCTGACGAAAAGGTATAAGACAAGGTCATCGCAACCATTGTCTGGGTTCGGGAGTCGGTTACGCAAAGGGGAAGGTATTAGCACCCCTAACGTTCATCGTACTCGATGGGATCCACGCTTGTTGGTTTGTCTACGGGTGAAAAACAATCTATATACGGCAGCTAAAGCTAAACCGAAAGAACTGACTCGATAGAGCATCACACTCTATGCCTACGTATTCCCTCGTGCAATGGGAAAGTCAGAGTCAACGTAGTTCGGGAAACTACGGGGGATTTGCTTACCAATACATCAGTATTGTGCCTACGTACTCTCAACAGGTATGAGAGATCAGAGCTTACGTAGTTCGGCGGGAAAACGAGTCTCGATTGCACAGGGGTGTCGCTACTGCGAAAATCGGCGCCGGCTGAACAGAAGAGTCGCCACCGTGCGTTATTTATCCCAACAGAGGGAAAGGAAACGCTCGAAGTAAACCTAACGCAAAGACGGGAAAGGAATGGTCATCGCAACCAAATCCTGGATTCGGGAGTCGGTTACGCAAGGGGAAGGTATTAGCACTCCTCACGTCCATCGTACTCGATGGGATCCACGCTTGCTTGGGTTGTACGGATTACACTTCTATCTAAACTAAAGGATGAGGTCTGAAAAGAAAAAGAAAACATGACTCGGTAAAGCATTGCACTTTATGCCTACGTATTCCCGTCTGGAACGAGAAATCAGAGTCAACGTAGTTCGCCTACCTACGGGAAAGGAGGGGAAGGTTGCTCGCTAGGATATCGCATCCTATGCCTACGTACTTTCATACAGCATGAGAGATCAGAGCAAGCGTAGTTCGGGCCACGTACAACACAAGCTGTTCAAGTGTCTTTTATGAAAAATCTCACCTTAAACAAGGGTTTTCTTATTGCAAAAAGGTTTGTGTTTGTTCAAATCTTTTGACGGAAGAAATGAATTGATTTCTGTTATAACCTTTATTAATGTTTTTCTGTTGTTTTGAAGAAAGAAGAGATGACACTCTACAAATCCTAGGGTTGAAAAGGGAATAAAATCTACCCTAATGTTATCATGCATGGGTTAAGACCTAATGTCTATCATATTCCTCTCTTGCGCAGAAAGAAACAGAGATCCTAAGGGATAAACGGCAACAGAAACAGCAGATATATACAATAAAGCAGTAAAATGCATGGATGCAACAATACAAGCGAGGCAAGGGAGTCCCACTCAACCTCGAACCTAGAAAACAACAGGCAAAAGTGAACAAGGTTCACTTTCAACCTAACAGGTTAAACAGCAAGCAATACAGTCAGGGAAATTCAATCAATACATCAAAGATTAAACAGCTAAAACTAAACAGCAAAGCAGTCTTCATCAACATCTGACTTCAAGCAAAGTCTTTGTCTTTAATCTCCCAGTGGCTTTTCTTCAAGTCTCAATCTCCAAGATGAACATCAGTCAACAAGATGAAATGGATGCTAAACAGTCAATTGCCTACCAAGGGTGGCCCACTAACTGTTAACATGATACAGACAATTTTCTCTCAAAAGTTCTATCTTTTAAATATATTCACTAATCCTTCCAAAGGAAGGAGGTGGATTCTTAAAAGAGACTTTGAATCATAGAGAAAGAATGGAGGCAAACAAAACCTTCCATGTTTGTGAATCAAGTTTCCTACTCTAGGGCTCTGCCTAACTCCTAGATCCTATAACCTTCAACAGCTGCCAGCAAGAGATACTCCTCATCACCTCTGGAAGTTGGTCTTCATTCTTCAATCTTCAAATGGGTTCCATCAACACAGTCTTCAGCTCGAACCCCAAGCCCCAAACAAACCCAATACCCCACACAGTCAAGAAATAAACCCTAAAGAGGGCACACCACACAGTCAATCAAATACCAACAATATACTGATAGTAATAGGGGAAGCCTAATATTTTCTAAAGGATCTATTACCTACCCATAACCCCTATAGTCCCATACCCCAGAAATCAAATCAAAATTCCTAAAAGAAATGATCTATCTCACCTATGCTCACTTAAAACCCTAATTTTAACCATTCTAATCTAACCTAATCAAATCATCTAAAAATTAACCCTAAAATTATGAACTAAATCCTATATACAAGTTGAGGTCCTAAGCTAATCACCCTAAAAAGAATGGACCCTAAATCTAAGGGGAACTAATTGAACTAAAATCAACAAATTTAAGTACTAAACTAAATTCACTTAAGAAGCTATTTACAAGAAAAATACACAAAAAATATTAAAACAAAATAAAATGCTATTTTTATTATTTATTATTTTTCTCAACAGAATTATGAATCTACCACAAAAAGAATCAATTAAAAATAAGCTTTTTTCAATTTTATATGGATTTTTAAAGATGCAAAACATATAAAAGAAGAATAAAATCAAGAAATGAATTAAAATGGGGAGGGGGTGTCAAAATTAACTTCGCTCAGTTATAATTGCCTGATGGGCCAGGGATGGGAGGTGCGAAAATCAAACGCGCAAGGCCCAATATGCATCAGAAAATCAATTGAAAAAATATAAGAAAAAGGTTAAACACGCGGTGCATTTAGCAACAATTTTAAGTGCAATTTCCATTGGGCTTTGCTGGTGGGGTGAGGATAGCATGTTTGAAGTTAGGCCCAGAGGTTGCGTTTAATGAAACGCATCGTTTCAAAGCTCAGATATTCCCTCCATTTTTCTTTAAATCTCAGCCATTAGATTAGAGTTTCAGTCAACCATTTTGACACGATCGAACGGACATGCTTCATCTTCTCCAACGAGCCCTAGGGTTTGCAGGATTTTCCTCTCCCATGCATGAACTTCCACAGCTCTGTTCTCTCTCCTCACTCAACCAAATCCCACGATCCAAAAACAAAAAATGGCCTACTCAAAGCCCTCTACAATATCCTACACTTAGATTTTTCTAAAACTCACTCTATAATTAAACTCGATAGCTGGAAGTTCATGGTGTACCAAACTGTCACTGAGATGGACCCTCACAATTCTTGATTCCAATGGTACTAATGCGTTCTTCACACTACACTGATCTCAACAAGCTATTACACGTTCATTAAAACTCATTACATAACCTAATCTTGATCATTAAAGTTTCAACATCCTGCCATTAAACCTCATAGAACCTTCTCAATCTTTCTGAAAATAGTCATCTAACCTAACCTAACAATCTTACACTAACAATCTAATCTAACAACACCTAATTCGTGGTGTAAAGATGAAAATGCATACCTGCAATTCTTGTTGGAACAGATGAGAAATAGCTTGATTCAGCACTTGCAATCCCTCACCAATGGTCCTTAGATGATGCTATGGTTTCTGTTGGCAAAAAGTTAGAAGAAGAATGCTTCTAATGGGAGATTCGAATCTGATATGCTTCTTGCAATTTCAAACCCTAGCTCTTCAATCTTCCATGGATGGCTCTCTAATTCAGCGTGTATGCACTCAAAAGCTTCAATGGATTGTGGATGAAGAAAAAGAATGAACAGAATTGATGTTGAATATAGATTTTCACTCTTTCTTACAATGGAAGCAACAATGGAATTCTCTCTCTTCTCTCTCTCTTTTCACCAACCTTTTGCACTAATGGACTCAATTCAATATATAGATGATGATGGAGATGCCTAGAAGTTTCTGGATCCCTCTAGGATGATTCTAGAATGTGGTGGAAGAATGTGGAAATTCTCATGTAATGACACTTTGAAATATCTCATTTCATGCTTCAATTGTCCTTACAACCCTTCAATTCCACTTTAAAATCTCCTCATATGAGTTATTGGAAGGATATGAATGCTTATCATGCTGATCCCTTGCCTTTTGCTAAGTTTCACATGGATGCCTTATGATGCAAGCAAGAACATTACAAAGCAAGTCCAAAATTTAAACCCTAACTCAAAAACGTGGCTGAACCAATGTCTTTAAAATGTTGTTGGGATTCAATTTGGTATATTACATGACCCATTTTGGATTTGTAGATTGCCCAAACCAATTTTTCATTTGAACTTTTTCAAGTTATATGCCATTTTTAAGTCATTTTCACCAACTTTTATCAATCTGAGTTCTATGCATTTCCAAACTTTCATGACCTATTTTCTAGACTTAAAATGACATTTTGAGCAACTTTGATATTGTGAAGTTTTTCATTTGAAGCTTCCTTGCATGAGTTTTAGGCATAGGCTAAGAATGACCTATAATTCTCAAATGACCAAAATACCCTTTGCTTGCCAAGGACATAAGTAGAGTTCCACAAATCATATGAAGGCATACCATACCTTTCTAGAAAGCTAAGACAATGAGGAACAACTCTCATGTTGGCCAGAAATCCATTTGAAATCTCCTTGAAGGTCAAACGTTGCTTGGGAGACAGACAACTTTCACAGACAAATTTAAGTGCCCTCAGATGACCTGTAACTTGCAAGAGCTATAACTTGAGTTCCATAAATCATCTTGATGACTTCCACCACTCAAATTAAAGCTATGAAGATACTCTATAAGTTTCATGTGGACCAGAAATTCATATGAAGCTTGCATCTTGAGTTACACTGCTTTGAAGTTTGACCTAAATCAGGGGATTTTACACTGAAACCCTAATTTGGTAACTCCATTTCTCCCTGATTCCTTCTGACTTTTCTTTAGCACAACACCATATCCATATCCATATAGAAAATAATGAATCCCACATTCTTCAAATGATCCTGGATGCTTTTCAAAACAAGTCTTTGACCTAGGGTTGACCTAGTGTTGACCCAGATAAAACCCTAGTTGACTGACTTCAACTGAGGCTCTTGCAATCATTCCCATGACTTGGTTACTCCTCAAAAATAATCATCTAGGCTCTTCATAACATCCATACACACCTCATTCTCTTGTCTCATGGCTCACACTTCCTCTGATGATCCCCAAATAACCTCAAGATAGGGGAGAACTCACTGATCAACCTGTCAACTCTTCAAAGCTCAAATTCTTCCCTGATGACCTGAGTAGTCTTGAATATGAATGAAACCCCTTGAACATGCCTCTTGAGACAAGAATAGCACTTGATCCCCTGATTAAGACTAGCTTATGCTATGCAATGCAGATGAATGCACTATGTACATGATACCAATGCAAATGACTATGCAATTGAAACATAAACCTAGGTTAGAAAAGGTTGGGCAAATTTTGGGGTGCAACAGCTGCCCCTATTCAAGCGGCTTGGACCCGACTGGATGAAGAGCACGCAACCTTCAGACATTCGAGGTACGAGACGGTTGAATATGAAAGAACCCGGAAATTTTCCAACCGCAAAAATAAATTGCGCATACGACTACTGCTTGGGGAAAACCCTTCAGGGAAATGACTTCTGTTGTCACGGCAACAACTAGTCATCCATCTGTCAATCTGTTTTGTAAAATAATCTGATATTGTCCGCAGACCACTCCATTCCGAAGAAATGAGCATACACCACACAACGAGAAATTGTTGACATCACTTATCAACCTCTGTTGATCTCACTTATCAACCAAGCACACGCTAACCAGCGGGAGAATATTGACTTCACTTGTCATGTTGACTTCACTGATCAACCTTTTGTATCCTGAAGAAACGAGCAAACGCTTAACCAAACGAGACAATGTTCGAAGACATGAACAACCGACTCTGCGGGGAAATGAGAAACTTAACTAAGTAACTCTGAGGGGCCAATTCTGTCGACTGCCGTCAAACACCTGCTGGGGAAATTGGGAACTTAACCAAGCACCCTGACGAGAATAACCTTGTTGAAAAATACGAGGAATTTAACCAAATAACTCCCGTGGCGAATACCCTGCTGGGGACTATGAGAGACTTAACCAACTAACTCATTGCAGTAACACCCTGCTGGAGCACATAACTCTGCTGGAGGAACTACGGGTAACTACCCATAAACTTCATTACCGTCTTCTAACGCTGACTCCACAGCATCCTGAGAAAGACTCAGCCGGGGAATACAAGTAACTTAACCAAGCGACTTGTCAAAGAATACCCTGCCGGGGACTACGAGGAACTTAACCAAGTATCTCGTTGAAGACCAACCCGCTGGGGATTACGTCTCTACTGGGGTAACTGTGGGTAACCACCCAGAATCTGCGTTATGCCATTTCCACAGCACTCTGAGAAAGGACTCGGCTGGGGATGAAAGAGAAATGCTTGACCAAGCAACTCTTCTAGGGAACATGTGGCATGCCGAACACGATCACTGCGTGCCTGGCACCACAACCCTCTGTAACAAGATGAACACGATCACTGCGTATTCTACACCACAACCCTCTTGACAGGAGGAAACCCGATCACTGCGCGTCCTGGCGTTGCCAACAAAATCACATAATGGGACAAACACGATCACTGTGTGTTGCGTTACAACCAAAATCACATCGACCATAAATCCAACCGGATGAGGTAAACACGATCACTGCGTGCCAGACGGAATAAATCCACATAGATGAGGCTAACACCATGACTGCGTGCTTCGACCGCAAACATGATGAACACGATCACTGCGCATCTCGACCAACAAACCCCAAAATGATGCCAACACGATCACTGCGTGTGCCACAAAACCAACCCATGTAATAGGACGAATACGATTACTGCGTATGCCGACCAACAAACCCAACTGATACGATAGCGACGATCACTGCGTGCTCCGCATCACAATTTCCCATGGTACTATTAACATGATCACTGCATGCTATATGAATACGATCACTGCGTATCTTGAACACGATCACTGCGTGTTTGAACACGATCACTGCGCGTTCTGAGCCACGATCCTCTTGACTGGAGAAAACACGATCACTGCGTGCTGGGTGTCTCAACTAACCCACATAACTGGACGAATACGATCACTGCATATTCTAACCATACATAGGGTGAACGCGATCACTGCGCGCTTCATGTCACGACCCTCTTGACTGGAGGAAACACGATCACTGCGTGCCTTGTGACACAACTTCAAACATGGGACGAATACGATCACTGCATACTTCGGCCACCAACAACCAGATGAACACGTTCACTGCGTGCCTTATCCCATAACCAAACCGTATAAAGGACGAATACGATCACTGCGTATACCGACCAACAAAACCGGATGAACACGATCACTGCGTGTCAATCTATAACCACTGTATAACGGACGAACACGATCACTGCGCATATCGACCAACAACATCACATGAGATGGTAAACACGATCACTGCGTGCCCTGCCCTACCAATAGAGTGAACACGATCACTGCGCGTCCTGCCCAATAAAACCCCGAAAATGATACTAACACGATCACTGCGTGCCTTATAAAACAATCTTCTTAGATCGGGACGAATACGATCACTGTGCCATTCGACCACAGATACACATACTGAGATCAACACGATCACTGCGTGTCCTACAACACAATCTCCTTAGATCAGGACGAATATGATCACTGCGCCATTCGACCACAGATGCACATACCAAGATCAACACGATCACTGCGTGTCTTACAATATGAACCCCATAGACGGTACGAATACGATCACCGCGTACTCTGACCACGAATCGACATCTCAAGACCAACACGATCACTGCGTGCCTTACAACATGAACCCCCAATGTGGTACAAATACGACCACTGCGTACTTTGACCACAAATCAACATCTTCCTGAACCACGACTTCTCTTATCGGCAGGGAACAACACATCAGAAACCGAAGAGGTAACCACCTGGCTTATGTTTCAAAAATGCATGTTTGATAATGACGTAATGCTTCCACACGGCATGGAAATGCTACGTACTTGTGTGAAATGCGAATGCTCATGATGCATGTTTATGCAAAGAGTTGCTTCAGCAAAATAAATGCTGAAGACACACTGGATCCGCTGGGGATGACCGGAATACTACCGATACGCTTCCAACAAAATAAATGTTGGAAAGATGAACTAACTCCGCTGGGGATAACCATCCTGCTGAGAAAGTAGCTCACGAACTCAAAACTCCAAAATCTGCTGAGGACGGTCCTCCTGACGAGGAAGAGCGACTTACTGGGGAAAGAAAGGACAATCCTGCTCGGGAAAACTCCTTTCAGCAGCTCCAACCACCTGATCACACTCTGTGGGGAACCCCTCCTGCTATCACTGAGCTGGGGAAATCATCCCGCTATCACTGAGCTGGGGATTGAACTACACATTCTGATTTGCACTGCACAAGAACTCTCTGGGAAGTTAATCATATCCATCTCGACCTTCACTGGGGAGGACTCTGCTCTGCTTGATAAGCCAATTTTGAACTACTGAAGATACATTGGTCTTTTCCTTCGACGCCATCTCCGCTCTCCTGGGGAGACAACCTTCAATTTTGCCTGGGGCGACTTCACTGGGGAAAGACACCACACTCACCCTCTGGAGAGGGTACTAGCCTGCCATGGACTCTGGCGGGGAACTTTGCGAGCTTTTGAATAACTGCAAAAGTCAACAAGCAAACACAAGGCAATCTATGCAAAAAAGAAACATCTTGGTAGTCACCCGCGACAACCATTCAGGTAATTTTCGGTTTTAACAATCATCGGTCGAAGCCCGCCTGTTTACACGCATGTAAGTTTATCAAAACATCGGCGTTTTTTACAAACAAAACTGTAAAAATTAAAACCAAAATCGCACACTGTACTGAATAAAACACTTTATTGATAACGGCCTGAGAATAGGCAAGATTTGTACATCAGATGCAACTCCTGAAAAGAGGTAGTCACACATAAACAAAATGCAAAAGTATACAAATATACGAAATAAAATTTGTACACATGTCGACAACGTGTTATAGACGAGCACCATGAACCGATCCCCCTATGACTCGTCGGACTCTGACGCTTTCCCGATCTCTGTCTTTGGAAGAGATTGCTTTGGATAATTGACCCCCAGATGCTCCCAAACCACTAACAATCAAACTTGGACCGCAGTCATTTGCTTCTCGAATCCCTAACTTTTGCGTGAATCGCCCTTTGCGGGTTTTCGATTCACCAGGATACCCTTTTTTGCCGAAGCCGCCCAGTGTAGGTTTTCGACTTCGCGGGTGTACATTTTTCCATTTTATCCCTAACTTTTGCCCGAACCTTTTTATTCTGTTTTTGGTTCGCCAGGATGCCCCATTTTTGCCTGGACTCTCTTTTTACTGTCCAGCGGGTCAATTTTAAGCAAAGTATTTTTTAACTGCGTCCGAGTTCACAGGGGACGAAAAGTCTTCACCATCCATGGTGGATAACAATAAGGCTCCTCCGGAGAAGACCTTTCTTACGACGTATGGACCTTTGTAATTGGGAGTCCATTTGCCCCTGTGATCCGATTGCGGTGGGAGAATCTTCTTCAGCACAAGATCACCCGTCTGAAAGCTTCGAGGTCGAATCTTCTTGTTGAACGCTTTCTTCATCCGGCTCTGATACAGCCTACCATGCGCAATGGATGCCAGTCTCTTCTCATCTATCAAGCTCAGCTGATTCAATCTACTTCTCGCCCATTCTGCCTCATCAAGCTGAACATCAAGCAAAACCCTCAAAGATGGTATCTCAACCTCCAATGGCAGGACTGCCTCCTGTTGCACCCCAAAATTTGCCCAACCTTTTCTAACCTAGGTTTATGTTTCAATTGCATAGTCATTTGCATTGTCATCATGTACATAGTGTATTCATCTGCATAGGCAAGCTATCTTAATCAGGGGATCAAGTGTTGTTCTTATTTCAAGAGGTATATCCAAGGGTTTCATTCATATTCAAGACTACTCAGGTCATCAGGGAAGAATTTGAGCTTTGAAGAGCTGCCAGGTTGATCAGTGAATTCTCTCCTATCGTGAGGCTAGTGGGGGATCATCAGAGGAAATGTGAGCTATGAGCCAAGAGCATGAGGTGTGTATAGATGTTATGAAGAGTCTAGAGAATCATTTTTGAGGAGAACCAAGTCATTTGAATGATTGCAGGAGCCTCAGTTGAAGTCAGTCAACTAGGGTCAACACTGGGTCAATTCTAGGTCAAATAAGTGTTTTGAAGGGCATAAAGGATCACTTGAAGAATGGGGGATTCATTATTTGCTAGGTGGATATGGATATGATGTTATGATAAATAAAAATCGAGAGGAGTCAAGGAGAACTGGAGTTACTAAATTAGGGTTTTATTGTAAAATCCCCTGATTTAGGTCAAACTTCAAAGCAGTGTAACTCAAGATGCAAGCTTCATATGGATTCTTGGTCCACATGAAACTTTTAGAATATCTTCATAGCTTTAATTTGAGTGGTGGAAGTCATCAAGATGATTTTTAGAACTCAAGTTATGGCTCTTGCAAGTTACAGGCCATCTGAGGGCACTGAAATTTGTCTGTGAAAATTGTCTGTATTCCAAGCAACTTTTGACTTTCAAGGGTACTTCAAATGGATTTCTTACCAACATGAGAATTGTTCCTTATTGTCTTAGCTTTCTAGAATGGTATGGTATGCCTTCATATGATTTATGGAACTCTACTTATGGTCTTGGCAAGCAAAGGGTATTTTGGTCATTTGAGGATTACAGGTCATTCTTAGTATATGCCTAAAACTCATACAAGGAAGCTTCAAATGAAAAACTTCACAACATCAAAGTTGTTAAAAATGGGATTTTAAGGCTATTAAAGAAGGTGTGAAAGGTTGGAAAAGCTTAGAGCATGGAAATTTTAAAATTGGTGCAAATGACTTGAAAATGGCTTATAAGTTGAAAAAGTTGAAATGAAAAATTGGTTTGGGAGATCTACAAATCCAATATGGGTCATCCAATATACCAAATTGATTCCAAACATCATTTTAAAGACATTGGTTCAGCCACTTTTTTGAGTTAGGGTTTAAAAATTGGACTTGCTTTGTATTTTTGTTACTTGCATAATAAGGCAAGTATAGAAAACTTGGCACAAGATGAATTTTCAAGGCAAGGAGCTTACATACACTTCCCATATCTCATGTAAGGAGATTTTGACATAAGTTTGGAAATGTGCAAGCATGAGATAAGAGATATTCAAAGTATCATGGCATGAGAAGTTCATGAAATTTCCACAACTTTCTAGAATCCTCCAAGATTATTCTAGAAACCTCTAAGTTTGTTAATCATCATCTATATATTGGATTGAGATCATTAAGAGTAAAGGTTGGTTATAGTTGATGTTGAATCCATTTTTCAAATCATATTGAATTTTTTTTCCATTTTTCCCACACTTTCACATTTTGGAATTTCCATTTTTTTTCAATCTTTTTTTTCTCTCACTTTCCATACTTTTTCTCTTCACCAATCAATTACACAACAATTATAGAGATGGTTCATCATTTTTTTGAGAGAATTGGAGCAAGAAGAACCTTGTAGTAACATGAAAAAGTGGTGAAAACTCAAATTCCAATTTTCACTTTTTCATCAATTCAAGACTTGTCAAGGCTTCAAACATATTCACCAAGTATTGTTGAGTGATTCTACATAATTTTCTAGAAGAATTCGTGCTCCATTGAAGCTCCACAACTCAATTTTCAGAGGTATCGGAAAATCAACATTACTCACTAATTATGCATTATTTTTACACCATTGTTACATATTCAACATCCCATTGGGTAGTAGATGATTTCTGGTAAAGAAAGAAGAGTTTTTACAACATTTTTGTATTCTTGAGGTTTCAAGATTCAACCACGGTTTTTGAGTTAGAGGCCATATCAACAAAAAGCAATGGGATATTTGGATTCCTCTCGAAATTTCCCGCAAGTTTCATCTAAATTTCGTTGCATTTGGACGAGAAATAAGAGAGATAGAGGGTGGGGAAGTCACCGGAAATGTTCTCGGCCGGTATGGCTGCCGCGGTACTGTTCCGGCGTGAACAAAGCTCCCAACGGAGAAGACGTAATCTCCATCGTCCATCCGTTTGACCATGTCACCGCATCCAACGCTCCCAGCTTGCGCCACGTCGCCTTCCACTTAATCCAGTCAGCGCTCCACTCAGCATTGTGACCGAACACACGCGAGTTCGAATCCCTCCGTAGTTCATTTTATTTACTTGCCTTGAATTCTCACATATTAACCATTTAGCACATTTTCTTTTTAATATTTCTTTTCATTTCATATTTTTATGTTTATTACCTGTTTTGTTAATTACGTTAAAAATAGGAAAATTAGTCTCTTTGATCCCCATTTTTTTGTGCTGAATCTTTAAGATGTTTAGGATTTAATAAAACTGGAATTATAATTTTACCATTTTTTGACATTTTCTTTGGATTTTTTACATTTGGGTCGTCATAAAAAGGCCAATGTTGGTGCTATCATTTTGTTGAATTTCTTTGACCTATCAAAACACAATTTAAATGTCAATCCTTTTGCAGGGATCTCATACACACGTTGAGGTATTGTGATATATTTTTGTGGGAATTTTATTGTACCATTTTAATTGGTTTTGGATGCTTTCTTTAACATGCTCCACTTTAATCTTTCTTTTGGTATACATGAGATATCTTGCAATGTTTTCATCTTGTTTGACCATTTATCTTTGGATATTTTTGTGGTATCTCTCACCCCTGGTTTGTGGCTTGATGTAGGGCATTGAAGATTTTTATTTGAATTTTTTAGCACCTTTTTCTATTTTTCTTATGTTTTGTATTCGAACTTGTAATTTGGACTTCCGAACGGACTTTATTTTTGTTAAGGCTCCAACGACCGCTTTGTGTTTGTGTGATGAATGCCGTGGCTTATATTTCTTATTTTAGATAGGTTAGAGGTATTGGAAGACCCTTAGGTGGCTGTTATTTGTATGTGTAGCTTGCCCGATTATCGACTTGTTTGCATGATAGCACGCTGCGATTCCAAATAGTGGATTACGCGTTTCATTCGGAGTTTTCACTCGATTCTTTGCATATGATCACTTGATATTTTCTTATTCCATCCATGAATGGGCTTGAGGTTGAGATGAACCTTCCTCCCTCCTTTGCATTTCATTTACCATTGCTATATTCATGTTCACTTGTATGCGGTTATTACTTGTATTTCCGTTTCTTCCTTTCGTTTCCTTTCCCGTAGGACTTCCATTCTTCCTTGTTCAAGGGAGGATGTGATAGACATTAGGAGTTAACCCATGCATGATAACATTAGGGTAGATTTTATTCCCTTTTAACCCTAGGATTTGTAGAGTGTCATCTCTTCTTCCTTCAAAACAACAGAAAAACATTAATAAAGGTTATAACAGAGATTAATTCATTTCTTCCGTCAAAAGATTTGAACAGACATCAACCTTTTGCAATAAGAAAACCCTTGTTTAAGGTGAGATTTTTCATAAAAAACACTTGAACAGCTTGTATCGGGTGTAGCCCGAACTACGTTTGCTCTGATCTTCCATGCAGTATGGAAGTACGTAGGCATAGGATGCGATATCCTAGCGAGCAACCTTCACCCACCTTCATCCGTAGTTAGGCGAACTACGTTGACTCTGATTTCTCGTTCCAGACGAGAATACGTAGGCATAAAGTGCGATGCTTTGCCGAGTCATGTTTTCTTTTCTTTTCAGACCTCATCCTTTAGTTTAGATAGAAGTGTAATCCGTACAACCAAGCAAGCGTGGATCCCATCAAGTACGATGGACGTGAGGGGTGCTAATACCTTCCCCTTGCGTAACCGACTCCCGAACCCAGGTTTTGGTTGCGATGACCATACCTTTTCCCGTTTTTCGCGAGGTTTACTTCGAGCGTTTCCTTTCCCTCCGTTGGGATAAATAACGCACGGTGGCGACTCTCCTGTCAGCCGGCTCCGATTTTCGCAGTAGCGACACCTCCATGCCATATACCAGTGAGAACAATGTTGTCCCGGTTGATGTACGCACTGTAGTACGATAACCGTGCAAAGCGAATGGCAGCATCTCATGCCAATCCTTATACGTTACCACCATCTTCTGAACAATTTTCTTTATGTTCTTGTTGGCCGCTTCTACAGCGCCATTCATCTTGGGTCTGTAGGGAGATGAATTATGATGCTCGATCCTGAAATCCCGACACAGATCTTTCATCATCTTGTTGTTCAAATTCGAACCATTATCAGTAATGATCCGTTCAGGAATACCGTATCTGCAAATTATATCCCTCTTGATAAATCTGGCCACTACCTGTTTCGTCACATTGGCGTAAGATGCTGCTTCTACCCACTTAGTGAAGTAATCGATCGCGACCAGAATGAAACGATGCCCGTTAGAAGCAGTAGGCTCAATCTTGCCAATCATATCAATTCCCCACATGGAGAAAGGCCATGGGGATGCCATAACGTTCAGAGGACTTGGTGGCACCTAGATCTTATCTGCATAGATCTGGCACTTGTGACACCGCTTGGCGAATTTGAAACAGTCTGTTTCCATTGTCAACCAATAATACCCCGCTCGCAACAACTTTCGGGTCATAGCATGCCCACCAGCATGTGTACCAAAAGTTCCTTCATGGACCTCTTCCATGAGCAAGTTGGCTTCCTTCTCATCTACACACCGGAGGAGTACCAAATCGTGGTTCCTTCTATACAAAACGCCGTCGGGATTCAGATAAAAGTTGCCTGCTAATCTCCTTAGAGTCTTCTGATCACGACTGGATGCCCCAGCCGGATATTCCTTATTCTTCAGGAAATTCTGTATATCGAAGTACCAAGGTTTACCGTCAGATGCTTCATCGATTGCAAACACAAAGGCCGGCCTATCAAGGCGAGAGATGACAATGCTGGGAGCCTCATTCCAGCGGTTGACTTTATACATCGAGAATAACGTTGCAAGGGCGTCCGCCATTTGATTCTCCGCCCGAGGTACATGATGGAACTCCACCCTATCAAAGAAAGGTAGCAACCTTCTCGCATAGTTCATGTACGGCACCAGATTAGGCTGGCGCGTCTCCCACTCTCCCTTAATCTGATTCACAACCAATGCTGAATCCCCATATACGTCCAGATTCTTGATCCTCAGATCAATAGCCTCCTCTAACCCCATAATACAAGCTTCGTACTCGGCTTCGTTATTCGTCACTGGAAAAGTTAATCTGGCTGTAAACGGGATGTGCGACCCGTGGGGAGTTGTGATGATTGCCCCGATTCCGCTACCGTACGAATTGACAGCCCCATCAAAAATCAATTGCCACTGGGAACTCCGCTCAGGTCCTTCACCAGGCAACGGCTCATCACAATCTTTAGCTTTCAAGTACATTATGTCCTCATCAGGAAACTCAAACTTCATAGGCTGATAATCCTCAATCGGCTGTTCGGCGAGATATTCGGATAGAACACTTCCCTTAATAGCCTTTTGGGAAACATACTGGATATCGTATTCTGTCAATACCATCTGCCATCTAGCAATCCTTCCGGAGAGCGCTTGCTTCTCAAACACATATTTGATCGGATCCATCTTCGATATCAGCATGGTTGTATGGTTCAGCATGTACTGCCTTAGACGTTTGGCAGCCCACGCCAATGCACAACACGTCTTTTCAAGCATAGAGTATCGAGATTCACAATCCGTGAACTTTTTACTCAAGTAGTAAATTGCATGCTCTTTCCGTCCTGTCTCGTCATGTTGACCGAGAACACAACCCATACTGTTCTCCAGAACCGTCAGGTACATAATCAGTGGTCGTCCCGCTACTGGGGGTATCAACACCGGAGGTTCCTGCAAGTATTCTTTTATCTTTTCAAATGCCCTTTGGCAATTGTCGTTCCAGACCACCGCTTGATCTTTCTTCAACAGCTTGAATAATGGTTCACACGTGGTAGTTAGGTGAGAGATGAACCTAGCAATGTAGTTCAACCTCCCTAAGAATCCACGGACTTCTTTTTCTGTTCTCGGTGCTGGCATCTCTTGTATTGCTTTTATTTTTGCAGGATCAACCTCAATTCCTTTCTTGCTCACAATGAACCCCAGTAGCTTCCCGGATCTCACTCCGAAGGTACATTTATTAGGATTCAACCTCAGCCTGAACTTCCTCAGCCTCTTGAACAACTTCAGCAGATTAACCAGATGTTCTTCCTCTGTATGAGACTTGGCAATCATGTCATCGACATACACCTCAATCTCTTTGTGCATCATGTCGTGGAAAAGCGTTGTCATGGCCCGCTGGTACGTTGCCCCAGCATTTTTCAAACCAAAGGGCATCACCTTATAACAGAAGGTTCCCCACGGGGTGATAAAGGTCGTTTTTTCCATATCCTCTGGAGCCATTTTGATCTGATTATATCCTGAAAAGCCATCCATGAAGGAAAACACTGAAAACTGAGCCGTGTTGTCAACTAACACGTCAATATGCGGCAGCGGGAAATCATCTTTCGGGCTCGCTTTATTTAGATCCCTATAATCAACACACATTCGAACCTTGCCATCTTTCTTTGGCACAGGCACGATATTAGCGACCCAAGTGGGATAAGTGGTAACAGCCAGGAACCCAACATCCCATTGCTTCTGCACTTCTTCCTTTATCTTTACGGCCATGTCAGGATGAGTCCTTCTGAGTTTCTGCTTCACAGGCGGGCAATCTTCCTTCAACGGCAGACGATGAACAACCATATCAGTATCCAAACCCAGCATGTCCTCGTAGGACCAAGCAAATATATCACTGTATTCACGCAGCATCTCAATAAGCTCTCGTTTGATGTCAACTTGCAATGCGGCCCCTATACGGATATTCCTGACGCATTCTTCAGACCCCAAGTTGACAATATCAATTTCTTCCTGGTGAGGCAGAATGACTCTCTCCTCTTGCTTCAATAACCGACTAAGCTCTTCTGGTAAGTCACTACCCTCCACAATCTCCTCCTCAGCCTGGAAGATCGGATGCTCGAAGTCTAAACGAGTCATAGGAAGTTTTTGATCGGTGTCATCTGAAAATTCATGAACCCTGCGAGGGAAACGGTTAAATGCTTCAAAATGATGTACAAGCAAAATGCATAACCACACTGCCTTTTTATTGAAAAATAAAAACAGAAAGAAAAGGATCACAACATTTGAATGTAAAAAACACCGTCATTTATTGATCATGCAAACATACAGGTAAACAGTTAGGCCCTAAGACAAGATCATCGATGCCCCGGGCAAGGCATGTGATCATACAATGATTGAAAAAAACAATGCATTACTGTTTGGTGACTTGGATGACGTCCTGGATGGACCAGTTGCATAGGCTTTGCCCCGGCGTGCTGGGTCGAATCCATGCGTCCATGTCGCAATCGCTATCCACTTCCTCCGTATCAGACACGACATTGATCCTTTCGAAGCTAACTCCTCCGGGCGTGAACACGACAGGTCCCTTGTACTTAGGCGCACTCTGCGAGGGAGATGGGCGGTACCCCAAGCCATACCTATCTTGCTTCACCGGGATGTCCAGAACTTGCCCCCACTTCTGAGTCTCTCCTGCTTGTACCAACGCCTTGGCTTCTTTATATGAGGAGACGGCCACCTCTTGCCCTTCACTCGTTAACGGAGCTTCTTCTTTAACCTTCACCCCTTCGAACGCCTGGCACAGCGTTTCATGGATCTCTCCATCTACCTCCACGTACTTGAAGGAAGACAAATGACTGACTAAGATGTCCTCTTCGCCACACACCGTCACAATACTCCCCTCAACCATATATTTCAGCTTCTGATGGAGTGTCGAAGTCACTGCCCCAGCGGCATGAATCCAAGGTCTCCCAATCAAACAGCTATATGCAGGCTGGATGTCCATGATGTAAAACACCGTGTCAAACACCTCCGGTCCTACCTGGATGGGTAATGTCACTGACCCGAATACTGACCTCCTTGTTCCATCAAAGGCCCTCACTACCAAATCACTAGGTGTGCACAACAACCCGCGAGTATCCAATTTCAACAAGGCTTTCTTTGGTAACACATTCAACGAGGACCCAGTGTCTACCAGCACATGGGATAAGATGGTGCCCCTGCATTCGATAGAGATATGCAAGGCATTATTATGATCACGCCCTCGAGGTGTTAGGTCAAAATCTGTGAATCCCAGTCCATGCCCAGCGTTAACATGTGCCATAACTCCATCCAGCTGATTAATTGAAATCTCTTGCGGCACGAAGGATGTCTCAAGCACCTTCAATAAGGCATTCCTATGCGCCTCAGAACACAACAGCAGCGATAGTATGGAGATCTTTGACGGGGTCTGCTGCAGGTGCTCTACAATCTTGTAATCACTTTTGCGGATCAACCTCATAAATTCTTCCACATCTTTGGTTATCGGCTCTTTCTCTTTACTCCCCGAAGATTCCCCCTCAACAACTTTGTTCTTACCCCTGGCAAGCCTCTCTGCTTCAACCTCAGGTGAAGTGAAAATTCTCCCACTCTGGGTTATACCACCCGCTCCCACTATGTTATCCACGGACCCCGCTGGCGGATCATTCAAATCAATCTTTTCCCCATTACAATACACTTCAGCACCATAACTCCACGGAACTGCCTTTGTGATTTCATAAGGAACTGGCTTAGCCTTAGTAATAGTAATGGTCGGCCTTTTCGATGATGCCGAAATTGTCACTGATTTGAACGGAATGGTGATCGTAGCAATCTCCCTACGCTCTTTCTCAGATTTTGTCTCAACAGACTTCTCTCGCCCCACAGACCTGTCAAACTGCAAAATTCCTTCATCAATCAAACTTTGAACTCCCCTCTTTAAATTCTCACAGCCCTTAGGTTGAACCAAACATTCATCACACTCTTCACTGCAACCGGGATAGACACCTCCTTTCAATAAACGCTGCTTTACGTAACTCAAAGGGGTTTTCAGCTCACTCACTTCCGAAACCAAGTTCAACTCATCATCTACCATGATTGCATTGGCCCCAGCCCCACCATGCTTGGGCATTGGCTGCTGTGTGATGTTGGGACCTTCCTTCCCGAAGTTAATAGCCGTACTATCAAGCAAATCCTGTACTTTATGCTTGAAAGCCAGACAATTTTCAATATTGTGTCCTGGTGCACCCGAATGGAAGTCACAATGCTCATTAACATCATATTCGACTGGTGGCTGGCCAGTTGGTGGCGCTAAGGTCCTCTTCTCGACTAACTGTAATTTCAACAAAGTTTGAAGGAGTTCTGCATATGATACCGGCGGTACCTCGAATACTCTCCTCGGTCGTGGGTTCTGAAGTCTGCGCTGATTATTATTAGGCTGCTGCTGAGCCTGCTGTGGTGGTTGTTGTCTCTGCTGTTGAGAAGGCCCTGGAATGGTTACACTTGCAACTTGCGACGGCTGACGCCAGTTCTGACCTTTATTCCTTCGTCGAGCACTGTATACAGCGTTGGTATCACCCTGCCTTTTACCACCAAACATCTTCTTATTACCTCCTGCGGAACTGGACTCACCCGCTTGAATTTTACCAATCTTTACCCCGTTTTCAATGCGCTCCCCCATCAAGATCAACTCATAGAAAGTACTCATCAAGAAATTGAGCAACCAGTCATAGTACATTCCAGAAAAGGTTCCTATGAACATGTCCATCATTTCGCGCTCCACCATCGGAGGGTGCACCCTAGCAGCCAGATCTCGCCATCTCTGGGCGTATTCTTTAAAGCTCTCGCTAGACTTTTGAGACATACTCTGCAACTGGACTCGGTTAGGGGCGAGATCACTATTATACTGATAATGTCGAACAAAAGCCTCTGCCAGCTCTTTCCAACTCCTGATCTGAGTAGGCTCCAAGCTCATGTACCACTCCAGCGATGGCCCTGACAGGCTATCCTGGAAGAAGTGCATTAGCATCTTTTCATCCTCAGAATACGCAGACATACGCCTGTAAAATGCGCGCACATGCACCCTAGGGCACGTATCCCCTTTGTACTTATCAAATGACGGTGCTTTGAATTTCAGCGGGACCCTCAACCCTGGGACTAACCCCATATTGGACATATCCAGCCCCACAACATTCTGGCTGGCCAATCCGTTCACCTTCTCTTCTAGCAATCTCATCCGATGGTTGTCATCCCTGGCTCTTTCATAACCCTCGTTCTGACCAGAGAACACATCCTCCTGACGATCCTCCCAGCGAGGTACTGCATCATATCCAACATAATCTGCATCACGGCCCGACCCCGTTTGGACGTACCTGGGGTCATACCTCAGATTGCCCATCTCTTGAGCGTTGTATGCACCAGTTCCATATCCAAGATTACCATAGCCACCAAACCCAGCCTTGGCGCCAGCCATGCTGCCATACCCCATGTTCACACCATTGAAGCCTTGGTTACCATTAATACCATTCATTCCGACATTCTCGACGCCCCCATTGAAACCCTGGTTGACATTACCCGCAAATACCCCAGCAGTATCTGTATGGACATTCATGTTACCGGTGTTCCCACCTCCACCTACAGAACCAGTTTCTCCAGCATTCAAACCGGTTACAGGAATAACATCAGCACTTTGACGATTCTCAATTCGGGGGGAAGCAGCAATATTTTCACCATGCGGTGTCCCGTGGTTTTCAGCCCGTGCGACTATCGGTTGAACCAGATTCTGCAGCTGCTCTTGTCCTTTGGCGATGGTCTCCATGGTTTGCATGAGCAGGGCCATCTTGTCACGCATCTCTTGCATTTCACTCTGCACGTTGTCCATGATCTTCTTCTGGTTAGTTCTGGTAGAGTAACGGTGGACCCGCTTTTCTGCAATCCTGAAAATACCTGGAATGGACGCAGGAGATAAGATACACGGATCACAAACCTGCAATGCAAATATGAGTATGTATGCAAAATGTAATATGTGTCTATGCATTAGGGATTATCATTCCCCGATTCTAGTGTGAATGTGCCAGTGCAGTGACAGTGCTAGCAATACGGTGATTGGAGCCGAATCATAGAAAACCTCGTATATTGCAGAGAAATCCAAGAATACAATATCACTGAGAGTACAATAAGAAGGCATGACCTCAACCAACAATCCTGGTGATGGTCAGCACGAATGCAAATAAAGCATACACATGAAATGGTCAAGTACACTCATGAGCCTGATACTCTTCTAGCAACTTCTTAGTCTCTGGATGACTTGGTCGGGTAAGAAGCCCCTCAACAAGTTGATTTCTTCGTTTGAGAACACATCGCACGTCACCAGCGGTTTCCTCCCATGCCCCTTCTCCGAAGCGATCCTCTAGCTTCCGCTTCTGAGACACAGCTTCGTTCCTGCCTTCGATGGCCTTGTTCAATGCATTCTGGAGACTATATCTGGTCATTACCTCTTCTTCATGCTTCTTAATGCTAGCCTTCAACTGCTCTTCGAGGTTGGAAATTTGCTGCTTCAATTTATCTTCCCTCTTTTTGTGGTTGGTCAGCGTAGCATTCCAAGTCTTGTTACAAGAAGAGATTTCTCGATGGGCGGCGTCGAGTGCTTTCTTTTTGGACTCCAACATGGCATGAGAGCTTCTGAACTCTTGACCCAGACGTTCGCGCTTCCTTTTCTCCTCAGTCAACACAGCACCTAGCCGGTTTACTAGTTCGATCTGCTGTTAGAAGGAATGCACGGCCTTGTTTTTCTCACTACGCATCTGAGTCAGCTCCTTTTGTAGCTCTTCATTAATCTTCATCAAGGCTTCCTTTTCTTTCACAACTCGCTCGTAGACCTCCATAGTGACAGTGGTCGGTTCTTCCACTGGAATATGAACAGGGACTGGTGCAGCTGGAAATGGCATCAGCAGCTGTCTTGCCCTCTCCTGGATCCAAACTTTGTAGGGTGTATATGCCCGACAATCATTCTTCCCCAACAATGGTTTCCCTTTTCTGTTAATACGCATCCAGGCATGCCGAAGCTTGGCTAGTAACTCTCCATTCAAATCACTGGTGAAGTACAGAGATTCCTGTACTTCTTCCTCCTGAGGTGGGTTCTTCAACGCGTATCCAAACTGGCGAACAAACAGAGATTGGTTGTAATTGATGCACCCTTTTCTCCCTATCAACGGAACATTAGGATACCCATAACAACTGAAAATAATCTCAGATCCCAGCAAGTCTCGGTCAAACCACTCAATGTCTTCAGAAGATAGCCTCATCAGGCGCTCTGGCCAGCCAGCTGTAGTTGCACTATCCACAAAAGGTCCCTTCAGGGGAAGATGACTCTTAAACCACATGTTCAACAACGTCGCACAACAGTAAACAGTCTTTCCCCTTCTGTTTTCATTTTTGTAGTGCAGTGAATGATAAATATCTCCAATCAAAGTGGGCACCGGGTTGCCAGCAGCAAACAGATGGAAAGCGTCCAAGTCCACAAAATTGGGTAAGTTGGGAAACAACACTATTCCGTAAATGCATAAAGCCAAGATAGCATTAAAGACTACCCAGAACCCGCTCTTGGTATACTCTTGAGCTTTGCCAACCAGAAAATCAAGGGAGAAACCTGGAACCCCAAGCCAAGAAGTCACTAATAGTTCAGCAGCGTTCATGTGCAAGGCCTTAGCTAAGTCCTCCAACTTGGGCTCTGCGGCAGAGTGAATAAAGGGGACCTTATTCTGTACTGGTAGCTCAGTAAACTCCACATACTCTTCAATGGTAGGTCCCAAAATAACGTCAGCAAACGTGAAGCATCTCAATGCCGGGTCATAGAATTGCATCAAGGTGTACATCCCATTCATCTCAACAGCAGTTGGCTTGCAGACTAATCTCAGCAATCTTCCATGACTCATCCTGAAACTTCTCCTAACCTCCTCATCAGCCAGGGACATCAGACCAAGTAAGGGAGTAATGTCAGGTGTAGGCAACTTGTACGCAACTGTCTTCCTCAAACCAGCCATGATCAATAAGCCGAAGTCCGGGCACTAGAACCAGGGAATATGCAAATGCACCTGCAGCACAGACACACATTAATGGGATGCAATGATAATGGGTATGCAGACAATGCAATGCAAGTAACATGCAACAGGGACCAAGTGCCATAGCTGAGAAGCCTGAACCATATCAAAAGGTCTCAGATAGACCCTCCAGAATTCCTCAAACCCTGGTCTCAGATAGACCTCATACAAAGCTCCAACACTGGTCTCTGATAGACCCCACAACATAACTCTGACTGGTCTCTGATAGACCTCATATCATAACTCCAACTGGTCTCTGAAAGACCTCACAACTGTCCATAAATACCCAGGATCTCAAATCAAGAAATAACCGGTATCTGAAGGTCTAGTTACCTGCATAACCCCAAACCCTCTCACAGGTAGGTGTCCTAGTAACTGACAAAGGTATGGCATCCTATGCGGTCGTCGGCGTCACAGACTTTCAGGGTTGATGATACGATTCCCAGAAGGAGTGGCATCATCAATTCCTGAAGAGGCCTCACTTAGCCAACTTCCAAATGATCGGTTCCCGGAGTCGACAATTCAGCTAACCAACAACCCCTTCGACCTAAAGGGTAGAAAAAGAAGTCAACCAGAAGAACCTCGTCCGAGTGTAGATTTCATGAGACACTAATGCAAGCAAAGCCGGCACGCGCCCACTACTTTCTACTCTAATTCTAGGTGCACTCAAGTCCAGGTCCGGCTTATCTCTCAATCATAGAATCACCCGTCACAACCCCAATACAGTAATAATAACAATAATATAATGCTGAAAGTAAATGACAGAAATATAAATCCATACAAAATCCTCGACGGGAAAACAAGCGCTAGGATTGACTCTCTTAAGGGACGTTGGATCCCAAATGCATAAGGAACTATCGCAGTCCTTAGCAGCCAGGGGACGTTGGATCTCCCCAGCAGAGTCGCCAGTTGTCGCTACTGCGAAAATCGGCACCGGCTGAACAGAAGAGTCGCCACCGTGCGTTATTTATCCCAACGGAGGGAAAGGAAACGCTCGAAGTAAACCTAACGCAAAGACGGGAAAGGAATGGTCATCGCAACCAAATCCTGGATTCGGGAGTCGGTTACGCAAGGGGAAGGTATTAGCACCCCTCACGTCCATCGTACTCGATGGGATCCACGCTTGCTTGGGTTGTACGGATTACACTTCTATCTAAACTAAAGGATGAGGTCTGAAAAGAAAAAGAAAACATGACTCGGTAAAGCATTGCACTTTATGCCTACGTATTCCCGTCTGGAACGAGAAATCAGAGTCAACGTAGTTCGCCTACCTACGGGAAAGGAGGGGAAGGTTGCTCGCTAGGATATCGCATCCTATGCCTACGTACTTTCATACAGCATGAAAGATCAGAGCAAACGTAGTTCGGGCCACGTACGACACAAGCTGTTCAAGTGTCTTTTATGAAAAATCTCACCTTAAACAAGGGTTTTCTTATTGCAAAAAGGTTTGTGTTTGTTCAAATCTTTTGACGGAAGAAATGAATTGATTTCTGTTATAACCTTTATTAATGTTTTTCTGTTGTTTTGAAGAAAGAAGAGATGACACTCTACAAATCCTAGGGTTGAAAAGGGAATAAAATCTACCCTAATGTTATCATGCATGGGTTAAGACCTAATGTCTATCATATTCCTCTCTTGCGCAGAGAGAAACAGAGATCCTAAGGGATAAACGGCAACAGAAACAACAGATATATACAATAAAGCAGTAAAATGCATGGATGCAACAATACAAGCGAGGAAAGGGAGTCCCACTCAACCTCGAACCTAGAAAACAACAGGCAAAAGTGAACAAGGTTCACTTTCAACCTAACAGGTTAAACAGCAAGCAATACAGTCAGGGAAATTCAATCAATACATCAAAGATTAAACAGCTAAAACTAAACAGCAAAGCAGTCTTCATCAACATCTGACTTCAAGCAAAGTCTTTGTATTTAATCTCCCAGTGGCTTTTCTTCAAGTCTCAATCTCCAAGATGAACATCAGTCAACAAGATGAAATGGATGCTAAACAGTCAATTGCCTACCAAGGGTGGCTCACTAACTGTTAACATGATACAAACAATTTTCTCTCAAAAGTTCTATCTTTTAAATATATTCACTAATCCTTCCAAAGGAAGGAGGTGGATTCTTAAAAGAGACTTTGAATCATAGAGAAAGAATGGAGGCAAACAAAACCTTCCATGTTTGTGAATCAAGTTTCCTACTCTAGGGCTCTGCCTAACTCCTAGATCCTATAACCTTCAACAGCTGCCAGCAAGAGATACTCCTCATCACCTCTGGAAGTTGGTCTTCATTCTTCAATCTTCAAATGGGTTCCATCAACACAGTCTTCAGCTCGAACCCCAAGCCCCAAACAAACCCAATACCCCACACAGTATAGAAATAAACCCTAAAGAGGGCACACCACACAGTCAATCAAATACCAACAATATACTGATAGTAATAGGGGAAGCCTAATATTTTCTAAAGGATCTATTACCTACCCATAACCCCTATAGTCCCATACCCCAAAAATCAAATCAAAATTCCTAAAAGAAATGATCTATCTCACCTATGCTCACTTAAAACCCTAATTTTAACCATTCTAATCTCACCTAATCAAATCATCTAAAAATTAACCCTAAAATTATGAATTAAATCCTATATACAAGTTGAGGTCCTAAGCTAATCACCCTAAAAAGAATGGACCCTAAATCTAAGGGGAACTAATTGAACTAAAATCAACAAATTTAAGTACTAAACTAAACTCACTTAAGAAGCTATTTACAAGAAAAATACACAAAAAATATTAAAACAAAATAAAATGCTATTTTTATTATTTATTATTTTTCTCAACAGAATTATGAATCTACCACAAAAAGAATCAATTAAAAATAATCTTTTTTCAATTTTATATGGATTTTTAAAGATGCAAAACATATAAAAGAAGAATAAAATCAAGAAATGAATTAAAATGGGGAGGGGGTGTCAAAATTAACTTCGCTCAGTTATAATTGCCTGATGGGCCAGGGATGGGAGGTGCGAAAATCAAACGTGCAAGGCCCAATATGCATCAGAAAATCAATTGAAAAAATATAAGAAAAAGGTTAAACACGCGGTGCATTTAGCAACAATTTTAAGTGCAATTTCCATTGGGCTTTGCTGGTGGGGTGAGGATAGCATGTTTGAAGTTAGGCCCAGAGGTTGCGTTTAATGAAACGCATCGTTTCAAAGCTCAGATATTCCCTCCATTTTTCTTTAAATCTCAGCCATTGGATTAGAGTTTCAGTCAACCATTTTGACACGATCGAACGGACATGCTTCATCTTCTCCAACGAGCCCTAGGGTTTGCAGGATTTTCCTCTCCCATGCATGAACTTCCACAGCTCTGTTCTCTCTCCTCACTCAACCAAATCCCACGATCCAAAAACAAAAAATGGCCTACTCAAAGCCCTCTATAAGATCCTACACTTAGATTTTTCTAAAACTCACTCTATAATTAAACTCGATAGCTGGAAGTTCATGGTGTACCAAACTGTCACTGAGATGGACCCTCACAATTCTTGATTCCAATGGTACTAATGCGTTCTTCACACTACACTGATCTCAACAAGCTATTACACGTTCATTAAAACTCATTACATAACCTAATCTTGATCATTAAAGTTTCAACATCCTGCCATTAAACCTCATAGAACCTTCTCAATCTTTCTGAAAATAGTCATCTAACCTAACCTAACAATCTTACACTAACAATCTAATCTAACAACACCTAATTCGTGGTGTAAAGATCAAAATGCATACCTGCAATTCTTGTTGGAACAGATGAGAAATAGCTTGATTCAGCACTTGCAATCCCTCACCAATGGTCCTTAGATGATGTTATGGTTTCTGTTGGCAAAAAGTTGGAAGAAGAATGCTTCTAATGGGAGATTCGAATCTGATATGCTTCTTGCAATTTCAAACCCTAGCTCTTCAATCTTCCATGGATGGCTCTCTAATTCAGCGTGTATGCACTCAAAAGCTTCAATGGATTGTGGATGAAGAAAAAGAATGAACAGAATTGATGTTGAATATAGATTTTCACTCTTTCTTACAATGGAAGCAACAATGGAATTCTCTCTCTTCTCTCTCTCTTTTCACCAACCTTTTGCACTAATGGACTCAATTCAATATATAGATGATGATGGAGATGCCTAGAAGTTTCTGGATCCCTCTAGGATTATTCTAGAATGTGGTGGAAGAATGTGGAAATTCTCATGTAATGACACTTTGAAATATCTCATCTCATGCCTCAATTGCCCTTACAACCCTTCAATTCCACTTTAAAATCTCCTCATATGAGTTATTGGAAGGATATGAATGCTTATCATGCTGATCCCCTGCCTTTTGCTAAGTTTCACATGGATGCCTTATGATGCAAGCAAGAACGTTACAAAGCAAGTCCAAAATTTAAACCCTAACTCAAAAAAGTGGCTGAACCAATGTCTTTAAAATGTTGTTGGGATTCAATTTGGTATATTACATGACCCATTTTGGATTTGTAGATTGCCCAAACCAATTTTTCATTTGAACTTTTTCAAGTTATATGCCATTTTAAGTCATTTTCACCAACTTTTATCAATCTGAGTTCTATGCATTTCCAAACTTCCATGACCTCTTTTCTAGACTTAAAATGACATTTTGAGCAACTTTTATGTTGTGAAGTTTTTCATTTGAAGCTTCCTTGCATGAGTTTTAGGCATAGGCTAAGAATGACCTGTAATTCTCAAATGACCAAAATACCCTTTGCTTGACAAGGACATAAGTAGAGTTCCACAAATCATATGAAGGCATACCATACCTTTATAGAAAGCTAAGACAATGAGGAACAACTCTCATGTTGGTCAGAAATCCATTTGAAATCTCCTTGAAGGTCAAAAGTTGCTTGGGAGACAGACAACTTTCACAGACAAATTTCAGTGCCCTTAGATGACCTGTAACTTGCAAGAGCTATAACTTGAGTTCCATAAATCATCTTGATGACTTCCACCACTCAAATTAAATCTATGAAGATACTCTACAAGTTTCATGTGGACCAGAAATTCATATGAAGCTTGCATCTTGAGTTACACTGCTTTGAAGTTTGACCTAAATCAGGGGATTTTACACTGAAACCCTAATTTGGTAACTCCATTTCTCCCTGATTCCTTCTGACTTTTCTTTAGCACAACACCATATCCATATCCATATAGCAAATAATGAATCCCACATTCTTCAAATGATCCTGTATGCTTTTCAAAACAAGTCTTTGACCTAGGGTTGACCTAGTGTTGACCCAGATAAAACCCTAGTTGACTGACTTCAACTGAGGCTCTTGCAATCATTCCCATGACTTGGTTACTCCTCAAAAATAATCCTCTAGGCTCTTCATAACATCCATACACACCTCATTCTCTTGGCTCATGGCTCACACTTCCTCTGATGATCCCCAAATAACCTCAAGATAGGGGAGAACTCACTGATCAACCTGTCAACTCTTCAAAGCTCAAATTCTTCCCTGATGACCTAAGTAGTCTTGAATATGAATGAAACCCCTTGAACATGCCTCTTGAGACAAGAATAGCACTTGATCCCCTGATTAAGATTAGCTTATGCTATGCAATGCAGATGAATGCACTATGTACATGATACCAATGCAAATGACTATGCAATTGAAACATAAACCTAGGTTAGAAAAGGTTGGGCAAATTTTGGGGTGCAACAAGGGGCAAGAGAAAGGGTCTCAATCGCCTGAACGCGAGAGAAATGGGTTTCGATCGCGCGGGGGCGAGAACAAAGAGGAAGCAGGCTTGCGCCTAAACGGGAAGGAACTCGGGACACACACGCAAGAACCTAATACGTAGGAGCGAGTGCGCCCTATGTCACCCAAAGGGTACCATACTAGACACTCTAGACGATTGAGAAGAAACTCCTCAACTATCATTTCCTATGTATCTAACGATACAACTCGCAACACTCGACGGTTGCACAAAGACTTGAATAAGAAAGATGATGTTGAACGAAGCGACTCCGTTGGCTCCTGACATGCGCGCAAGCTCCATTCCAATCTTCTCCTCTCTGGATCCTTGATGAGGACGCTTGAATCAGGAACGCTGTAACGCTTAGACCGTCATGGTTCGACTTATACGAGAAATCGAACTCTCAGAGGTAGCGTATTGATGTCCGTGTCAAAGACAAGATAGAGAAATGATATCGAAAATCATCCTCCAATTGAATCATGTCACACGGCCAACCAAGAATAAAATCGGAGTACAATCAGATGACAGGAGAGAAAACAGGGGAGAAATCCAACGACGAATGGAAATAATATGCTACTCTTAGAATACGGCAATTAATTTCTAATAGAAAACATTCTAAAGAAATGTAAGGAAATGCATACAGAAAATAGAATAAAATCCTATGCACAATATTCTATAATTTCTACAAAGAAAAATAGAATGAAAAATTCTATATAAAATCTATATTATTCTATAAAGAAAAATAGAAATGAAAATTCTAAAATATAAAGCCTATATTAAAAATATGCTAATAATATTCTAAACTATAAACTATAATCCCTAAAAAAGAAAAATAGAAAAATAAAACTAACATATTACATGCACACCATCCAATACAAAAAGGAATTAAAAAAAATGTAAAGGGAATGGGGTACATTAACCAAACAAGGGTGAAAAACCTGAAAAAACAACCCAGGGCCCAACCCACAATACACCAAGCTAGAAAAATGAACAAAAAAAAGTAAGGGAAAAGAAAGGGGTGCAACGAAGGAAAGCAGGAGTGTGGCCAGAAAACTATGGTTGGGCCCAGCCCAACAACAAAACACCAGCAAAAGAGGGTGCGTGTCTGAACATTGGGTGTATGGACCCAGCAACACAATTTGGGCCACAAGGCCCACTCAACCCAAATGAGGGGGTCTCCTCGTCTTCCTCACTCTTGAGCCAGAACCCTAATTCAACTTGTCTCTCACTCCGCCGCCGTCGTCAACCCCAAACTCAACCTCTCCCTTCTCCGATCAAAGCAAAACCACCACTAACCCGTACTCCCTCTTCCAGTACTTCCATATTCCCTTTTCGTCTCAACTTCACTCTTACCGTTCCACCTCTCTCTCGTCGCCATCAATGAGCTCCGTAGGAGATTGAAGGAAACTTTGATGTTGCATGTTGAAGGGAGGCTTTTCGTAGAGAATTTCTGAAGATCTTGTTGAATATGAAGTTTGCTGAGGCGTTTTGTTATTGAGGACCTGGAGATCTATTGTCGAGTGGATGAAGATCTGGTGAAGGCTGATGAACTCAGATCATGCTGGAGATTGTAGGAGATTTGGACGAATTTGGAAGAGCAGATGAACATCCATGGCAGAGTTTCTTGGATTTCTAGAAACGTGTGAGGATCTGGTAATGAAGATCTCAAACGCTCGCTGGAAAATGTGTCTGTGAAGAGTTGGATGAAGATCTTTGAAGGAGTTATGGTGAAGGTGGTGAATATTCTTGTACTGTGGATGAAGAACTGGTGAAGCTTACCGGAAAATCATTATGAACAAATGAACAAGATGATGTTCATGATAAAGATTCATGAATGATCGATGAACTGGTTGAGTCTTCCGGTGGAGATCTGGAAAACTGATGAACAACCGTTGCTGGTTCTTGGATCTGATGACCAACTGCAAAACACTTTGAAGATCCATGAAGAATCTTGAGGGTCTGGTGATGAAGGTTGAAGAACGCGGTGAAAGATTTGATGAAGATCATCAAGAACACGATGAAGATTGATGGAGGAAATCTGGAAAATTGATGAAGATCTGTACGAATTTGGATGAGTATTTGAGTTTGTTAATGAAGTTGTTGGAAAACGGATGAGTTTAGGATGAAGGTTGTAAAGAAACTGGAAAAATGCATGAATGTTCTTGAGTTTCCGGTGAAGTTCCTTGGTTTTCCGGCGATATTCCGGTAGGGAGGAGGTAGCGATTGATTTCTCTGGTGAGGACTCCCGGTGTTCGCATGGCCGGCGGGAGAGGGGACAGTTGGGAGGCACGTGGCGTGATGAGGTGAGGGGGAGGAGGACGCGTGTGGGAGAGGGAGGATGAGTGGGATATAGGTGGCCCCCATGCAAGAAGTGTGAGGGATGAGGTGGCAAGCTCTGAGAGAGAGAGAGGGTGAGGTGGAAGCGCGAGATGAAAACGTGTGGGATCATCTTATATGGACAAGTGGCAGCGAGTTGGGCTCCCAAAACGGACACTTGGCCCACTAGATCTTAATGACTGAACCAAAGATGATTAAGACTAATTAAGAAGGATTAACACTGATTAATGACGATTAATGACCTGATTAATGCTAAACGAAAAAAAGATTAAGTGCTGGTTAATTAAAACTAACTAACTAACCCTAATTAATAACATCCCAATTAATATTAATCAAATGAAAAATTAAAATTCTAACAGCCAATTAATTACAAAACTATCAATATCTAAAATCTATACCAACATTTATTTATTACAACTTCTATTTTAATGTTCTAACAAGAAGTAAAATCTATTAATTTTTTAAGACAAACTCAATTATCTAGAAATTAAAATCTATAAACTTCTAAAAGGAATTCAATTAATATCTACCAAAGGAATTAAATATATAAATTGCTAACAAATTCAAATAATAGCTATATTAAAATCTAAAAAGAGTTAGAACCTATTAATTTCTACAAAACGAAATTAATCTATTTAAAATCTATTAAAATCCATTATATCTAAAAATGAAAATGCTATTAAATTCTATAATAGAAAATAAACCTCTAAAAAACTATTAAAATCTATTTAAAAGAATTAAAATTCTAGAAAAACAATTAAAATTCATTTAAAATTCTAGAAATTAAGAGAGAAAATCTAAAAATGCAGGGAAGGTCAATTAAACCGATTAGAAAAAAGATGCGCGAATACAGCGAAATAAACGGTAAAAACCGGACACTGAAATGTCCTCAAAAACAACAGCAAGAGCAGAAAACACCGGGACGAGCACCACTTCTCAAAATAAATCCTCGCATTCGAACTGGCCTGAAATGCCCGCAATGCCAGGAGAGGGTTGTAATCCTGATAAAATCAATCTGACTAAAAAATTGCAATGTATGTGGTATGTAAATGCAAATGCAAAATGAATCGAAACATGAGCCAAATTGCAAGAAGTGGTTGGTCAAATTTTGGGGTGCAACAGCTGCCTCTATTCAAACGGCTTGGACCTGAAGGGTTGAGAAGAGAACGGCTTTCAAACCTTCTAAGGTAGAAGACGGTTGAATACAAAAAGAACCCAGAAATTTGCCAACTGCACAAGTACACGGTACTCTGATGGGAAAAATCTTCGGAAACTAAAATGATGGTTGCACGACAACTAGGTGGAGAAATAATGATCTGAACCTCCGTCAGGATGATTCTCTGATTCATCTTATACCATTGCGTCCTCAAATCATCAAGGGATCACCGGTTGCATGGTAGCTGGTGATGGATTAATCTCAAATTTCCGTCAGGATGATCATCTGTGTCCTCAAATCATCGAGGGATCACCGATTAGACGGTAACAGGAAAGGGATGGTCAATTATGTCGTCCGCACAGGTAAACGATACTCTGATTGGTAGGAATATCTTCAAAATTGAGCATGACAATTGCACGGCAACTCTGCTGAGGAATTGGTCACACGATAATTGGTGAGGGGTCTAATCTCCGTCATGATAATTATCTGATTTTGCTATAGATCTTCGCCCTCGAGTCATCAAGGGATCACTGGTTACACGGTAACTAGTAATGGATGGTTGATCATGCCGTCAGGCATTCTGCGCCATTGCAGAAGAATTCCTTATCGTCACCTATGGACTCATCGTGTCGCTAGGCACGTCGACAACATCTTTGTCGGACTTCATCAGTAAGTCAATAAGGGATCACCGGTTACTCGGTAACTGGTGAATGATGGCTGATTCTTCCGTCAGGCATCCTGCGCCACTGCAGAAAAATTCCTTATCGTCACCTATGGACTCATCGTGTCGCTAGGCACGTCGACAACATCTTTGTCGGACTTCATCAGTAAGTCAATAAGGGAAATTTCAACTTCTCTGTTTAAAACCTGCTGGGGATGACACATCTCCGCTGCGGATTCTGGATAACTATCAAGTAACTCTGCTTTAGGGATCCAGAAATCATTCCGGACAAATAAACTCTGCTGCGGGAATCAAGAATCATCTTGAACAATCAACTCCGCTGGGGACTTCAAAAATCATCCTGAACCGATAGCTCTGCTGGAGATTTCAGGAATCATCCTGAGCAAACACTCTGCCGGGAATCCTAAGCATCAACTTGAGCAACCAACTCTGGCGACTTCACCGGGGATTTTAAGAATCATCTTAAGCAAACACCTTCGCTGGAGAATTCAAGAATCATCTTGAGCAAACCATTCGGCGGAGGAACACCTACAAAACAAGAACAGTGACGACCTGGCTCATGTTTCATATGCATATGCTTTGACAATGGCACAATGCTCCACACGGTGGAAATGCTACGCGTTTTTAGGGTAAATGTTATGCAATCATGCAAAATGTTATGACCCCATCAGCAAAATAAATGCTGAAGGGAGAATCCTCCTGTCAAGGAGAAAGAACCACTCTGGTGGAGGAAGGAATCATCCTGCCGAGGAGAAGAAATCACACCAATCTCAATTGGATTCCGCCTGGGGAAACGAACTTCAGTCGACTGCTGCCGGGGAACAAAGTTCTACAAGAACCTGAACCCGCTCAACCAGGTATTCAAACCACAAATTGTCGATGAAACGATATCAATCGCAGAAATAAACTGCACGGCATTCACAGTAAAACTTTCCTGGAGATAACGACTCCGGTGGGGAAATACAGCATCAGCTATTCAACACTCTACTGGGGAAAACCAATCATGGCCCAAACGGCTTCCAAGGACTCGGCTGTCTTGGGGAACTGCAAACTCGGCTGAGGAGGGCAACCAGACGATGGAATCACTCCTACCTGCCGGGGAGAGTACAACTCTGTGGGGAATCTCAATTCCACCGGAGACTTCAGTATGCGCTATCGAAGGCTGAACACTTGTGAATAGTCTCCTACGAGAAACTGCACCCTGACCCAGTGCTGGGGAAATAAACCCAAATCCGCTTATCAGGGAAAACTTCGATCCTAAACCGTTGGGAATGTACAATCAATCTGCCGGGAATGGCTACACTCTTCCGGGGATATCAATCTCGCCCTGCTGAGGATAATCTTGACCCTACTCTGATAAAGGACAAGTACCATCTCAACTTGCTGCAATCTCAAACAGCTGAGGAGAGTCGATCTTAACTGCACATCTCTGCTGAAGAAAATTTCCTGATTTAACAACATCACCCCCTAAGGGCATATAGAACACCAATCATGGAGAACTGAGATCATTCGAGCCTCGTGTCAGGGAACGTGATAGCACATGTCACCGGGAATATCGGGCCAGGTACAATTAGGCTTTTTCTAGTTTAGGGATATGTTTATGGTGATAGGGATTTATTTCTGGTTGCCAACAAAAGTGGATTTCAAAGGGAAATAATAGACGAGAACTAGCATTCGAGGGTAGACTACCAGACGAGAACTGGTGGCAAAAGGGTTTAAGTCGTCAGACGAGAACTGACTTCTAGGTTTTGGATATCAAACAGGAACTGATTTCTGGTTTGCCAGACGAGAACTGGGCTTTAAAACTGCGTTAGCCAGACGAGAACTGGTTAAACAGTGAATCGAGGAAAAGGCGACCAGACGGGAACTGGTTTAAAAGCTGACACGCACCAGACGAGAACTGGTATTTTGAAAAAGGTGGACCAGGCGAGAACTGGTTACAGGTTTGCCAGACGAGGACTGGGCTTTGGAGGTTTGCCAGGCGAGAACTGGGCTTTCGAAATGACTTTGGTTACACGGTAAGTAACAGGTTTAGGTTGTAGGATAACAATCCAATGGCAGCAAGACTTCTTCAGAAGGTTCAGGTTTTTTGGTAGGGTAATGACACGATTCCCCAACACTCAACTCTTGTTGGGGTGAACAAACTCGCATGAAAAACTTGCGCCAGTGCAATTCAACTTGCCCCAATCCGACTCTTGGGAAAATTCATTCTAAACAGAAAGCAGCTTGCCACGAGGCGACCTCGAGATGGCTTGCCCCGGCATCTGTGCAACGGAAGGATTCATCCTCAACTAACCAACTCTCAGCACAGCTGGTTTCAATGTACTTCTGAAGTAGCTTACCCCTGAACGAGCGTTGAGCAACTTAACCTACCCTGATTGAACACTGGAGGGATCCGCCCTCAAATCACAGGAGTTCTGGATAACTGCCCCTGATTAGGTCTCGAGAAGATTCACCTCTGATCAACTGCTTCTTGAACAAACTGCCCCATAATCAACCGATGCTTCGGGACTTGTCCTCAGACCAACTGATTCCAAACTCACTGGAAGTCAATGCCCCAAATTCACAGGGCTTCGCAGTATACCATTCTGATCCAGACTGCTGAATGATTCAGTCTTGACTGATTATTCCCTGTTGGAATTTCCTCCATGTCAATCACTGACCTGCAATTAAAATTGTCTATTCATGAATGGTAATTTTAATACAGTGTTCATGCAGATTTTGAAAAAAAAATGTTGTCACTCATTTACGTGTCATGATAGTGAGTGACGAATGAACCAAAGAGTTCAAACGTAGTGCTAATTTGATCAGTGAAAAATACAACAAGGATATGATTAGCAAATCATGTAGGAGTCAAATTACTCAACCTTATCGTAATGCGCTTTCAGAATAAACCCTGCCTCAATTAGGTCTTTTAAGGGTTGTATCATGGTCGGGTTCACGGTTTGTGAAACAAAGGATATTAGGCTCAAGTCATGATTCGTGCCCACCCCTTCTACGTGATGATCTCCGATCCTAATGTTCAGTTAACCTAGCACGAGCGCTCGCCTCTACGAGGAATGTTAGGAACAATGGTTAAGGAACTCGCAAGGTTTTCGGAGTGACAGTTACTCCTCTTTCGTTTTCGGTGTCTGTATCCACACGACTTTGTCCTTGTTTGAGGATTTTTCTGTTGAGATCCTTTCATTTTATTCTTTTGATTCCCTAATTTTTGCCTGGACTGACTCTTTTGAGTTTTTTTCGATTTCTGTTGAAGTCCAGCGGGATGCCCTGATTTTTGCCTAAGTATTTACTTTCCAGCTTTTCTTTTCTTTTTACTTAGCGGGCTCTCTCTTTTTTCTTTTTCTTTTGCTTGGAACAAGTCGTGTGACACCGGTTGTCTTGCTTGCTCCGAGAGGGTTATAACCGTCTCACTCCTGATTGGTGAGGTTTAACCATTGCGGTTGACGAGGTACGACCTCTTGAGAGGAATAAACTGTGATTGGTCCTTAAATGGCAACATTCCTCTATAAGACTTGAATGCTCGGTCAAGCTAACTGACAACTACCCTGCCCCGGGTTAAGATGAGAGGGTTTAAAAGTCTGAAAGAAACTCCTACTTCTCGGCTCAAAGTGGCTAACGAGGGACTAACTCCTTATATCTCCAGTGTTTAGGGGATTTGAAACAATGCCTGTACATTATAGGCAGGGTTTTATCCGAAAGCATACGATCATCAGTTATGAGTATTCAGTTTCGTCATCCTCCCTCCAATCTTTGCTAATCATAGTGATAAAGTGGAGTGAATAAAATGCAAGTGTCAGTGCAATGCAATAAATGAGTGACAACGACATGATTAATTCAGAAAAATGCATAGTCACTTTATCAATATTACCATTCAAAACAAACAATGTTTAACAGCAAGGAGTAACTAACAGAAAGGAAACTACAAATGCAAATGATAAAAAGTCTGAGGACTGCCAATGTTGAGGACGTCTGCCCGTCTGGACCACTAGCTTCTAGAAATAACCCTCTGAATCTACAAGCTCAGACAGCTGAGAGGTTGTCATGCACAACCAAAACTCCTTCTAGAAAGGAAATGCACCCTTTGTCGATTAACTGTTGCACTTTTGCCTAAAAAGCTTTGCAATCTTCAGTTGAATGCCCCGGGGATCCACCATGGTATCCACACTTAGCATGGGGATTATACCCCGGAGGGTAAGGCTCTGGCACGGGCTTAAGAGCTTTAGGTTCCACCAAAGAATTCTGAATCAAATGTGGCAGAATCTGACTATACGGCACAGGCACTGGATGAGAAGGAGCATTCCGTCGTTCCAAGTTGTTATGAGGTCGGTTCTGATTTTGATGCTGATTCTGATAACCTCGGCCATGGGCTCATGGATTTGCAAGAGGAACGACATAAGGTTCCCGATGTGGTGCCCTAGGCACAGTCGTCTGTCCAGAATTACGAGACACATAGGATACTGACCGCTTAGAAGATGAAGAACCAACAGATTTCACCGATTCATCTTGAGAGTACCCAACATCTGTCATGACTGCATTGCCCACAGTTTCATCTTCAGTTTGAAAGCTACTGAGAGATTCGGTTTCACCAGCCTGACTGCTCGAAACATTCTGAATTCTTCCGGTCTTTACACCATACTCGATGCGCTCTCCTGCCCTTACCAATTCAGAGAAATTTGATGCAACTCCAAGCATTCTTTCGAAGTACGGGCTCTGCAAGGAGTTTACAAACATGCCTTTTAACTCTCGGTCTAGAAGCGGTGGTTGCACTCTAGCAGCAAATTCTCTTCATCTCTTAACATACTTCCTGAAAAGTTCATTGTTCTCTTGAGATAATTCTTGCAGCTGCATGCGACTAGGAGCTACATCAAGATAGTAGTCGTACTGTTTTAGAAAAGCATTGGCTAAATCCACCCATGATTGGATCTGATTACTCTCTAACTACATATACCAACTCAGAGATGCCCCAATCAGACTGTCCTGAAAGCAGTGAATCATCAACTTGTCGTTGTGCACAAACTAAGTCATTCTTCGGCAGAACATCACCAAATGTTGCTTCGGGCAACTATCTCCTTTGTACTTTTCAAACCTAGGCCAGAAACCAGACACATGTCTGTAGCATTGAGGTTAACAGCATCTTTAACTTCCAAGGCTTTGAATCTTTCACCCAACACACGAAACCTTTTAGCATACACGAGAGCCAATGGGTCTGCAGTCTTTGCTATCGGGACCTCTCTTCGGGAATTTGGCACAGGGAAAACAACACCCTGATAGTCTGAGGTATCAATAGAAGGAGAGCGTTCATTTCGGACAACAAACTGCTCACGTAGATCTCGGTCTTCAACAGAAGGCTGTACAAGTCGAGTTGCAATAAGGTTGTTCACTTGCGGAAAGTCTTCATCGGGCATAGAACCATACAAAGGATTGGGCGTCATAGTGAAGCCTGACAAGGTATCAACAAACTGGAAGTTGCTCTCTGACATAGCTACCAGCAACTTTCGACTGACTTCACTGCTTGAACCTGCTCAAATCTGCTTCAACCCCTTAGTCGTCTTTTAACAATCAACCCTTGCTCAGACCAAACACCGGAGAATCACCCTCTGAAGCAAAACAAAGGCTGGATAAGAGCTCTGGCTAGCTAGAGAATGGTATGCGATATGATGCAAAGATGATTATGCAGATGCAATGCAAGATGCAGCAAACACGGGATCACAGCCCCCATAAAGCTCTGATTACTGCTGCGCTGCTAACGGGATAAGTTTGCTCTGACGAGAGAAAACCAAAATATCGGGTAGGCTGGAAGTCAAGTTCCCTGCAAAAACCCTACCACTCACGGGTATGGACCTAAACTGACACAAGTTCGACATCCTATGCGGTCATCAGCGTCACAGACTTTCAAGAACGATGATACGATACCCAGAAGGTGTGGCATCATCATCTCTTGAAGCGGCCTCACTTAGCTGAATCCTAAATGATCGGTCCTCAGAGTCGACAATCCTCCAAACCAACAACCCCTCAAGCCCAAAGGGCTGGAAAAGAAGTCAACCGGGAGAACCTCGTCTGAGCGTGAATTTCATGAGACACTAGTACCTGCAAAGCAAGCACGCGCCCACTACTTTCCACAACTAATGCTAGGTACACTCAAGCCCGGGTCTGGCTTTTCACTCATCAGAGCTCCTTCCCACAACAGCACAATAGCAACAGATAATAATAGTGCGGGAAATGTAAATATAGCAGTAATATACAACATACACCGCACAAAAAATAAACACCCACACACAAGCAAACAAGCGCTACGATTGACTCTCGTCCGGATGTTGGATCCCTCAGATTGACTCGCATAGGGACGTTGGATCCCCAGGAAACTATCGCAGTTCCCCAGCAGAGTCGCCAGCTGCTGGGGATGACCCAAACAGCCAGGAAGAGAATCCAAGACAAGACTCGCTTAGAGAACTATCGCATGTCCCCAGCAGAGTCGCCAGCTGCTGGGGATGACCCAGACAGCCAGGAAGAGAATCCAAGACAAGACTCGCTTAGAGAACTATTGCAGGTCCCCGGCAGAGTCGCCAGCTGTCGCTACCGCGAAAATAAGGTGCCAGCAAAACAGAAGAGTCGCCACCTTTCGTTATTTATCCCTCAGAACGGGAAAGGAAATGATCGGAAAAACCTGACGAAAAGGTGTAAGACAAGGTCATCGCAACCATTGTCTGGGTTCGGGAGTCGGTTACACAAAGGGGAAGATATTAGCACCCATCACGTCCATCGTACATGATGGGATCCACGGTTGTTGGTTTGTCTACGGGTGAAAAACAATCTATATACGGCCGCTAAAGCTAAACGGAAAGAACTGACTCGATAGAGCATCGCACTCTATGCCTACGTATTCCCTCGTGCAATGGGAAAGTCAGAGTCAACGTAGTTCGGGAAACTACGGGGGATTTGCTCGCCAATACATCAGTACTGTGCCTACGTACTCTCAACAGGTATGAGAGATCAGAGCTTACGTAGTTCGGCGGGAAAATGAGTCTCGATTGCACAGGGGCAAGAGAAAGGGTCTCAATCGCCTGAACGCGAGAGAAATGGGTTTCGATCGCACGGGGGCGAGAACAAAGAGGAAGCAGGCTTACGCCTAAACGGGAAGGAACTCGGGATACACACGTAAGAACCTAATACGTAGGAGCGAGTGCATCGTATGTCACCCAAAGGGTACCATACTAGACACTCTAGACGATTGAAAAGAAACTCCGCAACTATCATTTCCTACGTATCTAACGATACAGCTCACAACACTCGACGGTTGCACGAAGACTTGAATAAGAAAGATGATGTTGAACGAAGCGGCTTCGTTGGCTCCTGACATGCGCGCAAGCTCCATTCCAATCTTCTCCTCTCTGGATCCTTGATGAGGACACTCGAATCAGGAACGTTGTAACGCTTAGACCGTCATGGTTCAACTTATACGAGAAGTCGAACTCTCAGAGGTAGCGTATTGATGTCCGTGTCAAAGACAAGATAGAGAAATGATATCGAAAATCATCCTCCAATTGAATCATGTCACACGGCCAGCCAAGAATAAAATCGGAGTACAATCAGATGACAGGAGAGAAAACAGGGGAGAAATCCAACGACAAATGGAAATAATATGCTACTCCTAGAATACGGTAATTAATTTCTAATAGAAAACATTCTAAAGAAATGTAAGGAAATGCATACAGAAAATAGAATAAAATCCTATGCACAATATTCTATAATTTCTACAAAGAAAAGTAGAATGAAAAATTCTATATAAAATCTATATTATTCTATAAAGAAAAATAGAAATGAAAATTCTAAAATATAAAGCCTATATTAAAAATATGCTAATAATATTCTAAACTATAAACTATAATCCCTAAAAAAGAAAAATAGAAAAATAAAACTAACATATTACATACACACCATCCAATACAAAAAGAAATTAAAAAATTGTAAAGGGAATGGGGTACATTAACCAAACAGGGGTGAAAAACCTGAAAAAACAACCCAGGGCCCAGCCCACAATACACCAAGCTAGAAAAATGAACAAAAAAAAGTAAGGGAAAAGAAAGTGGTGCAACAAAGGAAAGCAGGAGTGTGGCCAGAAAACTATGGTTGGGCCCAGCCCAACAACAAAACACCAGCAAAAGAGGGTGCGTGTCTGAACATTGGGTGTATGGACCCAGCAACACAATTTGGGCCATAAGGCCCACTCAACCCAAAAGAGGGGGGGTCTCCTCGTCTTCCTCACTCTTGAGCCAGAACCCTAATTCAACTTGTCTCTCACTCCGCCGCCGCCGTCAAACCCAAACTCAACCTCTCCCTTCTCCGATCAAAGCAAAACCACCACCAACCCGTACTCCCTCTTCCAGCACTTCCATATTCCCTTTTCGTCTCAACTTCACTCTCACCGTTCCACCTCTCTCTCGTCGCCATCAATGAGCTGCGGAGGAGATTGAAGGAAACTTTGCTATTGCATGTTGAAGGGAGGCTTTTCGTAGAGAATTTTTGAAGATCTTGTTGAATACGAAGTTTGCTGATGTGTTTTGTTATTGAGGACCTGGAGATCTATTGTCGAGTGGGTGAAGATCTAGTGAAGGCTGATGAACTCAGATGATGATCATGCTGGAGATTGTGGGTGATTTGGACGAATTTGGAAGAGCAGATGAACGTCCATGGCAGAGTTTCTTGGATTTCTAGAAACGTGTGAGGATCTGGTAATGAAGATCTCAAACTCTCGCTGGAAAACGTGTCTGTGAAGAGTTGGATGAGGATCTTTGAAGGAGCTATGGTAAAGGTGGTGAATGTTCTTGTACTGTGGATGAAGAACTGGTGAAGCTTGCCGGAAAATCATTGTGAACAAATGAACAAGATGATGTTCATGATAAAGATTCATGAATGATCGATGAACAGGTTGAGTCTTCCGGTGGAGATCTGGAAAACTAATGAACAACCGTCGTCGGTTCTTGGATCTGATGACCAACTGCAAAACGCTTTGAAGATCCATGAAGAATCTTGAGGTTCTGGTGATGAAGGTTGAAGAACGCGGTGAAAGATTTGATGAAGATCATCAAGAACACGATGAAGATTGATGGAGGAAATCCGGAAAATTGATGAAGATCTGTACGAATTTGGATGAGTATTTGAGTTTGTTAATGAAGTTGCTGGAAAACGGATGAGTTTAGGATGAAGGTTGTAAAGAAACTGGAAAAATGCATGAATTTTCTTGAGTTTCCGGTGAAGTTCCTTGGTTTTCCGGCGATATTCCGGCGGGGAGGAGGTAGCGATTGATTTCTCCGGTGAGGACTCCCGGTGTTCGCATGGCCGGCGGGAGAGGGGACAGTTGGGAGGCACGTGGCGTGATGAGGTGAGGGGGAGGAGGACGCGTGTGGGAGAGGGAGGATGAGTGGGATACAGGTGGCCCCCATGCAAGAAGTGTGAGGGATGAGGTGGCAAGCTCTGAGAGAGAGAGAGGGTGAGGTGGAAGCGCGAGATGAAAACGTGTGGGATCATCTTATATGGAAAAGTGGCAGCGAGTTGGGCCCCCAAAACAGACACTTGGCCCACTAGACCTTAATGACTGAACCAAAGATGATTAAGACTAATTAAGAAGGATTAACACTGATTAATAACGATTAATGACCTGATTAATGCTAAACGAAAAAAAGATTAAGTGTTGGTTAATTAAAACTAACTAACTAACCCTAATTAATAACATCCCAATTAATATTAATCAAATGAAAAATTAAAATTCTAACAGCCAATTAATTACAAAACTATCAATATCTAAAATCTATACCAACATTTATTTATTACAACTTCTATTTTAATGTTCTAAAAAGAAGTAAAATCTATTAATTTTTTAAGACAAACTCAATTATCTAGAAATTAAAATCTATAAACTTCTAAAAGGAATTCAATTAATATCTACCAAAGGAATTAAATCTATAAATTGCTAACAAATTCAAATAATAGCTATATTAAAATCTAAAAAGAGTTAGAACCTATTAATTTCTACAAAACGAAATTAATCTATTTAAAATCTATTAAAATCCATTATATCTAAAAATGAAAATGCTATTAAAATCTATAATAGAAAATAAACCTCTAAAAAATTATTAAAATCTATTTAAAATAATTAAAATTCTAGAAAAACAATTAAAATTCATTTAAAACTCTAGAAATTAAGAGAGAAAATCTAAAAATGCAGGGAAGGTCAATTAAACTGATTAGAAAAAAGATGCGCGAATACAGCGAAATAAACGGTAAAAACCAGACACTGAAATGTCCTAAAAAACAACAGTAAGAGCTGAAAACACCGGGACGAGCACCACTTCTCAAAATAAATCCTCGCATTCGAACTAGCCTGAAATGCCCGCAACGCCAGGAGAGGGCTGTAATCCTAATAAAATCAATCTGACTAAAAAATTGCAATGTATGCGGTATGTAAATGCAAATGCAAAATGAATCGAAACATGAGGCAAATTGCGAGAAGTGGTTAGTCAAATTTTGGGGTGCAACAGTGTGATGTTGGGTAAATTGCAAGTGAAGAATGATTTCTTGGATATGATAAGAGAACATCAGAAGTTGGATGTGAAACTTGTGGATTTGATGCGAGGAGCCGAAGGTGACTCCGGTAGTGATTTCCAGTTGGATAATGCTGGTGTGTTAAGGTTTCGGGGCAGAATTTGTGTGCCGGATAATGATGAGCTGAAGAAGTCGATTTTGGACGAAGGACATCGTAGTAGCCTGAATGTTCATCCAGGAGCTACGAAGATGTATCAGGATTTGAAAATTTTATTTTGGTGGTCGGGTATGAAGAGAGATATTGCTCGTTATGTTTATGCTTGTTTGATATGTCAGAAATCAAAGGTGGAGCATCAGAGACCTTCTGGGATGATGCAACCATTAGAGATTCCTGTTTAGAAGTGGGATAGTATCGCCATGGACTTTGTTACAGGTTTTCCAAATACGGCGAGAGGATTTGATGCGATTTGGGTGATTGTGGATCGGCTTACGAAGTCTGCACATTTTGTGCTGATTAGTATCAGTTTTCTGTTGGAGAAGCTGGAAGAGATTTATATTCGGCTGATTGTGAAGCTGCATGGTGTGCCGTTGAGTATTGTGTCGGATAGAGATCAGAGGTTCACTTCTGTATTTTGGAAGAGTTTGCAAGAGGCTTTGGGTACCGAGTTGAAGCTGAGTTCAGCTTATCATCCGAAGAGGAATGGACAGTTGGAGAGGACTATTCAGACTTTAGAGGATTTGTTGCGGGCTTGTGTTTTAGAAAGAGGTGGTACATGGGACACTCATTTGCCTTTGGTTGAGTTCACGTACAACAACAGTTATCATTCCAGCATCGGGATGGCACCGTTTGAGGCTCTTTATGGTAGGAGGTGTACAACTCCTTTGTGTTGGTATGAGTCGGGTGAGAATGTTGTGTTGGGACTAGAGTTGGTGCAGTAGACTACTGAGACAGTTCAGATGATCCGCGAGAAGATGAAAGCATCTCAGGATCGGCAGAAGAGTTATTATGATAACCGAAGGAAAGAGTTGGAATTCAGTGAGAGTGGCTTGAGGAGGTGCTGCAGGAGGCAGTGTGACCTGGGAATTGGAAAGCAGGATGCGGGAAGCGTATCCAGAGTTGTTTCCATCAGGTATTTTCGAGGACGAAAATAATTAAAGTGGGGAAGAGTTGTAACGCCCATTTTAATTATTTTTATTTTCGGTGTTATTTTCATTTTCGGCATGATTGCGTGGATTTTGGTTGAGTAAGTTCCATAATACTAGAAAATATGATTAATGATGATAATAATATGATAATTAGTAAGGTGTTACTATTATTAATATTATTGTTATTATTATCATATTAAATAATATTATTGGAATAATAATATAATTATTGGATTTTTGGAATTAAAAGAACATGAGATTATTATTTAGTTGGAATAAAAGTGGATTAATTGGGATGGGGGGCATGTTTGGCATTTGGCATTAGAGTTGGAAAGAGAAGAACACGGTTTGTGAAGGAAGGAGCACGGTTGATAGAATAAGAGCGATCAAGAGTAGAAGCTTGAGCAAGAAGGATTTCGTGTGGATTGTGAAGCTTCATCGTCATCAGAAGCGCATTCGAGGTAAGGGGGGGATTGATCGGTTAAATTGGTATTTGCATGAGTAATTGGTAGAAAGGGGAATTCCCTTATCCCCATAAGTTCGAAGATGAATGATGTTGATCGCATGTTTATATCGTTGTTATTATTATGTTGTAATGTGTTAAATTCGTTGCATGTGGCTGTGAGCAATTGTATGAGTGTTTGGGGTTTTCGGTTAGTTCGAAGTTATGCCGGAACTGAGCAATTGTGTAGAGCTCTCAATCAATCGGGTTAAATCGGGGATATATGTTATAGTAGGTTGTGGAACAACGGTCTGGTATGATGGGGTTTGGCTTGGAGTAGAATCGGCTGAGTTCGGAGCGTGTTGCCGACTCTGAGCTGTGGTTTTATTTTTTTGAGAACGCAGGTATTCGCTGGGCGAATGAGGGGGCGAGCCTTCGCCAAGCTTCGCCAGGCGAACTGGGCAGCGAATGCTTCCAGTAGCCTCTGTTTGGTTTCGCCAGGGGTTTCGTCGGGCGAATGGTCAGCGAGTGTTCGCTGCGGGGCTTCGCCAGGCGAATGCGCCAGTGAGCCCGACAGCAGTTTGTGTTTTGCTACTGTTCTGTGTTGGTTTCTTGGTGGTTTTGGACCCTTGTTGGTCATGTTTGGTGATAGGCTTATTAGTGAGCTGTGGTGAGTGTATGTATGGTGTCGGAACGTGATTCTATGATATCCGTGTGTTTTGATATTTGAATTGGTGTATATTGTGAAGTATGTCTGAGGTGATGGGCGAGGCATGTTCGATATGTGATAAATTGTGATCAATAGGATCAATACGCTTTATATGCGTTGTGTTTATATACTGTTATGATGAGTGGATCAGTAAGATCGATACGCCTTGGGCGCGTTGTGTGATATGATGTGTGATGAGTGGATCAGTAGGATCGATACGCTTTATATGCGTTGTGTTTGTATGTTGTTGTGATGAATTGGAATAGTAGGATCGGATGCACTCTGTGTGCTTGGTGTGTATGCATTATATGATGCGATGGATCAGTAGGATCGTGTGCATTGTGTGTGCTGTGTTGTTGTGCATGGTGTCTGCATAGCTTATGGACGTGGTGAATCATTGCTCAGTGGAGTGTATGTGATTCACTCGCGTGCTCCAAGTGGGGAGCATGGACGTGGTGTGTAATTCACTCACGTGCTCCAAGTGGCGAGCATGGACGGGACTTGAATCGTTGCTCGGATGGAGTGTATGTGATCACCCGTATTCCAGGTGGGGAACGTTGGTAGGGATATATTGTTGCTCGGATAGAGTGTATGCGATCTATCTTGAGATTTGATTATATGGGCTCAGGAGGAGCGTGGTAGGGATAGATCTTTTCTCAGATGGAGTGTATGCAATCTATCCTGAGTTGAGTCGGTACCGCATATTGTTGAGTCGAGTGCATGTGTTGCATTGTTGTATGTGTGTCGTGTTGGCATGGGACAGTAGGTCCGGATATGTTATATGTATGAAATGATGTGAATATGTTTCTTCCTTTTATTTCATGTACATTTATACCGTTAATATTTGATCGTGATTTCTCACCCCTCTGTTGTTGTTTCGGTCTGTGCTTCTTCGGAAGTACAGACAATCCAGGTGTTTAGCTAGCTTGGATGTGACAGTTTCATAGGATTGCTCTGATACGTAACATCGGGGCTTTTGGGGAGTTTTCATGTTTGTTAATGATTATGTGTGCCCCAGTGGCGTATCTTATTTTGTGGATTGGCGATGATGTTGAATGATTATCTTGTATATTTTGGGCAGTGGCCGTACATGTTGTACATGACGATATGGATGATGTATATATGATATGTGGTTTATGACATACTAGTTCTTTTTCCGCTGCAATATTACAAAGAAATTAGTCTAAGAAATGATTTGTGGAATTTTGTTGAAAATTGTGACATCCCGTTGTGGGAAAACTCTGATATGTGCTTATTTTAATTGCTTTATTCTATTTTGGGGAAACGGGGTGTTACATAATCCACTATATTCAAACAGATTACAGTGTCAACCACTAAGAACAATTGTCTTAGTCTTCTCAAGAAATCCTGACCACAACTTGGTCTTCTTAAGGAACCTTTTACAAATAAATGTAAACTAACAAGTGTTTAAGATGCTTCTAAAAAGCTTTATCACAACTGTGATTTTTACACTTAGTTTAAGAACGAATAAGAACTATTCAGTTTATGAAATAAATTGTATGAGAGTTTGAGAGTAGTTTTCAATTTGATTAGTCAAGTGATTCGTCAACTTTGAAATGTTGTTGAAGACATCCTTTTATAGAGCAGAAAGTCCAATGCTTGAAGACTGTGCATAGCATAATAGCTGTAGCCTTTTTGTCTTCTATTGACTTTAGCTTTCCTAGAAGAGGAATGTTCAGAAAAATCCCTTTTGTCTGATTTCCTGTGTCATACATGAATAAGGAAAGAGTCGTTTGGAATATGCCAACGGATATATCTTTGAATAATATCTTCTTCAACAATGCTTCTGTGTCAAAGTTATCAACATCAGAGTTTTGATGTTATCAGAATTTTGCATCTAAAGTGCTTCAGCGTGAATATCAATCAGAGCAGAGTTTGAGTAACAAAGCCTCTGTACTTGCAGCGTAAAGTACTTCAGAGTCTTCTTGAAACAATGCTTGAAACTCTTCATACAAATTCTTCAACCACGCTTTAGAGTCTTCTGCAGCTTCTGCTTTAGAGTCTCTTCTGGCAGCGCTCAGAGTCTTCTGATGGCTTGCTTCTGATGCTTCAGAGCCTTGCATAGAGTACTGTTCAGATGCATTTTTGCTTCCATAAGAATATTTAATTTAATATCTGAAACAAAAACACTTAAACAAAATTAGAGTATATATTTTCTTAATATAAAATTTCATTAGAGTTATCATCAAAACATAGAGATAATATTAAATACCAATCTGTGTTCTAACAGTTATCATTTCAAATTCCCTTCAGTAGAGTAATTTATCACATTCTTGATCTTCAAGGTGTAGTCTCTCACTTAAAGCAAGCCAGAGTCACTGAAAAACTTGCTCCTGATTGGTGCTCTCCTATGAACTATTCTGAAACCATCATTGATTGAAGACCTTTGATGGTTGGTGGGCAAGTGTTCCTGTTGGTATTTCTGTTTTTGTTCTATCTCTTCATGTCCTTGATTGTTTGTTTGTTTGTCTGTCAGTGTTTGAAGTTGTTTTTATTTTATGCTCTTGTACCTACGCTTCTGGCGTTTTATTAATCAATGAGAAATTTTATCTTTTATTGCTTCTGTTTCATCTTATTACATTCTTTTATGCTTGCTAACAAAAAGGGGAAGAAGTATTGATTTTAATTTTCTTTTGAATCAAATCCAATACTTCAATTGTTTGAACTATTATTTAACTTTTTGATTATGACAAAAGGGGGGAGTACATTAATGGAAAATTATTTTGATAATAATACCTTGTCTCTGAATCATAGTTCTGACATTCTAACTCTTTAATTGCACACAATTCTTTTTCTTAGAATGTTTTTTAGAAAAAAAATTGATATATTGATAATCAGGCTTTGATTTAACCAATCATTATCACTATTTGATGCATATGATAAGAACCAAACTTGAACTATCTCAGATCTTATAAATCCAATCGGGCTCTGATATATAATCAAGCGTTGTTTATTCTGAATCTGATAAGAACTTTATAATCAGGCTCTAGTATCCCAAATCTGATAAGATTTTTAGGTCTTAGATTCAGGGGGAGATATGATAAAGGGAAGTTATTTATAAACTTATATCTATCATTTCCTATTGATTATCTTCGTACAAAATTGTGTCATCAAAATACATGGTTTTGTCATTATTAAAAAGGGGGAGATTGTTAGAACGAGATTTAGTTTTGCCATATATCTCTATGTTTTGATAATAACAAAGTAGTAGTTGTGTGAGAACAATTTTGATACTCTAACGTTTGTTTTTCTAAGGATTTAACAAATAGGTTCTGACTCTAAAAGAGAAAGCTCTAACTCTGATAGAGACCATGTGCATTGTCACTCTGATCTGACCAAAGTCGCTTCTGCGCTATAAGAAGCAGGTCTGCTACTGATTTACTCTCACTCAGAAAGATTTTGAGAAGACAATATGTTGATGCTGCAATGCTCTCTTGGTTTTTTCCTCTGATCATGAATCTGATACTTTACTTCTGAAGGCTTTCTAGCTTCTGAAGTCATTATCTTCTGAAGACTAAGTGCTAAAGACTCTGAAGACAAGGTTCTGTTGAACGAAGTTCTGAAGACTCTGAAGACTTGAGTTTCTGAATTATAAGTGCTGAAGACTCTGTAGACAAAGTTCTATTGAACGACGTTTGAAGACTCTGAAGACTTAAGTTACTAATGACCAAAGGTTCTGAAGACTGAGTGCTTAAAGTTCTGAAGACAAGGTTCTAGTGAACAAGCTCTAAATACTCTGAAGACTCAAGACTCTAAAGACCTAGTGATAAACTATTCTACTCATGATTCAATCATCTCTATTCAGAAGCCTCTGATGTAAAGAATATAAGCTCAATCATTTACGAGAGAAAATAGTACATAGTACGTTTAAACGTTTCACTCCACTACCATTCCACTACCCTGATTTGGTGGTACAAAGGACAACTTTTATGTACAATTTTCATCCCTGCGTAACAACATTATTTCAAGTTGCTAGCTATCTAAAGGATATTCCTGATTGCCCTCCAACGAATCTTTTTCTGGCTATGTAAAGACTTGATTACTTGAAAAAATCAAGAAGTTTTACAATGATTAATACAAAGGTTACACTTTGATTGAAAACTATCTATGAAGAACTAAAACTACAGTATTAAAGTATCACAATACAAAGAAAGAACATTGTTCATACTGTAATAGTCTCTTTAGTCATTTGAGCTATTAATAGTGTTTATATCTGCTTATGTAGAAGCAATTTTGTTGTAAACATCCTTGTTTAAACTGTTGGTTGTAACTTCTTAAGGGACCAGTTAGGTCAGAATCCTTAAGAAGAAATGGTTAGTCTTTGGTTTTAGTCACAAGCGGTTGTTAGTGCAGATTGTAATTCCTTAAGAGACTAGTTGGGTCATAATCCTTAAGAAGAGACTGTTAGTCTTTGTTGTTAGTCACCAGCGATTGCTAGTGCAAATTGTAATTCCTTAAGGGGCCAGTTGGGTCAGAATCCTTAAGAAGAGATGATTAGTCTTTGTTGTTAGTCACCAATTGTTGTAGTGCAGTGTAATCTGTTGATTATAGTGGATTAAGTCCTTGTGTATAAGGCGAAATCACCTTGGTGGGTGGACTGGATTAGCTTGGTAGTTTTCAAGTGAACCAGGATATATCTGTTGCGGTGAAAATCGTGATACCAAGCTATTGAATTAACTTGAATCTTTAATTGTTAGATTACAACCGGACTTTAATTTATCCAAAGGAAAGGTCTAAAGAAAGAAAGAACCATTTTTGCGATGTAACAACAACGCTAAGAGATTCGGGGATCGGGGGTTGGTTATGCATAGGGTAGGTATTTCACATCCTAAACATCTGTAGTACTCTACAGGAACCTTTTGTTTATTTGAATGCTAAGTTGGTAAATGTTTGCTAAGTTTTGGGTTGGGTAAAGGTATAGGTTAAAACCTAATGATAGTTTCTAAGTTTGCTCGCTGTCACTACCGCGAAAGTAAGGTGTCGGGAAAACAGAAGAGTCGCCACCTTTCGTTATTTATCCCTCAGAACGGGAAAGGAAACGATCGGAAAAACCTGACGAAATGGTATAAGACAAGGTCATCGCAACCAATGTCTGGATTCGGAGTCGGTTACGCAAGGGGAAGGTATTAGAACCCCTCACGTCCATCGTACTCGATGGGATCCATGCTTGTTGTGTTTATCTCACGGGTTTATTTAACTATCTACTTATCAAGGCTGGTCTAAAAAGAAAAGAAAATGAATCGGCAAAGCGTCGCACTTTATGCCTACGTATTCTCATCAGAGAATGAGAAATCAGAGTCTACGTAGTTCGACTAACTACGGGTTACGAGGAAGGTGGCTCGCCAATACATCAGTATTGTGCCTACGTACTCTCAAAAGGCTTGAGAGATCAGAGCTTACGTAGTTCGGGATAATACGGATTACGGGTGTTTAGATTCATCTGTTTTTCTGAGTAGGGTTAACAAACAGTTCTAGCAGTTTGGTGTACACGGCTCGACCCTTGGAGACTTAGGCGTTACCGTTTGCGGTAGAACTGGGAGTCAACGACACTCTTTTCTTCAGAAAAGCTTCCTTTGAATTATGGGCCCACGGGGCAAAAAGGTTTGAAGTTTGTTTTCTGTTTTTTACGGAAGAACTGTTTTTTATGGTTGTCTGTAACCAATATCGCACTAGAGACTATGACTTGAGAGTGAATGTGTCGCATGTCACCCTAAGGGTGCCATACTAAACATCCAGACTGTTGAAGAGTGACCCTTCAACAACCCTTTCTCAAATAGTTTAAGGCTCGTAACATACGACGTCAATTAACCTTTATTACTGTATTTTTATTTGTTTTGAGATGAGAAGAGAGAACAGGCTCAACTAAAGGGAGAGTATCAAGTCCTAATGTTGTCATGCCAAGGATTCATCCTATGGTTGAGGTTTGAAACAGGGATCTCCTAGAAGTTATCATGCATAGGTTTCAACCTAAAGTTCTAATCATCACTTCCTTATCAAAGGAAGTGAGATTCCTATGGGATCATGTCAATGATAAACAGGAACAAATAAAGCATCAACTTAACAGTAAACAGTAAACAGTACAGGAAACGACTGTAGAATGCATGCAATGCAAGTGAGGGAGGGAATATGTGTGGGGCATAAGCCTCCACAAGCTCGTCTCAGCCTCAAGCCAAGTATGAATAATTGCACAGATAAAGGAAAATAGAATGCCATCAAGCAAACCACAAACCACACAGGCAAGGGAGCGAAGCTCCACCAAATACCAGCAAGCAAAGCCATACAGTAAAAATACAAGCAGAGGGAGAAACTCAACCTCTAATGCAATACAAGCAAGGGGAGAAGCTCAACCCTTAGGATGCTCTTAGGCTTATTCAAATACATGACCTAATCTAAATGCATCACACCAATCAAGTCACATCAATACAGCTGCACAAGAAGAAAACAGACAATCAAGAAAGCAAATCAACAGCTTCCACAACTTCACAGCAAAGCAATCTTCTGACAGCAATCCAGTCCACAGTCTGTAACTGTTCTTCAAGTCTATCATCTTCAAGAAAAGGAGAGAGGTAATCCATCTTCAAGCTTCAATCTTCAATAGGCTCCACCAAGAATGAAGAGAATCAATAAGATGATTATTTGATAATGGGAAGCAGACAGGAAACCCAAGGAATCCCATCTGGCACTCAACCAGTCATCAGAGAAAGGCATCCTCAAAAGTTCTACTCATGGTAAATGTCACACATCCCTCCTAAGGAGAGATGATACTTTTAACATGAGGACTTTGAATCATAGGATGGGAATGGAAGGTGAATGAAACCAACCATTATTTGAAGAAAAATCTATTTCTAAAACTCTATCCTAAAGCCCTAATCTCCTAAGCTACACAAAGCTAACAAAAAAAGAAGGAAAAGCTCCAATCCAAGCTCCACCAGCCACTTCACACAAGCTTCATCATGTCCATGATGTCCTCCAATGAGATCCAGAAGCCCATTATGCAAGGAAGCCCAACTTTGAGTCCATTCCAAATCAATCACCAACATTGAAACACCAAATGAACAAACAAGTTGAATATTCTATCTAAAATATCAAAACAAATTTTAAAAATCTAATTATTTTTCTATGGTAACATGCATTTTCTAGTAACCTACAGTTAAAAAATCAGGACCTAATTCATTCTCTAAGTCCTCCAATAAAATCCTAAACCTCAAGGTATCATAAATAAACCCTAAAAGGGAGCTCCTAAAGTTCTAGTCCTAAAATAGCACCTAAATTCATCACAAAAATGTGAGAAAACTTCTACAGGAGCATGAATATCTAACCTAATCACAAGCCAAAAATCCAACCAAGAAACTATACCAATTACTCAAACAAAATTCAACAAACAGATGAAGCAATTATTACAATTTTTATGTCAATAAAAATGTAGAAAAATCTAATAAAATGAAAATAAATGCTAATCATGATTTTTTTTATTTCTAAAATTTCTAGACACATTCAAGATTCAGAGGAAAAAATCTCAAGATTTTATGATCAATTTTCATATTTTTTATGAATTAAAATCAAACAAGCCAAAAATAAAGAAAATAAGAAAAAGAATGGGAAAATAAACAAAAGCGCGTGGTGAATAGCAATGAACTTCAGTTCATTCTCTGGGTTGGGCTAAAAGGGGGTGTGTGGATAGAAATGTGAATGAGGCACAACGCTTTGACCAAGTGAATTCAGTTATTCAGTTCACAAATTAATCCAAAAAAAAGTGCACGCGTGAGGATTCCAACCAGTGCACCTTTGGTTCACGCAGCGAAGAACAAAAGCCTGAGTTTCTCACTTAAACTAAAACTGTGCGTTTTGAGGGGGGGTACGTGGCTCATCGTGAGCGCTTGGATGGAAGCCTGAGTCAAAGTCTTCAACATGATCCAACGTTCCAGACCTTTCTTCTTCATCCAAACTCAGATCGGGAGGGAAAACCAGACGGTGGCGCCACCGTCTTCTCCGGCATGCAATTAATTACAGGTCAACCAAACTAATCAAACTATACATCATTTCACTCAAAATCTCACGCTGATCATGAATCTGGTCTCAGAATTTTCTAATTCCCTCTGGATTTTCAAACCCAAAGACAAATCTAAAATATGCATCAATCTTGAATCTCATCAAAACCTCAATTATGGACATGGACGTGATCCTCATCCCACACTGATCATCTTGCACTATCTAAACTGAATTAAATCCTCAAGAGCAACTTAAACCAAATCTCAACAGAATTCAGGTATCAACCTAATTTGTCTCTAATCATGCAATTCTTGATCCTAAATCCAACTACACTTCATCCTGATCCTAACCACATGCGCAATGCTATCTAAAACAGCCTAAATTATGCATAATCAAGAAATTCACCAACCTGACTTTGAGCTTTCAACAAAGATGGTTCTTGCACGATTCAGCCTCCACAAAGGTGCAGATTCACTCGAAGATGTATGTAGAAGGTGATGAAATCCTCAATTTGCTTTGATATGCTCTTGAACTCAGAATCCGATTTTGAGTTGCTTTCTTGAATTTCCAATCTCACTCTCTGCTTCAACCACCAATCTTCACCAAAAAAAATGCTATGGAAGTGATTATGAGCTTATATAGAACGCAAAGGAAGGTTCTAGGGCCCAATCAAAAGCCCAAAATCAGAGTTTCACTTTTCAATTTTTCTTCCAAATCTCACTCATGGTGGCCACGAAAATCCATCAGTGCTGCCTTCAGGAAGCTTCTAACACACTCCTTGTGAACCATTGAACCTGAATGGCTATGATTTGTCCCTTGTTTTTATCTTATGGCTTAGATTTGAAGTGTGACTTTCTCATGAAGTAATAAAGCATTAGGTCATGAAAAAGGACTCAAACTCAAATTATAATGATGTCATTGTTTCCAAAATTCAATTTCCATTCAAAATGAGCTATTACTTTGCCTTACTTGCACACAACATTTATTTTGAGTTTTTGATCTTTAATGCCTTTTAATTCTTCCTTTTTCAAAATTCCTTGAACCAAGTCTCTCCTTGAGCCACTTCAATGCCCCTTTGATACATGGCTGAAGTTAAAACCCCATTTTGAGCAACTTTCAAGTTGAACAAAACTTCATTTGAGATGTCTATGTTGGTGAAAATGACCCATAACCAAATATGACCCATAATCACAACTTCCCAAAGTACCCTTGACTTGTCAAAGCCATAACTTGAGCTCTACAAATCCTATCAAGGACTTCTAGTACTAAAATTAAAGCTACGAGAATAAGGAACAACATTCATGTTGACCAAAAGTTCATAGGAATCATCCTTCTAGGGCAAAAGTGTCATGCAAGTTGGGTAACTTTCAAGCTCCAAATTCACATGCCTCAGATGACCTGTAACTTGTCTGACTCATAACTTGAGTTTTATAAACCCTATCAAGGACTTCTAGTACTCAAATTAAAGCTAAGGTCAAGCCCTACAATAATCATGTTAGGTTCAAGATGATATGTGTCGCTTCCGCGAAAATAAGGTGCCGGCAAGACAGAAGAGTCGTCACCTTTCGTTATTTATCCCTCAGAACAGGAAAGGAAACGATAGGAAAAACCTGACGAAAAGGTATAAGACAAGGTCATCGCAACCGTTGTCTGGGTTCGTGAGTCGGTTACGCAAGGGGAAGGTATTAGCACCCCTCACGTCCATCGTACTCGATGGGATCCACGCTTGTTGTGTTTACAGGACGAGTTGGTTTATCTATCTACCTATCAAGGATGGCTTAAACAGAAAAGAAAAATGACTCGGCAAAGCGTCACGCTTTATGCCTACGTATTCTCATCAGAGAATGAGAAATCAGAGTCAACGTAGTTCGCCTAACTACGGGTTATGGGGAAGGTGGCTCGTCAATACATTAGTATTGTGCCTACGTACTCTCAACAGGTATGAGAGATCAGAGCTTACGTAGTTCGGGATAATACGGATTACGGGAATTCAGATTCATCAATTTTATCGAGTAGGGTTAAACAGCAGTTCCAGCAGTTAGGGATAAAGCCTGTTTGCGGTAGAACTGAGGGCTAACGACACTCTTTTCTTCAGAAAAGCTTTCCTTTGAATTATGGGCCCACGGGGAAAAAAGGTTTGAAGTTTGTTTTCTGTCTTTTACGAAAGAAGTGTTTTTTATTGTGTTTGCAATTTCAATTGCACTAGAGACCATGGGCGGTTTTAAGGCCCGGCCAGGCTGGGCATGTGCCCGGGCTCGGCCCCAAAATTTTGCCTTCTTTTATAATAGAATATGAAAATTGTGGCGGTTAATAAGTGCTATTATGGCGGTTAAAACCGCCACAATTAACGAAAATGCAGAAAAATAGTACTTTTGAATAAAATTTCTCATGTCATAATATATATTAAATAAAAAGGCGGTTTTTTGTCGTTGATAATGGCAGTTTTAACGGTCGTAATTTAAACAATTTTCACAAATAAAACATAATTTTTTTTCCTTTTTTATGCAATTAAACATACATTATATTAATTTTTTTTATATGATAATATTTAGATTCAACTACATTACAAAAAGTGAAAAATTAAAATAAAGTTGCTATTTATGACCAAATTAACCAAAAACAAAAAATGAATACTTGAAAAAAATAAAATTTAACATAAAAGTAGCAGCTACTAAAATTATAAAAAAAAAAACATGTATAGTGTTGTAAAAAAGAAGAAGAAAAGAATAAATTTTATCCTCAAATAATATAAAAAATATATTAGGTCCAATTCTTCAATTTATGTTCACTCTAAATTATATGGTTCAATTGATGTTAACTAAGAATTTGTATTTTAAATTTAGTTTGTAGTTACAGTAGTTAGTAAATAAAATTATGTTGTTAACTTGTTGCTAATTTCAAAAATTATTATGAATCACATGAAATGATATTCCATGTTAGTATCAGCCTCAAATTGGATATGGCTATGTTAGTTTTAAAATTCTGCCGAAATCAATTAAAATTAAAAATCTTTTATTTTGATTAATAACTATTTATATATACAATATGAATTTATTGTCTTTAAATTTTTGCCCAGGCTTCAAAAACTTTCTGGCTCCGCCACTGCTAGAGACTATGACCTGAGAATGAATGCGCCGCATGTCACCCAAAGGGTGCCATACTAAACATCCAGACTATTGAAAAGAAGCTTTCCAACAATCCTTTCTCAGATAGCTTAAGGCTCGTAACGTACGAAAGAAATCATTCATGGTTACTGTATCTTAAGTTGTTTTGAGATGAGAAGAGAACAGGCTCAACTACGGGGAGACTATCAAGTCCTACTGTTGTCATGCCAAGGATCCATCCTATAGTTGAGGTTTAATACAGGGAACTCCTAAAAGTTATCATGCATAGGTTTCAACCTAAAGTTCTATCATCACTTCCTTATCAAAGGAAATGAGAGTCCTAAGGGATCATGTCAATGATAAACCGAAACAGATAAAGCATCAGCTTAAACAGTAAACAGTAAACAACTATAAAATGCATGCAATGCAAGTGAGGGAGGAAATGTGTGTGGGGCAGCAGCCTCCACAAGCTCATCTCAACCTCAAGCCAGAATGAATAACAGTAATCATACTGAAGAGATAAAATGAAGTGTTGTCAAGCAAAATACAGTAAACTGCAATCATACAGAAGAAAATGGAATGCTATCAAGCAAAATAAACCACATGGGCAAGGGAGCAGGGCTCTACCGAATACCCGCAAGCAAAGCCATAAAGTAACAATACAAGCAGAGGGAGCAACTCAACCTCTAGTGCAATCATGCTCCTAGATTAAAGTCAGTCTAAATATGGACTTATTCTAATGCATCAAGCAAGTCAAACAAGGCACATCAACACAGAAAAGAAAACAGACAAGAAAGCAGGTCAACAATCCTTCTCTTCTATCCCCAAGCTTCAGCTCTTCTGACAGCAAATCAGTCTTCAGACTTTCACCACCCTTCAAGGCTATCATCTTTCATGACACATATCAATTTGCTTCTCCAGGTTTCAACCCTTCAACATAAGTTTCAACTTAATCTTCTTCTTCAAGCTTCAGCTTTCCAGTCAACTCCACCCTCAGGCTTTGCTCTTAGCCACAAGTATCAATTGGATTCCTTCAGGCTCTCAAGTCTCAATGTAAGTGTCAACTTATCTTTTATTCCTCAAGCCTCAGCTCTTCACTTAATCTCAATTGAATCTCTTTCACAAGTATCACCTCAGTCTTCAAGCTTTAGCTCTCTGTGCTTCTCTGTGCTTCACCAGTCTCAACTAGGTTTCCACTTCATCTACAAGCTTCAGCTTCTCAGAGTAATCTTCACTCGTCTGGAAGTGTCAACTTCAACCTTCAATTCTTTAAGCCTCAGCTCCTCATTCAATCTCCCTTGGGTCTTCAAGTATCAACTTGCTCTTCTTGCCCTTCAAGCTTCAGCTGCAATAACAATGCTCAAGGAATCATCCTCTTCCCTACTCTTCAATGAAGTCTTCATCTTCAAACTCAAGCCCAACATCTTTCAAGATACTCAGCCCAGAAGATACTTTATTGAACATGATGAGTGGAAATGATAAACAGCTTACTGACAACCAAAGGAAGCCTGTAAGGGTTCATCATTATGAGAGACTGGTCCCCTCAAAGTTCTACTTCCCAGATAAAGCCACTCATCCCTCCAAAGGAGGGATGTGAATATCTAAGAAGGACTTTTAGTCATTGGGAGGGATGGAAGCACAGGATGCTTTCCATGTTTGTGAAAGAAATCATTCTAACTACAAGGCTCTCCCTATGTCCTATCTCCTAATCTTCATCAGACACCTTCAGGCACAAGCAAATCCAGAGCTCCAAGCAACTTCAAGCCACCTCAAGCATCTTCCTCTTGTCTTCAACTTGTATTCAATCTCAATCAAAGGCAAACCAAGCACAAACCTTAATCTAAGGGAACTAAATGAGTTAAACAAGTTGAATTAGTAAATTAGGATCACCTAAAACCTAGTACTAAAGTTAGTCCTAACTAACATACTAAAATCAATTGTAAAATCTTACAAAAATTACTATGGGAACCTAGGTCAATCATGACTCTACCACATTAGTTTCAAAGATCAAACCATCAAATTGGACCTAGAACTAAATTCTACACTCTAAGGCATCAACCTAAAACCCAAAAAAGGAAGCATCTAAACATCAATCTAGAAAGCATACCTATTTTCATCACAAAAATGTGAGAAAATTACTATGGGATCATACATGTCTAACCTAATCAAATCCAAAAAATTAGGCTCAAAATCATCACCATGAGATCAAACAAAATTCCACAAAATTATGCTTCAAATATGAACATTTTAATATCAATTAAAATGAAAAATTCCAATTAAATCAGAAATTACATTAAATGAAAATATTTTTTCTCTAAAAAATAATAGACTCAATCATGAGTAATATGCAAAAAGAATGGGTGCGATTGGATTAATATTAAATTAGTTATGATTTTTACAAAAACCATGAATTAAATGGAAATTAAATGAAAATCCAATTAAAATAACCAAACACACGGTGCAGGAAGTAAACATTTTCAGTTAAAAACATGGATTGGGCTCGCTGGGGGTGTGGATAGCACTTAAACCATTATGCCCAAACGCCTGAATAAATGAAACGCAACGTTTCCTTCAGAAACCCTTCACAAATCAGAATTAAAACGTGGCCTTGGATCTTCTCCCAGTCAATGGTCAATCTATCATCCAATGGTGAGAACTTCATCTTCTCCATTTCAAACATCTGAGCTTCACGCCCAGCTCCGGCCACCACCGGTGGAGCTCCGATCGTCCCCTTCAACCCTAGTTCTTCCTAGAGGCCTCCAATCCAAGAGGTCAAAACATGAAACACACTCCAAATCTTGCCACGAATTCAACCATGCCCATAGTTTCCTCTGAAACCCCAAGAATCAACATCTCCTAATCTCAACCGAAAATGGTGATCTTCCTAGTTTGTCTCTAATTCATCAATTAACCATCTGAAATCCATCCTAGGTCATTCTACAACTAATCTAGCACCTTAATTCAACCTAATTCTACCTAAATCATGCTATAGGAAGAAGATTACCAACCTGGAAATTCTTGAATAAAAGATGCACCAAATCTTCACTTCAAGCCCTCAAACCTTCTGGACACGATCACTGAGCCTCCTCCTTGCTTCTGTATGCAAAAGATTCAATGGAAAGTGCTTCAATCTTGAAACACGATAATGAGTTGCAGGTGCTGAAAATCACTTGCTCATACACGATCTAGCCACCAATTCTTCTTGGAAATGATCTGGAATCAATCCTTGATACTCATGGAAGAAGAATCAATCAAGAAAATGGAAGGAAATGGAGGAATTTGGTGAAACCGATTGCACTTGCAAGCTATGAAAAATCAATCTCAAACTATGCTCAAACCTTCAATGATCACCAACCTCTACCATGGATCCATTCTACTCAATATATAGATGAAGTTTGGATGATCTAGAACCCTCTAGATCCTTCTAATGAGATTTTACACATCTCATGTCATGAGATTTTGAATCACTTATCATGCCATGCTCAATTCTGTTTGCAGCTTGAAATTCATCTCAATCTCTTTCAATTTCTCCCCTAGTGACATTTTGGAAGGGTTTAGCTTGCCAAGTTCCTTGCCCATGCCTTAATTTTAAGTTATGCACATGTTACTTAATATGCAAGCAAGTGCTTTTCAAAGCAAGTCCATGAATTGAATCTCAAATCAAAAATGTGGATAAACCATTGTTTCTAAAATGTTTTCTAGAGTCAAAATGATATATTACATGCCATGGTTTGGATGTGTAGGTTGAAAATATCAATTTCCAACTTTGGTTTATTTAACTTATGCCCTTATTTTAGGTCATTTTTGTGACTTTGAGATACAAGCCTTTTCAACATCTCATGACCTCCTTACTAGCCTTAAAACATCATTTTAAGCAAGTTTGGTGTTGAAGATTTTTCCATTTGAAGCTTGGAAATAGGAGTTATGGCCTTATGCTTGAAATGACCTGTAATCTCCAAATGACCAAAATGCCCTTGACTTGTCAAAGCCATAACTTAAGTTTTACAAATCCTATCAAGGACTTCTAGTACTCTCTAGAAATCTAAGAAGATAAGGAACAACATTCATGTTGACCAAAAGTTCATAGGAATCATCCTTCTTGGGCAAAGGTTGGATGCAAGTTGGGTGACTTTCAAGGCCCCAGATTCACATACCTCAGATGACCTGTAACTTGTCAAAGTCATAACTTGAGCTCTACAAATCCTATCAAGGACTTCTAGTACTAAAATTAAATCTAAGAAAAAGCTCTACAACATTCATGTTGGGGGCAAGATGAGATGATAATCACATCTTGAGCTAAACTGCCTTGAAGATAGGGGTCAAAGTAGGGGATTTTACACTGTCAAGCCTTAGAAACCCTAGCTTGAAACTTCTCAAACTCTTCAATCATGATGAGTTAACCTTGGAATCATCCTTATAGCATCTCAATGCATCAATCCATGATCACATGGCCCTTGAATTAGGTCTCAACCTTGTTCAAATCATCAGTTGGCCAAGGGTTGACCCAATCAAACCCTAATCATACCAATCATGGATGAGGCTTCTTAATCTTGCACAATGACCTGTCTAGGCTTCATGATGGCTTTCAAGACATCTCATAAGCTCTCTCAAAGCTTCAAGTCCATCCTCATAGCTTCAGAATCATCTGAGGAGCTCCCACAACTCTCAAGTTAGGAGGCACACCACCTTGGTTTCAACCACTCTCTCTGAGGATCTTTTAACTTCTCTGACAAGGCTATCAACCCTTGAGCCCATGAATAACCTTCTTGGATAGCTTCAAAGTCTGGTGTAGCTCTTGATTGGTAATCATACCTCTTTATCTCCTGCATACATGTCAATGAAATGCAAATGATAATGCTAATGTGAATGAAATGAAACACAAGCAAGGTAAAGAAATGTTGGTCAAATTTTGGGGTGCAACAATATGAAGATCATATCTTGAGTTAAATGGTCTTGAAGTCAGGGGTCAAGCTAGGGGATTTTACACTGTCGAGTCTTAGAAACCCTAGCCTGAAACTTCTCAAACTCTTCAATCATGATGAGTTAACCTTGGAATCATCCTTATAACATCTTAATGCATCAATCCCTGATCACATGGCTCTTGGATTAGGTCTCAACCTTCTTCAAATCATCAGTTAACTTAGGGTTGACCCAGTCAAACCCTAGTTGCACCACTCATGGCTGAGCCTTCTTATTCTTGCACAATGACCTGTCTAGGCCTCAAAGTGATCTTCAACACTTCTCATGAGCTCTCTCAAGACCTCAAGTCCAACTTCATGGCTTCAGAATCATCTGATGGATTTCCTCAACTCTCAAGTTAGGAGACCCATATACTTGGTTTCAATCACTCTCTCTGAGGATCTTTTAACTTCTCTGGCAAGGATATCAACCCTTGAACATCTGAATAACCTTCTTAGCTAGCTTCATAGTCTTGTGTAGCTCTAGATTGGTAATCATACCTCTTGATCTCCTGCATACATGTCAATGAAATGCAAATGATAATGCTAATGTGAATGAAATGAAACACAAGCTAGGTAAAGAAAAGTTGGGCAAATTTTGGGGTGCAACACTCGCAAAGACATCGCGTCCTCTGCCTACGTATCCTAACTAGGATAGAATCAGAGCAATCGTAGTTCACCTTACTAGGGATGAAGAACACTTGATTATGATCAAGGTTCAAAGGGAAACAAACATATCCATGCTTGTGTAGAGTTTCACGAAACTCTCTAGATCTATGTTGAACTCTCAAGAAAGGGGAGTAAGTAATCATGTCCATGATTCTTACATAGAGTTAACCAAACTCTATCCTAAAGTTCTACGTTGTGAGACCAATTGGTTCTATCCAGACCAAAAGGTGGGAGAAAGGGGGAAGGTTGCTCGTCAAGATATCGCATCTTGTGCCTACTGTTGCACCCTAAAATTTGCTCAACCTCATTCACTTGGTTTATGTTTCAATATCATTAGCATTTGCATATAGAGTCATGTACATGGGTTACTCATCTGCATAGCATAAGCATATCAAGTCATTCAACAGGGGACCAATCATTATTCTCATCTCAAGAGGCCTATCAAGAGGTTATTATCCTGATCCAATCTCATCAGAAAAGAATTTGAAAGTTGGAGAAGTCAGTGGATCAAGCATTGAGTATATCTCCTAACTGAGGGTGGCTGAGGATCAACAAAGAAATTGTGAGCTGTAGGCTGAGCATGGAAAGTATGTGGGCATCTTGGAGGACTTAGAAAGTCATTTGGAGAAGGAGACAAGTCATTGGTGTAGTCACAAGAGTTGTGAAGGAAGACAGTCAATTAGGGCTTCATCTGGGTCAACCCTAGGTCAAAGGATTGATTGAAAGGCATTAAGGGCTATTGGAGAGATGTGGGGTTCATCATTTGACATGAAGAATAAGGATATGTTGTTATGCTAAGAAGAAATCAAGAGAAATCAAGGAGAAGAGGAGGTTCTAAATTAGGGTTTCTATGTAAAATCCCCTAGTTTAGGTCAAATTTCCAAGCAAGATAAGTCAAAATTCAAGCTTCAAATGGATCCTTGGCCAACATGGAACTTGTAGAGGATTTCAAGACCTTTAATTTGAGTGGTGGAAGACATCAAGGAGATTTATAGAACTCAAGTTATGGTCCTTGCAAGTTACAGGTCATCTGAGATATCTGAAATTTTGTCTGTGAAAGTGACTTGACTTCCAAGCAATATTTACCCCTCAAGGAGATTTCAAATGAATTTCTGGTCAACATAAGAATTGTTCCTCATTGTATTATCTTTCTAGAATGGTATAGTATGCCTTCATAGGATGTGTGGAACTCTACTAATGGTCTTGGCAAACAAAGGGTATTTTGGTCATTTGAGAATTACAGGTCATTTTAACCTATGCCCAAAACTCATACAAGGAAGCTTCAAATGGAAAACTTTACAACATAAAACTTGTTCCAAATGACATTTTGAGTCTATAAAAGTGACCATGAGAGATTGGAAAGATTCATAGCACAAGGTTTCAAAATTGTTGGATTTAATGAATGAAAATGGACTTAAAAATGAGATTTTTCATATCTTGGCCAAATGAAGCAAAATTATAGGTCATTTTGAATGGAAAGATCATTTTAAAGACATTGGCTAAAGTGGAATTTTGAGCTTAGTTCACATTTTGGGAGTTATCCATGGTTGCTTGTAATGGAAGATACATAAACCAAATCCAAGGGAATTTGTGCAAGGGAAGCTTCTCCAAGTTTCTAGGAGGTTCTAACCTCACCTATATATTGATAAGAGATGGTTGATGCCATGGTTGGTGATTGAATTTTCTCAAAACCCCAAGTTATACACACTTTCTCCAATTTGCAAAAGCATCTCAAACACTCTCAAATCTCCACCAATCTTCACCATTCTTGTTTGGTTCTTCATCATCATCATCCAAGGATCAGGAATCACACATTTATTTGGCAAATTGAACAAGGAATCGTGCCATTCATCATCATCATTCAAGAATCACAAATTGTGGAAGTGAGAGATTTCAAGCCTTAGAGTCATATTTGTTGCATACAGAATTCATCATCAAGGTTGTTGATCACTTTCCAATCACTGCAAGCATCAGATTCAAGGATCTCCATAGTTGTTTCCACCATTTTTGCACCAGGTTTGTTTCCTTCGAATTGGATGAATTAGCTAGAATTATGGTTAGTCATTAGGTTAGAATGGTTAAGCATAAGCAGATGATTGATTTTGATGAATTTGGAGAGGTTTTGTGAGGTTTGGCTATGGAGTGCATAATCTGTTAGAGCCTATAACTACTAAGATGAGGCACGAAAATCTTGTTGGATTAGCATGTTAAGATCAGCTTGGAATGTAGTTGAACTTAGGACAAGAATTGGTGAGTTTTGGTTGAGTTGATCACAGGTGCAAAGGTTGGATCCCATCTGTTATCTCTATCGAATTGACTTATTGACTGAGTTTTAGAGGGAGGTGATGCTATGGTCGTGTAGAGGCTAAGAAATGGATGGATTTTGGTTTTTGAAGGGTGTGATTTCATGGCGTATTGAAGGAGAATGAGGAGCTCGAATGTTGTGCATGGTAGCTGTTTTTCTGCAAAACCCTAGACACCTTGGGGACGATGACTGTGTGTCGTTGGATTGTCCAAAATAATTGACTTTTTAATCTGATTGTATGGCTGTTGTTTAATTTCAAAACGGAGGGAGAATTCAAATGTGAAACGCTGCGTTTCACTAATGGTATCGTTCTGGGCCTTGGATCTACTTTCCTATCCACACCCCCGTTTTGTTAAGCCCAACCTTTTACACGTGAATACATTGCTTCCTGCACCGCTGGTTTATTCTTTTTTTCTTTTGATTTTCATTTAATTTCTGAAACGCGTTGGGCCTCACCCTTTATTCTATTCGCACCCCATCTTCTGGCCCACCTGGATGAAGTAACTGAGCGCGTTTGCTTTTCATACCCCCTCCCTCTTTTTCTCTTTATTTCATTTTAAATTTCTTTTCATTGTCATGCATTTTATAAAAATCATATAAAATTGGAAAAACATTATTTTTTAATAATTCTTTTTGCATAATTTTCTTTAAAGAGTCTAGAAAATTATAAAAAATAAAAATTGCATTTTATTTTTCATTTGATATTTTTCCCATATTTTCCAAATAAATAGCATTTTAAATAGTTTAATTTCATACATGATTTGTTAATTTTTGTTCTAACCAATGCTTTAATATTTTTTGTCCATTATTTTTAGGTTGATTAATAGACATTGTTAGCTTGTACATGCAATTTAGTTCATATTTTTAGGAGTTAGTTTTAGGTGATTAGTTTAGGTGTGAACAACATGAACAAAATTAGGGTTTGAAATCAACTTAGGTGAGATAGTTTAATTCTTTTAGGAGATTTTCATTTGATTTTTGGGGTATGGACTATAGGGGTTATGGGTATAGGATAGATCCCCTTAGAAATCACCAGGATTCCCCTACTGCTATTAGTATATACTGCTATATGTGATTGATTGGTGTGGTGTGCCCTCTGGGGATTACTGCTTGTCTGTGTGGGTATTGGGATTGTCTGGGGATTGGGGAAGCTGAAGACTTGTGATGTTGAAGCCATTGGAGATCCAGAGCTTGAAGATCAACTTCCAGAGATTGAAGAAGAGATCCCTGCTAGCAGCTGTTGAGGAGATTAGGGTTCAGGAGCTAGGCAGAGCTCTAGATTAGAAAGCTTGTTTCTCAAACATGGAATGCCTTGTCTGCATCCATCCTTTCTCTATGATTCAAAGTCTCTTTCAAATATCCACCTCCTTCCTTTGGAAGGATCAGTGAATGTATTTGAAAGATAGAACTTTTGAGAGGAAACTTTCTGTTTAATGTTAACAGTTGATGAACCACCCTTGGTAGGTAATTAACTGTCTAACATTCATTCACCTCATCTGGTTGACTGGTGTTTCTCCTGAAGTCTGAGACTTGAAGAAAAGCCATTGCAGATGGAAGACTGATGATGAAGACCTTGCTTGAAAAGCTATGGAGATGGAGAGTGGTGCTTGTTGAAGCTTGTAGCTGATTGGAGATGACTTGAAGATAGGTGTTGATGCAGAGCTGCTGTGGCTGTTTATTTTTGCTGTATTTCATTTCTGATGTATTGATTGGTTTTCCTGACTGTATTGTTTGCTGTTTACCCTGCTGGGTTGAAAGTGAAGCCTGTTCACTTTTGCCTATTGTTTTCTAGGTTCGAGGTTGAGTGGGACTCCCTTGCCTCGCTTGTATTGCTGCATTCATGCATTTTACTGTTTTACTGTATATATCTGATATTGTTTCTGTTTCCGTATATTCCCGTAGGATCTCTGTTTCTCTCTGTGCAAGAGAGGAGCATGATAGACACTAGGTCTTAACCCATGCATGATAACATTAGGATAGTTTGATCCCCTTCGCAACCGTAGGTTAGAGTTCTGTCTCTTTCTTCCTCAAAACAAACAGAAAAACACATAAAGATTTCAAACACAATAAAAGACACTTCTTCCGTAAAAGAATGTGAACTCATCAAGACGTCATTTTTGTCCGCCGGGACTGCTAATCATAAAAACCTTTTTCAGAAGGAATAAAATCAATCCAGACAGACTTGTGTCGTACGTGGCCCGAACTACGTTTGCTCTGATCTTTCACGCTATGTGGAAGTACGTAGGCATAGGATGCGATATCCTAGCGAGCAACTTTCCCCTCCTTTCCCGTAGGTAGGCGAACTACGTTGACTCTGATTTCTCATTCCAGATGAGAATACGTAGGCATAAAGTGCGATACTTTGCCGAGTCATTTTATTTTCATTTTCTCTTTCTTTTAACCCCTGACCTGTAGAGTAGATAGAATAACAATCCATACCCGAAACCAAGCGTGGATCCCGTCGAGTACGACGGACGTGAGGGGTGCTAATACCTTCCCCTTGCGTAACCGACTCCCGAATCCAGGTTTTGGTTGCGACGACCATACCTTTCCCGTGTTGTGCGAGGTTTACTCTGAGCGTTTCCTTTCCCTCTTGTGGGATCAATAACGCACGGTGGCGACTCTTCTGTTCAGCCGGCGCCGATTTTCGCAGTAGCGACAGCTGGCGACTCTGCTGGGGACCCAACGTCCCCTGGCTGCTAAGGACTGCGATAGTTCTTATGCATTCGGGATCCAACGTCCCTTAAGAGAGTCAATCCTAACGCTTGTTTTCCCGTCGAGGATTTTGTATGGATCTATATTTCTGACTTTTATTTTCAGCATTATATATTGATTATTATTGCTGTATTGGGGTGTGACGGGTGTTCTGATATTGAGAGATAAGCCGGACCTGGGCTTGAGTGCACCTAGAATTAGAGTAGAAAGTAGCGGGTGCGTGCCGGCTTTGCTTGCATTAGTGTCTCATGAAATCTACACTCGGACGAGGTTCTTCTGGTTGGCTTCTTTTTCTACCCTTTGGGTCGAAGGGGTTGTTGGTCCGCTGAATTGTCGACTCCGGGAACCGATCATTTGGAAGTTGGCTAAGTGAGGCCTCTTCAGGATTTGATGATGCCACTCCTTCTGGGAATCGTATTATCAACCCTGAAAGTCTGTGACGCCGACGACCGCATAGGATGCCGTACCTTTGTCAGTTACTAGGACATCCACCTGTGAGAGGGTTTGGGGTTATGCAGGTAACTAGACCTTCAGACTACCGGTTATTTCTTGATCAGAGATCCTAGGTATTTATGGAGAGTTATGAGGTCTGTCAGAGACCATTTGGAGGTGTTCTGAGGTCTATCAGAGACCAGTTGAGAGTTTTGAGGTCTGCCAGAGACCAGTTGGAGTTATGGTTTGAGGTCTGTCAGAGACCAGTATTGGAGCTTTGTTTTAGGTCTATCTGAGGCCAGGGTTTGAGGACTTCTATAGAGTCTATCCGAGACTTCTTGATATGGTTCAGGCTATTCAGCTACGGCAGTTGGTCCCTGTTGCATGTTACTTGCATTGCATTGTTTGCATACTCATTATCATTGCATCCCATTAACGTGTGTCTGTGCTGCAGGTGCATTTGCATATCCTCCGATTCTAGTGCCCAGACTTCTGAGTATTGATTATGGCTGGTTTGAGGAAAACAGTTGCGTATAAGCTGCCTTCACCTGATATTACTTCTTTGCTTGGTCTGATATCTCTTGTTGATGAGGAGGTTAGGAGAAGCTTTAGAATGAATCATGGGAGGTTACTGAGATTAGTCTGCAAGCCCACTACTGATGAGATGAACGGGCTGTACACCTTGATGCAGTTCTATGACCCTGCATTGAGATGTTTTACGTTTGCTGACTTCATTCTAGGGCCTACCATTGAGGAGTATGTGGAGTTTACTGAGCTACCAGTGCAAAACAAGGTTCCATTTATTCACTCTGCTGCTGAGCCCAAGTTGGAGGACTTAGCCAAAGCCTTGCATATGGACGCTGCAGAACTGTTATTGACTTCTTGGCTTGGGGTTTCAGGTTTCTCTCTTGATTTCTTGGTTGGCAAAGCTCAGGAGTATGCCAAGAACGGATGCTGGGTGGTTTTCAATGCTATTTTGGCTTTATGCATTTATGGGATTGTGCTGTTCCCTAACTTGCCCAATTTCGTAGACTTGGACGCTGTCCATCTGTTTGCTGCCGGCAATCCAGTGCCAACGTTGATCGGAGACTTATACCACTCATTGCACTACAAGAACGAAAACCGAAGGGGAAAAGTTGTTTACTGTTGTGCTCCTTTATTGAATATGTGGTTCAAAAGTCATCTTCCAATGAAGGGGTCCTTTGTGGAAAGTGCAACCATTGCTAGCTGGTCAGAACGCCTGATGAGGCTATCTTCCGAAGACATTGGATGGTTTGATAGAGATCTGCTGGGATCTGAACTTATCTTCAGTTGTTCTGGGTACCCTAATGTTCCGCTGATAGGAAGAAAGGGGTGTATCAATTACAACCCTTCTCTGTTCGTCCGTCAATTCGGATATGCACTGAAGAGCCCGCCAAAAGAGGAAGAAGTACAGGAATCTCTGTACTTCACTGGAGATGTGAAGGGGGAGTTATTGGCCAAGCTGCAGCATGCCTGGACGCGTATTAACCGAAGAGGGAAGCCGCTGTTAGGAAAGAATGACTGTCAGGCCTACGCACCTTACAGAGAGTGGATTCAGGAAAGAACAAGTCAGTTGCGGATGCCATTCCCAGATGCGCCAGTCCTTGTTCCTATTCCGGTAGCAGAGCCAACTATTGTTTCCAGGGAGGCCTACGAGCAAGTTGTGAAAGAAAAAGAAGCCTTGATGAAGAAAACGAAGGGTTAGAGCAGGAGCTAGCCCAGGCACGCAGTGAGAAAAACAAGGCCGTCCACGCGTTCCAACAGCAGATTGAGCTAATGAACAGGTTAGGGGCTGAGCTAACTGAGGAGAGGAAGAAGCGCGAACGTCTGGGGCAAGAGTTCAGAAGCTCCCATGACATGCTTGAATCCAAGAAGAAAGCGCTTGACATCGCTCACCGAGAGATCTCTTCTTGCAATAAGACCTGGAATGCCACACTCACTAACAATAAAAAGAGGGAGGATAAGTTGAAGCAGCAAATCTCCGACCTCGAAGAGCAGTTGAAGTCCAGCATCAAGAAGTGTGAGGAGGAAGTGATGACCCGGTACAGTCTCCAGAATGCACTAAACAAGGCCATCAAAGGCAGAGATGAAGCTGTGTCTCAGAAGCGCAAACTAGAAGATCGCTTCGGAGAGGGGGCATGGGAAGAAACTGCTGAAGACGTGCGCCGTGTTCTCAAGAAAAGAAACCAACTTGTTGAAGGGCTGCTGGACCGACCAAGCCATCCAGAGACCAAGAAGTTGCTAAAAGAGTACCAGACTTATGGGAGGATTTGATCGTTTTATGTAGTAACTTGTATGCTTTATTTGCATAGTGCTGACCATCACCAGGATTGTTGGTTGAGGTCATGCCTTCTTTGTACTCTCAATGACATTGTATTCCTGGCTTATTGGTTTCTCTGCAATATATGAGACTTTCTGTGATTCAGCTCCGATCTTTATATTGTTAGCACTGTCACCGCACCGACACCTTCACACTAGAATCGGGGAATGAATTTCCCTAATGCACAGACACACCTTGCATTGAATTCATATTCATATTGTATTACAGGTTATCTTTGGATGGTGTCTTATTTCCTGCTCTGTATCAGGTACTTTTCAGGATTGCAGATCAGCACCCGCACCGCTATTCTACCCGCACCAACTATCGAAGAATCATGGATCAAATGCAGAACGAGATGCAAGATGTGCGCGAGAAGCTAGCTCTCTTTATGCAGACCATGGAAGCCATTGCAAAAGGTCAGGAGAATTTGCAAGCCATGGTCCAACCTCTGTTGGCCCGAAATGCTGGTCACGGCAACGAGGATCATCAGTCTGTGCGAGTCGATACTGCTCATGGAGATGGCACTCCCACGCCAGTGGCTCCACCTGTAGTCAATATACCTGCTGCTAATGTCAACAACGCTACCGCTGCTGTGAACGGTAACGTCGGAGTTGGGAACGAGACTGCTGTCCATAACGTTTGGCTTGGTGATATCAACGTGGGTGATAATATGGGAGGCAACGGCTTTGTCAATGCTGGATTCGGATTCAACGATCAGGGATTCGATAACACGGGGAAATATGGTTTCAATGCTCAAGGCTTTGGGCAAGATGGTTATGGTGTGGCCAATCAGGGCTATGGAGGTCTCGGAAATGGAAACGGTGCTGGGTTTATGGCTTTTGGGCATGCTGGAGGTGTTCAGGGATACGGCAACAGAGGCCGCCCAGTGATGAATCAGTTTAGAGCTGGCCGTAATAATGGATATGATGGGTATGGAGCCGGAAATGGTATGTGGCAAGAGGATCAGCAGGAGGACGCTTTCTCCGGTGGAGGTTTCGAAGGGCCGATGGATGACTCCCAGAAGATCAGAATGCTGGAAGCGCAGATGAGGGGGGTCCTGAACCAAAGTGCTGTGGGCTTGGACATGGCAACAATGGGTCTGGTACCTGGCTTGAGGGTGCCGATCAAATTCAAAGCTCCTGCGTTCGATAAGTATAAAGGGGACACATGTCCGAAAGTGCACGTACGGGCTTATTACAGAAAGATGTCTGCATACTCAACTGATGAGAGAATGCTAATGCATTTCTTTCAAGATAGTCTGTCGGGCCCTTCCTTAGAGTGGTACATGAGGTTGGAGCCGACCAATATAAAGACGTGGAAGTAGTTAGCAGAGGCGTTTGTAGCTCACTACAAGTATAATAGCGACTTGGCGCCCAATCGGGTCCAATTGGCAGGGCTGTCTCAGAAGAAGGGGGAGAGCTTTAAAGAGTACGCGCAAAGGTGGCGCGATATGGCTGCCAGAGTCCGTCCTCCTGTAGAAGATAAGGAAATGAATGACATGTTCGTCGGCACATTCACAGGCTTGTTTCATGACATGTTGTTTCATACATCTCTGGCCATTTTTTTAGACCTAATTCCGATGGGAGAAAAGATTGAGCGTAACATTAAGCAAGGAAAGTTCCAGGCCGAGGAATCAACTGCATCTGGCAGTAATAGGAAAGCTTTTGGTGGGCGCCGTCAGGGCGAAGCAAGCGCAGTATTTGGAGGCCGAGGCAGGGGACGAAACCAATATCATCAGCCGCAGCAGGTGGCGAGTGTTACTATCCCGTATCAGCAACAACCACTTCAGCAACAACAACCGTCTCAGCAGCAGCCAATGCAGCAACAGCAACAGCAGCCTCAGCAGGGGGCACAGCAGGCTCAGCGAAGATTCCAGGGTGGTAAACCGAGAAGAGTGTTTGAGAAGCCTCCCTCAACATATGCAGATTTGTTGCAGACATTGTTGGGTTTGAACCTGGTAGAGAAGAGAACTCTAGCACCGATAACGGGAACTCCCCCGTATGGTTATGATGCAAGCAGGCACTGTGAGTTTCATTCTGGGGCTCCGGGCCATGATATAGAAGGTTGCCATGCTTTTAAGCATGTTGTGCAGGATCTTTTGGACAATAAGACTATCAATTTCGGAACGGCAGGTCCGAATATAGTGCAGAAACCCATGCCTAATCATGGGGCAAACGCCATTCTGACTGAGGAAGGGTTGAATCTGATTATGAATGTCGACGATTTGAAGACGCCGCTGGGCGAGATAAAAAGCAGATTGTTGCAAGGGGGTGTTTATCCAGGATGTGACGAGTATTGCTTAGAATGCTGGACCCTAGCTGGGGGGTGTGATGATTTGAAGAAAGGCATTCAGGCTTTAATTGATGGAGGCACATTGCAGTTTGACCGAGCAGCAACTGAAGAGCCGGCTGGGGCAGTAGCAGATGATCAGAGTGATGTGGCCACTGTAACGATTCCTCGAAAAACAATCACTATTGCAGCGCCGATCCAGCGACCACCGATCACCATAACTAAGGCCGGACCAATCCCGTACGAGAACACGAAAGCAGTCCCATGGTCATATGGGTTGGAGGTGTATTGTGACGGGATAAAGATTGATGGTAATAAACAGCCAGCTGAGACCGTCGATAACGTTGTGGGTTCAGGAGGTATGACAAGGAGTGGTAGGATCTTTATATCACCTAAAGTGGAGGCCGAAAGACTAGCAAAAGGGAAAGGGAAAGTGGTTGAAAATGTCCCGGTGCAAGCAAGCGAAAAAGAAGCGGCATCGAAAGACGTAGAAGAATTCATGCGCTTGATTCGAAAAAGTGATTATAAGATTGTGGAGCATCTGCAACAGACGCCGTCCAAAATATCTATCCTGTCATTGCTCTTGTGTTCGGAAGCTCACAGAAATGCTTTGTTGAAAGTCCTGGATACTTCCTACGTACCCCAAGACGTCTCCATGAATCAGCTGGAAGGAGTGTTGGCACGTGTAAATGCAGGCCACAGCTTGGGCTTTACCGACTTCGATTTGACCCCGAAAGGGAGAGATCATAATATGGCGCTGCACATATCCGTCGAGTGTAGAGGATCAGTAATGTCGCATGTATTGGTCGACACCGGATCATCTTTGAATGTGATGCCCAAGAAGGCGATGATGAAGTTGGATGTCAGAGGAATCCTGTGCACGCCCAGTGACTTGGTAGTTAGAGCCTTTGACGGCACGCGGAGAACAGTCTTTGGATCGATCACATTGCCTCTACAGGTGGGGCCGGAGGTGTTTGCAACTGAGTTTTATATCATGGATATACAGCCTGCGTACAGCTGCTTGCTTGGAAGACCCTGGATTCATGGGGCTGGGGCAGTCACGTCTACCCTGCATCAGAAGTTGAAATATATGGTCGGAGACAGCGTAGTCACCGTATGCGGAGAAGAAGACATCCTGGTCAGCCATTTGTCGTTATTTAAATATGTGGAGGTCGACGGAGAGATCCACGAAACGCCCTGCCAGGCATTTGAAGGGTTGCGTATCAAGGACAAAGGCCCCGGGCCGAGCAAAGCGTCGGAGATAGCCGTCTCATCGTATAAAGAAGCTCAAGCTCTGGTAGAGGCAGGAGAAGCAAAGGGCTGGGGCAAAGTGCTGGATATCCCTGTGAAGATGGACCGGTTCGGGCTGGGGTACCAACCGTCGTCGTCAACACCGGCTGTAGGAGCACCCCGTTTCAGAGGGACAATCACCATCTCTGCCAGTGGAGTATGTCATGAAACCGTCAACGCTGCTTCGGAGTCTGACGAAGGAGACAACGACTGTGATATGGATGCCTGGATTCAGCCAAGCACGCCAGGACAAGGACTGTGCAACTGGTCTATTCAGGAGCTTGTTCCTGTGACTCTTAAACAGTAATGCTTCGCTTTATTAATTGTTGAATAATCTGATGTCTTGCCCGGGGCATCATGATTTGCTTAGGGTTGTGTTGTTATGAACATTGCGTGTTAATCAGTAAATAAATGGCGTTTTTTCATGTGCAAATACTGTAATCTCTGTCTCTCTTGTTTTATATTTTTCAATAAAATGGCAACGTGGTTATTCGCTTTATACGCATTTTGAAGCACTTAATCGTTCCTTTTGCAGGATAACATTTTCAGATGACATCCTTGAACCACCTATGACTCGTCCCGACTTTGAACACCCGGTATTCCAGGCCGAAGAAGAGGTTGTCGAAGATAGCGACGTTCCTGAAGAACTGTCTTGGTTGGTGAAGCAAGAGGAAAGAGCCATTCTGCCTCACGACGAGGTCATCGAAATTATCAACTTGGGGTCGGAAGGGGTTGAGAAGAACATTCGTATCGGGGCCGCACTACAGAGCGATATTAAGCGAAGACTGGTTGAAATGCTCCGAGAGTATAGTGATGTATTCGCTTGGTCGTATGAAGATATGCCAGGGCTCGATACAGATATGGTTGTGCACCGTCTGCCATTGAAAGAAGAATGCCCGCCGGTCAAGCAAAAGCTTCGCAGAACTCGACCAGACATGGCAGTGAAGATCAAAGAGGAAGTTCAAAAACAGTGGGACGCTGGTGTAACACGGTGGGAGAACTGACTTTAAACAATGTTGCGGATAGCAAGAGTCGCCACCGACTTTTATTTTATCCATAAGGAAAGGTTATAAAAGAACAGGAAAGACCTTAGAGAATATTTTGGGTCCGGGGGGTAGGTTATGAAAAGGGAAGGTGTTAGCACCCTTTTCATCCATGGTTATCCATGGGCTCTTAGGTACTTAAGCTCACTTTTGAATTGTTTTGAAAGTGTAGTGTGTGAATAGCAAAAAATTTCAGAATAGTTTAATAATAATCCGTGTATGGATGTGAAAAAAACTTGTTTGAAAATTTTGTTGGAAATTTGTTTAAGTGTGAAAAAGTTTTGAAGTGAGCAAGCATCTAGGAGTAGCCTACCCTAATGTTTTAAGGTCTTTCTTATTCTTTATTCTTTCCTTTAGTAAGACTATCCCTACTATAATGGAGTAGGTAGTCCTTACTTTGGATGTTAAGGGACATGTGAGGGACAATTTGACTTTGAAGGCCATTGTGGGATGTAATAAGCACATATAAGGGACCATCATCATTTTTCGAAAGGGACTCGATTCGTAAAGGCAACCATAAGGGACTTTGATGATTTTTCTATTTGAGGGACTTGCTTTATACACCCCACTTAACCATTATTCGTAGGCAACTTGAGGGATATCCTTAGGAAGTGAGACGGCGATTAAAATCGACTTACGTGTGTGACGTGTTTATTTTAATTATCTTTATTTAAAAGTGATCTAAATTTATTTTAATATTACATACAGGTTGTTACACTCCCTAATTACTAACCATAATAATAATTAAATAATTAAACAACTTTACATCCAAGAAACAATTACAAAATAATAAGCAAAATAATTAAATAGCAAAGATAAATAAAATATAAATAAGCAATAATAAATAATAAAGGGGGTTAATTCTAAGTTTACTCGGCAAGACATCGCATCTTGTGCCTACGTATCCTTACGGGAGTGGAATCAGAGTAATCGTAGTTCCCCTGAAAAGGGAGGTTAGAGATCTCTTGACAGTGGTCAAGGTCTCAAGGGGAATAAACGCGCCTTAAGGACACGCTTACGCGGAGTGTAGGAACTCCAAATTTCTACGTTGAAATGTTAAGTTGTAATTAGGGTTAAATTAGGGATTCCACGGCGGGAAACCCTAAAATGAGCGCGGCGACTCTTTGACCTAATGCTAGGGGTAAAATTGGTAATTGCGCCTGCGGCGAGGCATTTGTGAAAATTAGGGTTTGTAATTTTGAGGGTTTGAGGGTTTATGAACTATTGACACGGCGGTCAAACAGTTAGACCTAACCTTCGAATGTGTGTAGTGTGACAGAAGTGTGGTAAACACGTGAGATAATTGAATCATGCAAACAGAGAGATAATGTCATAATTTAAACCATGCAAGCAGAAATTTAAAGGCAGAATTTAAAGAGCGATTGTTAAGTTCGCGAGGTTACATGAGAGGAGCAGATACAATATGATAATGAAATTTGAATTGAACAATAATAAAATAAAATAAATAACGGTTCTAGTTATTATTTTAAAAAAAATATTTTAGTTATTATTTTAAATTTATCTAAAAAAAAGTTTTTCTTAAAAATAATAGGTTTTCATATTAATTTGGAAAAGATGTTAATGTTATTTATTTTAAAAAACAGATTTTTATATTATAACAAATTTTAATAAATTAATGATAACAATAATAATAATAATGGTAATAATAATGATAATAATGATAATAATAATAAATAATGATAATAATAATAATAATAATAATAATAATAATAATAATAATAATAATAAAGCAATAATGAATTTTAAATGTGCCAAATAACCCAACAATGTTGCTAACGCAGAAATGCGCTCATCGCAACCAGATCTAAATCGGACGAAACAAAATTTATCGCAAAGAAAAAGAAATTAAGCAAAAAAATAGTATTATTGCTCACACAAAAATGCGATCATCGCAACCAGATCGAACTAACACAAATGTCACGCGTCATGCACACAAATGTGCAAACATCGTATCGACATAATTCGATCAAAAATCTTATATATATAAACTCTAACAATTTAAAAATTATATATATATATAAACGTAACAGTAATAGATAAAGAAAAAGAAATAACGGTAATAGATGAAGAAAAAGAAATAACGGTAAAAGATGAAGAAAAAGAAACAACAGTAATAGATGAAGGAAAAGAAATAACGGTAAACGATGAAGAAAAAGAAACAATAGTAATGGATGAAGAAGAAAACTAAATAACGGCAAACGGCACTCACTCCTCTTAGGTTTTTTTCAATCTCCCCTCTTTTTTCCAACAAGGCAACACATGTATATATAGGGAACAAATTAGGGTTAACACCAAATTGTCAATAATGTCCCTAAAGCCCATTTTAAAGCCCAAACTAAATAATTAGTTAAGAAAAAATAAAATTTAAATAATTTAAAATAATTAAAATAAACTTAAAATAAAAACTAATAATCCTATTGATTCCTAAAATAAAAAATATTATAAAAAGAACAAAATTTTTTTCAATATTTTTTTATTTTATGATTTTTTGGATATTTTTATGAATAATTTAGAAAAAGTGAAAAAAATAATATTTTAAAAAATGATTTAATTAAAATACGAAAATAATAATTAAATAATAATAAAAAACTATTTTTGTTATTTTTTTAATGAAAGATAGAAAAATTTAGAGTGAAAATAATAAAAAACAAAAAAAAAATGACAAAGGTGAGATTCGAACTCTCAACCTCTCACACTCATAACTCCTTACACATGTCCTCCTGCCAATTGTGCCATTTTTACTTTTTAGAAAAAAAATGCATGCCATATGATATTTACCCAACCTCTCTTTGATGTTGGCAAAAAAAAATCATGAAGTTTGACTTTGGTTTGACCACAGTTGACCTCAGTTTGACCTTTTAACTGCATTGACTGCTTTTGACTTATCTGATCATCTGACTGAGCAAACTTTTGAGAAAAGTCTTGAAACTTGACATGGGAGTTCTTATACACATATAAGATGTTATGAAGCTCACTTGAAGTCTTGGAAGTCCATTTAGCCTGATTAAAGTCAAAACCCTAGTTTTGGATGCACTGCTTAGGAGGTGCATTGTCTGAGGGAATTGTCAACTCTTCTGACCAATTGTGAATTTTGTGAACCTTGTGAACCTTCTTGGAACATAAAGTCTTGTATTGTGAGGGCAAATTTTGGGGTGCAACAGCTGCCCCTGTTCAATTTTCTGAAACCTGAGGGGTTAGATTGGTATATTTGCCAGTCGTAACCTGGAAGGTTGAAGGGGATTGAACACAAAAGCCCAAAAATTTGCACTCACCAGTGCATGGAGTGATATTGATGGTTGGTTGAACATGATTGAGTGGGCTTAAAGATGCCACTAGGGGAAAGTTCTTCAGTAGTATAATGAGAACTGTCAGGAGTCTGGAGTAATACTGATGTAACAGCATGTCTTCATGAGGATAGAGCAATCAATAATGATAACCCTAAAGCAGTCTTGAAGTGATAAATCTGACCTCAGGAGGATAGAGCAATCAATAGCTCTAAAGCAGTCTTGAAGTAATAATGGCTTCAGGAGGATAGAGCAATCAATAGCTCTAAAGCAGTCTTGAAGTAATAATGTGATATGTCTTCAGGAGGATAGAGCAATGGATAACTCTAAAGCAGTCTTGAAGTAATGATTTCAGGAGGATAGAGCAATGGATAGCTCTAAAGCAGTCTTGAAATAATAATGTAATTTCAGGAGGATAGAGCAATGGATAACTCTAAAGCAGTCTTGAAATAATTAGATGGCTTCAGGAGGATAGAGCAATGAATAGCTCTAAAGCAGTCTTGAAGTAGTAATATGACCTCATGAGGATAGAGCAATGAATAGCTCTAAAGCAGTCTTGAAGTAATAGGATGATTTCAGGAGGATAGAGCAATCAGTAGCTCTAAAGCAGTCTTGAAGTCATGAGAGGCTATCAGGAGGATAAAATAACCCTGAGGTTACAATAAAGCAGTCCCAAAGTAATAAGAAGCTCATCAGGAGGATAAAGTAACCCTGAGGTTACAATAAAGCAGTCCCAAAGATCATAAGATTGTTTGTTGGATAATTAACCTGAAAACAAGGTAGCATTCTGTATAACAACATTAGTTTATGCTTTATGTATGCATGTATGACATGATGCACTTAGGTAATGTACTATAGACATATATGTTATGGTATGATGTATGTATGCTATGACACTGCTGGAAGTGTCTGGATATCCTTGTATAACAACTGCTGGCCAAGAAAAATAAATCCCGATTCGTTGTTGAAGAATATATAACCCTCCGTCTGCTGGGGATAACAAGGTATAGATAACCTCCCGTTGTTGGGGATAACAAGGTATAGATAACCTCCCGTTGTTGGGGATAGCAAGGTATAGATAACCTCCCGTTGTTGGGGATAGTAGGGTATAGATAACCTTCGTTTTCGTTTGATAGTAGGATAAGTATAACATCCCGTCTTCGTTCATCGTGCCCTTATTCGAAAGTAATTTCCCGTATATCCGTATGAGGATAAAAGAGATGGATATAAATTCCAGGGGAGATTAGACTTTGTGAAAATGGATTAGTCCTACTGATGGTTTGTAACTGTCTTGTAAAGATGAACCGGCGAAGCTTCGTTGAAATCCTTCCCTCGTTCGTCCTTAGTAAATACTATTACTGCATTTTCATGCATTTCTGGTAAACATCAATCATATTAAAAGCATACATGCGTTTCTGGTAAACATCAATCATATTCAAAGGCATACATACATTCAAACACAACCAATGGACGTTTCGCTTATGTAAATAGGGTAAAAGTGAATCTGGATTCAAAAGATGGAATTTATTTATATCAAAAGTGACCCATACACGGGTAAGTTTGTACAAGGAGACATAAACCCTAGTAAGAGAATTTTGTCATGAAGTTTTACAAAAAGAATCAGCTATGTGGGAAATAATCCTATTGAGTTTCAATTCTACTATTGCCACTCAAGTATCTCATCTTCTTGCTGTTGAGACGGAAACGATTGGATTGAGCTTTATCTGTTTGAGCTTGAGTAGGTAGTACAACTGGTTGCAGTTTCATGAGTGATCCAAACGAGACATAGTCATACGCTTTAATCCCTAACTTTTGCCTGGATTGCCCTTTCAGGTTTTCAATCCACCGGGATACCCTTTTTTGCCCAAGCCGCCTTTTCAGGTTTTCGACTTGCCGGGTGTACATCTTTTTATATATATATCCCTAATTTTTGCCCAAACCCTTTTGGTTTGCCGGGATGCCCTTATTTTTGCCTAGGCCTGTCAACCTAGCGGGTCTCTTTTTATGCGTAGTATTTTTTAACTATGTCTGCGTTTACAGGTTGTGGGAAGTCTTCACCATCCCAGCTGATCTCACACATAGATGCCATGGTGGCCAATGCGTCTGCCAACTGATTCTCTCTTCGTGGAATATGTCCAAAAGTAATCTCTTTGAAATGTGGGATCAAAGACAACACATGTTCTCTGTAAGGAATGAGATTATCATGCTTTGTATCCCAATCTCCTTTAATCTGACTTACTACCAGAGCTGAATCTCCATATACCTCAAGGAACTGAATCTTCATATCAATAGCAACTTGCATACCCATGATACATGCCTCATACTCAGCCATGTTATTGGTACAATAGAAACAAAGTCTGGCAGTAATCGGGGTATGACAACCTTCAGGGGAACTAATCACAACACCAACACCATTACCATGTGCATTGGAGGCACCATCAAAAACCATAGTCCATCGGGATCCTTGTTCAGGTCCGTCATATTGTCCAGGTTCTTTGGTAACAGACATAATGTCTTCATCAGGGAACTCAAAATTCATTGACTGGTAATCATCTACTGCTTGATGAGCCAAATGATCAGCAACAACACTCCCCTTAATGGCCTTCTGAGTAGTATACTGTATATCATATTCCGTCAAGATCATTTGCCATCTTGCAATTCTTCTGGAAAGAGCAGGTTTCTTAAATATGTACTTGATTGGATCCATCTTCGAAATCAACAAGGTAGTATGGGTCAACATATACTGTCTTAGTCGGCGAGCAGCCCATGCCAAAGCGCAGCAAGTTTTCTCGAGCAGTGAGTATCTTGTTTCACAGTCGGTAAACTTTTTGCTAAGGTAGTATATTGCCTGCTCTTTTCGACCAGACTCGTCATGTTGCCCCAATACACACCCCATTGAGTTGTCTAATACTGTTAAATACATAATCAAGGGTCTTCCATCAACTGGTGGCATTAAAATTGGAGGTTCTAGCAAATATCTCTTGATTTCATCAAAGGCCGTCTGGCACTCATCATTCCATTCCATCACCTGATCTTTCTTCAACAACTTGAAGATTGGCTCACAGATGGTAGTTAATTGGGAAATAAATCTTGCAATGTAGTTCAATCGTCCCAAGAAACCTCTAACCTCCTTCTCAGTACGGGGAGCTGGCATCTCTCGTATAGCTTTCACTTTTGCAGGATCCACTTCAATACCTTTTCCACTGACAATGAAACCCAGGAGCTTTCCAGATCTAACTCCAAAAGTACACTTGTTTGGATTTAATCTCAACCTGTATTTCTTCAACCTCTCAAACAACTTGTGCAGATGATCAAGATGTTGTTCTTCATTCTGAGACCTGGCTATCATATCATCCACATATACCTCTATCTCATGATGAATCATATCATGAAACAAAGCCACCATAGCACGCTGATATGTTGCCCCTGCATTCTTCAAACCAAATGGCATTACCTTATAGCAAAAGGTGCCCCACTGTGTCACAAATGTAGTCTTCTCCATATCTTCAGGTGCCATCTTGATTTGATTATAACCAGAGAAACCATCCATAAAAGAGGATACCTTATGCTGAGCAGTGTTGTCTACCAGAATATCAATATGAGGAAGTGGAAAGTCATCTTTAGGGCTAGCCTTGTTCAGATCTCTGTAGTCTACACACATACGTACCTTACCATCTTTCTTAGGAACTGGTACCACATTTGCAACCCACTGAGGATAAGAAGTTACGGCCAAGAACCCTGCATTGAACTGTTTCATTACCTCTGCTTTGATCTTTTCTGACATTTCAGGACGCATACGACGGACCTTCTGCTTCTTTGGACGACAATCTTCTTTCACTGGCAAACGGTGAACCACAATGTCTGTATCCAACCCTGGCATATCTTCATAAGACCAAGCAAAGATCTCCACATAGTCACGTAGCATCTGAATCAACCTGCTCTTGACACTGTCCTCTAAATCAGCCCCTACCTTGACCTCTTTTCTGTTTTCTTCAGTTCCCAGATTCACAACTTCGACTGGCTCTTCATGTGGCTGTATAGCTTTCTCTTCTTGTTGTAACAACCTAGCAAGCCCTACAGGTATTTCACAATCGTCCTCGTTTCCGTCTTCAGTTTGATAGATCAGATTCTCGAAATTGTAATTGGCAATAGTAGAACTGTTATCAACTGGATCCAGAGTGGATGAGGATCTGCATTTTAGTGACGTGGGTGTGTGTAAGAACACATAGCTGATAAAGCAAAAATAAAAGAAAAAGAAAGACAAGGAACACAATATTTACGAAAACGAAACGTCCACTGATTTTATTGAATGATGTATGCAAATGAAATGACAACCCGTAACAAGCACACCATTGTGCCCCGGGTAAGGCACATGGCTTGAAAGTTTTAATTGTTCCAGAAATTATAAATTTAAAAACATAACATAGTAATAGTATTTACTCCTGACTAAAGGAGATAGGGATAACATCTTCAGCTGTCCAATTATTGAGTCCAGCACCCACAGTAGGAAAAATCCATGCCTCCAAGTTGTAGTCTTCATCTTGATCTCCCACAGCATTGATAACCCCTTGATTGGTGATACGAACAGCACGGGCACGACGGACAGCCTTCTGGGACTCTGCAGTGAAACCCAAACCAAACTTGTCAGACTTGTATGGAATATCAGGAAGCTGACCCCAAATAGTACAACCACCTTCTTCCACCACAGCTTTTGCATCATTGAGGGAGGCCATTGCCATTGTTGGAGGGTTTCTGATGACCACAGGAACCTTCTTCACAGCAGGAGGAGTCACACAATCCTTAACAGCCCAGGGAACCACTTCAAATGACTGACATGGAGTTTCAATGTATTCACCTTCTACTTCCAGATACTTGAAAGTGTTTACATGGATGACAAAGTATTCTTCCTCTCCAAAGACAGTAACAACTTTTCCATTCACCGGATATCTCAACTTTTGATGTAATGTGGAGGTCACAGCACCTGCCCCATGGATCCAGGGACGACCAAGCAGACATGAGTACGAAGGACGAATATCCATCACATAGAATGTAGCAGTGAACACCTGAGAGCCAACCTTGATTGGAAGATCAATTTCCCCATGCACTACTCTTCTAGAACCATCAAAAGCCTTTACCACAATATTACTGGGCTTCAATACCGTATTTTCAGGACTCAACTTGTTCAGGACTTCCTTAGGCAACACATTCAGAGAGGAACCATTGTCTATCAGCACATGAGACAAGGTAGTGCCCCTGCATTCAATTGAAATATGCAAGGCCCTGTTATGATCCCCCTTGGCAGGGGTCAAGTCAGCATCAGAAAATCCTAACCCGTTGTCATAGGTTAGGTGAGCAACACAATTCTCAAACTGGTCCACAGAAATTGCACTGGGTACATGAGCCATCTTTAGAAACTTGATCAATGACTTGGCATGAGCCTCAGAACATAATAACAGGGAGAGCATAGAAATCTTTGAGGGAGTATGCCCCAGCTGATCAACAATATCATAATCACTCTTGCGAATGATTTTCAATACTTCTTCCATCTGCTTAGAGAGGTCATCAGCAGCTGGCACATCAGTAGATACAGGCTCAATAACAGGACCCTTGCCCCGAGCATCAGTGGTGGAAGTAACAGCAGGAGTAACTGCACTCTTAGAAGCAACTGGAGGAGAGAAGACTCTTCCACTACGAGTGATCTTGCTAGATCCAGCAATATTATCAATGTCAACAGGCATATCAGGTAAAGGCTCCTGCTTGACACCATGGATGTAAACATCAGACCCGTAGTGCCAAGGCACAGCTTTGTCAGACGTATAAGGAATAGGACCAGGAGTGGTAATGATCAGAGGAGCTACTCTGGCTTCAGCAACAACTTTCACAGGACCTTCAGCAGTGATCTTGATTGGGCCCTGATGAGTGATTTTAATGGGACCCTTTGAAGTGATTCTTAGTGGTACTTTGTCAACCATGTCAACCTCTTCAATCTTCTTACCCTGAGTCAGATGATCCACCATACTTTCTACAGATGCTGGTCTTCTTTCAAACACTATAGTATATTTATCCATGAGACGTTGAATCCCATCTCTCAAAATGAAGCAACTATCCGGCTTATAGGTACAATACAAACAATCTTCACGACAACCTGGAAAGATTCCAGCTTGTACTAACCTCTTTTTGATAACAGACAATGGTGTGCTCAACTCCATAACCGAATAGACATGCAGATCTTCATCAATATCTTCATCAATGGCGTTGACAGTCTTCTCGTGATTTGGCATTGGAGCTGTAATCACATTTGGAGTACCTGGTGGATCAAACTCAATTTCTCCAGCATCAATCATATCCTGAATTTTGTTCTTCAAGACCCAGCAGTTATTAGTATCATGTCCTGGACAGTTTGAATGATATGCACATCGTGCATTGGGATTGTACTTGGGGGAGGTAACATTGGGATTCTGAGGGGCCTCCCTCAGGGTAATAAGTTCAGCTTTCAACAAGTGTTGCAATGCCTGAGCCATTGACATGTTGATCTTCGTGAACTGTCTTCTAGCCCTCTGTTGGTTGCCTTGAGGCTGCTCTGTTGTTGCAGGAGTTGGATTTGAAATATGAACTGCACTAACAGACTGATGCCTTCTGTTACGATCAGGCTGACCATACACAGCATTAGATTCTTTCTTCCCAGTGGGAGGCTTCTTTGCAGCACCTGATGAAGAAGTGCCCACTTGGATCTTACCACTCTTGATACCATTCTCTACTCGCTCTCCTGTCATGATCAACTCAGTGAAGCCAGATGATGAGCTTCCAATGAGATGACTGTAAAACGGACCATTCAGCGTACACATGAACATATCAACCAACTCCCTATCAGTCAAAGGGGGTTGAACTCTTCCGGCTAAGTCTCTCCACTTCTGAGCATACTCCTTAAAGCTTTCTTTGGCACCCATAGACATGCTTTGAAGCTGCATGCGAGTGGGGGCTAAGTCAGCATTGTATTGATACTGCTTGTAGAAAGCTTCAGCAAGGTCATTCCAATCTCTGATGTTGACACTCTCCAACTGATAATACCACTCTAGCTGAGCTCCAGATAAACTCTCTTGAAAGAAATGGATCCACAACTTCTTATCAGCAGTTTGGGGTTGCATTCTTCTGACATAAGACCTCAGATGCAATTTGGGACAAGAGACCCCATCATAGACAACAAATGTAGGAACTTTGAACCCAATGGGTATGACCACCCCAGATATCAAGCTTAAATCCTCAAAATCCAGCCCAGATGATTTCTGTAATTCCATAGCATCCATTCTATCCACCAGCATCTTGAATTTGTCTTCGTTAGGCTCATGGTAGTAGTTAGCCTCAGAATCAGAGTCCCCCATAGTGTTGTGGAGACTGCCTCTCTCCTGCTCAGATTCCTCAGATTCATAGTCTTCAACATGTTCCTTGGTCTTGACAGGACCTTTGAACCTTCTTCCCATGTTGAGCAACCCAGCAGACCTTCTAGCCTTCTTAGTCTTCTTGGCCAGCAGTGTCTTCAATTCATCCTGCCCCTTGGATAGGTTCAGGATCAGCTCTTGGAACTGTGCATTCTGTGCCTGGAGATCCTTAACTGATTGTTCAAGAGCCATTGCTGAAATAAACAGCGAGAAGATGAGAAACCTGTGCACAATTATAAACCTGTGATGCAATGATATGGGAATGCATATGCAATGTTTTCAAGGACCGCAGGATTTAAATTTGCTTAAACAATCAAGAAAGTAACTTTTTATTAGTAATAACTTGTTTTGCCTTTTAGGCTCACAAAAATGAAAACGAAATAAGTACAAAAGATGGGGTTTTAAGTCTCCCATGGACGTTTCCTCTTTGTGTTGAGGTATGAGTTGAGGTTTCGTTCCTCATGAAGTAGCTTTGTTAGCTCTAGGATCCTTGCTTGGCTTGCTTTGTAATGAGCCTCGAAAGTATCCCTTTGTTCTTTCAGTTGGATCCATGATCTCTGCAAGTCTTCCATATCAGTAGGCATGTCTGGGTGAAGGATGGTATAAGCTGTGTCTCCTTCAGCAACAGGTTCCATGGTAACTGGTAGGATGGCAGGATATGGCATCATGAGTGTCTGAGCACGAAATCGTACCCATCTGAGATAAGCCTCCATAGGAATGGTGTACTTAGGCTCCAGTGTCTTGCTGTCAATCCTGTTTACCTTTCCCCAAGCTCGTATGAATCTCTGACGGTAACCCTGAAGATCGTTGTCGTAGTCAAACACGATGCCCTGAATCAACATGTCATGTGGACCATCGCTCCGGGCGTAACCAAACTGTCGTAAAGCTAGAGATGGGTTGTAGGTGATGCCTCCTCTTATGCCCAGAAGTGGCACATTAGGAAACTCCCCACAACGGTCAATGATGGTGACATTCTCCATAGATCTGGAGCACCAATGGATGTCTGAGTGAGAAAGTGACATGATCCTCTTGGACCATCTGAACCCTTGCTCATTCTTCATTACTGAGCGAGGAAGGTGAGAAATAAACCACCTAGAAAGTAAAGGTATGCAGCACATCAAAGTTCCTCTTGCCCTTGTAGTACGGGTGTGAAGAGAATGTAGGATGTCTCCAAGTAAGGTAGGCACTGGATTGTGACTCAGGAATATGTTGATGGCATGAACGTCTATGAACTGATCAGGATTGGGGAACAACACTAAGCCATAAATCAATAAGGCTAAGATCTCCTCAAAAGCATCGTAGCTCATAGCCTTCAAGAACATTTGAGCTTTATCCACTAATACCTTGGCAAGAATACCTTTAACTCCACTTCTCGTCTCTAGAACAATGTCAGACTTCTTCAGATGTAGAGCTGCAGCAATAACTTCTGGTTTAAGCTCCTTCTCTAAGCCTGTGAATGGCTTCTGATCAAGAACAGGTATACCCAGAAGTTTAGAGAACTCCTTCATGGTTGGAACCAGCTGATAATCAGGAAATGTAAAGCAATGGTGCTTAGGGTCAAAGAACTGAAACAGCACACTCATCATGTCTTCACTGAACCCTGAAGTAACTAGATCCAATAAGTGACCATGTCTCTTGTTGAACTGGGAATGATCAGGCACTAGGGAAACCAACTCCTTGAGCTTAGCAGGTATCCCTACAAAGTTGATCCTGATGGTGTTTCTACGAGCAAAAGCCATGACCTGCAACAAAAAACAAAGATAAATCCTTTGGTCCTTGAAATGGTTAGGGAAAATGATATGCTTATGATGCATGATGATGTCATGATGTCATGCTCAATCACAAACATGTGGCACACACAAACAAGTCACACCATAGCCCTAGGTTTAGAGGCTTGCATGAGGTTCAAAGGCAAGTACCCTCCCCTGAAGTTAGATGGTTCATCCTGTCCTACAAAAGTAACCAGGTTCTAAGGGATCTCAATATCATTGATCCTTCACAAGGGTGGTTGTTCAGAAGGCAACTTACTTGCCAACCAAAACCCTCCAAGTTTAAGATCTCAATGAGCGTAGTATCGAGTGTCAACCAACTTCAGTCTGCACCAAAACCGGTTAACTCACTACTTTCTAAAGGCCAAGATGAGTTAACTAGGGTTCTAAAAGTCAGTTAGTGCATTGACAACATATGGCAGCCTCAATATTATCCTCAACTTGACTTAAGGAATATAAGCACCAACCAAGAAGTCGCACTAACTATGGCCACCAGATCAACCGTATCGATATACGTCGTACAGTTTCCTTGGTCTATTGCCATTTACCTAAGGTACACTAGATCCGGGTTAGGACCTTTCACACATAAGAGCACCCCAACAATATAATAATAAAGCAAACAAGGCAAACAATTTAAAGTGATCTTAATTCCTAAGGGTACCCCTCTTAAATAGATCCCCAGCAGAGTCGCCAGTTCTGTAACACGGTGGGAGAACTGACTTTAAACAATGTTGCGGATAGCAAGAGTCGCCACCGACTTTTATTTTATCCATAAGGAAAGGTTATAAAAGAACAGGAAAGACCTTAGAGAATATTTTGGGTCCGGGGGGTAGGTTATGAAAAGGGAAGGTGTTAGCACCCTTTTCATCCATGGTTATCCATGGGCTCTTAGGTACTTAAGCTCACTTTTGAATTGTTTTGAAAGTGTAGTGTGTGAATAGCAAAAAATTTCAGAATAGTTTAATAATAATCCGTGTATGGATGTGAAAAAAACTTGTTTGAAAATTTTGTTGGAAATTTGTTTAAGTGTGAAAAAGTTTTGAAGTGAGCAAGCATCTAGGAGTAGCCTACCCTAATGTTTTAAGGTCTTTCTTATTCTTTATTCTTTCCTTTAGTAAGACTATCCCTACTATAATGGAGTAGGTAGTCCTTACTTTGGATGTTAAGGGACATGTGAGGGACAATTTGACTTTGAAGGCCATTGTGGGATGTAATAAGCACATATAAGGGACCATCATCATTTTTCGAAAGGGACTCGATTCGTAAAGGCAACCATAAGGGACTTTGATGATTTTTCTATTTGAGGGACTTGCTTTATACACCCCACTTAACCATTATTCGTAGGCAACTTGAGGGATATCCTTAGGAAGTGAGACGGCGATTAAAATCGACTTACGTGTGTGACGTGTTTATTTTAATTATCTTTATTTAAAAGTGATCTAAATTTATTTTAATATTACATACAGGTTGTTACACTCCCTAATTACTAACCATAATAATAATTAAATAATTAAACAACTTTACATCCAAGAAACAATTACAAAATAATAAGCAAAATAATTAAATAGCAAAGATAAATAAAATATAAATAAGCAATAATAAATAATAAAGGGGGTTAATTCTAAGTTTACTCGGCAAGACATCGCATCTTGTGCCTACGTATCCTTACGGGAGTGGAATCAGAGTAATCGTAGTTCCCCTCAAAAGGGAGGTTAGAGATCTCTTGACAGTGGTCAAGGTCTCAAGGGGAATAAACGCGCCTTAAGGACACGCTTACGCGGAGTGTAGGAACTCCAAATTTCTACGTTGAAATGTTAAGTTGTAATTAGGGTTAAATTAGGGATTCCACGGCGGAAAACCCTAAAATGAGCGCGGCGACTCTTTGACCTAATGCTAGGGGTAAAATTGGTAATTGCGCCTGCGGCGAGGCATTTGTGAAAATTAGGGTTTGTAATTTTGAGGGTTTGAGGGTTTATGGACTATTGACACGGCGGTCAAACAGTTAGACCTAACCTTCGAATGTGTGTAGTGTGACAGAAGTGTGGTAAACACGTGAGATAATTGAATCATGCAAACAGAGAGATAATGTCATAATTTAAACCATGCAAGCAGAAATTTAAAGGCAGAATTTAAAGAGCGATTGTTAAGTTCGCGAGGTTACATGAGAGGAGCAGATACAATATGATAATGAAATTTGAATTGAACAATAATAAAATAAAATAAATAACGGTTCTAGTTATTATTTTAAAAAAAAGATTTTAGTTATTATTTTAAATTTATCTAAAAAAAGTTTTTCTTAAAAATAATAGGTTTTCATATTAATTTGGAAAAGATGTTAATGTTATTTATTTTAAAAAACAGATTTTTATATTATAACAAATTTTAATAAATTAATGATAACAATAATAATAATAATGGTAATAATAATGATAATAATGATAATAATAATAAATAATGATAATAATAATAATAATAATAATAATAATAATAATAATAATAATAATAATAATAATAAAGCAATAATGAATTTTAAATGTGCCAAATAACCCAACAATGTTGCTAACGCAGAAATGCGCTCATCGCAACCAGATCTAAATCGGACGAAACAAAATTTATCGCAAAGAAAAAGAAATTAAGCAAAAAAATAGTATTATTGCTCACACAAAAATGCGATCATCGCAACCAGATCGAACTAACACAAATGTCACGCGTCATGCACACAAATGTGCAAACATCGTATCGACATAATTCGATCAAAAATCTTATATATATAAACTCTAACAATTTAAAAATTATATATATATAAACGTAACAGTAATAGATAAAGAAAAAGAAATAACGGTAATAGATGAAGAAAAAGAAATAACGGTAAAAGATGAAGAAAAAGAAATAACGGTAAAAGATGAAGAAAAAGAAACAACAGTAATAGATGAAGGAAAAGAAATAACGGTAAACGATGAAGAAAAAGAAACAATAGTAATGGATGAAGAAGAAAACTAAATAACGGCAAACGGCACTCACTCCTCTTAGGTTTTTTTCAATCTCCCCTCTTTTTTCCAACAAGGCAACACATGTATATATAGGGAACAAATTAGGGTTAACACCAAATTGTCAATAATGTCCCTAAAGCCCATTTTAAAGCCCAAACTAAATAATTAGTTAAGAAAAAATAAAATTTAAATAATTTAAAATAATTAAAATAAACTTAAAATAAAAACTAATAATCCTATTGATTCCTAAAATAAAAAATATTATAAAAAGAACAAAATTTTTTTCAATATTTTTTTATTTTATGATTTTTTGGATATTTTTATGAATAATTTAGAAAAAGTGAAAAAAATAATATTTTAAAAAATGATTTAATTAAAATACGAAAATAATAATTAAATAATAATAAAAAACTATTTTTGTTATTTTTTTTAATGAAAGATAGAAAAATTTAGAGTAAAAATAATAAAAAACAAAAAAAAAAATGACAAAGGTGAGATTCGAACTCTCAACCTCTCACACTTATAACTCCTTACACATGTCCTCCTGCCAATTGTGCCATTTTTACTTTTTAGAAAAAAAATGCATGCCATATGATATTTACCCAACCTCTCTTTGATGTTGGCAAAAAAAAATCATGAAGTTTGACTTTGGTTTGACCACAGTTGACCTCAGTTTGACCTTTTAACTGCATTGACTGCTTTTGACTTATCTGATCATCTGACTGAGCAAACTTTTGAGAAAAGTCTTGAAACTTGACATGGGAGTTCTTATACACATATAAGATGTTATGAAGCTCACTTGAAGTCTTGGAAGTCCATTTAGCCTGATTAAAGTCAAAACCCTAGTTTTGGATGCACTGCTTAGGAGGTGCATTGTCTGAGGGAATTGTCAACTCTTCTGACCAATTGTGAATTTTGTGAACCTTGTGAACCTTCTTGGAACACAAAGTCTTGTATTGTGAGGGCAAATTTTGGGGTGCAACAGCTGGTTTCCTGGCTGTAACAAAATATCCCTCATGGGTTGCTAACATCGTACCAGTGCCAAAGAAAGATGGCAAGGTTCGAATGTGCGTGGATTATAGAGATTTGAATAAAGCAAGCCCAAAGGACAATTTCCCACTTCCTCATATTGACGTGCTAGTTGATAATACTGCTCAATACTCCGTATTCTCCTTCATGGATGGCTTTTCAGGCTATAATCAGATTAAAATGGCGCCAGAGGATATGGAGAAGACCACTTTTATAACGCCTTGGGGAACATTTTGCTACAAAGTGATGCCCTTTGGTTTGAAGAATGCTGGGGCAACATATCAGCGTGCGATGACGACTCTTTTTCATGACATGATGCATAAAGAGATCGAAGTTTATGTTGACGATATGATTGCCAAATCCCAGACGGAGGAAGAGCATCTGGTGAATCTGTTGAAGCTATTTAAAAGGCTTAGGAAGTTCAGGCTGAGACTGAACCCTAACAAATGCACCTTCGGGGTGAGATCGGGTAAACTGCTGGGGTTTATCGTAAGCGAAAGAGGAATAGAGGTCGATCCTGCTAAAATAAAAGCGATCCAAGAAATGCCGACGCCTAAAACAGAGAAGGAGGTGCGCGGGTTTTTAGGGAGGTTGAACTACATCGCTCGGTTCATATCTCACCTAACTGCTACGTGTGAACCATTATTCAAGCTGTTGAAGAAAGATCAAGCTGTGATGTGGAACGAAAATTGTCAAAAGGCGTTCGATAAAATAAAGCAGTATTTGCAGGAGCCTCCTATTTTGATACCCCCGGTGGCAGGGAGACCATTGATCATGTATTTGACGGTTCTTGAGGGAAGCATGGGTTGTGTTCTCGGTCAGCACGACGAGACGGGAAGAAAAGAGCATGCAATCTATTACTTGAGTAAGAAATTTACAGATTGTGAATCTCGATACTCAATGCTTGAGAAAACTTGTTGCGCGCTAGCCTGGCCCGCCAAGCGTTTGAGGCAATACATGCTGAATCATACAACCATGCTCATCTCGAAGATGGATCCTATCAAATATGTATTCGAAAAGCAGGCGTTGTCAGGGAGAATTGCCCGTTGGCAGATGGTCTTGACTGAATATGACATCCAATACGTCTCGCAAAAGGCTATAAAGGGGAGTGTGCTGTCTGAGTATCTGGCGGAGCAGCCTATTGAAGATTACCAATCGATGAGGTTTGATTTTCCTGACGAGGATATCATGTACCTAAAGATGAAAGATTGTGAAGAGCCGTTGCCAGACGAAGGACCAGAGTTGGGGTCCAAATGGAAGATGATATTTGACGGAGCTGTGAATGCTTACGGTAGCGGAATAGGGGCAATCATCACCACGCCACACGGGTCGCACATCCCATTTACTGCCCGATTGACCTTTGTCGTTACCAACAATGAGGCCGAATACGAAGCTTGTATAATGGGGCTCGAAGAAGCCATTGATTTGCGAATCAAGAATTTAGACGTATACGGAGACTCAGCTCTGGTGGTGAATCAGATCAAAGGGGAATGGGAGACGCGTCATCCCAATTTGATACATTACATGAACTATGCAAGGAGATTGTTGCCTTTCTTTGACAAGGTTGAATTGCATCATGTACCGAGAGCAGAGAATCAAATGGCTGGCGCTCTCGCCACTTTGTCTTCCATGTACAAAGTCAACTTCTGGAACGAGGCTCCCCGAATCATTATCTCTCGGCTTGACATACCAGCTTTCGTATTTGCTATTGATGAAGCATCTGACGACAAACCGTGGTATTTTGATATCCTTAATTTCCTGAAGGATAAAGAGTATCCGACTGGGGCATCCAGTCAAGATCAGAAGACTCTCAGGAGATTAGCGGGTAATTTCTATTTGAATCCGGATGGCGTCCTATACAGAAGAAACCACGATTTGGTGCTATTACGTTGTGTGGACGAAAAAGAGGCGAAGCTGCTCATGGAGGAAATACACGAAGGTACCTTTGGTACGCATGCTGGTGGGCATGCTATGACGAGAAAGCTGCTGCGGGCAGGTTACTTTTGGCTGACCATGGAGACTGACTGTTTCAAGTTTGCGAGGAAGTGCCACAAGTGCCAAATCTATGCTGACAAGATCCATGTGCCTCCGAGTCCTCTGAATGTGATGTCATCACCATGGCCATTCTCGATGTGGGGAATCGATATGATTGGAAAGATCGAGCCGACAGCTTCTAATGGGCACCGGTTCATCCTAGTAGCAATCGATTATTTCACCAAGTGGGTGGAAGCGGCGTCTTACGCAAACGTAACGAAGCAAGTGGTGGCCAGATTCATCAAGAGAGATATCATTTGCCGATATGGGATCCCCGAGCGGATAATCACGGACAACGGTTCAAACCTGAACAACAAAATGATGAAGGAGCTCTGTCAGAATTTCAAGATCGAACATCACAACTCCTCCCCTTACCGACCCAAGATGAATGGCGCTGTTGAAGCGGCCAATAAGAATATCAAGAAGATCGTTCAGAAAATGGTGGTGACCTATAAGGATTGGCATGAGATGCTACCTTTCGCTTTGCACGGTTATCGTACGACGGTACGCACATCAACCGGGGCAACTCCGTTCTCGTTAGTATACGGAATGGAAGCGGTATTACCATTGGAAGTTGAGATCCCTTCTCTGAGGGTATTGCGAGACGTTCAGCTGGACGAGGCAGAATGGGTGAAAGACAGGTTGAACCAATTGAGTTTGATGGATGAGAAGAGACTAGCGTCTCTAGCATATGGTCGTTTGTACCAGAGCCGAATGAAGAAAGCATACGATAAGAAGATACATCCGCGAAGCTTTCAGACGGGCGACCTGGTGCTGAAAAGGATTCTCCCGCCGCAAGCAGATCACAGGGGCAAGTGGACCCCCAACTACGAAGGGCCATACGTTGTCAAGAAAGTCTTTTCAGGAGGAGCGTTGTTGTTGTCCACTATGGACGGTGAAGACTTCACGTCGCCTGTGAATTCGGACGCAGTTAAAAAATACTTTGCTTAAAATAGACCCGCTGGACAGAAAAAAGAGAGTCCAGGCAAAAATGGGGCATCCTGGCGAACCAAAAACAGAATAAAAGGTTCGGGCAAAAGTTAGGGATAAAATTGAAAAAATGTACACCCGCGAAGTTGAAAACCTACACTGGGCGGCTTCGGCAAAAAGGGGTATCCCGGTGAACTGAAAACCCGTAAAGGGCGGTTCACGCAAAAGTTAGGGATTTGAAAAGCAAATGACTGCGGTCCGAATTTGATATTGCCATGAGCATCAGTGCGGGAGAATGCCTGAGGGGTCGATTATCAGATACAACCGCTTCGGAGGTATGGATACCGGGAAAGCATATGAGTCGGATGAGTCATAGGAGGATCAGTTCGTGGTGTTCGACTGCATCCAGTTGCCGACATGTGTACAAATTTAATTTGACAAATATCTATGCTTCGTGTACATACTTGTATATTTGCTTTGCGTAGCTTCCTCTTTTCAGGAGTTACATCCCGTGTACAAAACTCCGCCCATTCAGGGGTCCAATCAATAAAATATGTTAGTCAGCATTTGATGCTGGTTCTTTACTGTTTTGTGCATGATAAAACGCCTAAGTTTATTGAAACTAGCATGTGCATAACGTCACTGGCCCTTGCCAATAATTGCTAAAGCTTTGAATTAACTGGAAATAACGTCACTAACCTGAATCGATTTGGTTGCATAGGCTTGTCTTGTCTCGTTTGTGTTGTTGCAGGTTTCATAGCCGTATGAGGAAGATGATCAAAAGGTTGCAGTAACGAAAGACGCGTTCCCCACGCAGGTCATGCATGTTCTTCCTGAAGAAGGATAGAATTCCCCAGCTAGTCGTAGCTTATCCAAAGGACATGTTCCAACAAAGCCATTTATTCTTAGCAGAATTGGAGATTCCGAGATTATAAGGCTGTATTCAGACAGTGCATCTCAAGCAGAGTGGTTTAGCCGCAGAAGATTAATATTGGTGAGTTGTATTCAGGCAGTTTACCCTGCCCCGCAGGGTCAGTTTACATCTCCCCCAGCGGAGTCAGTTGGTTTCCCCAAGAGAATCATCCCATCTCCAGCGGAATTCTCTTTGCAAGTGTTTTCATTCCTCCCAGTGGAACTCGAAGATTAAGACTATCCCCGACAGAGTTGGTGCGGGTCCTGGCATTTATTTTGTCAGAATACCGTGTGATATCCGTTCACTCTCCAGCATAAGTCCGATCATACCAAGCGCATCTGTTATTCTCCAGCAAAGTTGTATTCCCAGCAGGGTATCACTTCAACGAGGTGTTTTGTTCGAGTTCCCAATTTCCCAGCTAAGTTGGCTTCACTCTTCCAGCATTTATTTTGCTGGAATAATTCTGTAGCACATGGCTATCCCCCAGCGGAGTTGGCATTATCTTCAGCATTTATTTTGCTGAAGCAGTCTCTGTACCCAGCAGTTCAAGTCCGCATTTGCATTGGCATATAGTGTCATATTGGCATTGGCATATAGTGTCATATTGGCATCGGCATATAGTGTCATACTTGCATCCACAAATAAAAGCGTAGCACTCCCATGTCGAATGGAGCATTGCACCATTGTCGAACGCATGCATTTTGAAACATAAACTAGGTTGGCTAATCTTCTGTTTCAAGTATTGTTTCTCTTGCAGGTAGAGAGAGCCCTTGCTCAGGTAAATCTATAAAGCGTTCAAAGTCTCGGCATGAGACATTCGACGAAATGTTAGCTGTGGCATTACTCCCCACAGAGCCAGCAGGATAAGTTCCTCTTCATCCCTAAAGCAGAGTTACTTATCTCCCCGCCAGGGTTCTTGTTGAAGTTTCTCTAGTCCGACCAGCGGATTGTTTCCTTCAAGGTTGTTGTTACGTCAGCATTAAAGGGTTTCAGGAATCAGAATTTCAGAGGCCACCGCCGGTTATCAGAACAGGCGTCCGGTAGTTTGGTTTTCAGATATCCCCGGTAGAGTCAGCTCCGAAGTTGCTGTCACGTCAGTGATAAGGAGTTGGCGGACCAATGGAGGAGGAGTCCTAACGTGGACGATTTCTTGACAGGTTTTCTTGTTGCTAGAAAAGTGGGAGTCCTAACGTGGATAGTTTTATTTCCCCGAGTTGATAGAGGGTGATAGTCTTAACGTGGGTAGGTTCGATTTCTCAGAATTGTTGGAATGTGGAATCCTAACGTGGATATTTCTTCCAGGTAACGATATGTGTTAGTCCTAACATGGACGGATTCGAGTTCTCGGTATTGATTGAGTGTGGAGTCCTGACGTGGACAAAAGTGGGTTACTCTTCGTGTTGGTGTCCTGACGTGGACAATTTATTCCCAGCAAGTGTCTTTCTTCTTAATGATGAACTGTGTGTCCTGACGTGGGCAAAATTATAGTTTTTCGCAATGACAAGATATGAGAGTCCTGACGTGGACAAATTTATCCTTCATCGTGTTGTTGGCAAAGTATGAGTCCTGACGTGGACAAAGTCTCACTTCCCCAGTGGGTCGAAGGTGTATGAGTCCTGACGTGGACAAATTTTCTTCCTCAGCAAGTCAAGAGATCGGAGTCCTTACGTGGACAAAGCATATCAAGTTATTCCTTACGTGGAAAGATGAGTCCTGACGTGGACAAGGTTATTCCTTACGTGGAAAGAGAAGCTTCAGTTCCTTACATGGAAAAGCAAGTTCAGTCCTGACGTGGACAGACGCAGAAAAGACGAGTTGGTTTCCTTACGTGGAAAGATTGTGATTCCTTACGTGGAATGAAGATTGGAGTCCTTACGTGGACAGATTAAGATGTATTCCTTACGTGGAAGAAAAATGATTCCTTACGTGGAAAAGAGATTGTGTTCCTAACGTGGAAAGAGGGAGATTCCTTACATGGAAAGTTTGTATTCCTTACGTGGAAGAAGAGATGTTTCCTTACGCGGAAAAGTTTAGTCCTGACGCGGACAGATTGAGAAGAAAGTTGATTCCTTACGTGGAAAGAGAAGATTCCTAACGGGAAAAAGAAATGGTTTCCTTACGTGGAAAGGTGATGATTCCTTACGTGGAAGAAGAGATGTTTCCTTACGCGGAAAAGTTTAGTCCTAACGTGGACAGATTGAGATTATATTCCTTACGTGGAAAGATTGGGGTCCTTACGTGGACAGATTCAAATCGAAATGTGATTCCTTACGTGGAAAGATAGTATTCCTTATGTGGAAAGAGGCTTGTATTCCTGACGTGGAAAGAAAGAGTGTATTCCTGACGTGGAAGAGGTTTAGTCCTGACGTGGACAGGTTCAAAAGAAGACGTATTCCTTACGTGGAAGAGTTTGACGAAGTAAAAGTTCATTCCTTACATGGAAAGGTGAATCCTAACGTGGACAGTGTTATTCCTAACGTGGAACAATTATTCCTTATGTGGAAAGACGAATAATCCCCAGCACGGTCACACGAGATCAGTGGGTTGTCGTGACAGTCAGATTCAGTTGACGAATATCGTTCCCCAAGCAGGAGCGCAGTTTATTTCTGCGGTTGGCAAATTTCTGGTTTCACTTGTATTCAACCGTCTCGTACCACGAATGTCTGAAGGCTCCGGGCTCTTCACCCAATCGGGTCCAAGTCGTTTGAATAGGGGCAGCTGTTGCACCCTAAAATTTGCTCAACCTCATTCACTTGGTTTATGTTTCAATATCATTAGCATTTGCATATAGAGTCATGTACATGGGTTACTCATCTGCATAGCATAAGCATAGCAAGTCATTCAACAGGGGACCAATCATTATTCTCATCTCTAGAGGCCTATCAAGAGGTTATTATCCTGATCCAATCTCATCAGAAAAGAATTTGAAAGTTGGAGAAGTCAGTGGATCAAGCATTGAGTATATCTCCTAACTGAGGGTGGCTGAGGATCAACAAAGAAATTGTGAGCTGTGGGCTGAGCATGGAAAGTATGTGGGCATCTTGGAGGACTTAGAAAGTCATTTGGAGAAGGAGACAAGTCATTGGTGTAGTCACAAGAGTTGTGAAGGAAGACAGTCAATTAGGGCTTCATCTGGGTCAACCCTGGGTCAACCCTAGGTCAAAGGATTGATTGAAAGGCATTAAGGGCTATTGGAGAGATGTGGGGTTCATCATTTGACATGAAGAATAAGGATATGTTGTTATGCTAAGAAGAAATCAAGAGAAATCAAGGAGAAGAGGAGGTTCTAAATTAGGGTTTCTATGTAAAATCCCCTAGTTTAGGTCAAATTTCCAAGCAAGATAAGTCAAAATGAAAGCTTCAAATGGATCCTTGGACAACATGGAACTTGTAGAGGATTTCAAGACCTTTAATTTGAGTGGTGGAAGACATCAAGGAGATTTATAGAACTCAAGTTATGGTCCTTGCAAGTTACAGGTCATCTGAGGTATCTGAAATTTTGTCTGTGAAAGTGACTTGACTTCCAAGCAATTTTTACCCCTCAAGGAGATTTCAAATGAATTTCTGGTCAACATAAGAATTGTTCCTCATTGTCTTAGCTTTCTAGAATGGTATAGTATGCCTTCATAGGATGTGTGGAACTCTACTTATGGTCTTGGCAAACAAAGGGTATTTTGGTCATTTGAGAATTACAGGTCATTTTAACCTATGCCCAAAACTCATACAAGGAAGCTTCAAATGGAAAACTTTACAACATCAAACTTTTTCCAAATGACATTTTTAGTCTATAAAAGTGACCATGAGAGATTGGAAAGATTCATAGCACAAGGTTTCAAAATTGTTGGATTTAATGAATGAAAATGGACTTAAAAATGAGATTTTTCATATCTTGGCCAAATGAAGCAAAATTATAGGTCATTTTGAATGGAAATATCATTTTAAAGACATTGGCTAAAGTGGAATTTTGAGCTTAGTTCACATTTTGGGAGTTATCCATGGTTGCTTGTAATGGAAGATACATAAACCAAATCCAAGGGAATTTGTGCAAGGGAAGCTTCTCCAAGTTTCTAGGAGGTTCTAACCTCACCTATATATTGATAAGATATGGTTCATGCCATGGTTGGTGATTGCATTTTCTCAAAACCCCAAGTTATACACACTTTCTCCAATTTGCAAAAGCATCTCAAACACTCTCAAATCTCCACCAATCTTCACCATTCTTGTTTAGTTCTTCATCATCATCATCCAAGGATCAGGAATCACACATTTATTTGGCAAATTGAACAAGGAATCGTGCCATTCATCATCATCATTCAAGAATCACAAATTGTGGAAGTGAGAGATTTCAAGCCTTAGAGTCATATTTGTTGCATACAGAATTCATCATCAAGGTTGTTGATCACTTTCCAATCACTGCAAGCATCAGATTCAAGGATCTCCATAGTTGTTTCCACCATTTTTGCACCAGGTTAGTTTCCTTCGAATTGGCTGAATTAGCTAGAATTATGGTTAGTTATTAGGTTAGAATGGTTAAGCATAAGCAGATGATTGATTTTGATGAATTTGGAGAGGTTTTGTGAGGTTTGGCTATGGAGTGCATAATCTGTTAGAGCCTATAACTACTAAGATGAGGCACGAAAATCTTGTTGGATTAGCATGTTAAGATCAGCTTGGAATGTAGTTGAACTTAGGACAAGAATTGGTGAGTTTTGGTTGAGTTGATCACAGGTGCAAAGGTTGGATCCCATCTGTTATCTCTATCGAATTGACTTATTGACTGAGTTTTAGAGGGAGTTGATGCTATGGTCGTGTAGAGGCTAAGAAATGGATGGATTTTGGTTTTTGAAGGGTGTGATTTCATGGCGTATTGAAGGAGAATGAGGAGCTCGAATGTTGTGCATGGTAGCTGTTTTTCTGCAAAACCCTAGACACCTTGGGGACGATGACTGTGTGCCGTTGGATTGTCCAAAATAATTGACTTTTTAATCTGATCGTATGGCTGTTGTTTAATTTCAAAACGGAGGGAGAATTCAAATGTGAAACGCTGCGTTTCACTAATGGTATCGTTCTGGGCCTTGGATCTACTTTCCTATCCACACCCCTGTTTTGTTAAGCCCAACCTTTTACACGTGAATACATTGCTTCCTGCACCGCTGGTTTATTCTTTTTTTCTTTTGATTTTCATTTAATTTCTGAAACACGCTGGGCCTCACCCTTTATTCTATTCGCACTCCATCTTCTGGCCCACCTGGATGAAGTAACTGAGCGCGTTTGCTTTTCATACCCCCTCCCTCTTTTTCTCTTTATTTCATTTTAAATTTCTTTTCATTGTCATGCATTTTATAAAAATCATATAAAATTGGAAAAACATTATTTTTTAATAATTCTTTTTGCATAATTTTCTTTAAAGAGTCTAGAAAATTATAAAAAATAAAAATTGCATTTTATTTTTCATTTGATATTTTTCCCATATTTTCCAAATAAATAGCATTTTAAATAGTTTAATTTCATACATGATTTGTTAATTTTTGTTCTAACCAATGCTTTAATATTTTTTGTCCATTCTTTTTAGGTTGATTAATAGACATTGTTAGCTTGTACATGCAATTTTGTTCATATTTTTAGGAGTTAGTTTTAGGTGATTAGTTTAGGTGTGAACAACATGAACAAAATTAGGGTTTGAAATCAACTTAGGTGAGATAGTTTAATTCTTTTAGGAGATTTTCATTTGATTTTTGGGGTATGGACTATAGGGGTTATGGGTATAGGATAGATCCCCTTAGAAATCACCAGGATTCCCCTACTGCTATTAGTATATACTGCTATATGTGATTGATTGGTGTGGTGTGCCCTCTGGGGATTACTGCTTGTCTGTGTGGGTATTGGGATTGTCTGGGGATTGGGGAAGCTGAAGACTTGTGATGTTGAAGCCATTGGAGATCCAGAGCTTGAAGATCAACTTCCAGAGATTGAAGAAGAGATCCCTGCTAGCAGCTGTTGAGGAGATTAGGGTTCAGGAGCTAGGCAGAGCTCTAGATTAGAAAGCTTGTTTCTCAAACATGGAATGCCTTGTCTGCATCCATCCTTTCTCTATGATTCAAAGTCTCTTTCAAATATCCACCTCCTTCCTTTGGAAGGATCAGTGAATGTATTTGAAAGATAGAACTTTTGAGAGGAAACTTTCTGTTTAATGTTAACAGTTGATGAACCACCCTTGGTAGGTAATTAACTGTCTAACATTCATTCACCTCATCTAGTTGACTGGTGTTTCTCCTGAAGTCTGAGACTTGAAGAAAAGCCATTGCAGATGGAAGACTGATGATGAAGACCTTGCTTGAAAAGCTATGGAGATGGAGAGTGGTGCTTGTTGAAGCTTGTAGCTGATTGGAGATGACTTGAAGATAGGTGTTGATGCAGAGCTGTTGTGGCTGTTTATTTTTGCTGTATTTCATTTCTGATGTATTGATTGGTTTTCCTGACTGTATTGTTTGCTGTTTACCCTGCTGGGTTGAAAGTGAAGCCTGTTCACTTTTGCCTATTGTTTTCTAGGTTCGAGGTTGAGTGGGACTCCCTTGCCTCGCTTGTATTGCTGCATTCATGCATTTTACTGTTTTACTGTATATATCTGATATTGTTTTTGTTTCCGTCTATTCCCGTAGGATCTCTGTTTCTCTCTGTGCAAGAGAGAAGCATGATAGACACTAGGTCTTAACCCATGCATGATAACATTAGGATAGTTTGATCCCCTTCGCAACCGTAGGTTAGAGTTCTGTCTCTTTCTTCCTCAAAACAAACAGAAAAACACATAAAGATTTCAAACACAATAAAAGACACTTCTTCCGTAAAAGAATGTGAACTCATCAAGACGTCATTTTTGTCCGCCGGGACTGCTAATCATAAAAACCTTTTTCAGAAGGAATAAAATCAATCCAGACAGACTTGTGTCGTACGTGGCCCGAACTACGTTTGCTCTGATCTTTCACGCTGTGTGGAAGTACGTAGGCATAGGATGCGATATCCTAGCGGGCAACTTTCCCCTCCTTTCCCGTAGGTAGGCGAACTACGTTGACTCTGATTTCTCATTCCAGATGAGAATACGTAGGCATAAAGTGCGATACTTTGCCTAGTCATTTTATTTTCATTTTCTCTTTCTTTTAACCCCTGACCTGTAGAGTAGATAGAATAACAATCCATACCCGAAACCAAGTGTGGATCCCGTCGAGTACGACGGACGTGAGGGGTGCTAATACCTTCCCCTTGCGTAACCGACTCCCGAATCCAGGTTTTGGTTGCGACGACCATACCTTTCCCGTGTTGTGCGAGGTTTACTCTGAGCGTTTCCTTTCCCTCCCGTGGGATCAATAACGCACGGTGGCGACTCTTCTGTTCAGCCGGCGCCGATTTTCGCAGTAGCAACACCTACGTATTCTCATTGTCCAATGAGAAATCAGAGCGGTCGTAGTTCGGGCACGAACTATAGGATAAGGATCTATTGGTTATTTCCAGACCAAAAGAGGGAGAAGGTTCTATCCAGACCTATGCGTTTAAATCCTATTGGTTCTATCCATACTAAAAGAAGGGGAAGGTTCTATCCAGACCTATGAGGGTATTCTATTGGTTCTATCCAGACCAAAAGGGGGAGAAGGTTCTATCCAGACTCTCGCTACCGCGAAAATAAGGTGCCGGCAAAATAGAAGAGTCGCCACCTTTCGTTATTTATCCCTCAGAGTGAGAAAGGAAACGATCGGAAAAACCTGACGAAAAGGTATAAGACAAGGTCATCGCAACCATTGTCTGGGTTCGGGAGTCGGTTACGCAAGGGGAAGGTATTAGCACCCCTCACGTCCATCGTACTCGATGGGATCCACGCTTGTTGTATTTATCTGACGGGTTTATTTAACTATCTACCTATCAAGGCTGGTCTGAAAAGAAAAGAAAATGACTCGGCAAAGCGCCGCGCTTTATGCCTACGTATTCTCATCAGAGAATGAGAAATCAGAGTCAACGTAGTTCGGCTAACTACGGGTTACGGGGAAGGTGGCTCGCCAATACGTCAGTATTGTGCCTACGTACTCTCAACAGATATGAGAGATCAGAGCTTACGTAGTTCGAGATAATACGGATTACGGGGATTCAGATTCATCTGTTTTTTCGAGTGGGGTTGACAAACAGTTCCAGAAGTTTGGCGTACGCAGCTCGACCCTTGGAGACTTAGGCGTTACCGTTTGCGGTAGAACTGGGAGTTAACGACACCCTTTTCTTCAAAAAAGCTTCCTTTGAATTATGGGCCCACGGGGCAAAAAGGTTTGAAGTTTGTTTTCTGTCTTTTACGGAAGAATTGTTTTTTATGGATGTTTGCAACCAATATCGCACTAGAGACTATGACCTGAGAGTGAATGTGTCGCAGTCACCCAAAGGGTACCATACTAAACATCCAGACGGTTGAAAAGAAACTCTCCAACAATCCTTTCTCAGATAGCTTAAGGCTCGTAACGTACGACGTCAGTTAACCTTTATTACTGTATTTTAATTTGTTTTGAGATGAGAAGAGAGAACGAACACGTTCAACTACGGGGAGACTATCAATTCCTAATGTTGTCATGCCAAGGATTCATCCTATGGTTGAGGTTTGAAACAGGGAACTCCTAGAAGTTATCATGCATAGGTTTCAACCTAAAGTTCTAATCATCACTTCCTTATCAAAGGAAGTGAGATTCCTAGGGGATCATGTCAATGATAAACAGAAACAGATAAAGCATCAGCTTAAACAGTAAACAGTAAACGACTGTAAAATGCATGCAATGCAAGTGAGGGAGGAAGTGTGTGTGGGGCATCAGCCTCCACAAGCTCGTCTCAACCTCAAGCCAGGTATGAATAACTGTAATCATACAGAGGAAATAACATGCTATCAAGCAAACACAATAACTGCAATCATACAGCAGAAATGAAATGCCATCAAGCAATGAATAACTGTAATCATACAGAAGAAATGAAATGCCATCAAGCAAACCACAAACCACATAGGCAAGGGAGCAGGGCTCTACCAAATACCAGCAAGCAAAGCCATACAGTAACAAAACAAGAAGAGGGAGCAACTCAACCTCTAGTGCAATCATGCTCCGAGTTTACATCAGTCTAAATATGAACTTATTCTAATGCATCAAGCAAATCAAACAAGTCACACCAATACAGTTGCACATAAAGAAAACAGACAGGAAAGAAAGTAGATCAACAACCTCCTTAATCTCACAGCAAAGCTCTCCTTTGACAACAGTTCAGTCCTCAGTCTTCAGCTGCTCCTATTCAAGGCTATCATCTTCAATAGCAAATGTCAACTTGCTTCTTCAAGCTTTCAAGGCATCAATCACAAGTATCAACTTGTTCTTCATCTTCTTCAAGCTTCAGCTCCAAAGTAAACCCCACCTTCAGGCTTCAATTCCAATAGCAAGTGTCAACTTGCTCTTCAGGCTCTCAAAGTATCAAACACAAGTATCAACTTGTTTTCCTCAAGCTTCATCTCTTTCTTTAATCTCAATTTGATCTTCTTCACAAGTGTCCACCTGTTCTTCTAGCTCTCCAAGCTCCAGCTTCAATGGCAGTCTTCAGACAAAGGGAAGTGCAACCTTCTAGCATCTTCAGTCTTCTAGCAAGGAACTCCATCCTCTAGCAAGGGAGAAAGATTCATCTAACAAGAGCAGGGTTTGGATAGTGGAAAGCAGAGTGAAGACCAAAGGTTACCACTGAGCACTCCATCATCAGAGAAAGGAACCCTCAAAGGTTCTACCAACTTGTGAAGAGCCACACATCCTACCAAAGGAGGGATGAGGCCTTTACAAGGGGACCTTACATCATAGGGAAGAATGGAAGTGATCAACACCTTCCATGTTTATGAAAGAAGAAAATCTATCTAGAAGCTCTGCCTACAAACCCTAATTTTACCACCTAAACAAAACTACACCAAAGGAAGGGAAATCTTCACATCCAAACTTCTTCAAGCACTCCCAAAGCAACCCAAGCTTGTCTTCAACATCAACCAAGAGCAAGCAAAGCAAAACCCTAATCTAAGGGAACTAAAGAAATCAATCTAGATCAATTTAGCAAGTTAGGATCACCTAAAACTTAGTACTAAAGTTAATCCTAACTAAAATACTAAAACCAATTTTAAAATCCAACAAAAATAACTATGGGACCCTAATTCAATCATGAATCTACCATACAAAATCCAGAGGTTGAATCATCTACCAAGTCCTAAAAATAAAACCTAAATCACAAGGTACTAAGCATAAACCCTAAAACTAGAGCTCCTAAAGTTTCACATTAAAACTAGCTCCTAATTTCACCACAAAAATTTGAGAAAATCACTAGGGGAACATGCATATCTATGCTAGCTACACACAAAAAATCAAGGCAAGAATCATCACCAAATGCTCAAACAAAATTCAACAAAACAAGGTATCAACCATGGCCATTTTAATATCAATTAATATTCAAAAAATGCAAATAAAATAAAAAATGAATGAATTCCTAATATTTTTAATCTACAAAATTCTAGATTCAATCATGAATCAGGGGGAAAAGTTTGGAATTAATTGAGTTAATTTCCTATTTTTTATGAATTAATCTCTAAGTCATATGAAATGATGAAAAATAAAAGAAATTAATAAACAAGCGTGTCAAATAGCAATCCAACTTAGTTCAATTCTCATAGTGGGCCAAAAAAGGGGGTGTGGATAACAAGGACTTCATAGGCCCAGGCGCTTGGATCCACTTGCATTCTCTTCAGCAATTAAAATAAAATAAAAACAAACAAAGCCAAGATTCGAACTCACACTCATTCAGTTCATTCAATAAGTAAAACGGTGAGTTTTGGGAGAGGGGTACGTGGCTCAACACACGCACTTAGATCAATAGACCAAGTCAAGTCTTCAGCCTGAATGGAGGGTTAGGATTTCATCTTCCCCAATTTAAACCTGAAACCTGCGCGCGAACCAGCCATCGCCGGTGGCTTTTCCAGCCACCCCTGTGCAACTCTAACTTCCTCTACACTTAACCATTTGCCATGATTCCTGAATGAATCTTGACCAGAATATTTCCAGCAATTCAACCATACCAATTATTCATCCTCAAAACGCATGAATCGTGAAATATCAATCTCAGCCAAAAATGGTATCTGCCCTAAATCATCTCTAATCAAGCAATTAAACATCCTAAATCCAACTACTCACCATCAGGATCCTAACCGCATATGAATTTCTATCTATCACTGCCTAAATTATGCATAATCAAGAAATTCACCAACCTGTGTTCAAGCTTGTAACAGAAGTGGTTCTTGCACGATTCAGCCTCCACAACGATCCAGATTCACTCCAAATCTTCCTCTGAAGCTAATGCACACCTCAAATTGGCTTGATTCTTCCTTGAACTCAAAATTCGATCTCAACTTGCATTCATGAAACTTAAACTCCAATCTCAGCTTCCAGCACCAATCTCTTCCAAAAAAAGCACTGAACTCACTCAATGACTTATATAGAAGTGTTTATACTCATCTAGAAACTTCTGGATTCATCCAAATGAGATTTTGGATTTTCAATTTCTCCTCCAAATATCATTCATGGCATATGCAATATCTCCTCTATTTAGGCCTCAACCAGCTTGGTTTTCACTCCTCATGAGCTAAGGAATTGAATGGTGATGATTGTTTCCTTGTTTGCAAGCCAAAGGTGGGAGTTTGATTATGTTGCTTCATCATGAAGAAATAAAATGGAATGGTGTGGAAATGATCTCAAATCAAAATTCTAACATTGTCATTGTTTCTAAAATCATTTTTCCAATCAATTTGACCTATTATTTGGCTTCATTTGGTCACAAAATGAATTATTTGAATTTTGGGCCATTAAATCCTTTTAATTCTTTCTTTTTTCAAAATTTCTTGAACCAAGTCTCTCCTTGAGCCATTTCAATGCCTCCTTGATGTATGGTAAAGGTTAAAACCCCATTTTGAGCAACTTTCTAGTTGAACAAAATTTCATTTGAGGCCTCTAAGTTGGTGAAAACGGCCTATGATCACAAATGACCTATAATCACCAAATGTCCAAAACACCCTTGACTTGTCCAAGCCATAAGTTGAGTTCCAAAAATCCTATCAAGGACTTCTAGTATTCTCTAGAAAGCTAAGAGGATAAGGAAAAACATTCATGTTGACCAATAGTTCATAGGAATCATCCTTCTAGGGCAAACGTTTCATGCAAGTTGGGTAACTTTCAAGTTCCAAATTCATATACCTCATATGACTTGTAACTTGTCAAAGCCATAACTTGAGTTCTACAAATCCTATCAAGGACTTATAGCACTAAAATTAAATTAAGTTCATGCTCTATAACAATCATGTTGGGGGCAAAATGAGATGACAATCACATCTTGAGCTAAATTGCCTTGAAGATAAGGGTCAAACTAGGGGATTTTACACTGTCCAGCCTTAGAAACCCTAGCCTGAAACTTCTCAAACTCTTCAATCATGATGAGTTAACCTTGGAATCATCCTTATAACATCTCAATGTATCAATCCATGATCACATGGCTCTTGGATTAGGTCTCAACCTTCTTCAAATCATCAGTTGACTTAGGGTTGACCCAGTCAAACCCTAGCTGCACCACTCATGGTTGAGTCTTCTTAATCTTACACAATGACCTGTCTAGGCCTCAAAGTGATCTTCAACACTTCTCATGAGCTCTCTCAAGACCTCAAGTCCATCTCCATGACCTCAGAATCATCTGAGGGTTTCCCTCAACTCTCAAGTTAGGAGACCTACACTCTTGGCTTCAATCACTCTCTCTGAGGATCTTTTAACTTCTCTGACAAGGATATCAACCCTTGAACACCTGAATAAGCCTCTTAGCTAGCTTCAAAGTCTTGTGTAGCCCTTTATTGGTGATCATACCTCTTGATCTCCTGCATACATGTCAATGAAATGCAAGTGATAATGCTAATGTGCATGAAATGAAACATAAGCTAGGTGAAGAAAAGTTGGTCAAATTTTGGGGGGCAACAGCTGCCCCTATTCAAACGGCTTGGACCTGACTGGGTGAGAAGCGAACGACTCTCAAACAATCAAGGTAAAACGCGGTTGAATACCAACAAACCCGGAAATTTTCCAACTGCACAAGTACACGGTACTCTGGTGGGGACAAATCTTCGGAAACTGAAACAATAGCTGCTCGGCAACTAGCTGGAGAAATACTGATCTGAATCTCCGTCAGGATGATTCTCTGATTCATCTGATATCATTGCACCCTCAAATCATCAAGGGATCACTGGTTACACGGCAACCGGCGATCTTCCAACCACACAGGTAAACGATACTCTGATTGGTAGGAACGTCTTCAAAAACTGAACATGCCTGTTGCACGGCAACTTACTGGGGACTTGGTCACACGGTAACCGGTGATGGAGGGTTGATCATGCCGTCAAGAATTCTGCGACACTGCGGCAGAAGGATTCCTCGGGACTCATCAGGTCATTAGGAACCTTTTTTAACAATCAAGTTAATCATGCCATCGGGCATTCAAATGAATTTTCGGGCGTCAGTCGGACTTCGTCTGTAAGTCGGGAATAGAATTCTTGGTCAATCATAAACCAAATAAGGATACCTAAACCCTTGCCATCAGGCACTCCGCATCAGCTAAGAGCACTGCGTCGACTTCACAGTTGGACTTAGTCAGTAAGTCTTAAAATGGGATCCTTAATCCATCATGGACCAATAAGGATATACAATCTTTTGTCGTCAGGCACCCTGCGTCAGCTAGGCAAACTGCTTCGACATTGCAGCTGGACCTCATCAGTAAGTCTGGGGTTTTGGCACCGCTGCACGACTTCAATCATCAAATCTTCAGGGGAAATTTCAACTTCTCCGTTCAAACCTGCTGGGGATGACACATCTCCGCTGGGGATTCTAGAGAACTATCAAGTAACTCTGCGTCGGGGATCCAAAAATCATTCTTGGTGAATTAACTCTGCTGAGGGAATCAAGAATCATCTTGAACAATCAACTCCGCTGAGGAATTCAAGCATCAGCTTGAACCAATAACTCTGCTGAAGATTTCAGGAATCATCCTGAGCAAACACTCTGCTGGGGACTCTATGCATCAACTTGAGCGACCAACTCTGGCGACTTCACTGGGGATTTTAAGAATCATCTTAAACAATCAACTTCGCTAGGGAATTCAAGAATCATCTTGAGCAAACCATTTTGCTGAGGAACATCTGCAAAACAAGAACGGTAACGACCTAGCTCATGTTTCGTATGCATATGCTTTGACAATGGCGTAATGCTCCACACGGTGGAAATGCTACGCATTTTTAGGGTAAATGCTATGCAATTATGCAAGATGCTACGACCCCATCAGCAAAATAAATGCTGAAGGGAGAATCCTCCTGTCAAGGAGAAGGAACCACTCTGGTGGAGAGGAGGAATCATCCTGCCGAGGAGAAGAAGTCACACCAATCTCAATTGGACTCCGCCTGGGGAAACGAACTTCAGTCGACTGCTGCAGGGGGACAAAGTTCTACGAGAACTGGTACTTGCTCAACCAGGTATTCAAACCACAAACTGTCGAGGACACGATATCAATCGCAGAAATAAACTGCACGGCCTTCGTGGAAAAACTTTCGGGAGATAACGACTCCGGTGGGGAAATCCAGCATCAGCTGTTCAACACTCTACTGGGGAACACCAATCATGGCTTCAACGGCTTCCAAGGACTCGGCTCTCTTGGGGGATCTGCAAACTCGGCTGGGGAAAAAGGGATCATCCTGCTTGCCGGGGGAGAGTACGACTCTGTGGGGAATTTCAATTCCGCTGAAGACTTCAGTCTGTACTATCGAGTGCTGCATACTTCAGTATATGACTCAGCTGGGGCGACGACGATCCTTCAGGATACATCTACTTGGGGAGAGAATCTTCTCTGCTCGGGGATACATATTAATGCTCTCGATCTCATGTTCAGACTCCGCGGGGAGATGCTGCTGAACTTGCTGGAGAAGAAGGAATCATCCTGCTTGGGGAAACATACGGCGTACTGCCTGGAATATGCTATACCTGCAACAACACAAACAAACAGACAAGATACCCTTCTCAAAGGGACCTATCAAGGTTACCATCTTGTGACAATGTTCAAGTAATTCATTGTTTCAACAATCAGTGGCCTAGGCCAGTAAGTTTATGTATGCGCATTTTATCAAAACATCAGCGTTCTTTTTCGCAAACAAAACAGATAAATGCTAAACAAGCAAACAGAATTGCTGAATAGTATACATTTTATTAATAACGAACCCCTGAATGGGCAAAAATGTTTTACAACAGATGCAAGCTCCTGGAACGAGGAAGCTGCGCAAATATAAAAACATAAATATACATCAGTATATACACACATGTCGACAATGAGGCGTAGACGAACACCATGAGTTGATCCCTCTATGACTCACTCGACTTCGATACTTCTCCGACGCTTCAGCTTCAAAAGAGATTGATTCAGACAAACGGCCCTCAGGTCTTCCAAACCACTAAACAATGAAAGTCCACACGCGGAACGCAGTCATTTGCTTTTTCAAATCCCTAACTTTTGCCTGAATCGCCCTTTCGGGTTTTCGATTCACCGGGATACCCTTTTTTGCCAAAGTCGCCCTTCCAGGTTTTTGACTTTGCGGGTGTACATTCTTTTCTTTTATCCCTAATTTTTTCCCGAACCTTTTTTCCTTTTTTATGGTTCGCCGGGATGCCCCATTTTTGCCTGGATATTCTTTTTCTTTCCAGCGGGTCATTTTTTAAGCAAATTATTTTTTAACTGCGTCTGCGTTCACCGGGGATGCAAAATCTTCGCCATCCATCATGGATAACAACAAGGCTCCTCCCGAGAAGACCTTGCTGACAACATACGGACCTTCGTAATTGGGAGTCCACTTGCCCCGGTGATCGGAGTGTGGAGGAAGAATCTTCTTCAGGACGAGATCACCCGTCTGAAAGCTTCTAGGACGCACCTTCTTATCATACGCTTTATTCATTCGGCTCTGGTACAGACGACCATATGCAATCGATGCTAATCTCTTCTCGTCCATCAGGCTGAGTTGGTTTAGTCGGTTCTTAATCCATTCTGCCTCATCGAGTTTCAAATCAACCAAAACTCGTAAAGAAGGAATCTCAACTTCTAACGGTAGGACAGCCTCCATACCGTACACCAATGAGAAAGGAGTGGCCTCGGTTGATGTACGTACCGTTGTACGATAACCATGTAATGCAAATGGCAACATCTCATGCCAGTCTTTATAGGTCACAACCATCTTCTGTACAATCTTTTTGATGTTCTTATTGGCCGCTTCAACGACGCCATTCATCTTCGGCCGGTAAGGAGATGAGTTGTGGTGTTCAATCTTGAAATTTTGGCACAGCTCCTTCATCATCTCGTTATTCAGATTCGAACCATTATCAGTAATGATCCGCTCGGGAATTCCGTAACGGCAGATGATGTCCCTCTTTATGAATTTAGCCATCACCTGCTTGGTCACATTAGCGTACGAGGCTGCTTCCACCCACTTGGTGAAGTAGTCGATAGCTACTAGAATGAAGCGATGACCGTTAGATGCAGTGGGCTCGATCTTGCCTATCATGTTGATGCCCCACATAGAGAACGACCACGGGGAGGACATGACATTTAACGGGCACGGCGGCACGTGAATCTTATCAGCATAAATCTGGCATTTATGACATCTCTTTGCGAATTTAAAGCAATCTGATTCCATCGTCAGCCAGTAGTATCTTGCTCTCAGGATCTTTCTCGTCATAGCGTGCCCACCAGCGTGCGTACCAAATGTGCCTTCATGGACTTCTTCCATGAGCATACTCGCTTCTTTCTCATCTACACATCTGAGTAGCACGAGATCATGGTTTCTTTTATACAACACTCCATCAGGATTGAGATAGAAATTTCCAGACAGCCTCCTCAGAGTCTTCTTATCCTGGGTTGACGCTCCTGCAGGATACTCCTTAGTCATAAGGAAGGTCTGGATGTCATGGAACCATGGCTTGCCGTCGGAGGCTTCCTCGATCGCAAAGACGAATGCAGGTTTATCAAGACGAGAAAGGACAATTCTTGGAGCTTCATTCCAAAAATTGACTTTATACATCAAAGCCAACGTGGCTAAGGCATCAGCCATCTGATTTTCAGCCCTGGGCACATGATGAAGTTCCACTCGATCAAAGAACGGAAGCAGCCTTCTGGCATAATTCATGTACGGCACCAAATTCAATTGACGAGTCTCCTACTCCCCTTTAATCTGGTTAATCACAAGTGTCGAGTCACCATATACATCTAGGTTCTTGATTCTCAAATCAATTGCTTCTTCTAGACCCATAATGCATGCTTCGTACTCCGCTTCATTATTGGTGACCGGAAATGTCAGTCTCGCAGTGAACAGGATGTGGGATCCGTGGGGAGTCGTGATGATCGCCCCAATGCCACTTCCGTAAGAATTAACCGCCCCGTTAAATATCAATTTCCATTGGGATTTCCTATCTGGACCCTCGTCAGGCACCGGTTCATCGCAATCTTTCGTTTTGAGAAACATGATGTCCTCGTCAGGGAATTCAAATTTCATCGGCTGATAATCTTCGATCGGCTGTTCGGCAAGGTACTCAGACAATACGCTTCCCTTGATGGCCTTCTGGGAAACGTACTGAATGTCATATTCCGTCAACACGATTTGCCATCTGGCAATCCTGCCCGAAAGCGCTTGCTTCTCGAAGACGTACTTGATCGGATCCATCTTCGAAATTAGCATGGTCCTGTGATTGAGCATGTACTGTCGTAAACGTTTGGCAGCCTAGGCTAATGCACAACACGTCTTCTCCAGCATCGAGTAACGAGATTCACAGTCTGTGAACTTTTTACTCAAATAGTAAATGGCATGCTCCTTTCTGCCCGTCTCGTCGTGCTGACCGAGAACACACCCCATACTATTCTCAAGAACTGTCAAGTACATGATTAAGGGTCTTCCGACCACTGGGGGTATCAAGATCGGAGGTTCCTCTAGATACTGTTTTATCTTATCAAATGCCTTCTAGCAATCCTCGTTCCAGATAATCGCCTGATTTTTCTTTAGTAGTTTGAACATCAGTTCACACGTGGCCGTGAGCTGAGAAATAAACCTTGCAATGTAGTTTATTCTGCCCAAGAAACCACGAACTTCTTTTTCTGTTCTTGGCGCTGGCATTTCTTGTATTGATTTTATCTTCGCAGGATCAACCTCGATGCCTCTTTCACTTACGATATACCCCAGTAGTTTTCCAGACCGTACTCCGAAAGTACACTTGTTAGGATTCAGCCTCAACCTGAATTTCCTAAGCCTCTCAAAAAGCTTCAGCAAATTGACCAGATGTCCCTCCTCTGTTTGGGACTTCGCAATCATGTCATCAACATAGACTTCAATCTCATGATGAATCATATCATGAAACAAAGTAACCATAGCTCGTTGGTAAGTGGCCCCTGCGTTCTTCAGACCGAAAGGCATTACCTTGTAGCAAAACGTTCCCCAAGGTGTAATAAACGTAGTTTTCTCCATGTCCTCCGGTGCCATCTTGATCTGATTGTAGCCGGAGAAGCCATCCATGAACGAAAATACGGAGAACTGAGCTGTATTGTTGACCAACACATCAATATGGGGGAGCGGGAAATCATCTTTAGGGCTCTCCTTATTCAAATCCCTATAATCGACGCACATTCGCACCTTACCGTCCTTCTTCGGTACAGGCACTATGTTGGCGACCCACGGAGGGTAAGTGGTGACCACTAAGAAGCCAACATCAAGCTGCTTTTGCACTTCTTCTTTGATCTTAACGGCCATATCTGGTCGTGTCCTCCTAAGCTTCTGCTTAACGGGAGGACAATCTTCTCGCAGCGGCAAGTGATGGACCACGATGTCAGTATCAAGTCCAGGCATATCTTCGTATGACCAAGCAAAGATGTCACTATACTCTCTCAGCATCTCGACCAATCTCTGCTTGACATCACTCTGCAATGCAGCCCCTATCCTGACGTTCCTGACCAGCTCTTCAGAACCCAGATTCACAATTTCAATCTCTTCCTCGTGCGACAGAATAACTTTCTCTTCTTGTTTCAACAAGCGGGCCAACTCTTTGGGAAGGTCTTCGTCTTCATCAATCTCTTCTTCGGCTTGATAGATCAAGCAATCGAAGTCGAAGTGAGTTGTAGAAGGTCCAGAGTCGATGTCATCTGCTATGTGGATCCTGCAATAACAAGGGTTAAGCTTAAAACAAGGATATGCAGGTTAGCACAAACCCCATTGCCATTTTATTGTTTTTCAAAACAAATATAAAACAGGAATAACAGAGATCACAACATTTGAATACGAAAAAAACACCTTTTGATTTATTGGTAAAATGCATGTACATAATCAAACAAGGCCCTGACAATAAAACCATTATGCCCCGGGTAGGACATAGGGTTGTACAACAATTGGAGAAAGTAAATCATTACTCTTTGCCTGTCACTTGGATGATATCCCTGATGGACCAGTTGGTGAGGCTCTGGCCTGGTTTGCTTGGCTGGATCCAAGAGTCTAGGTCACAATCGTTGTCTTCGCCGTCTTCAGACACTGCGTTGACACTTTCGAATATTACTCCTCCGCTGGTAAATTGGATCGGCCCTTTTCCTTGCGACGCACTGTGAGAAGAGGAGGCTTCAGCCGCAGGAGAATATCCTAACCCAAACTTGTCCTGCTTGTTAGGTATTTCCAGAATTCGCCCCCACCCTGGGGTAGATCCGGCCTGAACAACGGCCCGGGCTTCCTTGAAGGAAGAGAGAGTCATCTCTGGTTTTTCAGTCATTACTGGAGCCACGTTCTTGACTTTAACAGCTTCGAACGCCTGACATAGGGTTTCGTGGATTTCCCCATCCATCTCAACATACTTGAAGGATGACAAATGGCTCACCATTATATCTTCCTCGCCACAAACAGTTACAATGTTGCCTCCGACAGCGTACTTAAGTTTCTGGTGCAACGTGGAGGTCACGGCGCCAGCAGAATGGATCCATGGCCGGCCTAGGAGACAGCTGTAGGCAGGCATGATGTCCATAATGTAAAAGACCGCGTCGAAAGTTTCCGGCCCGACTTGGATTGGCAACGTTACCTCTCCAAAAACATGACGTTTGGTTCCATCGAACGCCTTCACAACCAGGTCACTGGGTGTGCAAATCAATCCTCGAGTATCTAACTTCATCAATGCTTTCTTCGGAAGAACATTGAGTGACGACCCCGTGTCCACCAACACATGAGACATAATCGTTCCCCTACACTCTATCGAGATGTGCAGGGCGCTGTTGTGGTTTCTTCCCTTCGGCGTCAGCTCCAGGTCAGTGAACCCTAACCCGTTTCCAGCATTCACGTGGGCTACGACCCCTTCTAACTGGTTGACCGATATTTCCTGCGGTACATACGTGGCATTCAAAACCTTTAACAGCGCGTTGCGATGTGACTTCGAACACAGCAACAGATTCAGGATGGAGATTTTCGAGGGTGTTTGATGGAGGTGATCCACGATCTTGTAGTCACTCTTCTTGATCAACCTCATGAACTCTTTAACAAGTAAGTCTTTCTCTACCCCCCGAGGGGTTTCCTCAACGACTTTACTCTTTCCCTTATCGGTTACCTCGGCTTTGTCCGCTTTGTCCGCCACAATCTCAGGTGGAGCGAATACTCTTCCGCTACGAGTGATTCCGCCAATTCCCACTAGGTTATCCACAGACCGCCCAAATGGTTCTAGGTCCAACTTCTGTCCGTTACAGTAGACGTCTTCCCCATAATGCCATGGGACATCATTGGTGCTTTCAAAAGGTATCAGCCCAGCTTTGGTGATGGTAATCGTGGGCGGTCTGGATGCAGAAATGGTGATCGTCCGGTGAGGGATGGTGATGGTGGCAACCTCATCATCTTGCTTCAGCATTACCTCTCCAGATCCACATTCGGCCCTTCGACTAAACTGCAAGATTCCTTTGGTCATCAGACTCTGAATCCCTTCTATCAACTGCTCACATCCATCAGGACGAGTCGCACAGCCCATACACAGTTCTCCACAGCCCGGAAAGAAGCCTCTCTTCACCAGCTTGGCTTTGACGAAGCTAAGCGGTGTCTTCAGATCCTTGACGTCAGTCAACACATCTAAGTTCTCGTCTTCAATAATTGCGTTTACTCCACCTCCCCTATGATTCGGCATAGGGTTCTTCGTGACGTTTGGCACATTATCGGAGAAGTTGATGATCTTAGCATCCACCATATCTTGCACCTTGTGCTTGAAGGCTTTGCAGTTTTCTATCGTATGGTCGGGTGCCCCCGAGTGAAACTCACATGTTGCATTCGCGTCATAACCTGGCGGAGGTGCCCCTGTCAAGGGAGCCAGGGTTCTCTTCTGGATTAACTGCAACTGAAGCAGAGTTTGAAATAGCTGAGCATACGACATGGGCGGCGTCTCAAGGTGACGACTTGACAAAGGTGCCCTGTTCTGATACTTTCTGTATCCTTGCTGGTTCGGCTGCTGCTGTGGCTGGGGTTATTCGACAACCGAGATGGTTATGCTAGCCACCTGCTGGCGCTGGCCTTTTCCCTTCCTTCGAGCGTTAGACACGGCGCTCGTCTCTCCTTCACGCCTTTTTCCACCATACGGTTTCTTTCCTCCTCCAGACGAGGATAGATCACCTTGAATTTTCCCCAGTTTGATCCCATTTTCAACGTGCTCACCGGTGATGATGAGATCTGAGAAACTTCCAGACATACCGCTGACCAATTTCTCGTAATAAACCCCTGGGAGGGTGGCTACAAACATTTCAACAAGCTCCCGTTCAACCATCGGTGGCTGAACTCTAGCTGCCAATTCACGCCACCGCTGGGCGTACTCTTTGAACCCTTCATTGTTCCTCTGTGGCAAATTTTGCAGTTGGACTCGGTTCGGGGCCAAGTCACTGTTATATTGGTAATGGTGCACGAATGCCTCAGAAAGTTCCTTCCACGTGCGCACACTGGTAGGATCCAAACTCATGTACCATTCCAAGGATGGCCCGGACAAGCTATCCTGAAAGAAGTGCATCAACAACTTCTCGTCTTCAGAGTGAGCGGACATTTTACGGTAGTATGACCTGAGGTGGACGCGAGGGCAGGTGGTGCCCTTGTATTTCTCAAAGTCGGGTACCTTGAATTTTGGAGGCACCTTGAAATCAGCAATCAATCCCAATTTAGACATGTCGACCCCCATAGTGTTCAGGTTCTCGAAATTCCTCATCTTGTCCTCGAGTGCTTTAAACCTCAGACGTGCTTCAGCAGTCAGCTCTCCTTCAGCACCCTTCTGGGAGAACAAATCTTCTTGACGGTCTTCTAACCATGGCTGAGGCCCATACAAATTTCCACCACCTATGTTGCCGTTGCCCAGCCCAACATTGACATTAGCTTCAAAATTCCCGTTACCGACGCCAGTCATATTACCATTGAGCCCCATGTTAGCGATCACATTACCGTTGCCACTGCATTTCCCCCCGGTCACGGGGATGCCACCCTGAGGAGTTTCAACAGGTGGAGGGGTTGGAACATTCCCACCATGGAGTACACCATTGCTATCAACCCTTGAGATCAGAGGCTGGACCAATATTCTGAGCCGGTCTTTGCCGTTGGCAACCACTTGCATGAGCTCCATGAAGCGGTCCATCCTCTCTCGGAGTTCTTGAACGTCAGTCTGCACTTGCTCCATTGCTCTAGCTTGATTTGCTCTGGTCGGATAGTGGTGGATTGGCCTTTGATCAATCCTGGAACAACCTGCATACACAAAGGGTTAGAAAAAACGACAAAGTGCTCGTTATGTAAATGCTTCATGCAAATGCAAACGTGTGTCTGTGCGTTAGGGAGATTCCCCCCCCCCCCCCCCCGATCCTAGTGCCTGAGTGCCAGTGCTGATAATAAGAAGTCCGAGTCCAGTCATGGAAATAACATCTCATATATAAAGAAAGCCCATCAAGGCGGTACACAACGTCACTGAGTACAAGCAGAATCAATAGCATGACCTCGACCAACAAGCTTGGTGATGGTCAGCATACAACAATGATCAAAACAAAAGGATTACAAATATAGTCAAGCACGGCCACGGGCGCGGAACTCTTCTAACAGATTCCTCGTTTCTGGATGATCAGGCCGAGTGAGCAACCCTTCGACGAGTAACTTCCTCTGCCTAATAGCGTGTTGAAGACCTTCAACTGAGTCTTTCCATGCTCCTTCGCTGAAACAATCTTCTAACTTCCGCTTCTTGGATTCAAACGTCAGTTTGCGCTCCTTCAGGTTAGCAAGAGCCTTGTTGAGCAGGCCTTTGGCGGCATATCTGCGAGCGGTTTCTTCATCAAACCTCTTCTCACTAGCTTTCACCTGGGCTTTCAGCTTGGAGATCTGCTGCTTCAGTTTATCCTCCTGTTCTTTGCCGTTGGCTAGGGTGGCCTTCCAGTGCTGATTAAACTTGGATATTCTCCGGTACGCTTCATCCAAGTGTTGCTTCTTAGTGGCCAGTACGTCATTGACAACTTTGAAGTCCCGACCCAAACGCTCATGTTCAGCCATCTGCTTAGTCAAATCCGTCCTTAACTGGTTCACCAGCTCTGTTTGCCTCTTGAAGGAATGGACAGCTTCGCTTCTCTCGCTTCTGAGTTGAGCCATTTCTTTCTCCAGTTCTTCATTTGCCTTCTTCAGCTCATCTCTCTCAGCTAACACCTGATTATGCTGCTGAATGGGCACGGTGGTAGGCTCTTCAATCACTGGAGGGCTTTCTATCTTGGCAGGAGGAAACGGCATCCCTATGATATCTGCTCTAGCCCTAATCCAGGTCACATACGGAGCGTAGGCTTGGCTATTACTTTTTCCCAGCAACGGCTTTCCCCGCTTACAGATACCATTCCAAGCGTGCTGAAGCTTAGATAACATATCCCCCTCTAGAAGACCAGTGAGGTACAGAGATTTCTGCACCTCTTCATCCTTCGGCGGAGCTCTCAGAGCATAAGCAAACTGTCGGACCAGCAGAGATGGATTATAGTTGATACAACCCTTCCTGCCTATTAAAGGCACATTTGGAAACCCACTGCAGTTGAAGATAATCTCAGTACCTAACCTATCTCTATAAAACCAGGCAATATCCTCCGCTGACATGTTCATCAAGCGTTCAGACCACTCAGTTGTGGCTGCAGACGAAGCAAAGGGACCCTTCTTGGGTAGGTGACTATCAAGCCATCTATAGAATAGGGGCACACAGCATGAGACATTCTTGCCCCTTCTGTTCTCGTTTTTGTAGTGGACGGAATGGTAAACATCTCCAATCAAGGTAGGGACTGGATTCCCTGATGCAAAGAGGTGAAAGGCGTCGAAGTCTACAAAGTCAGGCATATTGGGGAACAGAATGATGCCATATATGCACAGAGCAAGAATAGCGTTGAACACGATCCAACAACCATCCTTGGCACACTGTTGGGCCTTTCCCACTAAGAACTGCAAGGAGAAGCTGGGAACCCTGTTCCAACTAGACAAGACCAACTCGGAGGCATCCAGATGAAGTGAAGGGGCTAGACTAGCCAGATTAGGCGCAACATCCATATGAACAAAGGGCATCTGACTCTTGATAGGCACACCCAACAAATCAGCGTACTCCTCTAGTGTGGGTGCGAGAATAAAGTCCGGGAAAGTAAAGCATCTCAAAGGAGGATCATAGAACTGCAGCAGGGCGTGCAATCCATTCAACTCAAACACAGAGGGTTTACGAACCAAGCTGAGCAGTTTCCCATAAGACTTTCTGAATTCACCTCTCACAGAATCATCTGCTAAAGCAATCAAACTAGACGGCTGAACAACATCAGGAGTGGGGAGCTTATAAGCCACAGTCTTTCTCAGAGAGCCCATGATATCACAAGAGAAGGCAAGAAAACCTGGACCGGGGGAGACGGTACCTGCAACACAGACACACGTTAATGAAATGCAAATGAGTATGCAAAACAATGCAAAATGCAATCATGCAGCAGGAGATCAAGACGATTGTGCTGTTGAAGTGATGGAGGTGAAGATTCTGTATCAACAAAACCACAATACTGCTCTGTCAAGAACAACCACTATCTCTGATAAGAAGAAAACCCTGGTATCGGACCATAAATCTGCTCTGTCAAGAACACACACATATCTGATGATGAGGAGAAACCCCTGATGTCGGACTATAATTCTGCTCGGTCAAGAACAAATCCATCTCTGAAGATAAGGACCTCTAGTACAGGACCATAACTCTGCTCTGTCAAGAACACATATACATATGATGATGAGAACCTCTGATACCAACAAAACTGATTTACTGTCAAGAAAACCAGGTAGTCTGAAGGTTAAGGTTTCCTGCAACAAACCCGACCCTGCTCACAGGTATGGACCTAAACTGACACAAGTTCGGCATCCTATGCGGTCATCAGCGTCACAGACATTCAAGAGGGGTGATATGATACCCAGAAGGTGTGGCATCACCGTCTCCTGAAGCGGCCTCACTCAGCTGAATTCCAAATGATCGGTCCCCAGAGTCGAAAATCCTCCAAACCAACAACCCCTCAGGCCCAAAGGGCCGGAAAAGAAGTCAACCGGGAGAACCTCGTCTGAGCGTGGATTTCATGAGACACTAGTGCCTGCAAAGCAAGCACGCGCCCACTAATTTCCACAACTAATGCTAAGTACACTCAAGCCTGGGTCTGGCTTCTCACTCATCAGAATGCCCCTCCCACAACAGCACAGATAATCATATCATACTGAAAATAAAATGCGGGAAATAAAATGCGATAAATAAACACAACCCAACAAGTAATCATACAAGCGCTAGGATTGACTCTCGCACAGGGACGTTGGATCCCCAGATTAACTCGCATAAGGGACGTTGGATCCCTAGGAAACTATCAAATTCCCCAGCAGAGTCGCCAGCTGTCGCTACCGCGAAAATAAGGTGCCGGCAAAACAGAAGAGTCGCCACCTTTCGTTATTTATCCCTCAGAGCGGGAAAGGAAACGATCGGAAAAACCTGACGAAAAGGTATAAGACAAGGTCATCGCAACCATTGTCTGGGTTCGGGAGTCGGTTACGCAAGGGGAAGGTATTAGCACCTGTCACACCCTTATTTTCGCCTTTAGCCTTTATACCCTACATTCGCCATACCATACATCATTTTATTACATATCGAGCATGTGGGTACGGATTGGGTCGATTTGTCATTTTCCATTTTTCAAATGAGATAACTTGTCTATCTTGGACTACATGGAAGAAAAGGTTCATTATCTAAAGTTTGATCTAAATTGGAAAGTCTACTCTTGTAGATTTCTTCAAAGAGAAGTTACTTGATAAAATATTAGGATATTCAAGATATATTCCTAATGACCATGAAATGCAAGGCATAATTCAAGATTGCTTCATCTAATTTTGTTTTAAATTCTTGATCAAGTGGAGTTCAATTTTGCAAAGCATGAGTCAAGATTACAAGTCCATAATTCAAGACTTCATCCATTTCAAGCTTAATGGTTCTAAGGAAATTCATCATGAATTCAAGATTAAAGGCAAGAATATTACAAAGAGAAGTTTTATGACATTACAAGAATGTCATTTGTTGCAAGATTTCCAACTCTAAGTAATGTTTAGAAATTAATTTATTTCTAATCTTCATTCAAGTCTCTAATCAAATCCATGATATGGTAATCTTCATGCCACACCAAGTTTTCATGTGCTACATTATGCCCACAAACATCCAAAGAAAATACTTAAGAGTTAACATTGGTATGTTTCAAGATCAAGACCAAGTGTGTTCAACCATAGGCAATATGGATGCAACCCAAAGCAGCCCCATGCAAGAAGTAACAAGTTTCCTCATGTCACAAAATATACATGTCACAAGACCAAAGGCATAACATGTGACAATGCTTCTACACATCAGAATTTTCAAAATGCTGTCAAGAATTGGTAGCATTGACCAAGAGGAGATGTCCAAGCACAAGCCAACAAAATGGGTGCAAGGCACAAGGTGCTGCAGAAAAATAGCATAGGAAAGTAGTGCAGAAAATGCAGCATAGCACCTTGCATGGAAATGGAAAGAAAGAGAGTGACATAAGGAAAGGTGGTAAGAAACATTGCCCCATGAAAAATCAGAAGTGTGGGAAGGAGTGAAAACCCTATAGTGGAGAGATAACAGGAGAGGGGCTGTAAAGAAGAGGAGATAACATTCATTCAACATTCATTCTACACACATTTGCAAAACCAGAAAATAGAGAGAGCTAACAAAACCCTAAAAACCAGAAAAATCGGAAGCTTTGCAAACCAGAAAAAGAGAGTGATATAGAACCAAAAGGATCATACAGAAACAAAACCTTCACAACATAGAGTGAAGAGGAGTGAGGTACATTCAACCAAGACCAAGGAGGACTTGCAAGAAGGATAGAAAGCTCTTGGGTATCCATTTCCTCCAACCTTTCTCTCTTTACTTTTTTGCTATTTACATTCATTTTGTTTACTCTTTTTGTGTTGTTGTATTGTATATATCATGTAAGGTTCCAAAGGGACCAAGAAACCATTCTCAAGAAACCACAAAAACGAAAGAAAAACATAGAAAAAGTTAGGTTTTTCACTCTGGTAGCCTGACACGGGCCGTGTCCCACAACACGGCCACCCGTGTCGTACAACACGGGCCGTGTCACACAACACGGCCACCCGTGTTGCCCCTCTGTTTGAGATTTCAACATCCAAAAACCCCTGGCCCCACAACACGGGCTGTGTCACACAACACGGCCACCCGTGTTGCAGCTCTGTTTGCCCTAAAAATCTTTTTTTACCCAGACTTTACAACACGGGCCGTGTCACACAACACGGCCACCCGTGTTGCACCTCTGTCACGCTCCAAAACTCACATTGCAGGTACCCTATGACACGGGCCGTGTCATACAACACGGCCACCCGTGTTACACCACTGTTTTGCTACTTTTTTCGATATTTTACCTCCAACGTTTTTATCGCCTGTCTCGATTTTTTTTTTTTAGCCAACTAATCCCATATGTTTGTATGATTTTAGTATGAATGTTGCTATTGTCCTTGGTGACTTTTTATTCCAAAAACCATTTTCAAAAGCAAACTCTCGATTTTATCGAGCCATTTTTAACCCTTGTATGTCGGCCGCCTTGTGCGTCCGCCATCGACCTTGTTCGTATCACCTCAAATACTTTTACAAACAATAAATCTTGATCCAACGTCAAGTGGTTCTATTTTCTCATAAAAATCCAAAACACAATAATATAAACGATTAGAATCATGCACTACGAACTTTAAAGTGGTGGAAAAGGAATGAGAATGGAGTCCTCCTACACTCGTTCCGAATGTTTTGGATACAAGGCGCTCGACTTGGTTATTCGAGACATTCATTTCTATCCAAAGTCTTTTATGTATAATCCTAATCAAGCACAATTTCTCTTAAGAAACTTAAAAATAACATCAACTCATCAAACTTAATTTTGCCTTTGGGCTTCAATCAAAAAACCCTTTTTCAGGGTATAAAATCAACCAACAAACAACAATTTCAAAAGCCTTCGAACTACGGAGCTCAGATTCTTCACTTCTTTTAAGTGAGGATACGTAGGCACAAGGGCCACAATCCTTGGCGAGCATTAAAATAACTAAACCAACCCCTCTTTTCCGTAAGCAAGTAAACTTTGAGAATAAAACACCCATTCACGCTAAATAACCTAGGAGGTTCCCATCGAGTACGATGGATGCGAGGGGGTGCTAACACCTTCCCCTTGCATAACCGACTCCTGAACCCTAAGACTTGGTTGCGATGACCATGCTCTTTTCCCAAAGGTTTTATCGCTATTTCCCTTTCCCTCCTTGGGATAAATAAAATCCGGTGGCGACTCTGTGTCATTTTTCGCGTAGCGACAACACCCCTCACGTCCATCGTACTCGATAGGATCCACGCTTGTTGTATTTATTTGACGGGTTTATTTAACTATCTACCTATCAAGGCTGGTCTGAAAAGAAAAGAAAATGACTCGGCAAAGCGCCGCGCTTTATGCCTACGTATTCTCATCAGAGAATGAGAAATCAGAGTCAATGTAGTTCGGCTAACTACGGGTTACGGGGAAGGTGGCTTGCCAATATGTCAGTATTGTGCCTACGTACTCTCAACAAATATGAGAGATCAGAGCTTACGTAGTTCGGGATAATAGGATTATGGGGATTCAGATTCATCTGTTTTTCCGAGTGGGGTTGACAAAAAGTTCCAGCAGTTTGGCGTACGCAGCTCGACCCTTGGAGACTTAGGTGTTACCGTTTGCGGTAGAACTGGGAGTTAACGACACCCTTTTCTTCAGAAAAGCTTCCTTTGAATTACGGGCCCACGGGGCAAAAAGGTTTGAAGTTTGTTTTCTGTCTTTTACGGAAGAACTGTTTTTTATGGATGTTTGCAACCAATATCGCACTAGGGACTATGACCTGAGAGTGAATGCGTCGCATGTCACCCAAAGGGTACCATACTAAACATCCAGACTGTTGAAAAGAAACTCTCCAACAATGCTTTCTCAGATAGCTTAAGGCTCGTAACGTACGACGTCAGTTAACCTTTATTACTGTATTTTAATTTGTTTTGAGATGAGAAGAGAGAACGAACAGGTTCAACTACGGGGAGACTATCAAGTCCTAATGTTGTCATGCCAAGGATTCATCCTATGGTTGAGGTTTGAAACAGGGAACTCCTAGAAGTTATCATGCATAGGTTTCAACCTAAAGTTCTAATCATCACTTCCTTATCAAAAGAAGTGAGATTCCTAGGGGATCATGTCAATGATAAACAGAAACAGATAAAGCATCAGCTTAAACAGTAAACAGTAAACGACTGTAAAATGCATGCAATGCAAGTGAGGGAGGAAGTGTGTGGGGGGAATCAGCCTCCACAAGCTCGTCTCAACCTCAAGCCAGGTATGAATAACTGTAATCATACAGAGGAAATAACATGCTATCAAGCAAACACAATAACTGCAATCATACAGCAGAAATGAAATGCCATCAAGCAATGAATAACTGTAATCATACAAAAGAAATGAAATTCCATCAAGCAAACCACAAACCACATAGGCAAGGGAGCAGGGCTCTACCAAATACCAGCAAGAAAAGCCATACAGTAACAAAACAAGCAGAGGGAGCAACTCAACCTCTAGTGCAATCATGCTCCTAGTTTACATCAGTCTAAATATGAACTTATTCTAATGCATCAAGCAAATCAAACAAGTCACACCAATACAGTTGCACAGAAAGCAAATAGACAGGAAAGAAAGCAGATCAACAGCCTCCTTAACCTCACAGCAAAGCTCTCCTTTGACAGCAGTTCAGTCCTCAGTCTTCAGCTGCTCCTATTCAAGGCTATCATCTTCAATAACAAATTTCAACTTGCTTCTTCAAGCTTTCAAGGCATCAATCACAAGTATCAACTTGTTCTTCATCTTCTTCAAGCTTCAGCTCCAAAGTAAACCCCACCTTCAGGCTTCAATCCCAATAGCAAGTGTCAACTTGCTCTTCAGGCTCTCAAAGTATCAAACACAAGTATCAACTTGTTTTCCTCAAGCTTCAGCTCTTTCTTTAATCTCAATTTGATCTTCTTCACAAGTGTCCACCAGTTCTTCTAGCTCTCCAAGCTCCAGCTTCAATGGCAGTCTTCAGACAAAGGGAAGTGCAACCTTCTAGCATCTTTAGTCTTCTAGCAAGGAACTCCATCCTCTAGCAAGGGAGAAAGATTCATCTAACAAGAGCAGGGTTTGGATAGTGGAAAGCAGAGTGAAGACCAAAGGTCACCACTGAGCACTCCATCATCAGAGAAAGGAACCCTCAAAGGTTCTACCAACTTGTGAAGAGCCACACATCCTACCAAAGGAGGGATGAGGCCTTTACAAGGGGACCTTACATCATAGGGAAGAATGGAAGTGATCAACACCTTCCATGTTTATGAAAGAAGAAAATCTATCTAGAAGCTCTGCCTACAAACCCTAATTTTACCACCTAAACAAAACTACACCAAAGGAAGGGAAATCTTCACATCAAAACTTCTTCAAGCACTCCCAAAGCAACCCAAGCTTGTCTTCAACATCAACCAAGAGCAAGCAAAGCAAAACCCTAATCTAAGGGAACTAAAGAAATCAATCTAGTTGAATTTAGCAAGTTAGGATCACCTAAAACTTAGTACTAAAGTTAATCCTAACTAAAATACTAAAACCAATTGTAAAATCCTACAAAAATAACTATGGGACCCTAATTCAATCATGAATCTACCATACAAAATCCAGAGGTTGAATCATCCACCAAGTCCTAAAAATAAAACCTAAATCACAAGGTACTAAGCATAAACCCTAAAACTGGAGCTCCTAAAGTTTCACATTAAAACTAGCTCCTAATTTCACCACAAAAATGTGACAAAATCACTAGGGGAACATGCATATCTATGCTAGCTACACACAAAAAATCAAGGCAAGAATCATCACCAAATGCTCAAACAAAATTCAACAAAATAAGGTATCAACCATGGCCATTTTAATATCAATTAATATTCAAAAAATGCAAATAAAATCTAAAATGCATGAATTCCTAATATTTTTAATCTACAAAATTCTAGATTCAATCATGAATCAGGGTAAAAAGTTTGGAATTAATTAAGTTAATTTCCTATTTTTTATGAATTAATCTCTAAGTCATATGAAATGATGAAAAATAAAATAAAATAAAAGAAATTAATAAACAAGCGTGTCAAATAGCAATCCAGCTTAGTTCAATTCTCAGAGTGGGCCAAAAAAGGGGGTGTGGATAACAAGGACTTCATAGGCCCAGGCGCTTGGATCCACTTGCATTCTCTTCAGCAATTAAAATGAAATAAAAACAAACAAAGCCAGGATTCGAACTCACACTCATTCAGTTCATTCAATGAGTAAGTAAAACGGTGAGTTTTGGGAGAGGGGTACGTGGCTCAACACACGCGCTTAGATCAATAGACCAAGTCAAGTCTTCAGCCTGAATGGAAGGTTATGATTTCATCTTCCCCTATTTGAACCTGAAACCTGCGCACGAACCAGCCATCGCCGGTGGATTTTCCGGCCACCCCTGTGCAACCCTAACTTCCCCTACACTTAACCATTTGCCACGATTCCTGAATGAATCTTGACCAGAATCTTTCCAGCAATTCAACCATACCAATTATTCATCCTCAAAACGCATGAATTGTGAAATATCAATCTCAACCAAAAATGGTATCTGCCCTAAATCATCTCTAATCAAGCAATTAAACATCCTAAATCCAACTACTCACCATCAGGATCCTAACCGCATATGAATTTCTATCTATCACTGCCTAAATCATGCATAATCAAGAAATTCACCAACTTGTGTTCAAGCTTGTAACAGAAGTGGTTCTTGCACGATTCAGCCTCCACAACGATCCAGATTCACTCCAAATCTTCCTCTGAAGCTAATGCACACCTCAAATTGGCTTGATTCTTCCTTGAACTCAAAATTCGATCTCAACTTGCATTCATGAAACTTCAACTCCAATCTCAGCTTCCAGCACCAATCTCTTCCAAAAAAAGCACTAAACTCACTCAATGACTTGTATAGAAGTGTTTAGACTCATCTAGAAACTTCTGGATTCATCCAAATGAGATTTTGGATTTTCAATTTCTCCTCCAAATATCATTCATGACATATGCAATATCTCCTCTATTTGGGCCTCAGCCAGCTTGGTTTTCACTCCTCATGAGCTAAGGAATTGAATGGTGATGATTGTTTCCTTGTTTGCAAGCCAAAGGTGGGAGTTTGATTATGTTGCTTCATCATGAAGAAAAGAAATGGAATGGTATGGAAATGATCTCAAATCAAAATTCTAATATTTCCATTGTTTCTAAAATCATTTTTCCAATCAATTTGACCTATTATTTGGCTTCATTTGGTCACAAAATGAATTATTTGAATTTTGGGCCATTAAATCCTTTTAATTCTTTCTTTTTTTCAAAATTTCTTGAACCAAGTCTCTCCTTGAGCCATTTCAATGCCTCCTTGATGCATGGTCAAGGTTAAAACCCCATTTTGAGAAACTTTCTAGTTGAACAAAATTTCATTTGAGGCCTCTAAGTTGGTGAAAATGGCCTATGATCACAAATGACTTATAATCACCAAATGTCCAAAAATACCCTTGACTTGTCCAAGCCATACGTTGAGTTCCACAAATCCTATCAAGGACTTCTAGTATTCTCTAGAAATCTAAGATTATAAGGAACAATATTCATGTTGACCAAGAGTTAATAGGAATCATCCTTATAGGGCAAAAGTTTCATGCAAGTTGGGTAACTTTCAAGCTCAAAATTCATATACCTCAGATGACTTGTAAATTGTCAAAGCCATAACTTGAGTTCTACAAATCCTATCAAGGACTTCTAGCACTCAAATTAAAGCTAATGTCATGCTATACAACAATCATGTTGGGGGCAAGATGAGATGTGTAACGCCCCGATTCTGAATTCCCATTAATTGTTGAGTCTTTTAATTTATTTAATTGATGTTTGTTTAAATTGAGAAATTATATATTGTTATTATGTGGTGTTTGCTTATTTTATCTATTTTACCGATTCGGAGAGTTTTCGGGGAATTAGAGTAAAAAGGGCATTTTAGACATTTAGCACTTTAGTGTGAGAATTGATTGGTAAGTGTTGGAAAGAATTTGAGAAGAAAGAAATAGAGATAGAAATAGAATAAGAGAGGAAAAAGAAAGAAAGATAGTAACATAAGAAGAAAAACAAGAGAAAGAAAAGAGGAGAAGAGAAAGAGAAGAGAAAGTGGAGAGGAAAACCTAGAATCATCAAGGGATCATCACCAAAGCTTGCAATCGATCGGTAAGGGTGTGAAACTCCATCATCTCTTTAATGTGTATGATTGTATGTGTATGTGTGTGGATTTTGTAGAGTTTCTACTCTTTTTCCACTTAGGTTAGAAGTTGGTTTTGTGAGTAGAATGAGGTTTTAATCGGTTAGAGCTCGGATTAGACAATGTAGTTTAGTCGGGTGATGGTTGGGTTGTGCTAATGTGACTGGTTTGGATTTAATCGGTTGGTTGTGTGGAGTTTGGGCTTTGAGACAGCCATGGAAGTTCTGTCTTCGCAAGTTCGCCAGGCGAATGGCAGCGAAGCTTCGCCAGGCGAAGCCCAGCGAGCTGTAGCGAAGCAAGTCAGAAGCTAATACCCTATATTCGCTGGCAAGTTCGCCAGGCGAGGTTAGTTGGCGAAGGTTCGCCAGGCGAGTGGGTAGCGAGCCTCAGCGAGTAATTCCAGAATTACTCCCAGTGGACTTTGCTGGGGAGTTCGCCAGGCGAAGGCCAGCGAGCATTCGCTGCGTGGCTTCGCCAGGCGAAGGTTGGCAAACCTGGCAGTGTTATTTGTTTTGCTGTTTGTTCATGGCATGATGTTTGGTTGATTCAATTATGATTAATGCCTATATGAATGATTGATGTGTGAACTGTTTCAACATGTTGTGTTGTGGGTGGCCGAAAGGCGTGAATCCTAGATTGTGGAGCCGATTGTGAATCTTAATCGTTTGATAATGTTGTGCGTTTGCTCGAATTAGATAGAAATGCATTGATGGATTAATAGGTATGTAAACCTTGTGTGAAATGGTGTATAATGTGAATGCATGATAGATATATGCTATGTATGTGATAAATGCAATGAATATGTTTGTGAGCATAGTATGCATTTTTGTGTCGATTGATCCCTCGGAGGATTTGCAGAACCTCGTATGATACGATGGTTATATTTGATTCCTTGGAGAATCGGTTGCATTGTGTGATTCCTCGGAGAATCGGTCATAACATGTAATCCCGTGGAGGATTGGTTAGAGTATTTGATTCCGTGGAGAATCTGCTGAGTACTTGATCCCGTGGAGGATCTGCTGAATATTCGATTCCGTGGAGAATCTGATGAATATTTGATTCCGTGGAGAATCTGCTGAGTACTTGATCCCGTGGAGGATCTGCTGAATACTCGATTCCTTAGGGAATTTGTTGAATGAGTCGGTACCGCATTTGCATCTGCATAGAGTCGTGTGTCGGTCTCTATGAGTTGCATGAGTCATCTGTGTATGATGCATTGGTTGTGTGAATATAACTGTGTATGTTATATGTGATTTGTTTGGAGGAAATATAGTGAACGTTCATGTGTATGTGTAGAGACATGATTATTTGTATATGCTTAATGTGGTGAGAACATAATTTGAGTATAACTTGTATAATTATGGAGTTATGTATATATACAATTTTATGCATTAACTGTTATGATGTTGTTTCTCACCCTTCTGCTGTTTTATAATGCTCTATGAGGCATTGCAGAGTAGGAAGCTGGAGGTTCTTTTGTGAAGCGATGTCTTCATTCTTTTTGGTCAATGGCTCTGATATGTAACATTTGGGTAGTTAGGAAGTCTTTGACTCTTTTGGAGTTACATATGTTTTGATTCTTTTGTGATACATATGTGTATGTATCATTTGTGGATACGTTGTAAAACATGAATTAACTGATGGTTGTATATACTTTTATGAATGAGATCGATTCAATATTTGGATGTTTCCGCTTTATTCTAAATATTGAGATGTGGGTTACCCATTGTTGCATATCTATTTTGAGCAGGTATCGTATGTGTTTAATTTCATGATAATGTGATGCGCCTCTTTTGTACCATGATTTAATCAAACTCTGATGAAATAAATTTTCTATGTGCCTAATTGATTTATCTAATTTATTTGGGGTATAGAAAGGGGGTGTTACATTAAGTGGTATCAGAGCCAGTGTTGAGTCAGTCGTGTCTGTCTTGTTGTTGTGTTGGTTGAACGGTTGTTTAACCTTGTTGTTATTTTTGGGAATCCTCAGAATATGGCAGGTCGTAATGACAATGCTATGGCAGCGGCGTTAGAGGCTATGGCCAGAGCTGTGCAGGGTGCAACTAACGTGAATGCGAATGATGAGTTTAGGAAGAACCAACCACCGGTGTTCAAAGGGAGATTTGATCCGGATGGTGCTCAGATATGGTTAAAGGAAATTGAGAGGATCTTTAGGGTGATGGATTGTGCTGAAGGGATCAAGGTGAGACTAGGGACTCACATGCTGAGAGAAGAGGCTGATGACTGGTGGGTCAGCGTGAGGCAAGTTCTTGAGGTCGACGATGAGGAGATTACGTGGGATTTATTTCGTACTGAGTTTCTAAGGAAGTATTATCCCGAAAGTGTTAAAGGGAAGAGAGAAATGGAATTTCTGGAGTTGAAACAAGGTAATATGTCGGTGGTGGACTACACCGCTAAGTTTACTGAGTTAGTGAAGTTTCACCCTCACTATGATGCGGTTACGGCGGAATTTTCCAAATGTATCAAGTATGAGAATGGCTTGCGTCCTGAGATCAAGCAAGCGGTAGGTTATCAAAGGATAAGAAGATTTTCGAATTTGACCGAGTGCTGTAGGATTTATGAAGAAGACAGTAGAGCTCGTTCTACTCATTATAAGGGTTTGAGCGAGAGGAGAGGGAAGCAGCAAGTACGAAGCGGACCTTATGTGACGCCTGCTGAGAAGGGCAAACATAAGGGAAACTTTGATAGGAGACCCGGAGGAGGTTCCGGTGCGATCAAATGTTTTAAGTGTGGCGTGATGGGCCACAAGTCTTATGATTGTGGAAAGTTCAAGGCGAAGTGTTCCAACTGTGGACTCTTTGGTCATGATGCAGCAGAGTGTAGAAAGAATGCTGTGAAGTGTTTTAATTGTGGCGAGGTGGATCACATTAGCCCGAATTGTACCAAACCGAAGCAAGCTCAGGCGGGCGGAAAAGTTTTCGCATTAGCAGGTTCAGACGCTACTAATGCAGCGGATCGTTTGATTAAAGGTACATGCTTTATTAATGATATGCCTTTAGTTGCTATTATTGATACTGGAGCGACTCACTCGTTCATTTCTCTTGCGTGTGCTAAGCGGTTGGATTTGTGTATGGTTTCTTTGAGTAGTGGTATGGTTATTGGGACTCCCGCTTCGGGGTCGGTAACTACTTCTTTGGTGTGTGCAAGTTGTCCTTTGACCATGTATGGTAAGGACTTCGTTATGGATTTAGTGTGTTTGCCGTTGGAAGGTTTGGACGTAATCTTGGGTATGAACTGGTTGCAATTTAATAGAGTTCATTTGGATTGCTATCACAAGTTAGTAAGGTTTCCTTCTTTGGAAGATGGTGAAAACGAGAGTTTTCTTTCCACTAAAGAGTTGAAGAAACTTTTAGCGGACGAAGCTCAGTTGTTTGGTTTGTTTGCATCGTTGTCGGTGGAGAGCAAAGTTGAGCTCGACGTGTTTCCTGTGGTTTGTGAATTTCTTGAAGTGTTTCCGGAAGATGTTGCGGATGTGCCGCCAAAGAGAAAGGTTGAATTTTCTATTGATCTAGTTCCGGGTACTAGACCGATTTCGATGGCCCCGTATCGGATGTCGGCATCGGAGTTGGTGGAGTTAAAGAAGCAGTTGAATGATTTGTTGGATAAGAGATTTGTAAGACCAAGTGTTTCTCCTTGGGGTGCGCCGGTCTTGTTGGTAAAGAAAAAGGATGGTAGTATGCGATTGTGTATTGATTATCGGCAGTTGAATAAGGTGACAATTAAGAACAAGTATCCGCTTCCAAGAATCGATGATTTGATGGATCAATTGGTTGGAGCCCGTGTTTTTAGTAAGATTGATTTGAGATCCGGTTATCACCAGATTCGGGTTAAGGAAGAAGATATTTCGAAGACGGCTTTTAGAACACGATATGGTCACTATGAGTATACGGTGATGCCATTCGGAGTTTCTAATGCGCCGGGTGTTTTCATGGAATATATGAACCGTATTTTCCACGAGCAGTTGGATCGTTTTGTGGTAGTGTTTATCGATGACATTTTGATTTATTCTAAGTCTCGAGAGGAGCACGAAGAACATTTAAGGATTGTGTTGCGAATTTTGAAAGAGAATAAGTTGTACGCAAAGTTGTCTAAGTGTGAGTTTTGGTTGTCGGAGGTGAGTTTTCTTGGACATATTATTTCCGGAAATGGTATTAGTGTGGATCCATCCAAGATCGATGCGGTAATGCAATGGGAGACTCCAAGATCGGTTACGGAAATTCGAAGCTTTTTGGGCTTGGCCGGTTACTACCGGAGGTTTATCGAAGGATTTTCAAAGTTAGCACTTCCGTTAACGCAGTTGACTTGTAAAGGAAAGGCTTTTATTTGGGATGTTAATTGTGAAGAGAGTTTCATGGAATTAAAGAGAAGGTTAACAACAGCGCCAGTTTTGATTTTGCCGAATCCTACGGAACCTTTTGTGGTTTATTGCGATGCTTCTTTGTCAGGATTGGGTGGTGTATTAATGCAAGATGGGAAGGTCGTGGCGTATGCTTCTAGGCAGTTGAGAGTGCATGAAAAGAATTATCCTACTCATGATTTGGAGTTAGCGGCCGTGGTGTTCGTTTTGAAAATTTGGAGGCACTATCTTTATGGTGCAAGATTTGAAGTTTTTAGCGATCACAAGAGTTTGAAGTATTTGTTTGATCAGAAGGAATTGAATATGAGGCAAAGGAGATGGCTAGAACTTTTGAAGGACTATGATTTTGGTTTAAATTATCATCCGGGTAAGGCGAATGTGGTAGCAGATGCCTTAAGTCGGAAGTCGTTGCACGTGTCTACTTTGATGGTTAGAGAGTGGGAACTCTTGGAGAACTTTAGAGATTTGAGTTTGGTTTGTGAGTTAACACCGAGTAGTGTGAAGCTTGGTATGTTGCATGTCACGAATGATTTCCTTACTACAGTGTGTGAAAAGCAAAAGTTGGATTTGAAATTTGTGGATTTGATGATGAATGGAAATGAAGATTTCAACGTTGATGAATTAGGAGTTTTGAGGTTTCGAGGTCGTATTTGTATTCCCGATGACGCGGATTTGAAAAAGATGATATTGGAAGAGGGACATCGGAGTAACTTAAGTATTCATCCGGGAGCGAATAAGATGTATCAGGATTTGAAGAAGATCTTTTGGTGGTCTGGATTGAAAAGCGATGTTGCTCGTTTTGTGTACTCGTGTTTGACTTGTCAGAAGTCTAAGGTGGAGCATCAGAAGCCTAGTGGATTGATGCAACCGTTGGATATTCCGGAATGGAAATGGGATAGTATATCGATGGATTTTGTTACGGGATTGCCGAATACGCAAAGAGGACATAATGCTATTTGGGTGATTGTTGATAGGCTTACTAAATCGGCTCACTTTATTCTGATTGATATTACTTATTCTTTGGAAAGGTTAGCCGAGATTTATGTTGGCACTATTGTGAAGCTTCATGGAGTTCCTAAGAGTATTGTGTCGGATAGAGATCCTAGATTTACTTCAAGATTTTGGGAGAGTTTGCAAGGTGCTTTGGGATCTAAGTTGAGATTGAGTTCGGCATATCATCCGCAAACGGATGGTCAAACCGAGAGGACGATTCAATCGTTAGAAGATCTGTTGCGTGCTTGTGTGCTTGAACAAGGTGGTGCATGGGACAGTTATTTAGCGTTGATTGAGTTCACCTATAATAACAGTTTCCATTCGAGTATCGGTATGGCGCCATTTGAGGCTTTATATGGGTGGAGATGTCGAACACCTCTGTGTTGGCATGAGACGGGTGAAAGGTCGGTAGTTGGTCCTGAAATGGTACAGCAAACGACGGAAAAGGTGAAATTTATTCGGGAAAAGATGAGAGCTTCTCAGAATAGACAGAAAAGTTATCATGATAAAAGGAGAAAGGATCTCGAGTTTCAAGAGGGAGACCATGTGTTTTTGAGAGTTACACCGGTTGCGGGTGTGGGTCGTGCTTTGAAGTCGAGAAAGCTGACTTCTCGTTTTATTGGTCCGTATCAGATTATCGCACGGGTTGGTGATGTGGCGTATCGTGTGGCGTTGCCTCCGAACCTTTCGAATTTGCATGATGTATTCCATGTCTCGCAACTTCGGAAGTATGTTCCAGATCCGTCACATGTGATCCCAATGGATGAAGTTGAAGTAAGAGATAACCTTACAGTTGAAGTTTTACCGGTTAGTATTTTGGACCGTGAAGTTAAGAAACTAAGAGGCAAGGATATTGCGCTTGTGAAAGTGTCCTGGGGAGGTGCCGCGGAAGGCAACATGACTTGGGAATTGGAGAGCAAGATGCGAGGATCGCATCCAGAGTTGTTTGAATAAGGTAATATTTTCGAGGACGAAAATTTCTAAAGTGGGGGAGAGTTGTAACGCCCCGATTCTGAATTCCCATTAATTGTTGAGTCTTTTAATTTATTTAATTAATGTTTGTTTAAATTGAGAAATTATATATTGTTATTATGTGGTGTTTGCTTATTTTATCTATTTTACCGATTCGGAGAGTTTTCGGGGAATTAGAGTAAAAAGGGCATTTTAGACATTTAGCACTTTAGTGTGAGAATTGATTGGTAAGTGTTGGAAAGAATTTGAGAAGAAAGAAATAGAGATAGAAATAGAATAAGAGAGGAAAAAGAAAGAAAGATAGTAACATAAGAAGAAAAACAAGAGAAAGAAAAGAGGAGAAGAGAAAGAGAAGAGAAAGTGGAGAGGAAAACCTAGAATCATCAAGGGATCATCACCAAAGCTTGCAATCGATCGGTAAGGGTGTGAAACTCCATCATCTCTTTAATGTGTATGATTGTATGTGTATGTGTGTGGATTTTGTAGAGTTTCTACTCTTTTTCCATTTAGGTTAGAAGTTGGTTTTGTGAGTAGAATGAGGTTTTAATCGGTTAGAGCTCGGATTAGACGATGTAGTTTAGTCGGGTGATGGTTGGGTTGTGCTAATGTGACTGGTTTGGATTTAATCGGTTGGTTGTGTGGAGTTTGGGCTTTGATACAGCCATGGAAGTTCTGTCTTCGCAAGTTCGCCAGGCGAATGGCAGCGAAGCTTCGCCAGGCGAAGCCCAGCGAGCTGTAGCGAAGCAAGTCAGAAGCTAATACCCTGTATTCGCTGGCAAGTTCGCCAGGCGAGGTTAGTTGGCGAAGGTTCGCCAGGGGAGTGGGTAGCGAGCCTCAGCGAGTAATTCCAGAATTACTCCCAGTGGACTTCGCTGGGGAGTTCGCCAGGCGAAGGCCAGCGAGCATTCGCTGCGTGGCTTCGCCAGGCGAAGGTTGGTGAACCTGGCAGTGTTATTTGTTTTGCTGTTTGTTCATGGCATGATGTTTGGTTGATTCAATTATGATTAATGCCTATATGAATGATTGATGTGTGAACTGTTTCAACATGTTGTGTTGTGGGTGGCCGAAAGGCGTGAATCCTAGATTGTGGAGCCGATTGTGAATCTTAATCGTTTGATAATGTTGTGCGTTTGCTCGAATTAGATAGAAATGCATTGATGGATTAATAGGTATGTAAACCTTGTGTGAAATGGTGTATAATGTGAATGCATGATAGATATATGCTATGTATGTGATAAATGCAATGAATATGTTTGTGAGCATAGTATGCATTTTTGTGTCGATTGATCCCTCGGAGGATTTGCAGAACCTCGTATGATACGATGGTTATATTTGATTCCTTGGAGAATCGGTTGCATTGTGTGATTCCTCGGAGAATCGGTCATAACATGTAATCCCGTGGAGGATTGGTTAGAGTATTTGATTCCGTGGAGAATCTGCTGAGTACTTGATCCCGTGGAGGATCTGCTGAATATTCGATTCCGTGGAGAATCTGATGAATATTTGATTCCGTGGAGAATCTGCTGAGTACTTGATCCCGTGGAGGATCTGCTGAATACTCGATTCCTTAGGGAATTTGTTGAATGAGTCGGTACCGCATTTGCATCTGCATAGAGTCGTGTGTCGGTCTCTATGAGTTGCATGAGTCATCTGTGTATGATGCATTGGTTGTGTGAATATAACTGTGTATGTTATATGTGATTTGTTTGGAGGAAATATAGTGAACGTTCATGTGTATGTGTAGAGACATGATTATTTGTATATGCTTAATGTGGTGAGAACATAATTTGAGTATAACTTGTATAATTATGGAGTTATGTATATATACAATTTTATGCATTAACTGTTATGATGTTGTTTCTCACCCTTCTGCTGTTTTATAATGCTCTATGAGGCATTGCAGAGTAGGAAGCTGGAGGTTCTTTTGTGAAGCGATGTCTTCATTCTTTTTGGTCAATGGCTCTGATATGTAACATCTGGGTAGTTAGGAAGTCTTTGACTCTTTTGGAGTTACATATGTTTTGATTCTTTTGTGATACATATGTGTATGTATCATTTGTGGATACGTTGTAAAACATGAATTAACTGATGGTTGTATATACTTTTATGAATGAGATCGATTCAATATTTGGATGTTTCCGCTTTATTCTAAATATTGAGATGTGGGTTACCCATTGTTGCATATCTATTTTGAGCAGGTATCGTATGTGTTTAATTTCATGATAATGTGATGCGCCTCTTTTGTACCATGATTTAATCAAACTCTGATGAAATAAATTTTCTATGTGCCTAATTGATTTATCTAATTTATTTGGGGTATAGAAAGGGGGTGTTACAAGATGACAATCACATCTTGAGCTAAATTGCCTTGAAGATAGGGGTCAAACTAGGGGATTTTACACTGTCAAGCCTTAGAAACCCTAGCCTGAAACTTCTCAAACTCTTCAATCATGATGAGTTAACCTTGGAATCATCCTTATAACATCTCAATGTATCAATCCATGATCACATGGATCTTGGGTTAGGTCTCAACCTTCTTCAAATCATCAGTTGACTTAGGGTTGACCCAGTCAAACCCTAGCTGCACCACTCATGGCTGAGTCTTCTTAATCTTACACAATGACATGTCTAGGCCTTAAAGTGATCTTCAACATTTCTCATGAGCTCTCTCAAGACCTCAATTCCATCTCCATGACCTCAGAATCATCTGAGGGCTTCCCTCAACTCTCAAGTTAGGAGACATACACTTTTGGCTTCAATCACTCTCTTTGAGGATCTTTTAACTTCTCTGATAAGGATATCAACCCTTGAACACCTGAATAAGCCTCTTAGCTAGCTTCAAAGTCTTGTGTAGCCCTTGATTGGTGATCATACCTCTTGATCTCCTGCATACTTGTCAATGAAATGAAAGTGATAATGCTAATGTGCATGAAATGAAACATAAGCTAGGTGAAGAAAAGTTGGTCAAATTTTGGGGTGCAACACAGACCTATGAGTTTAATGAGCTATATATGACCCAAGGGTCAATAGAGAGACTTTTCCTTTGGAAGGGAAAAGATGACACAACTTGGATGAGAACTAAAGAGTTCCATCACTTGGGGAAAGTAAACTTAACAAAGCATAAACATTCACACATGATGAATATAAGGGATATGGTTACAACCAAGAATGATCAAGCATATTATAATAAGCAAGGATCTAAATCAGGATGAATGGTTACAACCAAAGCAAGCATTTAAGATATTACAATATTAATGATTTCAATCAAGATAGATGGTCACAACCAAAGCAAGTATCAAGATATTACAATATCAAGAAGGGTAAGTTCTTACAAGACTTAAGTATAAGGAAGTCACAACCACAAACATATCTTAACAAAGATGGGGATATATCTTAACAAAGATGGCAGGGGATCTTAACAAAGATAAAGATGTATCTTGACAAAGAATGGTTTCTTAGAGCTTACAAGATGCCATATGTAATTACAATTATCAAGCGTAATCAAATAATGTTACAACAAATGTAAGTGAGAAGTTTAAAAACTTCACGGGGAAAACTTTCAAGTTTTAAAAGAAGATCAAACACAAATGCTTACAAGCAAGAGTTTTAGTCAAACTCAAGTACACAAGGATGCTAACAAGCCAAAATCATAACTTTAAAATAAAACTCAAAAGAGAATAAAAATTAAAGTTTTGAAATGAATAAATAAGAGATAGGAAGGTGAAAACCCTAAAAACATTCATGGTAGCATTTGAAATGCAAGTAGAAAGTTTATGAGTTTTAGGTTTACCTCTTGAAGCAAGCTTAAGCAATAAGAAAACCAGAGATATTGAGAGCTCTTACAAGGTCTTCAAATGTTCCTATGTTGATGAATAGATGCTCCAAACAACCTCCAAGCAAGCTAGTGGACGAAATGCCTTGTAAATGAAGGAAAAACTCTGAAATCCAAAGGTTTCAAAGACCAACTCACTCAAACATTGTTACATAAGTGTGGAAGTGATTTGGATAGCTTCAATACATCATATTTGATGTGTTTGAAGGGTTTCTTGAGTTGGAAAATGTTTGGAAATGGTTTTGGAAGGTGTTTTGCAAAAATAGATTTTGAGGGATTTTGGAGACTTAGTGACATTTTGCAAGAATTTGGTGATTGTGTAAGGGAGAGAGTTCTAGATGGTTTCTAGCATAGAACTGGTGTGTTTGTGATGTAGGAAGTGAGTTCTATTTATAACCAAAGGCCTTGGATCAAGGTATGGGCAAAAGTGAAGCAAATTGCCAATTTTAACCTTCCATCATGAAAATCATTGAGTTTTCCAATGCAATCTTCATACTTGTCTTTAAGCCACTCTACTAAGATATTCTCAATTCCCTATATATTGTTTTCATCATGCTTTATAGGTTAGGAGGTGACTTGTTGAAGTAAAGTTGATGATTTGACAAGGGTAGCCACCTTTTTTCTCTTTCTTCACTATTCACTTTTGCAACTTGCATTAAATAATGATTTCCTTTGATCTTTGGGCCATTTTCGTGGGAATTGATATTAAAAATGTTCATTATCAATGCAAACATCATAAATGAGGTTTAGTCTTTGATTAGCATCGATTTGGAGAGGTTTTGGAATAAGAAAACTCATGCTAACCTAGTTTTGCGAATGTGAGTTTTTGCCAACTTGTGGATCTTGGTTCTCTCTAACCAGGAAGAGTTATGGAACCCACTTGTACTTTTTAAAATCCTCAATTAGGTACTACAATATTTATTCTTGTGTTAGGAACTCATTCCCTTTGAAACTAGGTCAAAAACCCTTGTGTGGTTAAGTAGTTATGACTTTGCCCTTTTGAAAACCTTAATTTCCCAACTTTTCGATTACTTATCAATTCTTGATCCAATGGTCACAAAAATTCATGGGCAGGTGTAATATGTCATCAGGACCATTTTTTATTCCCAACTTGAGGTCAAATTCCTCATGAGTGAAGAGTTGACTTTTCGGTCAACCGAACGATCGATCGGTGGCTACCGAGTCGACTGTTGATGTTCTGGGTATTTTGAGGCCTTGAAACTTCTTGAGTAGGCTTTACTAAGCCATAGAAACTTCATGGACCATGATACCACAATTAGAACACCTTTTAAATCAAAAGTCAAACTATAGTTGACTTTTCCTGATCGAAAACCCTAATCGGGTATCCTGAACTGCACTGTTCTCAATTCCTGGATGACAACCTCAAATTGGATTCATACTTGATCCAATGGAATACATTTGATGATGTGGAGACTTAATTCAAGGAGAACCAATCCAAAACGTTGACTGATTAACCCTCGAAGCCTCGATTTCGGCTGTACAAAACCCTGATTCTTGTATCTTGACAAAGACAAACTTGAAATAGGTTATGGTTAGATAATCAAATGAATATGATCCTAAAATGATGATGAGGATCTAAGGGGTCAAAATTTAGGGTGCAACTGTTGCCCCTATTTAAATATCTTCACTAGATGGCAATGAGAAATGCCAATCCTCATTGAATCGTAGTGAAAGGTATTTAAATATAGCAAACCAAAAATTTTGTCCCTTAGATCCGATGGTATGCAAAAGGACCAATACCGAAATGCAATGAGTTCTAAATGATGTTTTATGATGCTTGAATGCAAGACAGATGCAGACACACGAGCAAATATAAAAGAACGACAATACGACGAGTAACCACTCACGAGGGACTCAACACACTGGGGAAAGATCCAAGGCAAATTAAGCAAGATAATTCAAACATGACTAAAGATGTTGTTCAAGGGAATCTTTCACACAGGGGACACAAATTCCACTAGGGAAGACACATCTTCATTGGGGAAAAGGAGACACACCGCTGGGGAAGAAGGCAATTCTTCACTAGGGAAACGAAAGAAAAGAAACGCAAACCTCACCGGGGAAGAAATCCACTGGGGAAAACTTCGCTATGGAAAAAATCCACCGGGGAAGCAAATCTTCACCGGGGAGAAGACGGAACGGAGACACGAACCTCACTGGGGATAACCGGATGGGAAATTTCCTATAACGAAGAGTCCAAACGGGATCTTCAAGAAAAGGTTAGAAACAAGACTGGACGCCCCGGGGAAGCTAGTATCCACTAGTTCTCAGAGACTCGATTGGGAAAACAAAAGCTTCAATGGGGAAACCAGTGACGACCAGAACAACAAACAGTTTCAAGTGGTGTTAGTTTTCACTAGACTTACTGGGGATGATGGTGACGACCAAACCAAAGTTCCAATTATAATTGGGGATCCCAAACAACATTGGTAAAATATAGGACTTCGTCCAGGGAAGTTGGTAACAATCAACTTTCGGTACTAAAAACAATTAGTTTTCAAGCAATGCAAGTAACTACTGGACTTAGAGGGGACTGGTGATGACCAAATCGGGGTATACCAATAATAATTGATTCTGGATAATGCTAGTAACCACTAGATTTAACTGGGAATATTGGTAACGACCGAGTCCAAGGAGACCAATAACCATTGGATTTGGGTAATATCAATAAATACTGGATTTTCAAAGAGTTTGGTGACAACCAGGTCTGCAAACAGGAAGCATAAGTATATCCCTCAACACTTTAGGAACAAAAGCTAATATCCTCAAAGCGTTAGGATACAGCAGAGACACAACCCTCAACACGTTAGGGTTGTACGAAGACCCTCAAAACCTTAGGATCAAAAACTAATACCCTCAAAACATTAGGAACGAAAGCTGAACATCCTTAATACATTAGGATATGGAAGAGACACCACCCTCAACACATTAGGATTGGACGAAGACCCTCAAAACCTTAGGATCAAAAACTAATACCCTCAAAACATTAGGATATAGAACACTTCATACAAATGCAACCACTTTAGTCTCTGGGAATTTCTGAACTCGGGATTCAAAGTATACATCTCCAAAGATACACAACCTGTGCTCGGGATGGAAACAAACATCTTCCAAAGGTACAAAACCTGTGCTTGGAATCCAACAATACATCTCCAAAGGTACGAAACCTGACCTTGGTATGGAAACCAACATCTATCTCCAAAGGTACACAACCTGTGCTCGGGATAGAAACAAACCTCTTCCAAAGGTACTAAACCTGTGGTTGGAATCAAACAATACATCTCCAAAGGTACGAAACCTGAGCTTTGGGATGGAAACCAATATTTATCTCCAAAGGTACACAACCTGTGCTCGGGATAGAAACAAACCTCTTCCAAAGGTACGAAACTTGTGCTTGGAATCAAACAATACATCTCCAAAGGTACGAAACCTGAGCTTGGGATGGAAACCAATATTTATCTCCAAAGGTACACAACCTGTGCTCGAAATAGAAACAAACCTCTTCCAAAGGTACGAAACTTGTGCTTGGAATCAAACAATACATCTCCAAAGGTACGAAACCTGAGCTTGGGATGGAAACCAATATCTATCTCCAAAGGTACACAACCTGTGCTTGGGATAGAAACAAACCTCTTCCAAAGGTACGAAACCTATGTTTGGAATCAAACAATACATCTCCAAAGGTACGAAACCTGAGCTTGGGATGGAAACCAATATCTATCTCCAAAGGTACACAACCTGTGCTCAGGATAGAAACAAACCTCTTCCAAAGGTACGAAACATGTGCTTGGAATCAAACAATGCATCTCCAAAGGTACGAAACCTGAGCTTGGGATGGAAACCAATATCTATCTCCAAAGGTACACAACCTGTGCTCGGGATAGAAACAAACCTCTTCCAAAGGTACGAAACCTGTGCTTGGAATCAAACAATACATCTCCAAAGGTACGAAACCTGAGCTTGGGATGACAACAAACATCTTCCTCCAAAGGTACACAACCTGTGCTTGGAGTGGAAACCATCGTGACTTAGTTTGGAATGATATATAACCAAATTGTCAATATTTGTCGTCCACGGATTTTCATAATGTCAATTACCAACGGGCCTTACTTGAAATATGATTGGTACCAACCAAAATTACTTATACCAGTATCCACTGGATTTTCAAACAATGCTGGTCACAACTGCGTGTTGACATCCTTAGGATAAACTTCTCAAATGAGACTGCCATTTATCGTTGAAGAATGATAAGCTTCTCTAAAGAGACTGCCACTTATTGCTGAAGACGATTAAACTTCTCCGAAGAGACTACCATTTATCGTTGATGAAGGTTAAGCTTCTTCCAAGAGATTGCCACTCACCGCTGAAGACGATTAAACTTCTCCGAAGAGACTGCCATTTATCGTTGATGAAGGTTAAGCTTCTCCCAAGAGATTGCCACTCACTGCTGAAAATGATTAAACTTCTCCAAAGATACTGCCATTTATCGTTGATAAAGGTTAAGCTTCTCCCAAGAGATTGCCACTCACCGATGAAGATGATTAAACTTCTCTGAAGAGACTGCCATTTATCGTTGATGAAGGTTAATGTTGCGGTGGAAATAGGATCACAAACTATTAATGAGTTTGAATCGCAATTCAATTCACAACCGCTCTTTGATTTATCCGAAGGAAAAGGTCAAAAGAGGGAAAACCTATTTTGCATCGTAAACACAATGCGGGGAAAGATCTAGGGTTCGGGGGTTGGTTAAATTTAGGGAAGGTACTAGCACCCTAAACTTCTGTAGTACTCTACAGGAACCTTTTGTTCAGATGTTTACTATTTTGCTTTATTTATTTGCTTAAGGTATATGTACAAAGGGATTAAAAGTGAGAAAAGAGACCTAAGGGGTTAATTCTAAGTTTACTCGGCAAGACATCGCATCTTGTGCCTACGTATCCTTACGGGAGTGGAATCAGAGTAATCGTAGTTCCCCTCAAAAGGGAGGTTAGAAACTTCTTGACTGTGGTCAAGGTCTCAAGGGGAATAAACATGTCTTAAGGACACGCTTACGTGGAGTGTAGAAACTCCAAATTTCTACGTTGAGTTGTTAAGTTGTAATTAGGGTTAAATTAGGTTAGGGATTCCGCGGCGGGAAACCCTAAAATGAGCGCGGCGGCTCTTTGACCTAATGCTAGGGGTAAAATTGTAATTTTGCCTGCGGCGAGGCATTTGTGAAAATTAGGGTTTGTAGTTTGTAGTTTTGAGGATTTGAAATTGAGGTTGTGGACTATTGACACGACGGTCAAATGCTAGACCTAATTCCTTCGGGTGCGTAATGTGACAGAAATATTGCAATACATCAGCGGAAATTTAAATCATACATCATGCAGAAATTTAAATGCGAAAAGTAAACGCGATTATTAGGTTCGTGAGATTACAATTGAGATACAGATACAAATATGAATGAAACTTAAATGAAAATTCAATACACCAAATATGAACTGCAAAAAAAAATGAACACCCGTTAGTAGGCAGAGAAGATTGAGATCTTACTATTGTTTATTTAAAAAATCTTACTAATTTAATGTTGGCTTGCAAAAGAGAAATTTAAAAAAAAGGTTTTTTATTTTTATTATTTTTTATAAAAAGAGTTTTTATTTATTTTATTAAAAAAAGTTTTTCATTTTATATTTACAAAAGTTTAATTTTATTAAAAAAAAATTTAATTTATTCTTAATAATTATATTTTAAAGAGATTAAAATGAGAAAAAATATTTTTTAAAAAAATTATGAAATTAAAATGTTAAGAAAAAGTTTTTTTTTTAAAACATAAAACAAATTAATAAAACAAAAAAAATAAAAAGGGAAAAGGGTTGGGCCGGTCATCACACCCGGACCCAACCCAAGTGGCAGACATAATGAAAATTAGGGTTCCCAGACCCCAGCTCAATCTCGCGGCGCCGTTTCCATTCGTTGTTTCTCTCATTCTCATCTTTCTTCTTCCTCGCGTGCCTCTAGGGTGTACCGTCCGCCACTTTTTCCTGCAATCACAACATGAACAGATAAACACTTGATCTCCTTACCTTTTTCTTTGATGCTAGGCTTGAACTTATGGACGGTGAGGAAGAACTTCAACTCTCTGAGTCCGCGGGTTCGAGGAAGGTTTGATTGCCCGCCGTTTAAACGGCGAAGGTGATCATCCTTCGATTGATAGCACGGTTGTGGCTGTTGGAGGCGATGATGAGACTTCGTCTCTGAGTCTCGCGATTCTCACTCGTTAGGGTTTCTGCATGTGGATTCTTCACCGCTTCTGATACTCTCCGTCTAGGGTTTCAACTCTCCTTTCATCAGGTTGTATCTCCCTTTTTATACACGCTTTATTTTTCTTTTTGGGCCTTGAACTTGTGTTATTCTGAGATTTGATTTTGTAGTGATATTATTTGATTTTGATTTTTCCAGATTGAGTTCCAATACGATGCTTTCTGATACGATTGGGATCTCAATTCATTTTTCTGGTATGACTTTGATTGATTCAAAATGAGTTCCAATGGGATACGATTTGGTTCCATCTGATACATTCCCCTTTTAGGATTTGATTGGTCTCTGATTTCCAGCTGATTCCTCTGACCCTATTCGATTTAATAACCTGAACTGATTTGTTTTGATCTGCTTTGGGATTGACATCAAATCAAAATCTCTATTATTTTCTGATATGGTTTGCCTTCAGATTGGGTTGATTGGCATCTGATGTTAATTCACGGGATTTCTTGATGGATTCATTTTGATTTGTTTCTATTTTTCCCAGATTGAGTTCCAATACGATTTGGACCTGACTCGAAACTTTCTATTTCCAGATTCAATTTGATTTGATCGTCTTCTGATTAGACTCTTGCTGATGTGAATTGGATTGCTTTTGGGGAATTTGGATACTGATTTGATTCCTGATGCGATTTTGTTTTGATTCAATCCTGATCATTAGCACTTACTTTTCTTTTTCTTCTTTCAGGATGGACACTTTGCCTTGATCTTTGCCGCCGAGACGGGCACATGGTAGTGATGACGCTTAGTCTGAACCACTTGGAGCAGGATACTACATCCTGGCTTCTGATCATATTGCTGCTTCTGATTGAATTGGTGATGATGACCTGGGCTATGATGTTTGATTAACTGAGCCCCGTGTTTGATGATTTGTTTGTTTTATGAACTGAGCATGATTTGATAACTTGTTTTGGTGACTTATTTGGTGGGGCGATGATGCTCATGACTGAGCCCCATTCTGCGCTATGCTTCGTGCTGCAACTTGGTGTCCATTTCTTTGTGACTTGCCATCTGTATCGTGTGAAGCTGGCCCTCCTAACTGACAACCTTTTGGTATGTTTTATGCAGCCTGATGCGGTTTTGTGTGGATACTTCATTCTTCTTGCTAAACTTGCTTTCTTCGTATGTTGTTACCTTTCTTTTCTTTGGATCCTGTTGGGCATGATTTACAGGACGTTTTTTGTGGCTTCTTGCGCATAATTCTGCCTTCTGATGCATTGTTTAGTTTGCATATGGTATTCTGTTTGCAATGTGATGCAGCTTTGGCTTGTATTCAATTCTCTTGTCTTGTTTTGGTATGCTTTTGAGCCGAAGGCTTTGATGGTGTATGATGCTGTTTGGTTTCGTTTCTCTGCCCTGTTCAGGATTGCTGCAGTTTGATGCCTTATGGCAACTTATGAATCGTTTTGAGTTTTGAATGCTGAACCTGATATTGATGTGTTTGTGGATTTTCAGGTGTGGAAGCTTCGGAACCAAAGTGACTCAGACCTGCCGGCATCCGGGTTTGAGTCAGAATTTGCCTATGTTGCCTCATTCTCGTATCAGTTTGGAAATCCAATCGCGGCAAAACGAATCAGTCCCGCTTCTTTTATTTTTTCTATCTCTCGGATGTCCCGTATCGATAAGAACAGGTATTACCTGATCTGACGCCCACGGCGCGGATCGGTAACGGGGGTAGGACGCAGCTTCGGTTGTGCCACTCCCGGCACTCGATGATGACGTTGTTCTGAGAGTGTCAAAAAAACTTCTAACATTTTTTTCTACACTGTTTGTTTCCTTTTTGATGTGCAGGTTAGTCGAAGATTCGTGGAGAAGTTCAAAGACAACATGAAGACATTTAGATGTTCTTAGGATAGATACTTTAATGTAATCCCTTAGGATTTAGAACTTTAATGTATTTCCTTGTAACAACACTTATAAAATATGAAGCAATCTCCACTTCTTGTATGATGACATTTTTTATGAAATAAAATTCCCAAAATTTTGAATTTATTTATATTTTATTCTTAGTTAAAAAATATAAACATTTGTGAATAAATCCACAAGTATTTAAATTCGTTAACGTAGGCATAAAACATAAATACTCCCAAGTGGTATTCTTATTGGTGCACTCGTCTCATTTGTAATCCTAATCTCATCATCCGATTAAAATGTTAACCAACCATTTCATAACCAAACACATATGGGCACCGTAATCACAACAGTTTCAGCATCACCAGTAACATTACTCGTAATTAAATTCCACTGCCCAAATGCCAAAATCTTAATATGAACAGACCTGGTGATAGATAAATGCCTCAAAACAACAACGTATCAAATGCCCCAGAATTTTAATAACAGCCCGTCTTCAAGGCATTGGTAGAATTTGTGTAAGATGACCAAAATACCCCTGGGACCAAATCTGCAAAACAAACACCTTCATAACTTGTTAGTGGTTAGCAAATGTACATATGAGATGATATGCGAAATGACTGACTAAATATAAGGGTAAAATTTGGGGTATTACATTTGCCCCTATTTAAATAGCTACACCAGACGATTTGAGTGACAGAGACTCGAGGAATCGTGGTGGAGAGATTTAAATATAGATAACCGAAAATTTTGCCCTTATATGCGACGGTATGCAATGCTATGGACAAAGCGAGGACCGCTTAATACAGATGATATGGTTATGATGTGATGCGTATGCTGGAATGATGGATATGAAAATGATGACAAGCGCTACGAGGCAGACGCTACGAGAAGAACACAATGGGGAAAATGTCATGCTGAGACACAGTACAAACACTGGGGAATCCGAAAATGATAGTCAACTGGTGCGAACACGACCAATTGTCATCTTGGGAACGAGATTCTCAAATGGAGGTGACACTTGTGAGACGGCCTCCACTGGGGAATAAAAATAAGACTGGATCACGTACGATTGCAAGATCGATTACAGAATGCTGGAGCATTGAGCAAAGAATAACATCCAAGCTTCTGTAAACTATCTCTCGTGACAGGATCAAACGGACTTTTCGGAACTCCGTAACAAATATACAGGGTAAAGACCAGCTGTATGCCAAAATAAATGGACTTTGATGGGAAATGCCCTGATAAGCTTCTCGAGGGAGAGCTGTCACTTATCGTTGGGAGGGACTTATATGCCAAAATGGATAAGCACTCAAATAAAGAGGCTGCTGCTTATCTGATAAATAAATCTTCTCGCATTTAAGGTCGGCGCCTGGAATACGATTCTGATTTTTTTTCTCTTATTGAAGGATAAATAAACCTTTCTATGCTTCAAGATCGTGCTCTCCTGAACATGAAAAGGGTAAACTGAACTCCATCATACCTCAGAATCGTGCTCTCCTGAATATGACTCGGCTTTCTCGTGTAAATGAAACTCTCCATACTTCAGAATCGTGCTCTCCTGAACATGAAAAGGGTGAACTGAACTTCCTCATACTTCAGAATCGTGCTCTCCTGAATATGATTTGGTTGTAAATGAATTTTTTCATACTTCGGAATCGTGCTCTCCTGAATATGAAAGTGGGTAATCGAACTTCCTCATAACTCAGAATCGTGCTCTCCTGAATGTGATTCGGCTCTTGAAATTTCTTCATTCTTCAGAATCGTGCTCTCCTGAAAAACGGCCAATTGAACTTCCTCATAACTCAGAATCGTGCTCTCCTGAATATGATTCCGCTCCTTCTTTTACTAAAGGATAAATGAACTTCTTCATGCTTCAGAATCGTGCTCTCCTGAATATGATTCCGCTCAAAACCTCCGCGTACTTCAAGATCGTGCTCTCCTGAATACGATTTGGTTCAAACCTCCCATACTTCAAGACGACAGGTAAATGGAAGCCCAACTGCTCCATGGAGATGGCCATTTGCTGCGAGTCATAACGAAGATAGGATCGGTTTCTTAGGTGAGAAGTGTTGTATATTGATGCTGTAAGATGTAAAGTGTTGTACCGATGTTGTAACATGTAGGATTGTAAAGTGTTGTACTGATAGTTTTTCCAGGCGCGAACTGGCGTGTATCTGTAAATGATTGTAGTTGAAGATAGTGCAAAATAAATGTACGTCCGGGTACAGTGATAAACTTCTCAAGCGAGATAGTCGCGTATCTGTCATGGTATGGTGAAAACCTTTAGATTGTGCAAAATAAATGCACGTCCGGTTGGGATTGACGACCGACAAGACTGAGATTCAATCTAGGATCGAGCTAGAAAGAAAACTGGTAATCAAGACTCCATCGAGGGAATGAACTCGAAGGGTAGATATCTTATCCTGGCGAGGAAAGATAGCTGAAGTAACCGTCATCCACGAGGATTGAGCTCCGTAGGGAAACTTGGAAACACATATGTATTTTATGCTTAGGGCTGACAATCTATTTGAAGAGAATGGACGAACCCAGTTACTCGGCGGTAACGACCAATGATAGAGACACAATGAACCTGTGCATGCTAACGCGTATGTTAATGAATATGTTAATATGAATGTATGTTGATGTCTATGTATGTAAATATGCAGGATGTTATGAAATGAGTATGTAATGAGTATGTAATGAATATGTAATGAATATGTAATGAATATGTAATGAATATGTAATGAAATAGGCATGTGATGCTTATGCCCTTGCGTATGCTGACGAAACAGACTAGAGACGGGACGAGAGATGAAATAAACATCTCGACGGAAATACCCTGCGTTCTCTGCAACCAATACGTCAATCATGGGTAAGAAAGATCAATGGTAGAACCAAATCTGGTTTTAAAGTTCTGAATTCTCTGGGGAGAAGGTAATCTGCTTGGGTGTACAGTATCACGTCTTCACATGGGGAGAAGAGAACCTGAGGGATACTTTCGAGTTACCCAAGAAAAAGTTGTCAGCTTATAGTCTTGCTGGGGACTGTGTTAGAGCAATGGTTTGAAAGTGTTTCTGCAATAATGATATTTCCGGGGAATGAAGAGATCCTTTCGGAATTTCCACTAGTCAAAGTAATTTATTACATTTCAAATTTGTCGTTTTTGAAAAACAGTTTTGAAAAATGCACCTTTCATTTTCAAATTTTAAGAATAAACGCATTTTGCATAACAATAGAAAACAAAGAGCAATGCACCAAGGAATATAAGTAACAAGATGGTATCTTTTATTTAAAGGGTGGTAGCTTGCTGAAGGCATAGCTCCACAGATGATTATGTCTTGAAATTGGCAACATGGGAAAAAGTTACATCGAATCCAATGACACCTACTGACACTAATAACTAAGACTAATCCAGAATCTTGCTTCGGGCAAGGATGAAAGAACTGAAACATGGCTCTTATGCGGAAAGTGTGTTCGAGATGATCAGTGTCCTCTGATGCAATGAAATGCCTTTGTCCCTAACTTTTGCCTGGACCGCCCTCTCGGGTTTTCAATCCACCGGGACGCTCTTTTTTGCCTAAGCCGCCCTTTCGGGTTTTCAACTTAGCGAGCTTTTTATTATTATTTCTTTTTTTCAACCCTTACTTTTGCCTAAGTCGCCTTTTGCAGGTTTTCGACTTAGCGGGTTTTTAGGCATAATATTTTCGGACTGCATCAGAATTCACGGGGTGTGCAAGCTCTTCACCATCCATTGTCGTAAGTATCAGGGACCCTCCGGAGAAAACGGTCTTTACAACAAATGGGCCTTCATAATTGGGCATCCACTTTCCACGCATATCTTTGTGTACTGGCAAGATCTTTTTGAGTACGAGCTCTCCTTGACGAAACTCGCGGATACGAATCTTCTTATCAAACGCTCTTTTCATCCGTTTCTGATATAATTGCCCATGGCACATGGCTGTCAAACGCTTCTCGTCAATGAGATTCAACTGATCCAGTCTGTCTTGAACCCACTCAGCTTCCTCAAATTCAGCCTCCATTAACACTCTTAACGAAGGTATCTCTACTTCGATGGGGAGCACGGCGTCCATTCCATATACCAGTGAGAAAGGTGTTGCCCCTGTCGAAGTTCTCACCGAGGTTCTGTATCCATGCAAAGCAAACGGTAACATCTCATGCCAATCTTTGTAAGTCACAACCATCTTTTGCAGGATCTTCTTGATATTCTTATTCGCAGCTTCAACGGCCCCATTTATCTTAGGACGGTACGGAGAAGAATTGTGGTGAGTGATCTTGAAACTATCACACAGCTCTTTCATAGTCTTGTTGTTCAGATTGGTGCCATTGTCAGTTATTATCCGGCTTGGGACTCCATAACGGCAGATGATCTCTTTCCTGATGAAACGGGCAACCACTTGCTTGGTCACGTTGGTGTAGGAGGCAGCCTCTACCCACTTGGTGAAATAATCAATAGCAACAAGGATAAAACGATGACCATTGGAAGCTTTCGGCTCGATTGCCCCAATCATGTCAATGCCCCACATAGAGAACGGCCATGGTGAAGACAAAACATTCAACGGTGACGGAGGTACATGCATTTTATCAGCATAAATTTGGCATTTATGGCATTTTCTAGCGTATTGGATGCAGTCAGCTTCCATGGTTAACCAATAATACCCAGCCCTTAACATCTTCTTGGACATAGCATAACCATTGGCATGAGTTCCGAAGGTCCCCTCATGAATTTCCTGTAGTAACATGTCCGCTTCCCGTTTATCAACACATCTGAGCAAGACCATGTCGTGATTTCTCTTGTATAACACACCATTACTGATAAAGAATTTGGACGCCAGTCTTCTCAATGTCTTTTTGTCCAGACCAGTAGCACCATCGGGATACTCTTGCTTGACGAGATAGTTCTTGATATCGTGAAACCAAGGCTTTTCATCCGCCTCAACTTCTTCGACCGTCTGACAATAAGCGGGCTCAACCTTGCGCTCAATATGGATAAGAGGTGCTTCATTAACGAATTTAACTTTCCACATGGATGCTAACATGGCTAAAGCATCAGCTACGTGATTCTCGGATCTAGGAACATGCTCGAACTCTATCTCGTCGAAGTACTTGATCAGCTCAATAATATAGTCCTTATAAGGGATCAACTTCTCATTCTTCGTTTCCCATTTGCCTTGTACCTGGTAAATAACCAAGGCTGAGTCACCACTTACTTTAAGAAGTTTGATTCGGAGGTGAATCGCTGCTTCGAGGCCAAGAATACATGCTTCATATTCCGCGACGTTGTTAGTACACTCAAAGTCCAACCTCGCTGTAAATGGAGTGAATCCACCCTTTGGGTTCATCAAAACGGCGCCTATACCATGCCCATTGAAATTCGAGGAACCATCAAACATCATCTTCCACCAAAGACCTGGTTCTGGACCTTCGCTCGGATCTGGCTCTTCACAATCTCTTTTAATCAACAAAATATCCTCATCAGGGAAATCGAGCTTAAGAGGTTCATAATCTTCAACTGGCTGGTCTGCAAGATAATCAGATAAAATACTACCCTTAATCGCCTTCTGGGGTACATACTGGATGTCATATTCGGATAACAACATGTGCCAACGGGCTAGCCTCCCGGTTTGAGCAGGTTTTTCGAAAATATACTTGATCGGATCCATTTTAGAAATCAATAGTGTGGTATGACAGACCATATATTGCCGAAGGCGCCTAGCGGCCCATGCCAATGCACAACAAGTTTTCTCCAATGGTGAGTATCTGTTTTCACAATCGGTGAACTTCTTGCTCAGGTAATAAATCGCATGTTCCTTTTTCCCAGTCTCATCATGTTGCCCAAGCACACAACCCATAGACTTTTCAAGAACGGTAAGGTACATAAACAACGGTCTTCCAGGCACGGGAGGAATTAGGATAGGGGGATCTTGCAAATAACCCTTAATCTTCTCAAACGCTTTCTGACAATCGGGGTTCCACTCAACTGTCTGCCCCTTGCAAAGTAATTTGAATATCGGCTCACAAGTAGCGGTCATATTGGAGATAAACCTGGAAATATAATTCAAACGTCCCAGAAAACCTCTAACTTGCGTCTCGGTTCGCGGAGCCGGCATATCTTGAATGGCTCGGACTTTGTCAGGGTCCACCTCAATCCCTCGCTGGCTAACAATGAAACCAAGCAATTTTCCAGATCTGACACCGAAAGTACATTTAGCAGGATTCAATTTCAGCTGATATTTCCTGAGTCGTTCAAACAGCTTCACCAAATGGTCTAAATGCTCCTCTTCACTCTGAGATTTGGCTATCATATCGTCCACATACACCTCAATCTCTTTGTGCATCATATCATGAAAAAGAGTGGTCATAGCGCGTTGGTAAGTTGCCCCCGCGTTCTTCAAACCGAAGGGCATGACTTTGTAGCAGAAGGTTCCCCAAGGAGTAATGAAAGTAGTCTTCTCTCGATCGTCAGGATCCATCTTGATCTGATTATAGCCTGAGAAACCATCCATAAATGAGAACAACGCAAAACTGGCTGTATTGTCTACCAGTGTATCAATGTGTGGCAGAGGGAAGTCGTCTTTCGGACTTGCTTTGTTCAGATCCCTGTAGTCTACACACATCCTAACTTTACCGTCCTTCTTAGGCACTGGCACAATGTTGGCAACCCAATCTGGATATTTTGCGACTGCCAAGAAACCTGCATCCAACTGCTTTTTAACCTCATCTCGAATCTTCAAAGCCATGTCGGGTCTCGTTCTTCGAAGTTTCTGCTTGATAGGTGGACAATCTGGCTTAAGTGGCAACTTGTGAACAACAATATCCGTGTCTAGGCCTGGCATATCTTGATACGACCACGCAAACACATCAATATACTCTTTTAACAACTCAATCAACCTCGGCTTAATCTCTGTCCCAAGCATTGCACCAATCTTGACCTCTTTCTTGTTCTCCTCTGTACCAAGATTAATTAAGTCCACCTGCTCTTTATGCGGTTGAAGCTCTGTGTACTCGTACTCAATCAATCTTGTCAGTTCAGCGGGTACTTCAAAATCTTCTTCACCCTCGTCCTCAGCTTGATTGATGGGTGCATCCCAGTCAGGAGTGTCAGTAAAGTCATTGGATCCAACAAGGTTTACGATGTCTCTGCATGATGGAAGGCTTACTTAATTAAGATGCTCAAAGATATGCAAGACAAGAAATGGAATGCTGTTTTTTTGTTTTTTTTTTCGGAAAAAAAGGTTGCCAATTTCATTTTTAAAAGTGAAAACGAAAAACGCAAATGAAACAAAAGTGGAATTGAACAAAATGCTTTTATTAATATCTTTTTAGGAATGAAAGGTGGCCCAATAAAAGCGACCCTATAGCCTTGGGCAGAGCTACGGATTTTTATTTGAAAATGTAAATGAAACTTTAAAAAACAATTACTTTGACAAGGGAAGAATAACAGGGATCTCTACGACCTCCCAGTTGTTCAGAACTGCATCACCCTTAAACACCAGGTTGTTCAGCTCTTCACTTTCCTCACAGTTACTGATGGCATTGACTTGGAAACCTCCGCTGACAAATACCTCTTGGATAACCTTCGGACGCCCTTCGACAGTTGTGGTAGCTCCATTCTGAGTTGGTTTGTAACCCAACCCAGAGCGATCAGTCTTGGTCTTGACATCAATTACCTCTCCCCAACCTTCAGGAATGCCCCTGTCAATTGTTGATTTGGTACTCTTCAGAGATGCAAAAGATGGATTACCCTGACCCACTGTCTCTTCGACTTCCAGCAGAACAGCATTGGCGATCTCAAGTGCTTGAAAGGAGATTTCTAAAGCATTCTCATCGGCCTCGATGTAACGGAAAGAAGACAGGTTACTGACCATCAGATCCTCCTCACCGTGTATAATAACCAACTTTCCATCGATCACGAACTTCATCTTCTGATGTAACGTTTAGGTTACTGCCCTAGCGGCATGAATCCATGGCCTTCCAAGTAAACAACTGTAATTGGGATTAATGTCCATGACTTGAAACGTGATTTTAAAAACTTGCGGACCGATCCGGATAGGAAGCTCAACCTCCCCCATTACCGACCGGCGAGAGCCATCGAAAGCCTTGACAACCAAAGGAGTAGGTTTCAACACAGTCTCTTTGCAAGCCAACTTATCAAGAACCCTCTTGGGTAGAACATTCAGAGAAGACCCGGTGTCCACTAACACTCTCGCTAAATTGTCCTCCTGACATTTCACCGATATATGTAAAGCACGATTATGGTTCGGACCCTCCTTCGGTAACTCTTCATTGCTGAAACTAAGGGTGTTGCAGGCGGTCAAATTGGCAATCACGCTATCAAACCGACTGGTGCTGATATCTTGATCCACATGTGCTTGAGTCAAAACCTTCTGCAAGGCCATCCTATGAGCGGGTGAACTCATCAACAGAGATAAAATCGAAATCTTGGAGGGGGTCTGATGAAGTTGATCGATAACCTTATAGTCACTTTTCTTGATGATCCTCAAAAACTCAGCATCTTCATCATTCGTAACAGCTCCCTTACCTTTGTCTTTGGAGGGCACTGGGATACCAGTTGTTTCCTTAGGTGGAACCTCATTGGAATGGGGAGTATACACACGGCCACTGCGAGTCATCCTGCTTGCCTCTGCGATATTGGTCACGGTGCCCTTAGCCTCTTCCTTTGGAATAACCTTCCCAGACTCCTTGTCAATCATCGTCACGTCGTATTTCCAAGGCACAGCGTTAGGATCACTGAAAGGAAACGGACCTGGCTTTCGAATAACTATTGGCCTATGCTGATTCACCTTAGGGATATACGACTTCGGTATATCGAACACGAGATTGGCAGAACCTGCCCCTGATAGATTAAACACTGGTACCTTACCCTTTGATTCAGGCTGATGGAAGACAGGCTCAACCACAGCGACCTCATCTTTCTTGTATTGGCTTGTCACTTGTAAAACACCCTCATTAATTAAACTCTGAACATCATTCTGAACCAACACGCAACCCTTAATACTGGCTTCACAACTTACGCATGCAACGTGGGAAGTATCCACCAAACCAGCTTCAAACAGTTTCGAATGGAACATCTTGAGAGGAGTCTTAATCTGTTCAGCATCAAGGGCATAACCTTCCCCCGAATCAACACTAATGGCATTGACACTCTCATGGTTAGGAAAAGGGTTCTTCTTAACACTTGGTTGAGGATCTTCAAATGACAAAATCTTCTTTTCCAATAAATCCCTGACAATATTTTTGAGAGCATAACAATTCTCCAGATCATGACCAGGCGCACCCTCATGAAATAAGCAATGAGCGGCGGCGTTGTAATTGGCGGGTAGAGGATTAGGAGGAGGACCCAAAGCCCGAGTGGTGATTAGACCTTGCTTGACCAAAGAGGGATACAACTCGGTAAAAGTCATCGGAATCGGTGGACAAGGCTTATACGTTCTTCTGTTCGGCACATTCTGGCGAGGAGCCGGACTCTTTGGCTGTTGAGGAGCAGGAGCGTTGGGCGCCTGTAGATAGTTGGCAGGAGGCGGATAAACAGGAGGTTGTTGCATAGGTTGATACATGGGAACCTGTTGATTGAAAGAAGGTGTAATAGCCGCCACATAGGGTTGTTGAGCATATTGAACCGGGTACCCTTGAGGTTAAGCATAACCTTGCGGATGTCGATAAAAGCATTCTCTGGGTCTACCAGAGGATATAGCATTAGTCTCACCCTCCTTCTTTTTCTGGGAGCTATACGGAGGTTTCTTCGGCTGATCCTTAGAAGTACCATGATTATTTGTCATTTTACCACTTTTCATACCCAATTCAATCTTGACACCCACAGCAACGATGTCGGAGAAATTTGAAGTCACACTACCCACCATTCTTTCGTAAAATTCTGGACGGACCGTGTCGACAAACCAATCAGCTAACTCTTTCTCGGTCAAAGGAGGTTCTACCTGCGAAGCAGTCTCTCTCCACCTTTGAGCATACTCTTTGAATGACTCAGAATTCTTTTGTGACATACTCAGCAACTGTCTTCTGTTAGGAGCCAGATCCATATTGTACTTGTAGTGTTTGATGAAAGCGTCAGATAAATCTTGAAAACTCTTAACGCGGGACTGGTCCAAAGTTAAGTACCACTTGGAAGAAGCACCCTTCAAACTATCTTGGAAGCAATGAATCATCAGTTTGTCATTCTCAACATGGGCAGCCATTTTGCGATAATACATAATCAGATGACTCTTAGGACAGGTGGCACCTTCATAACGATCGAAATTCGGAGTTTTGAACTTCGGGGGAATAACCAAACCTGAGACCAAACAGACATCCCTTGCGGCAGTCCCAAAAATTTGATCACCCTCTACTTTTTTCAGCCTCTGGACGATGGTGTTTACTTCTTCACGAAGCTTATCATGTTTCTCATAACCCTCAACATTCTCATCAAGATCATCAAAAACTGTCTCATTGAAGTACGGTTGCGCACGAGTGTGTACAACAGGTGGTGCAAAGATAGGAGCCCCCCTAGAAACTTCAGAAAATAAAGGCACGGCTTGCTGAACAGGCTGATTAATTGGAACAGTGGCTTGAGGAGGCACAAAACCGGGGGCAAGACCATAAGGTGGGTCCCTTGCCACGGTCACACTTGGTGGAGGGTCCACAGTAACGCCGGTAATCTCAGAAGCCACAGTGGGCTGGGTATACATCTTGGCATTCATGACATGTAACAATTCCATCATACGCCCCATACCCCCTCGAAGGTCTTCAAGTTCATTGCTAAGGCGATCAATCTCTTTTGCCTGATCCTCCATTCTTTTCCGAGTTTGAGCTCTGGTGTTGTACTGGTGCCGAGAACTCAGGGTGACGAAACTGGAAGGCGAGAGAACCGAACGTGAGAAAACGGAAGACACGTGCAATGCAAGAGAGTAAATGATGCTATGATGCAAATGAAGACTTCATGGAATTCAGACATTTACGAATGTCGTGGGGTACCGAAGAAACCTTTTTCTTGTTTTTTCATTTCATATTTTTTTTATTTATGGTATCCCGCGATATCCAAAAATGATATTTGAACTCCATGAAATACAATGCAATGAGATGCTTTATGGATGCAATGCATGAAAACACACAATGTCCTAGGTTAAAGGAACGTGAGCGGAGTCAAGGTCTACCCATCCCAAAAGGAGTGTACTATAGGTTAGTTGTACCTGCCGAACAAGGTTCTACAAAGTGCCCAAAGTCATCGGCCCATCTTTCGGATATTATCAACCTTCCGACTGACTCGGGGGTTAATAATATTCTCAAGAGAACCTCTTTTGAGTGTAGTATCGCGTAGCAGCCGTTGTAGGATTACTCCCACATAGCTCCCGCACTACGTCCTAAATAAGGCCAAGGTGGTGTTAAGGTACTACGGTCCCCAATATCACAGACTCCAATCGACCATGGAAAAAGTTTTTACGATTACTCGTTCAACCGAACCATTTTCGAAAAGGTCTCAACTGAGCGGTGATTCTCGAATCAGCTTGGTCGGGATTCAACTCCCTATAAGCCTCATCGAATATATCCCCATCCTATAATAATGTCACTAGTCCGGGCGTAGGACTTATCTCACAACACAAGGAACAGTCCCTAAATCAGAGTACAAATATATACATGCAAATGAATAGCAAAGCAAATGGTAATAAATATGAACAAATTAGGGATAACCCTCAAAAGTTAAGACATCCCCAGTGAAGTCGCCATTTTCTGTTGCGGTGGAAATAGGATCACAAACTATTAATGAGTTTGAATCGCAATTCAATTCACAACCGCTCTTTGATTTATCCGAAGGAAAAGGTCAAAAGAGGGAAAACCTATTTTGCATCGTAAACACAATGCGGGGAAAGATCTAGGGTTCGGGGGTTGGTTAAATTTAGGGAAGGTACTAGCACCCTAAACTTCTGTAGTACTCTACAGGAACCTTTTGTTCAGATGTTTACTATTTTGCTTTATTTATTTGCTTAAGGTATATGTACAAAGGGATTAAAAGTGAGAAAAGAGACCTAAGGGGTTAATTCTAAGTTTACTCGGCAAGACATCGCATCTTGTGCCTACGTATCCTTACGGGAGTGGAATCAGAGTAATCGTAGTTCCCCTCAAAAGGGAGGTTAGAAACTTCTTGACTGTGGTCAAGGTCTCAAGGGGAATAAACATGTCTTAAGGACACGCTTACGTGGAGTGTAGAAACTCCAAATTTCTACGTTGAGTTGTTAAGTTGTAATTAGGGTTAAATTAGGTTAGGGATTCCGCGGCGGGAAACCCTAAAATGAGCGCGGCGGCTCTTTGACCTAATGCTAGGGGTAAAATTGTAATTTTGCCTGCGGCGAGGCATTTGTGAAAATTAGGGTTTGTAGTTTGTAGTTTTGAGGATTTGAAATTGAGGTTGTGGACTATTGACACGGCGGTCAAATGCTAGACCTAATTCCTTCGGGTGCGTAATGTGACAGAAATATTGCAATACATCAGCGGAAATTTAAATCATACATCATGCAGAAATTTAAATGCGAAAAGTAAACGCGATTATTAGGTTCGCGAGATTACAATTGAGATACAGATACAAATATGAATGAAACTTAAATGAAAATTCAATACACCAAATATGAACTGCAAAAAAAAAATGAACACCCGTTAGTAGGCAGAGAAGATTGAGATCTTACTATTGTTTATTTAAAAAATCTTACTAATTTAATGTTGGCTTGCAAAAGAGAAATTTAAAAAAAAGGTTTTTTATTTTTATTATTTTTTATAAAAAGAGTTTTTATTTATTTTATTAAAAAAAAATTTTCATTTTATATTTACAAAAGTTTAATTTTATTAAAAAAAATTTTAATTTATTCTTAATAATTATATTTTAAAGAGATTAAAATGAGAAAAAATATTTTTTTTAAAAATTATGAAATTAAAATGTTAAGAAAAAGTTTTTTTTTTAAAACATAAAACAAATTAATAAAACAAAAAAAAAATAAAAAGGGAAAAGGGTTGGGCCGGTCATCACACCCGGACCCAACCCAAGTGGCAGACATAATGAAAATTAGGGTTCCCAGACCCCAGCTCAATCTCGCGGCGCCGTTTCCATTCGTTGTTTCTCTCATTCTCATCTTTCTTCTTCCTCGCGTGCCTCTAGGGTGTATCGTCCGCCACTTTTTCCTGCAATCACAACATGAACAGATAAACACTTGATCTCCTTACCTTTTTCTTTGATGCTAGGCTTGAACTTATGGACGGTGAGGAAGAACTTCAACTCTCTGAGTCCGCGGGTTCGAGGAAGGTTTGATTGCCCGCCGTTTAAACGGCGAAGGTGATCATCCTTCGATTGATAGCGCGGTTGTGGCTGTTGGAGGCGATGATGAGACTTCGTCTCTGAGTCTCGCGATTCTCACTCGTTAGGGTTTCTGCATGTGGATTCTTCACCGCTTCTGATACTCTCCGTCTAGGGTTTCAACTCTCCTTCCATCAGGTTGTATCTCCCTTTTTATACACGCTTTATTTTTCTTTTTGGGCCTTGAACTTGTGTTATTCTGAGATTTGATTTTGTAGTGATATTATTTGATTTTGATTTTTCCAGATTGAGTTCCAATACGATGCTTTCTGATACGATTGGGATCTCAATTCATTTTTCTGGTATGACTTTGATTGATTCAAAATGAGTTCCAATGGGATACGATTTGGTTCCATCTGATACATTCCCCTTTTAGGATTTGATTGGTCTCTGATTTCCAGCTGATTCCTCTGACCCTATTCGATTTAATAACCTGAACTGATTTGTTTTGATCTGCTTTGGGATTGACATCAAATCAAAATCTCTATTATTTTCTGATATGGTTTGCCTTCAGATTGGGTTGATTGGCATCTGATGTTAATTCACGGGATTTCTTGATGGATTCATTTTGATTTGTTTCTATTTTTCCCAGATTGAGTTCCAATACGATTTGGACCTGACTCGAAACTTTCTATTTCCAGATTCAATTTGATTTGATCGTCTTCTGATTAGACTCTTGCTGATGTGAATTGGATTGCTTTTGGGGAATTTGGATACTGATTTGATTCCTGATGCGATTTTGTTTTGATTCAATCCTGATCATTAGCACTTACTTTTCTTTTTCTTCTTTCAGGATGGACACTTTGCCTTGATCTTTGCCGCCGAGACGGGCACATGGTAGTGATGACGCTTAGTCTGAACCACTTGGAGCAGGATACTACATCCTGGCTTCTGATCATATTGCTGCTTCTGATTGAATTGGTGATGATGACCTGGGCTATGATGTTTGATTAACTGAGCCCCGTGTTTGATGATTTGTTTGTTTTATGAACTGAGCATGATTTGATAACTTGTTTTGGTGACTTATTTGGTGGGGCGATGATGCTCATGACTGAGCCCCATTCTGCGCTATGCTTCGTGCTGCAACTTGGTGTCCATTTCTTTGTGACTTGCCATCTGTATCGTGTGAAGCTGGCCCTCCTAACTGACAACCTTTTGGTATGTTTTATGCAGCCTGATGCGGTTTTGTGTGGATACTTCATTCTTCTTGCTAAACTTGCTTTCTTCGTATGCTGTTACCTTTCTTTTCTTTGGATCCTGTTGGGCATGATTTACAGGACGTTTTCTGTGGCTTCTTGCGCATAATTCTGCCTTCTGATGCATTGTTTAGTTTGCATATGGTATTCTGTTTGCAATGTGATGCAGCTTTGGCTTGTATTCAATTCTCTTGTCTTGTTTTGGTATGCTTTTGAGCCGAAGGCTTCGATGGTGTATGATGCTGTTTGGTTTCGTTTCTCTGCCCTGTTCAGGATTGCTGCAGTTTGATGCCTTATGGCAACTTATGAATCGTTTTGAGTTTTGAATGCTGAACCTGATATTGATGTGTTTGTGGATTTTCAGGTGTGGAAGCTTCGGAACCAAAGTGACTCAGACCTGCCGGCATCCGGGTTTGAGTCAGAATTTGCCTATGTTGCCTCATTCTCGTATCAGTTTGGAAATCCAATCGCGGCAAAACGAATCAGTCCCGCTTCTTTTATTTTTTCTATCTCTCGGATGTCCCGTATCGATAAGAACAGGTATTACCTGATCTGACGCCCACGGCGCGGATCGGTAACGGGGGTAGGACGCAGCTTCGGTTGTGCCACTCCCGGCACTCGATGATGACGTTGTTCTGAGAGTGTCAAAAAAACTTCTAACATTTTTTTCTACACTGTTTGTTTCCTTTTTGATGTGCAGGTTAGTCGAAGATTCGTGGAGAAGTTCAAAGACAACATGAAGACATTTAGATGTTCTTAGGATAGATACTTTAATGTAATCCCTTAGGATTTAGAACTTTAATGTATTTCCTTGTAACAACACTTATAAAATATGAAGCAATCTCCACTTCTTGTATGATGACATTTTTTATGAAATAAAATTCCCAAAATTTTGAATTTATTTATATTTTATTCTTAGTTAAAAAATATAAACATTTGTGAATAAATCCACAAGTATTTAAATTCATTAACGTAGGCATAAAACATAAATACTCCCAAGTGGTATTCTTATTGGTGCACTCGTCTCATTTGTAATCCTAATCTCATCATCCGATTAAAATGTTAACCAACCATTTCATAACCAAACACATATGGGCACCGTAATCACAACAGTTTCAGCATCACCAGTAACATTACTCGTAATTAAATTCCACTGACCAAATGCCAAAATCTTAATATGAACAGACCTGGTGATAGATAAATGCCTCAAAACAACAACGTATCAAATGCCCCAGAATTTTAATAACAGCCCGTCTTCAAGGCATTGGTAGAATTTGTGTAAGATGACCAAAATACCCCTGGGACCAAATCTGCAAAACAAACACCTTCATAACTTGTTAGTGGTTAGCAAATGTACATATGAGATGATATGCGAAATGACTGACTAAATATAAGGGTAAAATTTGGGGTATTACAGTTAGGCTTCTCCGAAGAGATTGCTACTCACCGCTGAAGACGATTAAACTTCTCTGAAGAGACTGCCATTTATCGTTGATGAAGGTTAAGCTTCTCCCAAGAGATTTCCACTCACCGCTGAAGACAATTAAACTTCTCCGAAGAGACTGCCATTTATCGTTGATGAAGGTTAAGCTTCTCCAAAGAGATTGCCACTCACCGCTGAAGGCGATTAAACTTCTCCGAAGAGACTTCCATTTATCGCTGAAGAATGATAAGCTTCTCTGAAGAGACCGCCACTTATCTAGGGATACGGATAAACTGATAAGCTTCTCTACAGAGACTGCCACTTATTATATTGCAATGTAAGATGTTCTTCTTGATAGATAGTGCAAAATAAATGCATGTCCAGGTAGGTTCGGCGACCGACAGAGACCAAAGTTCAATCTAGAATATAGCTAGAAAGAAACTGTCAAACAAGACTCCAACCATTGAGAAATGAACTCGAATGGTGACTTACCTTATCCAATCATGGAAAAAGATAACTGAAGCAACCATCATCCATGAGGATTAAACTCTGTGGGGAATTGAGAAAGGGATGGACATTTTGTGCTTAAGGGTTGACCGCTCTATTAGAGAGAGACAACACACCCAATCACTGAGGAGGGAACCAAAGTGAAACAGGAACAGGTAACAACCAGAGATAGTAAAAATGCACGGATGCTATGCACATGCTTATGTTTATGCTGACGAAACAGACAAAACAAAACAGGAGATGAAATAAACATCTCGACACGGAGACCTAACCAACTTCACCAAAATTGGACATCAAAGGGATGATCATGAAGAACAATAATTCCACTTCAAGGTTACCACCTTATTTGGGAGAGAGTAATCTTGTTAGGCCAAAACATCATGACTTCACTTGGATTGCCATCATGAGCTTGAATTCTTTGCTGAAGGAAAATCACATCGAGAGATTCCCAGATCAACTGAAGTAACAACTTAACTGGAGAGCTGACAAAGGGTATCATGAGACCAAAACATTTATGCCCCATTATGATAATAATCATCTTCAAGTGAGCAATGGCTCTTGCGATAAATAGTCTTTAAACTTTTCAGCCCCAGATTACACGGTCTGTGAGAAGAAGTCATAAGGATGCTTTTACAAAAGAAACGGTATAAAGATGCTTCAATGTCTTCAAACACTTATAGAGAGATTTTCAAATCTCGACGTGATTGCCCCAGTTTAATGGTGTTTGCACAACAAAGTCTTCAGACTGTAGGAGTAACGATTGGGGAACAAACTTGTCCCTGCTAGCTGGTAACTGCAAAAGATTTGCCCCAGACTAAACTGTTCATTGAGAGCTTCATCTGATCTTGACCTGGTCGGCTCTGATTAGCTGAACATTGTAACAAATGATTAACAAATCCTTCAAATTGGTTGCCCCAGGCTGAGCTTCCTTTATTAAGTTAAATTCCCTAGCTGACAGCGCTTGTTGGGATTCCTTTGATATTGGATTGTTTTGCATGCAATGCTGTTCATTAAAAATTGGCAATTTTCAATGTAAAATTCATGCAATCTCTTGAAAACATTTTTTGATGAAACACACACGGCGGAGTGATCAAAGTGAAAGTGATCCAATCATTTTGCAAATGATGGATAAAGTGATTAACACACACAATTAACAAAGATCATTAGGAGTCAGGTTATCCAACCTTGCTGTAACATGCTTTCAAAACAACCTTACCTCAATTAGGTCTTTTAAGGTTGTAACGTGGCTTGGTTCACGGTTCATGAAGCAAAGGATAAAGGCTTAAAGTTATTTGTCCCACCCACTCTCCAATGATGAACTCCAATCCTACGCTCAGTTAACTCAAACTACACATTCAGGTTCCTACAGACTTAAGAATTGCACTGATGATAGTTGGTGATGGTTTTCAAACCTAGGGTAGTCACGACTCCTTTACAGTATTTGATAACTTTTGCTATTTGATGATAAGAGTGATAACTCTTACAGGACTCCTCTCTTTTTATCCCTGACTTTTGTTTGAACTTCTTTGTTCAGTTAAACAGTCAATGGGATGCCCCATTTTTGCCTAAGTCTCCTTCACAGGTTTTGACTTAGTGGGCCTTTTCTTTTTTCACTTTTTCTTTTTTTTTTCTTTTAAGAAAGGAGGTGACTACCCAGTTTAATGGCTACGGCGAACCATCATCATCTTTTGTGCTGAAAAGCATCTTCGACACTCTCTTGTTGTGTTCTAAGAAAAAACCTGAATGCACCACTTCTATATGAAAAGTGTCTTGTATGCACGTATCTTCAAGTTAACTGAGAACTACCCGCCCCAGGTTTAAGATTTAAGGTTTTGTTTTGTAAAGAAAGAAAAACTCCTACGCCTAGGCTCGAAGGGGTTAACGAGGGATTATCTTCCTTATTTCTCCAGTGTTTAGGGATTGAAACAATGCCTTACATCATCGGCAAAGTTAAATTGAAAGCATATCAACAGCAGTTATGGATATGATTATCATCATCCTCCCCAATCTTTGTTTTAAACAACAGTTTAGTAAACAAAATAAATTTTTGTATTTTTCGTATTTCATAACAATGAAAGAAAAAAGAAAGAAAGAGTGAAACAAATGGACTTAATCAAAAGATGCACAAACATTTCATTAAATATTGCCAATTTAAATAAACAACAGCTTACAAGCAAATCAAATGCAAAAAAGACACAACAAAAATGCTGAAACAGTCTACAGCTGCCAGCCTTAGGGAATTAAAATTGCGTAAAAAAACAAGACAAAAGTGTTATCAAGGGCCTTCTTCATTAGTCCACCCTATGCAGGGATGGGGTTGCTTCTTCGTCAAGCAGAAGGTTGACTTGTACTCGAGGTTCGCATATCTTGAAAGATATGACTCCGGCTTCAATCATCTCTTTTACCTTGTTCTTGAGGATGTAGCATTCCTCAATATCATGACCTGGCGCTCCATGATGGAAGGCGCAGAAAGCGTCAGCGGTGAAATAACTTTGATGGCCCGGAGAAAGAACGGGTGGAAATTCCTTTTGGACTAAACCATTCTGCAAAAGTAGGGGGAGCAACCTTGCATAGGATATAGGAATACTCAGAGACCCACCATATGGCTGATTGGTGGACGAAGCCGATCCTTCCTGTCGTTGGGACAAGATCAAATCTTTGATAAAATTTGTCAGACTCCTCTTGGCACGTTTTACCCTCTCTAGCTCGTCACCGAGCTTCTGGTTTTCATGTTCTTGAGTGTCCATTATATCCCTGATGATAGTAGCGAAAGCTTCGATGTTACTCTTCAACCGAGCAACTTCTTCCCGGAGGGCTTGGTTTTCCTGCTCAAGGTGATCCATCCCTTTGAATGCTAGCTTTTGTGGTATACTCTCTCCCTTTTTCTCTCTGATATCAACATAACACAGAATGAACCAAAGGACTGACGCAGTGAAGAATGATATGCAAAATGCTTACGCAAGTGCAAAAGCGCAACTGGTTTTACAAAACTCAGAAGTTTGATTAGGTCAAAACCCTCATTTCATCAATTTTTGGAAAAGTTACAACTTTAAAAATACCAGAGATCGACTGAGTTTTACAAAACTAGTTACGACATGATATGCTTATGGTGATATGATGGGATGATGCACACATAACATGATGGCAAGTATTCATAAATACAATGCATACACAAAGACCTCCTAGGCTCAAGATCAAAGCAATGAGTCAAAGGTTTAACCATCCCTAAGGATTTATACTGTGGGTTAATTTGTACCTGCCGAACGGGTTCTAACAGAGTTCCCAGAGTCAACAACCCATCTTTTAGATATTATCAACTTCCCAAATCACTTGGTAATCGGTAATATTCTCAAGAGAGTCTCGTCCAAGTGTAGTATCGCGTATCAACTATTTCGGAAATACTTCCTTATAGTCATCGCACTACGTCCTAATAAGGCCAAAGTGGGGTAGAATGTATTCTAAAAGTCCACAGTGTCATGGGCTCCTTCATTGAAAGTAGCATTGTTTTCACGAATACTCGATCAATAATACTAAACTTTCAAGAGGGCCTACACTGAGCGGTGGTTTCTCAAGTTAGCTTGGTTGGGAATCAACTCCCTATAAGCCTCCTTGAATATACCACCATCCTATCATAATTGCGCTCAAGTCCGGGTATAGGACCGTCTCACCACTCAAAGCACCCAATACCCAACAATTAAACAAATATATTGACAAATATACATGTTAAGCAAATATTCACAAATATAGCATGCAATTAAACAAAATAGGCTAAACCCTCAAGTTAAGTATAGTATCCCCAGTGAAGTCGTCATTTTTGTTGCGGTGAGAATCGTGATACCAAGCTATTGAATTAACTTGAATCTTTAATTCTTAGATTACAACCGAACTTTAATTTATCCAAAGGAAAGGTCTAAAGAAAGAAAGAACCATTTTCGCGATGTAACAACAACGCTAAGAGATTCGGGGATCGGGGGTTGGTTATGCATAGGTTAGGTATTTCACATCCTAAACATCTGTAGTACTCTACAGGAACCTTTTGTTTATTTGCATGCTAAGTTGGTAAATGTTTGCTAAGTTTTGGGTTGGGTAAAGGTATAGGTTAAAACCTAATGATAGTTTCTAAGTTTGCTCGCAAAGACATCGCGTCCTCTGCCTACGTATCCTAACTAGGATAGAATTAAAGCAATCGTAGTTCACCTCACTAGGGATGAAGAACACTTGATTATGATCAAGGTTCAAAGGGAAACAAACATATTCATGCTTGTGTAGAGTTTCACGAAACTCTCTAGATCTATGTTGAACTCTCAAGAAAGGGGAGTAAGTAATCATGTCCATGATTCTATCCTAAAGTTCTACGTTGTGAGACCAATTGGTTCGATCCAGACCAAAAGGTGGGAGAAAGGGGGAAGGTTTCTCGTCAAGATATCGTATCTTGTGCCTACGTATTCTCATTGTCCAATGAGAAATTAGAGCGGTCGTAGTTCGGGCACGAACTACAGAATAAGGATCTATTGGTTATTTCCATACCAAAAGAGGGAGAAGGTTCTATCCAGACCTATGCGTTTAAATTCTATTGGTTCTATCCAGACCAAAAGAAGGGGAAGGTTCTATCCAGACCTATGAGGGTATTCTATTGGTTCTATCCATACCAAAAGGGGGAGAAGGTTCTATCCAGACCTATGAGTTTAATGAGTTATCTATGACCCAAGGGTCAATAGAGAGACTTTTCCTTTGGAAGGGAAAAGATGACGCAACTTGGATGAGAACTAAAGAGTTCCATCACTTGGGGAAAGTAAACTTAACAAAGCATAAACATTCACACATGATGAATATAAGGGATATGGTTACAACCAAGAATGATCAAGCATATTATAATAAGCATGGATCTAAATCAGGATGAATGGTTACAACCAAAGCAAGCATTTAAGATATTACAATATTAATGATTTCAATCAAGATAGATGGTCACAACCAAAGCAAGTATCAAGATATTACAATATCAAGAAGGTTAAGTTCTTACAAGACTTAAGTATAAGGAAGTCACAACCACAAACATATCTTAACAAAGATGGGGATATATCTTAACAAAGATGGCTGGGGATGTTAACAAAGATAAAGATGTATCTTGACAAAGAATGGTTTCTTAGAGCTTACAAGATGCCATATGTAATTACAATTATCAAGCGTAATCAAATAATGTCACAACAAATGTAAGTGAGAAGTTTAAAAACTTCACGGGGAAAACTTTCAAGTTTTAAGAGAAGATCAAACACAAATGCTTACAAGCAAGAGTTTTAGTCAAACTCAAGTACACAAGGATGCTAATAGGCCAAAATCATAACTTTAAAATAAAACTCAAAAGAGAATAAAAATTAAAGTTTTGAAATTAATAAATGAGAGATAGGAAGGTGAAAACCCTAAAAACATTCATGGTAGCATGTGAAATGCAAGTAGAAAGTTTATGAGTTTTAGGTTTACCTCTTGAAGCAAGCTTAAGCAATAAGAAAACCAAAGATATTGAGAGCTCTTACAAGGTCTTCAAATGTTCCTAGGTTTATGAATAGATGCTCCAAACAACCTCCAAGCCAGCTAGTGGACGAAATGCCTTGTAAATGAAGGAAAAACTCTAAAATCCAAAGATTTCAAAGACCAACTCACTCAAACTTTGTTACATAAGTGTGGAAGTAATTTGGATAGCTTCAATACATCATATTTGATGTGTTTGAAGTGTTTCTTGAGTTGGAAAAAGTTTGGAAATGGTTTTGGAAGGTGTTTTGCAAAAATAGATTTTGAGGGATTTTGGAGACTTAGTGAGATTTTGCAAGAATTTGGTGATTGTGTAAGGGAGAGAGTTCTAGATGGTTTCTAGCATATAACTGGTGTGTTTATGATGTAGGAAGTGAGTTCTATTTATATCCAAAGGCCTTGGATCAAGGTATGGGCAAAAGTGAAGCAAATTGCCAATTTTAACCTTCCATCATGAAAATCTTTGAGTTTTCCAATGCAATCTTCATACTTGTCTTTAAGCCACTCTACTAAGATATTCTCCATGCCCTATATATTTTTTTCATCATGCTTGATAGGTTAGGAGGTGACTTGTTGAAGTAAAGTTGATGATTTGACAAGGGTAGCCACCTTTTTTCTCTTTCTTCACTATTCACTTTTGCAACTTGCATTAAATAATGATTTCCTTTGATCTTTGTGTCATTTTCGTGGGAATTGATATTAAAAATGTTCATTATCAATGCAAACATCATAAATGAGGTTTAGTCTTTGATTAGCATCGGATTGGAGAGGTTTTGGAATAAAAAAACTCATGCTGACCTAGTTTTACGAATGTGAGTTTTTGCCAACTTGTGGATCTTGGTTCTCTCTAACCAGGAAGAGTTATGGAACCCACTTGTACTTTTTAAAAATAATCAATTAGGTACTACAATATTTATTCTTGTGTTAGGAACTCATTCCCTTTGAAACTAGGTCAAAAACCCTTGTGTGGTTAAGGAGTTATGACTTTGCCCTTTTGAAAACCTTAATTTCCCAACTTTTCGATTACTTATCAATTCTTGATCCAATGGTCACAAAAATTCATGGGCAGGTGTAATATGTCATCAGGACCATTTTTTATTCCCATCTTGAGGTCAAATTCCTCATGAGTGAAGAGTTGACTTTTCGGTCAACCGAACGATCGATCGGTGGCTACCGAGTCGACTGTTGATGTTCTGGGTATTTTGAGGCCTTGAAACTTCTTGAGTAGACTTTAATAAGCCATAGGAACTTCATGGACCATGATCCCACCATTAGAACACCTTTTAAATCAAAAGTCAAACTACAGTTGACTTTTCCTGATCGAAAACCCTAATCGGGTATCCTGAACTGCACTGTTCTCAATTCCTGGGTGAAAACCTCAAATTGGATTCATAATTGATCCAATGGAATACATTTGATGATGTGGAGACTCAATTCAAGGAGAACCAATCCAAAACGTTGACTGATTAACCCTCGAAGCCTCAATTTCGGCTGTACAAAACTCTGATTCTTGTATCTTGACAAAGACAAACTTGAAATAGGTTATGGTTAGATAACCAAATGAATATGATCCTAAAATGATGATGAGGATCTAAGGGGTCAAAATTTGGGGTGCAACAATATCGTGTGTCTTTCTCTCTTGTTAGTCTATTTGTGATCTTTGTTTGAGTTTCACAAAAAGCTTTCATTTTTAAAAACCCAATTCAAACCCCCTATTTCATGTGTTTTCTCACACCTTTAGAAACCACACCACCATAACTAGATAACATTAAGAGAATTTCTATGACATTAAATAGTATTTCAGACATCTTCCAAAATATTAAATTAAGTTATGATCTAGATCATTTTTTCATACTTCCTATGACTTCTATTATGGAATTTTTGAAGGGGGTGAATGGCTAGACTATAGCATATTACAATTGTTTTGCTTGTAAGTATAATTTTTACATTGATTTCTATTTATATTCATACATTCTTGTACTTTAACATAAAGATTTGACTCTTGCAGGTTCTTACATGAGATGTGTGTTGAAAGGAATCTAAGAAAGTATGGTTTCATAAATCTATCGCACATTAGCCTTCGTGGTGGTATGGTAGCAAACAATATCACGCTTTACGTACAAGAGAAGTTGTTGAACGAGAACAAATAATGTTATTTGACCTCGTTTTTCCTCCTGTAAGTATTAATTTGTGTTTTCATTTATAAATCAATTTTATACATATTATTAGATATTTTGAATGTTTATGCAGTAACCATTGGCAACTAATAATTATATGGCCGAAGCAAAATGTTGTAGTTATGTTTTACTTGTTGAACAAGAAACTTGAAGAAGCCATGGTTAACGCTTTGAGTGGGTATGTGGTATTATTTTTAATACTCTAATTTTACCTTTAATTTTGAATAGTTTTTATTCATGTTTAATTTTAACTAGCATGTGTTTGAAGGTGTGAAAAACACAAGAAAGGGGGTTTAAATTGGGTTTTAAAAAAACAAAAGTTTTTTACCAACTCAAAAATCCAACAATCAAAAGATTGAATAATGAGAAGTAAACAAGGATTTTTATCCTAGTTCGCTTGAAAGTCAAAGTTAATCCAATCCATCCACCAAGGTGATTTCTCCTTATACACAAGGACTTAATCCACTATAATCAACTGGTTATAAATGCACTAGCAACAACTGGTGACTAACAAACCACAGTGACAAACTATCAAAGTCTTCTCAAGGATTCTGACCTAATTAGTCTTGTAAAGAAATACAAACAACAAGTTTGGATAAAGATTATGTTACAAGTTGCTTCTACACAAGCAGATTTTACACAAATGAAATACAAACACTTAAAGAAAATAAGCACAAAGTTGTAAGCATTTCACGTAGAAATAGTCTTGTAAAAATTGGCTCTTTCTTCAAGTCTCCAAGTCCTATTTATATAGCATGAAAAAGGAACCGTTGGAGGGGAAATCAGGAATACGAGAAGTGCAGATGTCTGCTAGCAAGATAGTGACAAGTGTGAAGAATAGTACAGTCCTTTCACCCACACAATCAGGTAGTGGAAGGAATATTTTTATTTTGTACCATGTACTATTTTGATCATATATTCTTTTATCCTTATCTTAAAATTCATAGGCTTCTGGTAGAAAGTTGATGAAGCATGAAAAGAACAAACACGTAGCTAGAATCAGAATCTTCAGAATCATCAATTAGAACCTTGACAGCATCAAGGTCTGACTTGAGATCTTTAGAAACTTCAGCTAGGAACAGAAACTTCAGAAGCTTGCCATTCTTTAGAAGCTCGGGGTCATGGACCATATCTAAATCATCAACTATGTTAAGGGCTAGCCTTACCATGAAGACAACTTTTAAGGGTCTCTTCCGAGTGTAGCATCAATGAATTGTTGAGATGTCACATCTCTCCAAAACATTTTCGTTTTACGTCCTAACTTAGGGTTATCCTCCAAGCTTAGGTCTTAGCTTCTCACATAAACATATGCCAACCAATATGATGACATAAAAAATGTAAAGTATATATATATATATATATATATATATATATATATATATATATATATATATATATATATATATATATATATATATATATATATATATATATATATATATATATATATATATATATATATATATATATATATATATATATATATATATATATATATATATATATATATATATATATATATATATATATATATATATATATATATATATATTCTACGTCCTAACTCAGGGATATCCTCCAAGCCTGGGTTTTAGCGTCTCACATAAACATATCCCAACCAATATGATGACATAATAAAAATGTAAAGTATATATCCCTTGAAAAGTTTTTCTCTCTCCTCCATCATTTATTTTAATAATGAAGGAGACAAAAAAACAAAAACCACAAATAATCTATGCCACTTATTTTAAAATTTAATGGTTGGGATTCATTCTCTCGTCCTTACATAAAAATAGCATTCTCATATGATACATTTCATATATATATATATATATATATATATATATATATATATATATATATATATATATATATATATATATATATATATATATATATATATATATATATATATATATATATATATATATATATATATATATATATATATATATATATATATATATATATATATATATATATATATATATATATATATATATATATATATATATATATATATATATATATATATATATATATATATATATATATATATATATATATATATATATATATATATATATATATATATATATATATATATATATATATATATATATATATATATATATATATAATAAACAAACAAGACAATAACCCTAAAACCTAATGACATGATATATGGACTCCTTTAGGGAAGTATAAGAACTCCCCAACAGAGTTGACAGTTATTGTAACACTCATTTTAATTATTTAGTCATTTTATTACTATTTTAATTATTATATGTTGGTGTGCCCTTTGGTGGGGGTGTGTTTGATGATGATTGGTGGGTGTCCCTGATATGGGAGGATTATTGGTGGGGAATTGGTGTGAATATAATAATAAAATAAATAGTAGTAATATGGTGGTATTATTATTATTATTATTATTATTATTATTATTATTAATTGTAGTAATATTATTAATATTGGAGAATATTATTATTAGTAATATTATTACTATTATTATAACTATTAGTGGGAGAATATTATTATGATTATTATTATTATTATTATTATTATTATTAATATTATTGGTGGAGTATTATTACTATTATTATTAATATTATTATTATGGGTGAAATAATATTATTAATATTGCTATGTGCATTATTATTATTATTATAATGATTATTATAATTATTATTATTAGTAATATTATATTAGTATTACTATTAAGATTATTATTATTATATTATTTTATTAAGTTATTATTATTATTAAGATTAGATAATTAAAATAGGGAATGTGAGGGGTTAGTAGTTTTTTACGATACATTTGGAGAGTTGGGAGAAAGAACAAGAGAAGTGAGAAGAGCGTAGAACGAGCAAAGGAACGAGGAACGGAAGAGAAAGGAGAAAGTCAAGAGACCAAATCTAGGAGGATTTCCATCGATCAAACCGATTAACAAGGTAAGGGGGAGAAACTTGATTGGGATGGTATTTACATGTATAGGGTAGTGGGGATTCCTTAACCCCGTAGGAATGTATCGGTGTATGAAGTTTTATGTTGTCATGCCTATAATTGTTGATTGATGCTGAGAATTGGTATTTGATAAACCAATGAGGAATTGATATATGTCGATGTTGATGAATTGTTGTTTTTGGTGAGTTTGGGGTATTGGTTGGGTTTGCGGTTTTAGGGAAGTTCCTGTATAACCTCTGTGGTTTGGATAATGACCATGAGTATTGGTGAGATTTTGTGTAACCTCTGTGGCTTGGGTAATGACCATGATATAGGTTCTGAGATGTAGTTTAAGGAACAATTGATTAGAGTAGTGTGTGATAGTTGTAGTAATGATAGGGCAGAGGATGGATGAAGAGTGATAAGCTTGGAATTGAGCAAGATGACAGTGTTGGACAGTAAGGGTGGGTTTTCGTATGATCATTGTGATGGTGTAATAGTGTATGATGGGTAGGATCACATTTAGGATAGAAACCCCTAAATGCCATGGTTTTGAAAAGTATGGTTATATGATATATGATGACATGATCTTTAAAAATATGTTGTTGGCTGTTATAATTGTCATATTATGGTAGGATTTCGAATTCTGAAACCGGGGCTTTTTACGGTATTGAAATCGGAGGTCCGGAAGGCCTCCAACGATGGAAAATACAGAATTTTCTGCATTTTGCGCTGTTTGCGTCGACTCAAAGTTGTATATTGGTGAATTTTCTGTTTTGACGATTTTGGCCATAACTTTTGATCCGTAAGTCGGATTTAGTCCCCGTTCGAAGCGTTGGAAAGCTCTTGAATACATCTATAACATGGTATAAATAATATAGTTATTTGCCAAATATTTTTATATCCAATATTTTTGGGGAGTCATTGTTTAATTAGATAGTAACTAAACCATGGATCGATTGAAATGATTTATTGATTATTTACTTGAGTTTAATTGTTGTGCACTTAGTGTGCTTGTGTTTATTGGTGGTGTAATATATATAATGTGTGGTGATGTGATCAGGAGGATCGTGTGCACTTAGTGTGCTTGAGTTTGTTTGTCGTGCATTGTTGTCGTGCATTGGTGTCGTACATATCATGGTGTTTGGTGGGATGAATCATTGCTTAGGAGGAGTGTATGTGATTCATCCGTACTCCTTTGTGGAGAATGGTGGGGATAGATCATATCTCAGTAGGAGCGTAAGTGATCTGTCGGGGATAGATCATATCTCAGTAGGAGCGTAAGTGATATGTCCAAGGTTCGATTGAATGAACCAATGAGTCGGTACCGCATGCATGGTGTTGAGTTGCATATTTGCATTATAATATGTTATATTGTAATTTGAACAGTAGGTTCGTGATTGGTGTTGTGGGGTGAATATTGGTGTGTTGGTGTTTTACTACCTTGTTTACATGTATTATATTACCAATATATTTTTGATCATGTTTTCTCACCCCTTTGTTGTTGTTGTGGTCTGTGCTTCTTCAGAAGTACAGATAATCCAGGTACTTAGCTAGCTTGGATTATGGTGTGACAGTCGAGTCTAGGATGCTCTGATACGTAGCACGGGACTTGGGTGTTTTTATGTGTTTATGTTAAACTTGTTGAAAATCCTGTGACATATCACATTTTGGTGAATTATAATAATAAAGATTTTATGTAAATCTGGCGGATGGCCGAGAATGTTGGAATAATAATTTCCGTTGTATTATTTTGAAAATAATGAATAAAGTATTTTTGATAACTATTGGTGATGTGATATCCCACTGTTTTTGTGAAAACTCTGATGTTTATTTATAATGTTTATATTTTATTTAATCTGGGAAGTGGGGTGTTACAATTGGTATCAGAGCAGGTCGGTCCGTCCGGCTAATGTTGTCTAGTGTTGTTGTTCCCTGGTATGCGACATGTGTGTAAAAATACTGTCGGTACATGTTGTTGTTTAAACTTTGTCGGTAGAAGTGAAATGATTCCAGTGGGGGAGAAGTTGGTATTTCTCCGGAATGCTGCAGTGTTGTGGCTTAGTGTGTTACGCTCTTATAGTTTGGTAAACATGGTTTATACCCCATCATGATTTTCGGCTGTCTATTGACAAATTGAGGAACTGATCACCCTCAATCTCTTGTTAATAGTAGACGGGATTGTGTTGGATGGGATAGACGTGTCTTGCAAGCTTAGGTGGTGTGAGCAATGAATTGTCTTAAGTTAAGCTAAGTGCTTAAGGAATTATTTTGAGGAGTTGGCGTAAGACGGTGTTGAGGTGTGTATTTTGACAGAAACTTTGAATGTTAAGGAAAGTGAGAAATTGGGGTTTATCACTTAATTTTGATTGTCCGGAAGTTTTCCTGAGGAGGTAAATGGTTTACTATCGGAATGTGAAGTAAAGCTTACACATTGACTTTGTTCTTGGAACTAGTCCGATATGGGTGACTCCATATTATGTGTTTGCATTGGGATTGAGAAAGTTAAAGAGTCCACTTGAAGACCTGCTGGAAGAGAGGTTCTTTTGTTTGAGTGTGTTACCATAAGGTGCACCAATTTTGTTGGTTAGACAGACGGAAGGTTTTGTGAAGCTTTGGGTGAACTATGGATAAGTGAACAAGGTGACTATCAAGGATAAGCATTCGCTTCCAAGAGTTGATGAGTTGATGGATCAACGGGCTGAAGGATGTGAGTTTTCCTTGGTCGTGTGAGCTCGGGTAGAGCTATTGTGGTTGTGGTATCAAAGGTCGAAGTTGTATCGCAATGGGAGGCTCCAAGATCTACTGTTGAGATTTGGAGTAATTGGGTTTTAAAATATTGAAAGATTGAAAGTGTGTTGGATGGTCTCCTATGTATGAAATTGTTGTTGTACGCTGAATTCCGAGATCGCAGCTTTTTACGGAATCAAAATCGGACGTCGTAGAAATCATGTTTAATGGTTCTAATTCGAGGCTATATGTTAGGTGAGTATGAGTATGTGTTTGTTTCGAAGAAAGGAATTGAATCGGTCGAATTTTCGGACAAGAATGCAAAATCCCGTAGCAGTTTTTCGGCAAAATTCTGGTTTTTCGGAAAACTTCGAAAATTCATAACTCTTGAACCGTATGTCCGTTTTGACCCCCGTTTGAAGAGTTGGAGAGCTAACGAGATGCTCTTTCCGGGAAAAATGGTTTTTATGTCAGTGGATGATCCAATTATAGCATAATATTCGAAACGTGTAATTTGGTCAACTTTTACCGTCGTGATCGGGTGCGTTTGATGTGTTATCTTACTGTATGTTTCGGTATATACCGTGGTAGTTGATGCTTCGATTTGGAAACCTTGCTTGTACCGAGGAAAATGTCGAAAAGAGTTGGAACCAGTTGGGAAATTTTGTGATGCGAGTCTGGTCTGTGAAGAGACTTCTTATGGAGTTAAGCCTCGTATGTTAGACCGTACTAGTAGTATTCTTGAGGAGATTCGAGGAGGTCAGAAATATGGGTTGAGTTGGTGAATTATTTGAAATTGATAAATCAGAGTCGAAGAGTAGATTGTCGGGTTTGTGGAAATAGTACCATGATATGTTGTGATGGGGTATGTGGACCGGATGTTGTTGAGGGGAGTAGGAGTACTCGTGAAGAAATACATTGAGGTGGATGGAGTGTCGATCCCGGTGCTATGAAGAAGTAACCGAATTTGAGTAGATTGTTTTGGTGACCATAGATGAGGAGAGGAGTGGTTGAGGTTGAATATACTGGTTAGAATTGTTGGAATTCGAAGAGTGAACATCAGAAACTGTTGAGTCTGATGCAGCCGTTGAATATTCCAGAGTGGAAATCAGGTAGTATTTTCACGGATTTGGTGTTGAGATTTCCAAAGAATTGGAAAGACATAATTTTAATTTGGGTTGTTGTGAATGGATGAACTATTCCGTGTTAAGGATATATGAGATACTATTGAATGTTGTGTTAGATTGAAATTTGAGGTTTATATTGAGATGTTGGAGGGGCTTACAGGAAGCTTCAGGTATTAAGTTGAAGTTGAGTTCGGCTTACCATCCGCAAACTGATGGTCAGTCAGAGAGGACTATTGAGTCTGTAGAGAATTGGTGAGAGCTTGGGTGTTGGATCAAGGTGGATCGAGGGATGAGTAATTACCGTTGATTGAGTTACCTATAATAACAATTACCATCCTAGTGTCGGAATGGCATTATATATGGCTTGGTGAGATAGGGAGTGTAGGACTCTTCTGTGTTGGAATAAGTCGAGTGGGAGTGTTGTGCTCAGACCGAGAATTATGCTTGAGATGGCTGAGAAGATCAAGAGGATATAAGGAAATATGTGTTTTGAGAGTCACGTCGGTGATTGGTGCTGGTCAGGCTTCGAAATCTCGGAAGTTCGCACCGGGTTCTGTGGTTGTATCAGAGTAGCGCAGCGGAGGCATGGGAGGAGTAACATGTTAGATCGTTTTGCCGCTGTCGCTGTGAATTGGCATGACGTGTTTCATGTGTCTTCGTTGAGGAATTACATTGAATCAGGTGGATGATGTACCAGTGGAAAATAATTTGATTGTGGAGGCATTGCTAGTTCGTTTGACGAACGAGAAACAACTTCGAGGGGAGGAGATAGCTTTGGTGAAAGTGGCTTGAGGGGGATGCTGCAGAAGGCAGTGTGACCTGAGAATTGGAATGAAGGATGCGGGAAGCGTATCCGGAACTATTCCCATCAGGTAATTTTCGAGGACGAAAATAATTAAAGTGGGGGAGAGTTGTAACACTCATTTTAATTATTTAGTCATTTTATTACTATTTTAATTATTATATGTTGGTGTGCCCTTTGGTGGGGGTGTGTTTGATGATGATTGGTGGGTGTCCCTGATATGGGAGAATTATTGGTGGTGAATTGGTGTGAATATAATAATAAAATAAATAGTAGTAATATGGTGGTATTATTGTTATTATTATTATTATTATTACTAGCGTCCAGACGGGCACTCGCGTGCCCGTCTGTCCGCTTTTTTTTATTGCGCTAATGCGTGAAAATATTAACTAACTTATTTTTTTATAAGTTTAATTTTAATATTAGAGCCAATCCACTAAAGAAATGGCGAATTCCCCTGCAGAGTCTTTCTAGAGAAAGCAAACTGCTTCGTTTGCCTGAACGATTCACTTCTCCTTTATAGTTGAGAATTCATAGATATATACATTTATCAATTACCTACAAATAAGATAGGCAGTATGTCTATTTTGGTTTAAAGATAATAACTCATTTTCATTGTTATTACCAATTGAAAACTACATTTTTGTTTACTCAACACCATATTTTTGTTAACATACAATTATAATAATGGACGTATGCGAAAGAATATAAATGAAATGATGATAGGATAGTCAAATTTAAAGTCACACACCCTCCTAGTTTTTGTTTCCATTTTCTTTCTCTTACACTAATAACTTCTCTCATACATCACACATACCTTTTTTTTTGTTTTGTATTTATTTTTCAAAAATATGATCTTTTATATTCATAGAGATTCATTTCCACATTAAAAAAATCTTTTATATAACCACTAATCAATTCACTATGCTACACTTTCTTCACCTATTAAAAATTAAATGGAAAAGTAAGAGAACCATCCATTTCAATTTGGGTTGGAATTGTAAATTGAAATAGCAACCGTCAAAAATTAATGATATTTAGAAAAATTAATGATGATTAATGAATTAAGCATCCTACATGGATGATCCAATGACATTAATATTCCATTCATTTAAATTAATAGGCAAATTTAAATTTAGATTCCTTTGAATTTTAATGAAAATCTCTCCTAATAAATAATTAATAGGAAAATTTATTTCTTTCTCTTTATTGTTCTTAAAACATATAATAGGCACACAAAAAACTATCCTATTTGAAATAGTTATCTTTGAAATTCAAAATTATCTCTTTTGAGGATGAAATGCTAGTGTAATAAGACCCGAAATATCAGCATGAATTAATTTCAATCTTGATGTTGCTCTCGAATACAAAAACAACACAGAAACAAACATTGGAACTTCCATAGGACTTCTAATACAAACAATGACAAAGAAGTAAATTATTAACCACTCACAAACTATAAATTATGAAGAATCATTGGATGAAACATTAAATGAACATGTTTTTTTACTCTATAAATTTGTAGTTATCTTATGCATCCCACCTTGGGAGGTTTATATATAAAAATAAAAATAAAAAACCAACTCTAGGAGTTATGGAGTTACCACAATTCAAAATAACTACCATCATTTAATAAAAACTTCATTTTTCTATTTGTATTTTTGTTTTTAAAATTAACTAAAATTAAATTTTAAAGGATAAAATAGAAATAAAAATAGGTCAGTCTAAAATTCCAATTCCCTAGATAAATTATTTAATTTTAATTTAATTATAAACTATTTATAAAATAATTAAAGATAATGATATGAAAAATAATAAATTGTTGACGGTTAATAAACCTTTGTGTAACCGCCGTTGTGAGGAAAAAAATAAAAATTTAAAATAAAAATTGAAAAGGGTAAATTTGGAAAGAAAAAAAGCTACACCAAAACAATATATTGCCTTTATATATTGTTATAGATATAGTAGCGTCCAGACGGGCACTCGCGTGCCCGTCTGTCCGCTTTTTTTTATTGCGCTAACGCGTGAAAATATTAACTAACTTATTTTTTTATAAGTTTATATTTAATATTAGAGTCAATCCACTAAAGAAAGGGTGAATTCCCCTGCAGAGTCTTTCTAGAGAAAGCAAACTGCTTCGCTTGCCTGAACGGTTCACTTCTCCTTTATAGTTCAGAATTCATAGATATATATTTATCAATTAGCTACAAATAAGATAGGCAGTATGTCTATTTTGGTTTAAAGATAATAACTCATTTTCATTGGTATTACCAATTGAAAACTACATTTTTGTTTACTCAACACCATTTTTTTGTTAACATAAAATTATAATAATGGATACATGCGAAAGAATAAAAATGAAATGATGAAAAGATAGTCAAATTTAAAGTCACACACCCTCTTAGTTTTTCTTTCCATTTTCTTTCTCTTACACTAGTAACTTCTCTCATACATCACACATACCTTTTTTTTTTGTTTTGTATTTATTTTTCAAAAATATGATCTTCTATATTTATAGAGATTCATTTCCACTTTAAAAAAATCTTTTATATAACCACTAATCAATTCACTATGCTACACTTTCTTCACCTATTAAAAATTAAATGGAAAAGCAAGAGAACCATCCATTTCAATTTGGGTTGGAATTGTAAATTGAAATAGTAACCGTCAAAAATTAATGATATTTAGAAAAATTAATGATGATTAATGAATTAAGCATCCTACATGGATGATCCAATGACATTAATATTCCATTCATTTAAATTAACAGGCAAATTTAAATTTAGATTCCTTTGAATTTTAATGAAAATCTCTCCTAATAAATAATTAATAGGAAAATTTATTTCTTTCTCTTTATTGTTCTTAAAACATATAATAGGCAAAAAAACTATGCTATTTAAAATAGTTATCTTTGAAATTCAAAATTACCTCTTTTGAGGATGAAATGCTAGTGTAATAAGACTCGAAATATAAGCATGAATTAATTTCAATCTTGATGTTGCTCTCGAATACAAAAACGACACAGAAGAAAACATTGGAACTTCCATAGGACTTCTAATATAAACAATGACAAAGAAGTAAATTATTAACCACTCACAAACTATAAATTATGAAGAATCATTGGATGAAACATTAAATGAACATGTTTTTTTACTCTATAAATTTGTAGTTATCTTATGCATCCCACCTTGGGAGGTTTATATATAAAATAAAAATAAAAAACCAACTCTAGGAGTTATGGAGTTACCACAATTCAAAATAACTACCATCAGTTAATAAAAACTTCATTTTTTTATTTGTATTTTTGTTTTTAAAATTAACTAAAATTAAATTTTAAAGGATAAAATAGAAATAAAAATAGGTCAGTCTAAAATTCCAATTCCCTAGATAAATTATTTAATTTTAATTTAATTATAAACTATTTATAAAATAATTAAAGATAATGATATGAAAAATAATAAATTGTTGACGGTTAATAACCTTTGTGTAACCGCCGTTGTGAGGAAAAAAATTAAAATTAAAAATAAAAATTGAAAAGGGTAAATTTGGAAAGAAAAAAAGCTACACCAAAACAATCTATTGCCTTTATATATTGTTATAGATTAAATTTTAAAGGATAAAATAGAAATAAAAATAGGTCAGTCTAAAATTCCAATTCCCTAGATAAATTATTTAATTTTAATTTAATTATAAACTATTTATAAAATATTTAAAGATAATGATATGAAAAATAATAAATTGTTGACGGTTAATAACCTTTGTGTAACCGCCGTTGTGAGGAAAAAAATTAAAATTAAAAATAAAAATTGAAAAGGGTAAATTTGGAAAGAAAAAAAGCTACACCAAAACAATCTATTGCCTTTATATATTGTTATAGATTATTATTATTATTATTATTAATTATAGTAATATTATTAATATTGAAGAATATTATTATTAGTAATATTATTACTATTATTATAACTATTAGTGGGAGAATATTATTATGATTATTATTATTATTATTAATAATATTATTGGTGGAGTATTATTACTATTATTATTAATATTATTATTATGGATGAAATAATATTATTAATATTGCTATGTGCATTATTATTATTATTATAATGATTATTATAATTATTATTATTAGTAATATTATATTAGTATTACTATTAAGATTATTATTATTATATTATTTTATTAAGTTATTATTATTATTAAGATTAAATAATTAAAATAGGGAATGTGAGGGGTTAGTGGTTTTTTACGATACATTTGGAGAGTTGGGAGAAAGAACGAGAGAAGTGAGAAGAGCGTAGAACGAGCAAAGGAACGAGGAACGGAAGAGAAAGGAGAAAGTCAAGAGACCAAATCTAGGAGGATTTCCATCGATCAAACCGATTAACAAGGTAAGGGGGAGAAACTTGATTGGGATGGTATTTACATGTATAGGGTAGTGGGGATTCCTTAACCCCATAGGAATGTATCGGTGTATGAAGTTTTATGTTGTCATGCCTATAATTGTTGATTGATGCTGAGAATTGGTATTTGATAAACCAATGAGGAATTGATATATGTCGATGTTGATGAATTGTTGTTTTTGGTGAGTTTGGGGTATTGGTTGGGTTTGCGGTTTTAGGGAAGTTCCTGTATAACCTCTGTGGTTTGGATAATGACCATGAGTATTGGTGAGATTTTGTGCAACCTCTGTGGCTTGGGTAATGACCATGATATAGGTTCTGAGATGTAGTTTAAGGAACAATTGATTAGAGTAGTGTGTGATAGTTGTAGTAATGATAGGGCAGAGGATGGATGAAGAGTGATAAGCTTGGAATTGAGCAAGATGACAGTGTTGGACAGTAAGGGTGGGTTTTCGTATGATCATTGTGATGGTGTAATAGTGTATGATGGGTACGATCACATTTAGGATAGAAACCCCTAAATGCCATGGTTTTGAAAAGTATGGTTATATGATATATGATGACATGATCTTTAAAAATATGTTGTTGGCTGTTATAATTGTCATATTATGGTAGGATTTCGAATTCTGAAACCGGGGCTTTTTACGGAATTGAAATCGGAGGTCCGGAAGGCCTCCAACGATGGAAAACACAGAATTTTCTGCATTCTGCGCTGTTTGCGTCGACTCAAAGCTGTATATTGGTGAATTTTCTGTTTTGACGATTTTGGCCATAACTTTTTATCTGTAAGTCGGATTTAGTCCCCGTTCGAAGCGTTGGAAAGATCTTGAATAGATCTATAACATGGTATAAATAATATAATTATTTGCCAAATATTTTTATATCCAATATTTTTGGGGAGTCATTGTTTAATTAAATAGTAACTAAACCATGGATCGATTGAAATGATTTATTGATTATTTACTTGAGTTTAATTGTTGTGCACTTAGTGTGCTTGTGTTTATTGGTGGTGTAATATACATAATGTGTGGTGATGTGATCAGGAGGATCGTGTGCACTTAGTGTGCTTGAGTTTGTTTGTCGTTCATTGTTGTCGTGCATTGGTGTCGTACATATCATGGTGTTTGGTGGGATGAATCATTGCTCAGGAGGAGTGTATGTGATTCATCCGTACTCCTTTGTGGAGAATGGTGGGGATAGATCATATCTCAGTAGGAGCGTAAGTGATCTGTCAGGGATAGATCATATCTCAGTAGGAGCGTAAGTGATTTGTCCAAGGTTCGATTGAATGAACCAATGAGTCGGTACCGCATGCATGGTGTTGAGTTGCATATTTGCATTATAATATGTTATATTGTAATTTGAACAGTAGGTTCGTGATTGGTGTTGTGGGGTGAATATTGGTGTGTTGGTGTTTTACTACCTTGTTTACATGTATTATATTACCAATATATTTTTGATCATGTTTTCTCACCCCTTTGTTGTTGTTGTGGTCTGTGCTTCTTCAGAAGTACAGATAATCCAGGTACTTAGCTAGCTTGGATTATGGTGTGCCAGTCGAGTCTAGGATGCTCTGATACGTAGCACGGGACTTGGGTGTTTTTATTTGTTTATGTTAAACTTGTTGAAAATCCTGTGACGTATCACATTTTGGTGAATTATAATAATAAAGATTTTATGTAAATCTGGCGGATGGCCGAGAATGTTGGAATAATAATTTCCGCTGTATTATTTTGAAAATAATGAATAAAGTATTTTTGATAACTATTGGTGATGTGATATCCCACTGTTTTTGTGAAAACTCTGATGTTTATTTATAATGTTTATATTTTATTTAATCTGGGAAGTGGGGTGTTACAATTAGTATCAGAGCAGGTCGGTCCGTCCGGCCAATGTTGTCTAGTGTTGTTGTTCCCTGGTATGTGACATGTGTGTAAAAACACTGTCGGTACATGTTGTTGTTTAAACTTTGTCAGTAGAAGTGAAATGATTCCAGTGGGGGAGAAGTTGGTATTTCTTCGGAATGCTGCAGTGTTGTGGCTTAGTGTGTTACGCTCTAATAGTTTGGTAAAGATGGTTTATACCCCATCATGATTTTCGACTGTCTATTGACAAATTGAGGAACTGATCACCCTCAATCTCTTGTTAATAGTAGACGGGATTGTGTTGGATGGGATAGACGTGTCTTGCAAGCTTAGGTGGTGTGAGCAATGAATTGTCTTGAGTTAAGCTAAGTGCTTAAGGGATTATTTTGAGGAGTTGGCGTAAGACGGTGTTGAGGTGTGTATTTTGACAGAAACTTTGAATGTTAAGGAAAGTGAGAAATTGGGGTTTATCACTTAATTGTGATTGTCCGGAAGTTTTCCTGAGGAGGTAAACGGTTTACTATCGGAATGTGAAGTAAAGCTTACACATTGACTTTGTTCTTGGAACTAGTCCGATATGGGTGACTCCATATTATGTGTTTGCATTGGGATTGAGAAAGTTAAAGAGTCCACTTGAAGACCTGCTGGAAGAGAGGTTCTTTTGTTTGAGTGTGTTACCATAAGGTGCACCAATTTTGTTGGTTAGACAGACGGAAGGTTTTGTGAAGCTTTGGGTGAACTATGGATAAGTGAACAAGGTGACTATCAAGGATAAGCATTCGCTTCCAAGAGTTGATGAGTTGATGGATCAACGGGCTGAAGGATGTGAGTTTTCCTTGGTCGTGTGAGCTCGGGTAGAGCCATTGTGGTTGTGGTATCAAAGGTCGAAGTTGTATCGCAATGGGAGGCTCCAAGATCTGCTGTTGAGATTGGGAGTAATTGGATTTTAAAATATTGAAAGATTGAAAGTGTGTTGGATGGTCTCCTATGTATGAAATTCTTGTTGTACGCTGAATTTCGAGATCGCAGCTTTTTACGGAATCAAAATTGGACATCGTAGAAATCATGTTTAATGGTTCTAATTCGAGGCTATATGTTAGGTGAGTATGAGTATGTGTTTGTTTCGAAGAAAGGAATTGAATCGGTCGAATTTTCGGACAAGAATGCAAAATCCCGTAGCAGTTTTTCGGCAAAATTCTATTTTTTCGGAAAACTTCGAAAATTCATAACTCTTGAACCGTATGTCCGTTTTGACCCCCGTTTGAAGCGTTGGAGAGCTAACGAGATGCTCTTTCCGAGAAAAATGGTTTTTATGTCAGTGGGTGATCCAATTATAGAAGAATATTCGAAACGTGTAATTTGGTCAACTTTTACCGTCGTAATCGGGTGCGTTTGATGTGTTATCTTATTGTATGTTTTCGGTATATACCGTGGTAGTTGATGCTTCGATTTGGAAACCTTGCTTGTACCAAGGAAAATGGCGAAAAGAGTTGGAAGCGGTTGGGAAATTTTGTGATGCGAGTCTGGTCTGTGAAGAGACTTCTTATGGAGTTAAGCCTCGTATGTTAGACCGTACTAGTAGTATTCTTGAGGAGATTCGAGGAGGTCAGAAATATGGGTTGAGTTGGTGAATTAGTTGAAATTGATAAATCAGAGTTGAAGAGTGGATTGTCGGGTTTGTGGAAATAGTACCATGATATGTTGTGATGGGGTATGTGGACCGGATGTTGTTGAGGGGAGTAGGAGTACTCGTGAAGAAATACATTGAGGTGGATGAAGTGTCCATCCCAGTGCTATGAAGAAGTAACCGAATTTGAGTAGATTGTTTTGGTGACCATAGATGAGGAGAGGAGTAGTTGAGGTTGAATATACTGGTTAGAATTGTTGGAATTCGAAGAGTGAACATCAGAAACTGTTGAGTCTGATGCAGCCGTTGAATATTCCAGAGTAGAAATCAGGTAGTATTTTCACGGATTTGGTGTTGAGATTTCCAAAGAATTGGAAAGACATAATTTTAATTTGTGTTGTTGTGAATGGATGAACTATTCCGTGTTAAGGATATATGAGATACTATCGAATGTTGTGTTAGATTGAAATTTGAGGTTTATATTGAGATGTCGGAGGGGCTTACAGGAAGCTTCAGGTATTAAGTTGAAGTTGAGTTCGGCTTACCATCCGCAAACTGATGGTCAGTCAGAGAGGACTATTGAGTCTGTAGAGAATTGGTGAGAGCTTGGGTGTTGGATCAAGGTGGATCGAGGGATGAGTAATTACCGTTGATTGAGTTACCTATAATAACGATTACCATGCTAGTGTCGGAATATCATTATATATGGCTTGGTGAGATAAGGAGTGTAGGACTCTTCTGTGTTGGAATAAGTCGAGTGGGAGTGTTGTGCTCAGACCGAGAATTATGCTTGAGATGGCTGAGAAGATCAAGAGGATATAAGGAAATATGTGTTTTGAGAGTCACGTCGGTGATTGGTGCTGGTCGGGCTTCGAAATCTCGGAAGATCGCGCCGGGTTCTGTGGTTGTATCAGAGTAGCGCAGCAGAGGCATGGGAGGAGTAACATGTTAGATCGTTTTGCCGCTGTCGCTGTGAATTGGCATGACGTGTTTCATGTGTCTTCGTTGAGGAATTACATTGAATCAGGTGGATGATGTACCAGTGGAAAATAATTTGATTGTGTAGGCATTGCTAGTTCGTTTGACGAACGAGAAACAACTCCGAGGGGAGGAGATAGCTTTGGTGAAAGTGGCTTGAGGGGGATGCTGCAGAAGGCAGTGTGACCTGAGAATTGGAATGAAGGATGCGGGAAGCGTATCCGGAACTATTTCCATCAGGTAATTTTCGAGGATGAAAATAATTAAAGTGGGGGAGAGTTGTAACACTCATTTTAATTATTTAGTCATTTTATTACTATTTTAATTATTATATGTTGGTGTGCCCTTTGGTGGGGGTGTGTTTGATGATGATTGGTGGGTGTCCCTGATATGGGAGGATTATTGGTGGTGAATTGGTGTGAATATAATAATAAAATAAATAGTAGTAATATGGTGGTATTATTATTATTATTATTATTATTATTTTTATTATTATTATTATTATTATTATTATTATTATTATTATTATTATTATTATTATTATTATTATTATTATTATTATTAATTGTAGTAATATTATTAATATTAGACAATATTATTATTAGTAATATTATTACTATTATTATAACTATTAGTGGGAGAATATTATTATGATTATTATTATTATTATTATTAATAATATTATTGGTGGAGTATTATTACTATTATTATTAATATTATTATTATGGGTGAAATAATATTATTAATATTGCTATGTGCATTATTATTATTATTATAATGATTATTATAATTATTATTATTATTAGTAATATTATATTAGTATTACTATTAAGATTATTATTATTATATTATTTTATTAAGTTATTATTATTATTAAGATTAGATAATTAAAATAGGGAATGTGAGGGGTTAGTGGTTTTTTACGATACATTTGGAGAGTTGGGAGAAAGAACGAGAGAAGTGAGAAGAGCGTAGAACGAGCAAAGGAACGAGGAACGGAAGAGAAAGGAGAAAGTCAAGAGACCAAATCTAGGAGGATTTCCATCGATCAAACCGATTAACAAGGTAAGGGGGGAGAAACTTGATTGGGATGGTATTTACATGTATAGGGTAGTGGGGATTCCTTAACCCCGTAGGAATGTATCGGTGTATGAAGTTTTATGTTGTCATGCCTATAATTGTTGATTGATGCTGAGAATTGATATTTGATAAACCAATGAGGAATTGATATATGTCGATGTTGATGAATTGTTGTTTTTGGTGAGTTTGGGGTATTGGTTGGGTTTACGGTTTTAGGGAAGTTCCTGTATAACCTCTGTGGTTTGGATAATGACCATGAGTATTGGTGAGATTTTGTGTAACCTCTGTGGCTTGGGTAATGACCATGATATAGGTTCTGAGATGTAGTTTAAGGAACAATTGATTAGAGTAGTGTGTGATAGTTGTAGTAATGATAGGGCAGAGGATGGATGAAGAGTGATAAGCTTGGAATTGAGTGATCGCGACTTTCTATGTCTAATACAACTTAACTGCAAGTGCACAGTCTATCGCGTAGTAATAAAAGATATCGATCCCACAAGGACTCGTAATCAAACTAGTGTTCACAGGAGTTACTATGTTTAGCTAGGTAGATAATGTTTAAGGGAATAATTGCTATTACTAAAGGGAACTAAAAACGTTACTTAAAGTATAATTACGCGAATCGATATGCAATAATTATGTTCTTCGGGGATTTCGCAAGTTACCGGTATATAAAATATTTTCAGAATTTATTTAAGAAGAAAATAGTGATCTAAAGACCTTTGTCTCACGATGGTTGTTGACGCTAGTCGCAACTTTAAGGCGGAACGTATGTTGTCGCTATCCCGTTCGGGGTTAAAATCGCTTTTTGGAAATCTCTAAATTCTAATCTATTTTAAAGTGCTTTCGCTGTTATTAAAACAAATGCCTAGTATTTACTATCTGGTCCTAGCCGCAGCTGTCGCTTGTTGGTTCGTACCTTAATTAATTTCCCACTGTCGTGGCAAAACTACTTTTAAATAAGTTCTCGCTGTCGCGACGAACGTTTAAGTTTAAACACTCAGGCCGTAAACAACTTTTGAAAAAGAAAGGTTTTAATCGGTTATTATCAAATCTCGTCTGAATTATTATTACATACCGATTACTCTGGTTTAGCTAGACATGGATTTGGAACAGGTAAAGCGTAAATAAAAGCAGAAATTTAGAACATACATACTTCTGGGAATTAAAGTTACAATTAACGAAATAATAAAAACCTGTAAAGTATCCAATTGGCTGTTGGCCAAATCCCAACGATGGCGGCAGGATTGTGTCTTCAAGCCAATAGAGCGTACAAAGGAATATTGCAGTAATAGAATACAGGAAAAAGGAAAGGAAAACAAAAACAAGACTTAAACTAAATTTGCTCTAGAAAATATTTGGGCAGCACTTCGTTATCTGAATGGGGCTCTCTTTCTCAGCTCCCCTCCTTCTCCTTTTATAGAGGTGAAATACTAACGGTTATATTTTGCAGAAGGTGGACTTGGAGTCAGAGAAAATAGGAAGTAGTGGTCCATTATTTTGGGACTTGGAACTGGTTTTTGCACGTTTACTGAAGTTCTGCGTTTTTGCCTGCATGACGGTCGTCATGGTGTATGACGGTCGTCACCCGTGTGACGGTCGTCATGGATGTGTGACGGTCGTCACAGCAGCAAAATTCGCATCTGCTGTTTTTCATGTTGTTTTCATCTGGTTTTCGTCCATATTTCATCTGTAATTGCTTCTTTTCTTCATATTGCTTAGATTGGACATGATCTTCAAATACCTGCAAAATATCAGACAAATAACATGGAAAAACCCGAAATCGGATTGAAACTAGTCAAATATTAGTTGAATTATACGTCAATATATATATATATATACGATTTCTCGTTATCAAACTCCCCTAAGCTTGAATCTTTGCTTGTCCTCAAGTAAAAAGTAGGAAGAATAAAAGTCGGCAAGCACGCAGCAGCTTCCTCGTTCAGAAAGTTGGGAAAAACCGGGATTCTAAATAGGAACAAAACGAGTACGGTGACGACACTGGACTATAAGTCTTCGGAGGTCTCCTTTTTATGCAAGTCGGTCCCAATCATGCTATTGCAGCTTGGTATCAAGGTTCTCGCATCACGTTTACCCTGTTTGTTCTAGCGCAATCACATTAAGCACGTTGTCCATACACTTTCATGGCAAGTCAACCTGTTAGTGATTATGATCTCACGACTATTTTGATCTTTTCATTGCTCATGAGCTTATACCATTGATTTTCAGTGAGTTTTTGTACCGTTGGGCTAAATGCTCGGGTGAGGAGCACCTAACTTAGAGGGAACATGTCTCTATACTCGGGCTATATAGCTTTCTTTTCATGATTTTTCATTCTTTTAGAGATCATACACTTATTTGCATTGGTTGTTCGCTTAGAAGTGTTTAGGATGGTGCTGACTGCTTGTATAAACTACTTGGGGCTGAGTTTGCGTAGAAACTTGAAACTTTGGTACAAGTAGGTAGTGAAACCGACTCGCATAAACCGGAGGTCTAAGGTGTCAGGACGGTACTGGTTTTGTTAGAATTTTCGTCTCGGAGTTTCAAAACTTGGTTTGAACTTTGGCGCATTCTCGTGATGCTTTTGTTTATGTCGAATAAAGTGGGGAAATTTGTGTAACAGAAAAAGACATATAAATGAGCTTTTATTTGCTAAAATGGGAAAATGCTTGAATTGAAATTACTGAATTGAAAGTACAAGGAAACGGGAAATAAAATGCTCCGCTCCCACACTATCTCAATCAGTGTCCTCACTGATTTGAAAGAATGCGAGATGGAAATACAGAGAAAATGAAAATACAGGAAAGGGAAAGATACAGGAAACAAATAAAGAAAGAAAGAACTAGTCACGGCCTCTGCCTCGGTCACGTCCTCTGTCGCGACCTCTACCTCTGGCATGTTCGACTCGGGCCTCAAAGTTCAGAGCTCCGGTGTGATAGACATAATCTCGGAGTCCTTCGAATTGCAAGGTAAGATTTGCCATGTTCTCCGTGAGGGTTTCCTGGCCAGTCTGGAGCTGTTGCATCGAAGTTCTCATGTAGTCGTACTGCTCCCTCTGTCAAGCTTCGAATTGCTCTGCTCGCTGATTTTGTTGTTGCATCATGGCGAGTATCTGTGTTTGTTGGTCGAGGGATTGGCGGAGGTCTTCTTCAGAGAAGTCGGGCTCGGGACGGTGGCGACGACGACGGTAAGATGTGCCTTCAAAAGGAGGTGGTTGTGATGCCTCAGGTTGCTCAGTTCTGTCTAACTCATCTTGCATTTCGTCAACAGACCCTTGGGTATTGGTTTGAGTTGGGGCAGCGGTAGCAGCAGGGGCATTCGGGTCAAAAAGCCAGTTGGCACGATCCTGTGGGTGCATTCGGGTACGTGATGGCATGATGATACTTCTGATAGTTTTGCCACGCACGACCGGATGGTATTTGCCATCGGACCTGGAGCGGATGAGGTGAGAAGCTCTGCAATGGTCGGTGTCGAGAAACGCCGAAGGTATTGTATGGAGATTCTAGAGTTGGTTACCGAGGTTCAGGCCTAGTGCAATGGAGGTAACAATCCCGCCAAAGTAAAATGGCTTAGAGCCACGGTTGCAGTTGGCCTGAATGTGGGCCAGGAGGAACGGTGCTGCGTTGACGGGTTCGGAATTGAACACGCAGCGGAGAAAGAAAAGTTCTTTGGAGTTCACCTTGTGGTTGCTATCTCTTGCGAAGATGGTATTGCTCAGCACTCTGTGGAAATACCGGATGGTTGGGTTGTGGATGTGTGTTGCATGCAGAGAATCCCAGCTGTCGGCATCGATTTCGGTCAATTGGGACCAAAGCGCAAAAGCTTCATGTTGAAATTGTTCGGTAATGTGGCGGTGAGCATCTTCGCTGCGAGGGAAATGTAGGATGTCGGCAATCTGATTTTGATTCAATTGGTAGTTCGTGCCGAACATACGGAAGCAAGCGGCGCCGGCGTGTTGGCTAAGGTCGCCGCTAGAGGTGAAGTAACTGAACGAACTGAGGAACTCAAGTGTGAGTTGTTCGTAAGTGGGCTGCGGATTTGTGCACAGATGCCAAATGCCGGCTCTCTGGAGCATCCAAGTGACGCCGTCAAGGAGGCCGAGTTCCGTGAGAGATGGTATGTGCGGATAGTGGGTTGGCTGTAGCGGCCGTTGATGGAAGGCTACGTAGCTTGCTCTCTGTTTCTCGCCGGAGTCGTCGTCGCTGAAAATGATATTGCTAAGGTCAGGGGTTTCATTGTTTCTTGCCATTTGCTAGATGATGCTGATGAAATGGGGGAAGAATGCGGTTTCTGCGGAATGAGAAATTGCAAAAAATTGGTTAATGAAGATGAAATGGGAGTTGGGATTATATGTAGTAAGGAGGGAAAACGAAATTTTGAAATGGGGTTTGGATGTGTGGTGATGGGAAGTTGATAAGATGGGAGTGGGCGAAGAAACGTAACCTCTGTTATAGCAGATATCAGATTTTGGACTCGTAACGGTCGTCACACATCTGTGACGGTCGTCACCCGTGTGACGGGCGTCATGGTTCTGTGACGGTCGTCACACCAGCAAATTCTGCAGAACGCAAAATTTTGCTACAGGGGTGCTTTTGACATGTTTTTAAGGCTTGTAATTGATACGGCAATGTAATAAATCAGCCAAGAGGCATATGATAACATAAAAACAGAATAAGGGAATAATGAATGAAATTGAAATAACATTTAATTAAAAGGATTGTTTTTAATGTAATACATAAGTGAAATGAAACAATGCGAAAATAAAAATAATTGAAAGCGTACTGAGAAACAGGAAAAATAAACTAAACTAAAGCTAAAATCTCAGTCCTTTTGTGTCTTCAATTCGTCAAACTTCCGGGCGTAGTAATCGAGCTGGTCACAAACTAAGTCCATGAAAACTGATAATTCGCTGTGTATGCTTGTTATTTCTTCTCTTACAGTGGTTAGAGCTGCGTCGAAGTTGTCTAATCGGTTCAGAATAATATCCATTTTGTCAGTGGTTTCTTCAGGAATGGGCTCAGGATAGGTGTTGTAATGTGGAGGGGTCTCAGGGTCTACCTCAGCTTCGGATACAACATCCTCATAATACATATAATCATGTGCTTCAGAGATGTGATCATTGTCGTACATGTAATCATGTGGTGTGGATTGAGGTGAAGGAGGTCCCATAGGCTCATCCAATTCATAAACCCAATTGTCCTTGTTATGGATACTCGTCATCTGATGATTTGACAATGTGAATAGCTGGACAGGTTTGTCATTGATAAGGTACTCGTAAGGTCCAGGTCCCATGGTTCTTAAAATGCGCCTGTTAAAGCAAAACTAGATATTCATGGGTCGGACGGTGCCAAAACTAGTGCTTGCATTTAGGTGGAATCTAAGGCCAAGCTCGTGGGAAATCATTGTAACGAGGCCTCCTATTAGAATGGGTGATTGTGATTCCTGAGTGAGGCGTAGGAAGGATCTCATCATAAAAGGCACGGCATTCACTGGACGGCCCTGAGAAGCACAGAACAAGATAAACAACTCTTCTTTAGATACTGTAGTAATGTTTTCTTCCTTTCCGAAAAGGGTGTGAGCTAGGATCTTATGAAAGTATCTGAAAGCGGGGTTATGAATATCATCGTTATACATGCCATTTGGGTCAGGGTGATAGTCGCCTGTGATTTTACCCCAGAACCGGTTTAGTTCAAAATCAAGATCGTCATCTTCGGCACTGATGAGCACATGTGGTCCGCTAGGAAATCCTAGGAGGTTAGCTAATGACATACGGCTATGGGTTTGGTCCATTCCAAACATCCTAAAGGTGATCAGCTCTGTGTTTGATCCAAAACCATAGTTGGGTAAGTACCTGAAGGAACTGAGGAATTCGTAGGTGAGGTCCTTATAGGTAGCAAAACGGGTTTTCAAGGAGGTGTTCTCCCAGCCTAATTGATTAAACAGGAATTGAATGCTATCAGTAATTCCTAGCTTCTCCATGGTAGACTTATCATAATACAGTGTTAAGGCTATGTCTCTCTCAGTTAATGCTTCAAATCTTGCCTTTTGAGCTAGTCCTCGAAAATGAACTTTTGTGAAGTCGTACTCGGCCATACTCGCAGGTTAGTCGGAGAAAAACAGGAGGAAGGTATGAAGGCTTTTAAAATCCTGAAAAGTTTAAAACAGAAATTTTAAGTCAGAATTTTTTTTTTTGAAACAAAAGGTGGTAGAAATAAAAACAAAGTTTAAATAAAAGAGAAAATAATGAAACAAAAAAAATAAAAAATAGTAGCAATTCAAGTTTAAAAATTTGTTAAAATTTCAAAGTAAGATTTCAAATAAAAATGAGAATGAAACACAGTAAAGAGGGAAATACGGGAAAATTGGGTTGCCTCCCATTAAGCGCTGTTTTTAACGTCAAAAGCTTGACGATAGCTTGGTGACAAGCTATTCGGGGGTTTGAGCAGGAAGCTCGAGCAATGTTATACTGCCGCCTTGAGGGCTGTTTTCGTTCTTATTATAATGTTTTAAACGTTGCCCGTTTACGATAAACAGTGCATTCGTCTTATCGGTAATTTCAACAGCTCCACTTTGAAGTACTTTAGTCACTTAAAAAGGTCCAGACCACCTAGATTTTAGTTTACCTGGGAAAAGTTTCAATCTTGAATTAAATAGAAGTACGATGTCTCCCACACTGAATTGTTTCCAGACTGAACGTTTATCATGCCATTTCTTAGTTCGTTCTTTGTAGATACGGGCATTTTCGTAAGCGTCCAATCTAAGTTCTTCTAATTCGTGTAAGTTCAAGATTCGTTTCTCTCCTGCCTCAGTGTGTAATACCCTAATTTTTACCCCTAAGATCCCATATTTCATTTGCATATCATTCCACAAACAAGATCATACTTTTTGATTCTCTTAGGTCCCTTGTTGTTTCTTACTTGCTTTATGTTTGTTTCTGTTTACTAACATCTAACCAAAATACCAAAAATATTTTTCAATTTGTTTGTTTCTTCTTCTTCTCTGTGTGTTTAGGGTTTTGCAAGGAGATTGATGGCAAAGACATTCATTCAAGTTTAAATCAGATGGACGTTTGACCTCATCTTGGTCAAACTATCAAGAGTTTGCTTCAACTATAAGTTACCTGTGGTGGTAGGATATTTTCTCAGCAAATGTGATCGTTCATGGTCAATTTGTCTTGTGTTGAAATTCATTGGTTTATCAAGCAGTGTTCTATGAGAAGTTTGGTCCAGAAATCCAGAGAATTATGTCAAAGATCAAAATTGAAGGTGCAAGTAATGTCCTGGTACATGAGTAGTTGTGTTCATTTTTATCAGAGGTGTGTGGAAAATAGTCAAGTTGGTGTTACAACGAAATCAAGAGCTCATGGTTGCATGAGTATGAAGGGGATGCAGATACTGTATCAGATGCTGTAGAGTTTGTACTCCAAAATTTCACAGAAATGAACAAACTTTGGGTGCGGATGAAACATCAGGGGCCTTCCCGGGAGGAGGAGAAATCGAGTTTTACCCCTCTCAGCCAAATTGGATTTCAAGATCCTGCAAGTGTTGGCCGTGGACAGCAATTGACATTAGTCAGTATAGAGAATCTAGAGGAGACCTTTTACCTGATCCTCAATTTGATGGGGTAAATATTGTAGCTCTTGGTTTTCAAAACGATTGTGATGCTGCTATTGAAGTTGTAGTTCTTTGGCATAGTAAATATGTATCTTGTCAGAGAAGTCTTGATGGTCTATCAAACTGCAAAGTACTGAACTTCACTGATGAGAAGCACTTGTTTAAAGAATTTACGAAGATTGTGTCTTCATTTGATCCTGATATATTGATGGGTTGGGATATTCAAGGGAGTTCTCTTGGTTTTTTAGCAGAAAGGGCTTCACACCTTGGTTTGGGATTACTTAATGATTTGTCTCGCACACCATCTAATTCTTGGGTTAACTCTCAAGACATCAAAATGTCTGAAAGGAGTATCTTGGACTCGGACATCCTGGATACTCCTAGTCAAGATTGTTGTGCACAAGAAAGTTCAATAATTGAGGATGAATGGGGAAGGACACATGCTAGTGGAGTTCATGTAGGTGGAAGAATTGTCCTTAACTTATGGAGATTGATTCATGGAGAAGTCAAGCTAAATTTGTATTCAGTTGAAGCTGTTGTTGAAACTGTATTGAGGCGAAAAGTTCCTTCACTCAACCACAATGTGCTGATAAAATGGTTTTCAAGTGGTCCAGGACAAGCAAGATATCAGTGTATCAAATACATTATGGATAAAGCTAAGCTGAACCTTGAGATATTAAATCAACTTGATATGGTTAATCGAACATCAGAACTTGCTCGCGTCTTTGGAATAGACTTTTTTTTTTGTTCTTTCTCGAGGCTCCCAATACCGCGTTGAGTCCATGTTTTTGAGGTTGGCCCACACACAAAACTATGTTGGTATCTCGCCTGGAAAACAACAGGTTGCTTCTCAACCTGCCATGGAATGCCTGCCTCTTGTAATGGAACCAGAGTCGGGATTTTATTCAGATCCCGTTGTTGTACTTGACTTCCAATCTTTGTATCCGTCAATGATAATTGCATACAACCTTTGCTTTTGTACATGTCTTGGCAAAGTTGCGGCATCAAAGACTAACACATTTGGGGTAAGTCCATTTTCACCAGAGCAACATGTTCTGCAGGATTTAAAAGATCAAATCTTGCTCACTCCAAATGGTGTTATGTTTGTTCCTTCCAAGGTTCAAAGAGGTATACTTCCCCGTCTATTGGAAGAAATTTTATCAACTAGAATAATGGTAAAACAAGCAATGAAAAAGTTGTCTCCTTCAGAGCAATTCCTTCAGCGGATATTTAATGCAAGACAGCTTGCTTTGAAGCTCATATCAAATGTAACATATGGTTACACAGCTGCTGGATTTACTGGTCGCATGCCTTGTGCAGAACTTGCAGACAGTATCGTTCAATGTGGACGTTGTACCTTGGAAAAGGCTATATCATTTGTAAATCTACAAGAAAAGTGCAATGCTAAAGTTATTTATGGAGATACTGATAGTATGTTTGTCCTACTTAAAGGACGCACTGTCAAAGAGGCCTTCCAAATTGGGAGCGAGATTGCTTCTGCTATCACTGCTATGAATCCTAGTCCTGTCACCTTGAAGATGGAGAAAGTTTATCACCGTTGTTTCCTCATTACTAAAAAGCGATATGTTGGCTATAGTTATGAAAGCCCTGATCAAAATAAACCAGTTTTTGATGCCAAAGGTATTGAAACAGTACGCAGGGACACATGTGAAGCAGTTGCTAAGATAATGGAGCAATCTTTGAGACTCTTTTTTGAGCACCAGAGTTTATTGGAGGTGAAGACTTATTTGCAACGTCAGTGGAAGAGAATTCTTTCAGGCAGAGTTTCCCTAAAGGATTTTATCTTTGCAAAGGAGGTTCGGTTGGGTACCTACAGCGCAAGGATCTCATCACTTCCTCCTGCTGCAATTGTGGCAACTAAGGCAATGAGGATTGATCGAAGGGCTGAACCACGTTACGCGGAGAGAATACCTTATGTTGTAATCCATGGAGAGCCTGGAGCCCGTCTGGCTGATATGGTTGTGGATCCTTTGGAAGTTTTGGCAATTGATTCCCCATTCAGAATAAATGATTTATATTATATTAATAAATAAATAATACCAGCTTTACAGCGATTATTTGGGCTTGTTGGTGCCGACCTGAACCTGTGGTTTGCAGAGATGCCCCGTCCTATAAGAGAAGCTTTTGTAAAGCATGCATTCACTTCAAACATCCAACGAACCAGAATTGATTCTTACTATCTCTCAAAACATTGTGACTCTATGGTGGATTGGACCATAGCTCAGACAGGAACAGAATGCATAATGAATCACCATTTGCAATTGATAAGAAGGAAGCCAACTGTAGGACGGCAGAAAGTGCAGCTGACAACATTCTCATTTCTCAGTCAGTAGGTGGAGGCTTTCGGCCTGGTGATGAAGAAATGTCTCCTGATTGGAATTATGGTGCAAGATCTTCCAGTCATATTAATGATGAACATGCGCAGAATAAGCAACAAAATGCAGTACAAATTACAATGCAGGATTTTTCCACACAGGGACTTGCTTCAAAGATCCTTCCTCCACCTATATCAAGAACCGATTTTGACAATACTTGCTCGAAGACAGTGAGCATTTTACCGAGTCAACAGTTGCATTTGTAGTTATTAGGATCTTGTCTATTTGTCTATCAACCTTGCCATTGGAAATATTGTTCCAGAAGCAGAGCGAAAGTGGCTTGAAATTGAGGTTGAGCCATGAAAGCCAAAGCCAAATCCCAGCCGTGTTATAAAGTCAAGTGAGCCAGCTGCAACAAAGATAAAATAGTCCACATCACGTACTTGAAAAAGAGCTGAAAATAGCAATAAGCAAAACGACATGAAAAATATCAGTAAAAAGCTCACGCGTAAACACCCAATTCAAAACGCAGTGAAATTCTCACAAACGGCAAATCACTCACCCTCACTCTCAATCTATAAATACAAGCCACATTCATTCATTTCTCTCAAGCTTTTCAAGCCAAAAAAACCCTGCTCATTTTCTTCTTCAATTCCTCACTACGAAACCTTTTCGTTCACTTTTTCTTCTCCTATTTCCTTCCACCAAATTCACTCCAATAGAGAAAAATTCATCCAGAATCAAAGAAGAAGAAAGAAGAAGAGAGCTTCGATTTCATCATTTACCTGAGTTTGAAGGTAGTTTGAGCTTCACCGTCATTTTCGATCCGTTATTTTTGGTTGCATTTCTTTGAACTGTTGGTACTGTTGTGAAGAGCGCTTGATTCCGATCACAACCGTGTTGGTTTTGCGTCTCGCTGCTTTGATTTAAGCAAGCTTCGACTTGCTAGCATGATGTGAACAATGTCGCTTGTGAAAACTTGGAGAAGATGATGATCGATTAATTGAGTTTCTGATTTTCATTTTTGTTTTGTTTTAAGTGATGCATTAATTTGGTTTGGGCCATGGAACTTTTATCCTCATTAACTCCTGTTTTTCTATTGAACCTCCCTCTTTTTTTTTTTAAGATTTTCTTTCAATTTTCTTTTAATATTTTTCTAATATTTGTTTTACTTTTGAAATAATTTTTTAAAATAGATTTTGTTTTGGATATTGAATTTTGATAAGATCTCATCAATATCAATGGACTTTGGGTGTCGATTTTATCCACCAAGAGAGGTGATTGATATTGATGATGGTTTAATCGATTTAAGATTCAAATTGAAGTTTCTTTTCATTTTAATTCTCTTTCTTCTTCTTTTTTTTATTTTGATCGATGAAATCTATGGATCATAGATTGTTGATTATCAAGGTTGTTTAATCTTCATTATTTCAAATCTATGGACGAATAATCATTGAGATAATTCTCCGTACTTTGGAATAGTGATAGATTACCTTTGATTAATTGATGAAAAATCTTGATTATGATGAGATCACTACCTCTTTTCTTTTTGTGTGGCATGTTTTAGGAGAGTGATTTACATATCACTTCTCTAACATGTGTTAACACTAACATTATTATTGACCGGCCTCAGATAGTCGTGGTTTCTACATAAACCCGATTACGATTGCTTAACATAGCGCTAAAGTGTCCCTTAATCGGAAAATGATCATTCGTGGCTCAAACTTATGTTTAAAAGTCCAAGTATGATTAGTTGCTTGTCTTAAGTCCAATACCTATGAAAGTCATTGTTAGGAGGCTTTGATTCTATCAATCCTCTAATGAGTTTTCATTAACCTTGGTCTAAGTGCAAGAATTAATCATCATTGATCATATGTTCTAACCACTAACCACTAATTCACTAACAATATCCTTGTTTAATTTTGTTTATATTCTCTTCTTACTCCTTATTTCTTTACTTTTATGTTTCCATGTTATCATTTCATATCATATCTTTGTTTATGTTTATGTCATTTCTCTTTTGTCCACTTGGACCATACCTTGTTCAAAACACTAATAAAGGATAAAAATCTCTAAAAACTTGGTGCTATTAACTTTGTGGTTATGCTCTTGGACTACTCTTAGACCTTGGACTTCATGGACCTTTGGACTTAGAATTAGAACTCTCATTCCTATGCTTGGAGTATTGTGGATCTTAGCCTTTATTTGGCTCGCTCATTAGCTTATGCTTTAAATCGGATGGAATTCTTTTTTTGCTTGCTATGGAGTGTGCTACAAGTCGGTTAGATCTTTCTTACCTCTAGCTTTTATTTTGGTTTCTAGGATAGTCACTTCATCTCATCCCCTTCTTAAATTTTCAAAACTTTCTCCCTCTTTCAAAACCTTCTTGGTTTCAAACTTCAAAACCGCTTTCGCAATAAAACCTTGACTTTTGTCAAGTGATTTTTAAACTTGTGTTCTTCTTAATAAAAGTCAATCAATGTTAATCATGCTTTGACCAATTTCAAAAGACATAAAAAATACAAAAACTCATCAACTCTTTTTGTGCCTTTATGCACTTTTTCACTTTAAAACTTTTCATAAAGTTTAGACATGATTCATTTTTATAGTTGAGATGTAATTCTCCTATTCCCCATATTATTAAGACTTTGACATTTTCCACGTTGATGTTGAGTGATAGTCTTGTTGATAATCCAAGCAAATCCTCCATCTTTATGTGACGCAGATGTTGTCTTAATACTCGTGGGTGAATAGTCGCAGTTTTCTCCTTAAAATGACGACTTGTCTTTACATCTAAAATCAATCAAAACCAACAAATTTTTGTCATTTGTACCACGAACTACGGGGTTTTGATCCTATATTGCACTTTGTGGGTACGTAGGCATGAGACGATAAGTCTCTCCAAACACAAAAATCTAAAAAATAATTCTCTTCTCATCTCCCCAATCTCTTTTCAAACAAACCATTTTCAAACCAAAAAACGTAAATATTTCAAAGGGCTCCTATAGAGTACTATAGACGTTTTAGGTGCTAAAACCTTCCCATTGCGTAACCAACCCCCTTACCCCGATCTCTGTTTCTTATTCTTGTTTTAGAACTCTTTGGTTTTGTTCGCTCTTTTTCCTTTCCTTTATTTGGATAAAATAAAAGTGTGGTGGCGACTCTTGTTTTTTTTTAGTTAAGCTAATCAATAGCTTACGCTCACGATTTTTACCGCTACAGAAAAGTGGCGACTCTGCTGGGGACATTTAGGTTCCTAGTGGGTTTCGCCTACTTTGATTTATTTATTGTTTTTTTGTTTGACTTGTTTGTTATTGATTGTTATTTTTTGGTGCCTGGTAATCTGTGTGGTGAGATAAGTCCTATACCCGGACTTGAGTGCACTTATGATAGGAGGGTGGTATAGTCTTGTTGGCTTACGTGGAGTAGTCCTTACAAAGCTGACTTGAGATCCCCCGCTCAGTGGAGGCCCCTTTGGAAATACTGATGTCTTACGAGTAGTCGTAATTGATATTACTTTTTCCGACTGGGAGCCTGAGAAGCTGAGGACCTTAGAACCCTTTAACCCATCTTGGCCTTATTAGGACGTGGTGCGGTGGCTGTTCAGGTGTAGACTTGAATTAGTCGTTACGCGATACCACACTCAGATGAATTTCTCTTGAGAATATTGTTGGCCAACGAGTAGTCGTTTAAGCCGATAATATCCAAAAGATGGAATTATGACTCTGGGAACTTTTTTTAGAACCTTGTTCTACAGGTGATGATATAACCATAGTACATACCATTGTGGGTTGGTTGGTTCTTACCTTTGGCTCCATGCTTGTGCCAAACCTTTGAACATGTGTGCTTTGTATGTCTTGTTTGTGGGTGTTGCATCTTGCACTCATGCATTCATGAGCATTGTGTTTCAGTTGGTTTTTAAGGATCGCAGAGATTTTCTTTTGCAAACATCGCAGATATTTTTAATTATGGACATTGGAAGGAGAAACACTCAGAAGTACAGTTTTCGGGCTCCTGATCTTACAGAGTTGAGAAAGCAAGTGTCCTTGGTAGATGATCGTTCAGGCTTCTTATCTCGTTATGGGAGACTTTTATTTGTTCTTTCTACCAACATTGAAGATGGAATTCTGAATACCCTTATGCAGTTCTATGATCCTATTTACCGATGCTTCACTTTTCCCGATTATCAGCTCATGCCGACCTTGGAAGAATATGCTTATTTGTTGGGTGTACCGGTTTCTGATAAGGTTCCGTATACTAGTTTGGAGGAAGCTCTTAAGCCTCAAGATATTGCTGTAGCTACCCATTTGACGAAGTCGGATATTGATGAAAATCTAAAGACTAAGGGAGGCCTCAAGGGTTTGACTGCTAAGTTCTTGATTGAGAAGGCCACTTTATTTGTTGACATTGGTCGCACATTGGCGTTTGAGGCTATATTTGCTTTACTCATCTACGGACTAGTCTTGTTTCCTAATGTTGATAATTTTGTGGATGTTAATGCTATTAGAATTTTCTTGATTGGGAACCCTGTTCCAACTTTGCTTGGTGACACTTATTTCTCCATCCATAGTAGGACTTCGAAGGGAAACGGTACCATTGTTTGCTGTCTACCTCTGCTGTATAATTGGTTCGTTTCACACTTACCTCAGACATCTGTTTTTAGGAAAAACAAGGATTGTTTAAGGTGGTCTCAAAGGATTATGTCTCTTACGCATGTTGATATCACTTGGTCTTCTTCGGTTTATGATAATGTCCAGATTATTGATAGTTGTGGAGAATTCGCCAATGTTCCTCTTCTTGGAATACAAGGCGGAATTAACTACAACCCGAGTTTAGCTTGCCGTCTACTGGGTTATATGTTGAAGGGTAGGCCTAAAAATATTTTATTAGAGGGTTTATTCTTTCAAGGAGGGGATGATTCTCTTGGTTTGAGAAGAAAAATGGCTCATGCCTGGACTAAGATTCACAGGTTGGATAGAGGGGACCTTGGAAGACAAGTTTGCATTGCCTTGGAACCTTACACGCTTTGGGTGAAGAAGAGGGCTATGGAGCTTAAGATGCCTTATCCTATTGAGAAACCCTTGACTACAATGATCTCTACGCCACTCCCTGTTTCTTCTGATGATGTGAAGACACTTCAAGATGCTTTGGCTAAGATGAAGGAAGAGAAAGAGATGTGGGAAAGTAAGTTTCAAGCTTCTGACAAAGAGAAGATGGAATTGCAAAAACAGATGAAGGAGAAAGATGACTTGATAGAGTTACTTGAGCGGCGCGCTGTGAAGAGGCATGCAGAGGATTTATTTTCCTCTACTGCTCCATCATCACATCCTCCTACTTCTGGTGCTTGGAAGGGTATTGTGGATCAGCTTGTGCTAGAGAAGATCACCATGAAGCACAACTATGAGAAAGAGATTAAGAGACTCCGAAGGAAGTATCAGCTTGGATCGTCATCAGATGTTCCTTAGGACCTAGCTTTTTCTTATTTTGATATTATTGTATTTTGTACTTCCAAGTGTAACTCTTTCCGATATTCAATGAAATGAGATGTTTATCAGTATTTCAAAAAAGTGTTATTTTTCTTTATGATGTTTGTAATTGCTTTATATCTTAAAGATCCTTGAAAACTGGTTGAAACACCTGCATTTTGCATTTGCATTCGCATCATCGTGCATTGTGTGTTGCCTTTTCCAGATGTCTTATTTGTTTCTTTTGGCCTTCCTTCAGTCAAGTTGTCGCATCACTACAACACTCGGGCTAACTCTAAGAAAAAGATGGATCAGTTGCAACAAGAGAACCGCGAGCTCCGTGAAGAGGTATCAACTCTGAAAGATGGTTTGGAGAGACTCACTGCTGCAATGGTGGCTGCTCAGAATCAGCCACCACCACCTCCTCTTTCTCCTGTGCAGATGACTGTGATTTCTAAGATCGGATCAACGCCCATTTCTATGGACCCGATTAATACTTCTCAATATCAAATGCCTGTTGGTTTCCCTTGGGGCATGCCTACCAATTATGTGCCAGAGGGATATCGACCTCCTGTTCCCGAAGGTTCTAGAATCCCTGCTGTCATGGTTGTACCACCTCCTGTGGTTAATGTTATTCCTAATGCTAAAATTCCGGTTGTTCCTACTGTCATACCTGTGCCACCTCCTGTAACTCACGCTATGCCTTATACTGAAGAACAAATTTTCCACACTGCTCCGAGCGAGAGTTTAGATGTTATGGATCGAATAGATGACTTTCAAGATCAATTTGTTGAAATGCAAAGAGAAATCAGGGCTTTAAGGGGAAATGAGTTATTTGGAAAGAATGCTCATGAGCTTTGTCTTGTTCCAAATGTGAAGATTCCCGCCAAGTTCAAAGTTCCGGATTTTGAGAAATACAAAGGGAACACTTGTCCGCAAAGTCATTTGATCATGTATGCTAGAAAGATGTCTACCTATACTGACAACCATCAGTTGTTAATCCACTATTTTCAAGATAGTCTTACTGGTGTTGCGCTGAAGTGGTATATGGGACTCGATAGTACACAAATCAAGACATTCAACGATCTTTGTGAAGCTTTTGTTCGTCAGTATAAGTATAATCTCGATATGGCGCCAGACCGTGATCAGCTTCGCGCAATGTCTCATAAAGAGAAAGAAACTTTTAAAGAATATGCGCAGAGATGGCGTGAGATTGCAGCTCGATAAGCCCTCCACTGGAAGAGAAAGAAATGACCAAGATTTTTCTGAAGACTCTGGGTCCATTTTACTATGAAAGGATGGTTGCGAGTGCTCCTAGTGATTTCACGGAAATGGTTAATATGGGGATGAGATTAGAGGAAGCTGTCCGTGAGGGATGTCTGATAAAAGAAGGAAATGCTGGAAGTACAAAAAAGCCTGGTGTTGGGTTCCCTAAGAAAAAAGAGGGAGAAACTAATGCTATATCTTAGGAAAGGTCTAGAAGACGCAGAGTTGTGAACAACAATGGTAGTCGTCGTCAGTAACAAGTAGCATCTGTTACGCCTGTTATCAGTAACACCCCTACCGCTCAAGCTACTGCAAGTTATCAACCACGTTTTCAAGAGAAGACAACTCAACAAGGTCGTACACAGAGGAAAACACAATTTGATCCTATTCCAATGACGTATACTGAGCTATTTCCGGCTTTAATAAAGAAGAATTTGGTTCAACCTCGTGATCCGCCGGCTGTTCCAACTGAAATTCCATGGTGGTATAAGCTAGATGCTCATTGCACATTTCATCAAGGTGCCCCTGGACATGATATCGAAAATTGCTATCCTCTGAAGCATGAAGTTGCAAAGCTCGTAAAAAGCGGTATTTTGTATTTTGAAGATACCAACCCTAATGTGCAATCAAATCCGTTTCCTAAACATGGTAATGCAACTGTCAATATGGTATATGGTTGTCCTGGTACATACCGTATTTTCGATATTCGCTGGATTCAGAGATATCTTGTTGAAATGCATGCTACTTTGAGTGAGTTCCATGATATTGAGCATGATTACGCCGCCTGTTGTATTTGTTCTGTGAACCCTTGAGGGTGTGTGATTGTAAAAAGGGACTTACAAAAGATGATCGATGAGAATTTGATTCAGGTTACTGCAAACAGAAATGAAGTTGAGAACGAGGTGAATGTCATAGTCCCACGTTTCAATATTCCTGAGCGAGTTGTAATTTCTTACAATAGTCAGAAATCTGTTGTGACGCCTTTGGTTATCCGTTTGCCTGGCCCGACACCGTATGAATCCGATAAAGTCGTTCCCTACAAATACAACGCTACTATGTTTGAAGATGGAAAAGAGGTTCCCATTTCTTCTCTTCCCTCAGTTGTGACTATTGCTGATGTTGGACGTGTAACCAGAAGTGGTTGAGTATTTGCTAATGTGCCCTCAAAGACAAGTGAAGATACTGTGGGTAAGCAAATTCAGTTGAAGACTTCTGTGGAGTCTGGTCAATCAAGTGATGTAAATCAGAAGTCAGATAATGATGAGGTATTGAAATTGATCAAGAAGAGTGAATATAATGTGGTGGATCAACTCTTACATACACCGTCAAAAATATCTGTTTTATCTCTGTTAATGAGCTCTGAGGCTCATCGTGAATCGTTGCAGAAAATATTGGAACAAGCTTATGTAGATCATGATGTGACTGTTAACCAGTTTGATAGCATTGTTGCCAATATCACTGCGTGTAAAAATCTGAGTTTTTGTGATGAAGAGTTGACCGAGCATGGAAGAAATCATAATTTGGCTCTCCATATTTCCATGAATTGCCAGGAAGACGCTCTATCCAATGTGCTGGTTGATACTGGGTCATCGTTGAATGTGATGCCAAAATCTACTTTGTCCAGATTATCTTATCAAGGTACTCCTATGAGGTTCAGTGGGGTCATTGTGAAAGCCTTTGATGGATCGAGGAAAACCGTGATTGGAGAGGTTGATCTCCCTATCAAGATTGGTCCGTGTTTTTTCCAGATCACTTTTCAAGTCATAGATATTTGTCCTGCTTACAGTTGTCTTCTAGGACGCCCATGGATCTATGAAGTTGGAGCTGTTACTTCGACACTGCACCAAAAGTTAAAATTCGTGCAGAATGGTAAACTTGTTGTTGTTGGTGGAGAACAGTCTATGTTGGTAAGCAGTTTGTCGTCTTTTTCTTATATTGATGCGGAAGAGGATGTCGGAACTCCGTTTCAGACTCTTTCTGTGGTTGATAAAGCTGTTAAGAAGGATGGGGTGTCCATGTCTTCTCTAAAAGATGCACAACATGTAGTGGGTAATGGCCAAGCTAATGGATGGGGCCGAATCATTGAAGTTGCTGAGAAAAAAGATAGAGCTGGTTTGGGTTTTACATCTGGTTCAACCCGAAATGAGCTGAAGAGTATTCATGAAGTTTTTCGAAGTGCCGGATTCATCCATTGCAAAGATCATTCTATAGCTGCAATTCTTGAACATGACCAAGAGGAAGAAATGCCCAACTTTGTGACACGTGGATTGATATGCCAGAATTGGACCGCTGTTGATGTTCCTACTGTTGTTCATGTTTCAAAGTAATTTGTTTTTTGTTTCTTTCAAAAATCCTTTCACTCTGCCCAAGGTGAAAGTGAATTTGTGAGGGCTTTGTTTCAACTTTTATCATCATCAATAAAATGTTTTTTCTGTTTATCCATATGTTGTTTTCCTTTTTTGCTTTACTTCTGAAAAATGGTAACATAAAAAACCGAAAAAAAAAGTATAATAATGTTATAATCACTCTTATCTGCATAATATTTTCATTTTTTTTGTTCATATTCTAAAATCAAACATAAAATCATTGTGCAGATTGATTGTTAAACCCATTGGAAATAATGACCATATGCCCTCTCCCAACTTTGAGTTCCCTGTGTTTGAAGCGGAAGAGGAGGATATTGAAGAAATTCCTGATGAGATTTCTCGATTGCTTGAGCACGAGGAAAAGGCCATTCAACCTCATGAAGAGCCGGTGGAATTGGTTAATCTGGGTTCCGATGATGATAAGAAAGAAGTCAAGATTGGGGCACTGCTTCAGTCAGATGTTAAGAAGAGGATGGTAGAGCTTCTCAGAGAATATGTTGACGTGTTTGCTTGGTCCTATCAAGACATGCCTGGTCTTGATACTGGTATTGTGGAGCACCATTTGCCATTAAAGCCTGAATGTTCACCCGTGAAGCAGAAATTGAGAAGAACTCATCCTGACTTGGCCGTGAAGATTAAAGAAGAGGTTCAAAAGCAGATTGATGCTGGTTTTCTTGTGACCGTCGAATATCCTCAATGGGTGGCCAATATCGTGCCTGTTCCAAAGAAAGACGGAAAAGTCCGAATGTGTGTTGACTATAGAGATTTGAATAAAGCAAGTCCAAAAGATGATTTTCCACTACCACACATTGATTTGTTGGTAGATAATACTGCTAAGTTCAATATCTTTTCATTTATGGATGGATTTTCCGGTTATAATCAAATAAAGATGGCACCTGAGGATATGGAAAAAACAACATTCATTACACCCTGGGGAACATTTTGTTACTGAGTGATGCCCTTCGGTTTAAAAAATGCTGGTGCAACATACCAGAGAGCTATGACCACTCTGTTCCATGATATGATGCATAAAGAAATTGAGGTCTATGTGGATGATATGATTTGTAAGTCGAAGACTGAAGAAGATCATATTAAAAATTTATTGAAGTTGTTTCAACGTTTGAGAAAGTTTAAGCTTCGTCTGAATCCTAATAAATGCACTTTTGGTGTTCGTTCTGGAAAATTGTTAGGCTTTATTGTCAGTCAAAAAGGCATTGAAGTTGATCCTGGTAAAGTTAAAGCTATCCAGGAGATGCTTGCACCCAGAACAGAAAAACAAGTAAGAGGATTCTTGGGACGTTTGAACTATATCTCTCGATTTATATCCAATATGACTGCCACATGTGCACCGATTTTCAAACTTCTCCACAAAGATCAGGGTTGTGTCTGGACAGAGGATTGTCAGAAAGCTTTCGAAAGAATTAAAGAGTATCTGCTTGAACCTCCTATTTTGTCTCCTCCCATAGAAGGAAGACCTTTGATCATGTATTTGACCGTGCTAGAAGAGTCTATGGGTTGTGTTCTGGGTCAACAAGATGAATCCGGGAGAAAAGAATTTGCCATTTATTATTTGAGCAAGAAGTTCACTGATTGTGAGTCTCGGTACACGATGCTTGAAAAGACATGTTGTGCTCTAGCTTGGGCTGCCAAGCGCCTCCGCCAGTATATGTTGAATTGTACAACTTGGTTGATATCTAAAATGGATCCAATTAAGTATATCTTTGAAAAGCCTGCTTTAACTGGGAGGATTGCTCGTTGGCAAATGTTGTTATCAGAATATGATATCGAGTACCGAACTCAAAAGGCGATAAAAGGAAGTGTTTTGGCTGATCATTTGGCACACCAGCCAATTGATGATTATCAACCTATTCAGTTTGACTTTCCTGATGAGGATGTGATGTATCTAAAGGTTAAAGATTGTGAGGAACCATTACATGAAGAAGGACCTGAGCCTGGATCCCGTTGGGGTTTGATTTTTGATGGAGCGGTTAATGAATATGGCAGAGGTATTGGTGCAATTATTGTTACTCCTCATGGTTCTCATATTCCTTTCACCGCAAGGTTGGTTTTCACTTGCACAAATAATGCGTCTGAGTATGAAGCATGTATTATGGGCTTGGAAGAAGGTATCGATTTAAGAATCAAGATTCTTGATGTGTATGGAGATTCAGCTTTAGTGATTAATCAGATTAAAGGGAAGTGGGAGACACGTCAACCTGATTTGATTCCTTATCGTGATTATGCAAGAAGGTTGTCAACTTTCTTCAATAAAGTTGAGTTTCACCATATACCAAGAGCAGAGAATCGAATGGCAGATGCTTTAGCGACTTTATCCTCCATGATTGTGGTAAATCATTGGAATGATGTGCCAAAGATTAGTGTGATGCGTCTTGATAGACCAGCTCATGTGTTTGTAGTTGAAGAGGTTATTGATGATAAACCATGGTATTATGATATTAAATGCTTTCTTCAGAATCAACAATACCCACTTGGGGAATCCAAGAAGGATAAGAAAACTTTGAGAAGATTGGCTGGTAGTTTCTTCTTGAATGATGATGTGATGTATAAGAGAAATTATGACATGATCTTGCTCAGATGCGTGGATAGACACGAAGCAGATATGTTGATGAAAGAAATCCATGAAGGATCCTTTGGCACCCATGCCAATGGACACGCGATGGCTAAGAAGATGTTAAGGGCAGGTTACTATTGGCTGACAATGGAATCTGACTGTTGTAAATTGTGAAAAAGTGCCATAAATGCCAGATTTATGCTGACAAGATTCATGTGCCTCCAACTCCTCTCAATGTTATCTCTTCTCCATGGCCTTTTTCAATGTGGGGCATTGATATGATTGGAATGATTGAGCCTAAAGCGTCGAACGGACACCGTTTCATATTGGTGGCTATTGACTATTTTACCAAATGGGTTGAAGCGGCATCATATGCAAATGTGACTAAGCAAGTAGTGGTCCGGTTTATCAAGAATCAAATCATCTGTCGGTATGGTGTTCCGAACAAGATCATCACTGATAATGGGTCGAATTTAAATAACAAAATGATGAAGGAATTATGCGATGAGTTTAAGATTGAGCATCATAATTCTTATCCTTATAGACCCAAGATGAATGGGGCTGTTGAAGCTGCTAATAAGAACATTAAGAAGATTATTCAAAAAATGGTTGTTACATACAAGGATTGGCATGATATGCTTCCTTTCGCTCTGCATGGGTATCGTACATCCGTTCGCACTTCAACAGGGGCAACCCCTTTTTCTCTTGTTTATGGCATGGAAGCAGTGCTCCCGATAGAGGTTGAAATCCCTTCTATGAGAGTTTTAATGGAAACTGAATTGTCTGAGGCTGAATGGTGTCAAAGTAGATATGACCAGTTGAATCTGATTGAAGAGAAAAGAATGACGACTTTGTGTCATGGCCAATTATATCAACAAAGAATGAAGAAAGCCTTTGATAAGAAGGTTCGACCCCGTGTGTTCAGAGAAGGTGACCTCGTGCTCAAAAAGATCTCGACTTTTACTACTGATTCTAGGGGCAAGTGGACTCCTAATTATGAAGGCCCATATGTTGTTAAGGGAGCTTTCTCTGGCGGTGCATTAATTCTTACAATATGGATGGAGAAGAGTTCACTCGTCCTGTGAATGCCGATGCAGTCAAGAAATACTTCACCTAAAAAGTAAAAGAATAGCTCGCTAAGTTGAAAACCTGAAAGGGCGGCTTAGGCAAAAATGAGCGTCTCGGTGGATTGAAAACCCGAAAGGGCGGTCCAGGCAAAAATTAGAGACAAAAGCAGAAATAATCATCCCGGTAGATTGAAAACCCGAGAGGGCAATCTAGGCAAAAGTTAGGGATCATGGCAAGTAACTGCATTTGGCCAGTCTTGATCGTTTGAAGCAACATTTCCTATCAAAGGTTTTACTTCAAATATTCTCTGCTGAAGTCTCAAGCACAGTTGGAATTCAAAGTTGTTAGGGAGAATAATGGTCATTGTATTTCAGTGTAGAACTTTCCATTGTACTTACCATTTTTCAAACTTTGTAATGATCCATGGAGTTACGCCATTTGCGGACTACCATTCTATCAATAGAATTTGGGCCTTTGTCCCTTTGTTTGCAATTCTTATTTTGTTTCTGTTTATAGAATTTCATTTTATTTTTGATGATGATTTTTGAAACAAATGTGAATAATTGATTTAAATTTTGAAAATTATAAAAACATTTTTCTTTGATTTGTGAAAATAAAAGAAAGAATGTCAACAGTAATCCCAAGAATGGTAGAATCTTGAAGCGAAAAGCGTAAGTGTTCTCTTCAGCAAGGTTCTTTCTTGCCTCTCTGGTAGAATTTATTGGCAGCTCCCTAGTAGAGTTGTGTTGATGTTTCCCCATTTGAGCTATATTGAGGTTTCCCCAGTAGAGTTGTGTTGATGCTTCCCCATTTGAGCTATATTGAGGTCTCTTCAGTAGAGTTTGCTGATATTCCCTTAGCAAAGTTTTGTTTCTGTGGATAAACCAGACGAGTGTTGAACGGTTTTCCACAACAAAGTCTTAATTCAAATGATGAATATGTTTTATTCATTCAACCAGGTTATGATCGGACAGTTGAGAAATTTGAAGACCACTTCTCCTTGATGTTTTTGCCCAGGCGGAGATTTGTCTTTGATGATTCCTGACATAGGTTATGCATATTTGCTTTGGATTATTCCCCAAGTAGAGAATAATGTTGTTTACTTCTAAGAAGTGTTGACATAGCAGTCACCTGTCGGGTTTTCTCTCACCTTGTGATTGGGCTTGATTTAAAATCCCCCACAGTTTGGCTTTTTGCTATGATGTTAACTCCTTATTCCCCTGACAGGGTTGGAAGATTTGTGTTGTTATGTTTTCTCCAACAGTTTTTTTTTCCTCAAAGTGGAGTTCATATTGTTGTTCCCTTTTGTTGAATTATTGATGGTTGAAGATTGATCTTTGGGGTCTTTTCCCAAGCGGTATCTTTGTCTCTTCAGCGATATTTAAGCCTTGTAGTAGGATTTATTTTCCTTTGATGGCTCTTGTGTATCTCTTGCAGGTTTTCTGTTGCTGATCCCCAGCACGATCTCCAATGATATCTCTAACTTGCGGAGATTAGCCGAGTATTTCAGTGGTGTTGTGATGTTTTGTTCACCCTCTGTTTTCTCTTTTTGTCCGTTTTGTCAGCATATTCATACTCATATGCATTGCGTGCACATTCATTTTGGTTGAGCATAGCATGTTTTTGTTGCATTTGTGCATCCTGCATTTTTTGTTGGTGTTTCCCTTCCCCGGTGTTGTTATCCCGCGGAGTGCGTCCTCTCTTCATTAGAGTGTCGACCCCTAAGCAGAAAATACCCATCATTTTTAATTCCCCACTGAGTTTATGCCTCGTGGAAGATGTTTGTTTAGCTTTCCTCCCCAGCTTTTATCTGGATGGAATTATTCCCCATTTGAGTTATTTCCTCATTGGGTCGAGTCTTGTTTGACCGTTTCTCTCCAGTTTATTCCTGGATCAAACTTTTGGTCTCCTGCAACAGTTACTTTAGATTTCCCTGGGCTGTGAAACTTGGATGATGAGAAGGTAGTTTTAAGGATTTATTTTCCTCAGCAGGAATCTGTTATTGATTCCCATCAGAAAATGAAGATTTGATTTTCCCAGTAGTGTTTTGATAACACTCTCTTGGTAATTACTTATGCAACTTCATGTGGAAGCCTCTTTATTTGAGCAGCTTGTGTAATCTCCAGAAATTTACCTTCTCAATAAATAACATTTCTCTGGCTCATCCTCAACAGAGAAGTTTATTGTGAAATGATAGATCCTTATCTGACCAGCTTTTCTGTCAATTGGAATTTCTGTGGAATAATTCCCGATGAGAATTCTATTGCATGGTTTAATCTGCTCGTATCTCTTTTAAAGATCCCCGACAGAGTTGTTAATATCTTTTTTCCAACAAATGGTTGTCTCTTTATTTGAGAAGTTTGTTGTGTGATTGGAGCTGCTCAGTAACAAGTAGCTGATGATATATTTTTTTCTCCTACCCAGTGACAGGTAGTCGAGTATGTGTGTCCTACCCAGTGACAGGTAGTTGACCTTTATTTTCTTCTCCTACCCAGTGACAGGTAGTCGAGTCTGTCCTACCCAGTAACAGGTAGTTGACATGTTGTTTACCCTATCCAGTAACCGATAGTTGGTAACCCCTTTCATTCAAGTTTATTATGCCTGCTAAACTACTCAGTAACCAGTACTTAGTGTTGCTTCTTTTCCTACCCAGTAACAGGTAGTTGATTATATCTCAATAAGTGGATTACTTTTTACCCAGTAATTGGTAGTAAGTAATACATCTCTTTGTTTTCTACCCAGTAACTGGTAGATAACAATTCTCTTGTGTTTTTTGCACTTATTTTCTACTCAGTAACCAGTAGAAAGTATTTTACCTATTCTCTTCGGTTCGAATATCTTCGCCCAGTAACTGGCAGTTGGTATCTCTTTCCCTGTTGAGTCATTTCCTTTCCTTTATCGAAATAAGATCTTGTTTTTTTTGTTTGCCCCTATGGAGTCTCTTTTCTTCTTCTGCTCCGGTGTTTGTTTTTCTCCTGTGGCATTTTCTCCCCATGGTGATCTTGTGTTTGCATACCATATCATTAGCATAATCATATCATTTGGTGGTGTTGCGGTGAAATTTGGATGTCAAGCTATTGATTAACTTGAATCTTAATTCATTTACAACCGGTCTTTGATTTATCCGAAGGAAAGGTTAAAGAAAGGAAAAACCTAAAAGGGAGAGATCTAAGGTTCGGGGGTTGGTTAAATTTAGGGAAGGTATTAGCACCCTAAACTTCCATAGTACTCTACGGGAACCTTTTGTTTATTTTTTTTATTTATTTCATTAATTATTTTGCTTTAGGGTATATACAAAGGATTTAAAATTAAAAAAAGACCTAGGGGTTAATTCTAAGTTTACTCGGCAAGACATCGCATCTTGTGCCTACATATCCTTACGGGAATGGAATCAGAGTAACTGTAGTTCCCCTCAAAAGGGAGGTTAGAGACTTCTTGACTGTGGTCAAGGTCTCAAGGGGAATAAACGCATCTTAAGGACACGCTTACATGGAGTCTTAAACTCCGATCTCTATGTTATAAATTGTTAAGTGCATTAGGGTTAGGTTAGGGATTCCGCGGCGGGAAACCCTAAAATGAGTGCGGCGACTCTTTGACCTAAAGCTAGGGGTAGTTTTGTAATTTTGTCCACGGCGAGACATTTGTGAAAAGTTAGGGTTTGTAAGGGTTTGAAGTTTTGAGGACTATTGGCGTGGCGGCCAAACGGCTAGACCTAATCCTTCGGAGGAATGCAATGGGACAAATTAACGATGCAAGTGCGCGAATTTAAACCATACAAACAGCAGAAATTAAAGTGCGGAAAGGTAAACGCGATAATTTGTTCGCGAAGTTACAAATGAGAAACAGATACAATTATAATACAACTTGAATTGAAAAACACATTAAAATAGCTAATAGCAACGTAACAAGCTGCACATTGAATACACAACGTTAGTAGACAGAGTCAGACAGTAATCAGACGAGTTATGAAACGGAAGTGCGAAAGTTATAGATATTCTTTGTTGTTTATTTGTGATATATAAAAAAGCTTTTGATTTAAGTTAAAAAAGAGGCTTTAATATTATTAAAAAAAACTTTTTAAAAATAGTCTTAATTTAATTATCTAACAAAAAGGTTTTATTTAAAAAAAAAAAAGGTTTAATGTTATTATTATATATTTTTTAAAAAACGGTTCTAGTTATTATTTTAAAAAAAGATTTTAGTTATTATTTTAAATTTATCTAAAAAAAAAGTTTTTCTTAAAAATAATAGGTTTTCATATTAATTTGGAAAAGATGTTAATGTTATTTATTTTAAAAAATAGATTTTTATATTATAACAAGTTTTAATAAATTAATGATAACAATAATAATAATAATGGTAATAATAATAATAATGATAATAATAATAAATAATGATAATAATAATACTAATAATAATAATAATAATAATAATAATAATAAAGCAATAATGAATTTTAAATGTGCCAAATAGCCCAACAATGTTGCTAACGCAGAAATGCGCTCATCGCAACCAGATCTAAATCGGACGAAACAAAATTTATCGCAAAGAAAAAGAAATTAAGCAAAAAACAGTATTATTGCTCACACAAAAATGCGATCATCGCAATCAGATCGAACTAACACAAATGTCACGCGTCATGCACACAAATGTGCAAACATCGTATCGACATAAATCGATCAAAAATTAATCTTATATATATATATATATATATATATATATATATATATATATATATATATATATATATATATATATATATATATATATATATATATATATATATATATATATATATATATATATATATATATATATATATAAACTCTAACAATTTAAAAATTATAAATATATAAACGTAACAGTAATAGATGAAGAAAAAGAAATAATGGTAATAGATGAAGAAAAAGAAATAACGGTAAAAGATGAAGAAAAAGAAACAACAGTAATAGATGAAGGAAAAGAAATAACGGTAAACGATGAAGAAAAAGAAACAACAGTAATAGATGAAGAAATAGAAATAACGGTAAACGACACTCACTCCTCTTAGGTTTTTTTCATTCTCCTCTTTTTCAACAAGGCAACACATGTATATATAGGGAACAAATTAGGGTTAACACCAAATTGTCAATAATGTCCCTAAAGCCCATTTTAAAGCCCAAACTAAATAATTAGTTAAGAAAAAATAAAATTTAAATAATTTAAAATAATTAAAATAAACTTAAAATAAAAACTAATAATCCTATTGATTCCTAAAATCAAAAATATTATAAAAAGAACAAAATTTTTTCCAATATTTTTTATTTTACGATTTTTTGGATATTTTTATGAATAATTTAGAAAAAGGTAAAAAAATAATATTTTAAAAAATGATTTAATTAAAATACGAAAATAATAATTAAATAATAATAAAAAAACTATTTTTGTTATTTTTTAATGAAAGATAGAAAAATTTAGAGTAAAAATAATAAAAAACAAAAAGTGGCAAAGGTGAGATTCGAACTCTCAACCTCTCACACTCACAACTCCTTACACATGTCCTCTTGCCAATTATGCCATTTTTACTTTTTAGAAAAAAAATGCATGTCATATGATATTTACCTGCAAAAAGTCAAACGACTACACAAATTTGTTAGTAATTGATTAAATGCAATAAAAATGCAATGAAATGCGACGACAAATCTTAGGGCAAAATTTGGGGTATTACAGTTGCCCCTATTTAAATAACTTCACTGGGTGATTTGGGCAACGGAGACTCGAGAAATCATGGTGGAGGGATTTAAATACAGATAACCGAAAATTTTGCCTTTAGACGCAGTGTTATGCAATGATATGGACAAAACAAAACGAACTATAATGCTAAATATGATATGAATCTGATATGATGCGTATGATGAAAATGACAAATGCACGGATACAGACGAAACAACGTCACAGGGGACGACCCATCGAGGAATTGCACTAGGGAAGAAGACATGTCATATCTGGAAGAACGTCGGATAGACACGACACAGAATTGTTGATAGGTGCCAAGTAAATTAGAAATTGTCCGCAAGGTAAGACGCGGGTAAAACACGAGCTCAGGAGAAAAACGCAAATGGGGATAAAACACCCATGATGCCAAGTAAATAAATTTTGCCCACAAGGTAAGACGCGAGTAAAACACGACCTCAGGGGAAAAAAAAGTAAATGGGGGTAAAACACCATGATGTTAGGTAAACCCAGGAATATCTGGTAAACGGGGAATAAAACACCCGGGATAAAAGGTACATGGGGGATAAAACACCCAAGGATAGAAGGTGAATGGGGAGTAAAGCACCCAAGATAGAAATGTAAATGGGGAGTAAAGCACCCAGGATAGAAATATAAATGGGGAGTAAAGCACCCAAGATAAAAATGTAAATGGGGAGTAAAGCACCCAAGATAGAAATGTAAATGGGGAATAAAGCACCCAAGATATGCACATGTATAGGAATTATGCTATGACATATGATCAAATGCAAATACAGACGTCGAAGACAAGGCTCGACTCTTTCGGTGAGATGACAAAACTGGAGGACTGATTCCTCAACACGGAGATCACTGTCATTCTGTTAAACTGTATCAAGTTGATAGTCACTGTAGGAATGATGAATAACTGCTTAGGGATTATGCAAGTAAACTGCCCCAGGTCAAATGAACTGATAATTGCTTCAGCTGTCTGATTCGTGGAATCGACTGTTTTGCTGTATCCTCGGAGGGCTTGCCCCAGTCTGGGTCTTGAACAATTCTCTGGATAAACCAAATCTGAGAAGATATTGCCTTGAACAAATCTTGAACTAATTCTTTGACAAGATGTAAAAGGAACTTGCCCCTGATAAGATCACTTGACCAAGTTTCTCATTGTTTGAAAATTCCTTAGAGGAAAGCCAGTTTGCAAACAAAAATATTCATACAAACATGGTAATGCAAAGTTCATGCGATTTTTGAAAAATTATTTTTGAAAGATGGAAAATACATGAGTCGTTAGTCAGAACAAGGCGGTTCAAGACACTCAAAGTTTAAAATAAAAGTGTATTGCCAAAATAAATGATTCGCAAGGATCTTTTGGAGTCAGGTTACGCAACCTTGTTGTAGTATACTTTCAAAATAACCCTGTTTCAGTTAGGTCTTTTGAGGGTTGTAACGTGGCCTGGTTCACGGTTTATGAAACAAAAGATAAAGGCTCAAAATTTATTTGTACCCACCCAATCTACGTGATGATCTTCAGTCCTATGCTCAGTTAACTCATACTATGCATTCAGGTTCCCATAAGTTAGGGATTTCATTGATCGTAGCAGTGATGATTCAGAAGTCAAAGGGACCTATGAAAAGGCAGCCACTACTCCCCTATAACATTTGATTGTTTTGACATTGAGGATTTTCAAGATAAGGATTTAAAAATCTCTTTGTATTATCCCTAAATTTTGCCTAAACTGTTTATTTTAGAGTTTACAGTCAGCGGTGTAACAGCCCAAATTTCATTAAATAATTAATTATAGTAATTAATTGATTTAGTGGGATTTTTATTAATGTCAGAAATTAATTTTTATTAATCGGAATTAATAGAGAATTGAGAAGGAAATTGGAAGGAAGGAAAGTGAAGGAAATATATATAAGAGAGAAAGAAAAGAAAAGAAAGTTAGAAAAACATTTTGGAAAGAAAGAGGAAAGAAGAAGAAAGGAGAGAAAGAGAAGAGAAGAAGAGGAAAAGTGGAAATCATCAAGAACCAACATCAAAGCTCCGATTAATCGAGGTAAGGGTGAGAAATGTTTCTATTTGATCATTGTATGATGTTATGTATGTTGGGTTGGGGTTTTGGTAGAGTTTTCATCACTTTCCAATTAGGGCAAAAGTTGGAATAATCGGTAGATTGATGATTTAATCGGTTGAAATCGAGTAACAATGTCGTAGAATAGTCGGGTAACATGTGTGGATGCTGTTTGTACTGATTTTGTTGTGTGAGAAGTTGGATGATGGTGGATGGTGGAGGTGGAACAGAATAGGGTTCTGTTCTGCGCAGGTTCGCTGGCTCTCGCCAGGCGAGCGAAGGCGAAGCTTCGCCAGGCGAAGCCTAGCGAATGTTGGCGAATAATTATATTTAAGCCCCAGTGGACTTCGCTGGAGGGTTCGCCAGGCGAAGTTGGATAGCGAAGGTTCGCCCAGCGAAGGTGCGGGCGAATGGTGGCGAATGAAGTCAGTAGCTACTGACTTGGGCTCGCTGGGAAGTCTCGCCAGGCGAAGCCTAGCGAGTGTTCGCTGAGAGGGTTTGCCAGGCGAAGGCCAGGCGAAGGTTCGCTGCGAGGGTTCGCCAGGCGAATGTGGGCGAGTTTGACAGCATTTTTCTTTTGCTGTGTTGATCATGTGGAGATGGTTTGGTTGTTTCACATAGACCTTATGATATGAATATAGATATGACTATTGTGATGACATGTGTTGTGGGTAGCCTTCGGGCGTGAATCCTAGAGTTGTGATATGAAGGATTGATTGTAATCGGTTAAAATACATGTGAACATAATAAGTGATTATGTGTGTATTGTTTAATGAATTTGCGAATGCTTGATGTGTATACAATTATGTGATGAGTATGCATGAGAACATTATAGATATGTGTGCATGACTTATAATTGTATAAATGGTATTGTGATGTGAATACCTTGATTGTGTGATATATGTTGTATGTACAATCATTGTGTAATTCTTGAAGTGATGAATTATGTAAATGCATGAGATTAAGATGTCGGTCTTAAGTGCATTTGTTGTGGTTGATTGTACATGCATCATTTAGTCAAGAGGCAATGTCTGTTAGTTTCGTGGAAACTAGTGGCTTGTCCCAAACCTAGAAGTGTGGGTTTGAAGGCTTAGAGGACGGGCCTTTGTGGTTATCGGTCTAGAAGTGTGGACCCGGTTTAATGTAAAAACCGAAAAAAGATAACGGGTTATCGGTCTAGAAGTGTGGACCCGGTTTAATGTAAAAACCGAAAAAAAGATAACGAGAGTCGGTACCGCATTGCATGAGTTGCATTGAATGGTTGAGTCACATTGATATATGACATATGCATGAAGTGATGCTTATGTGTGAATGATGAGATTGTGGAAATTGTAAGTGTATACATAATGTGAGAATGCTTTGTGAATATCCATGTTTGTATATATATATATGTGTGGTAAATATATATGACTATGAGAATGAAGTGTGGTGAGAAATGTGAATATGTGTTACATGATTACCTATATATATATATATAACCTTATGCTTTGATTATTATGGTTATATTTCTCACCCTTCTGCTGTTTTATAATGCTCTATGAGGCATTGCAGATTAGGATGCTGGAGTCCTTTTGTGAAGATTAGTCTTCATTCTTTTGAGTCTGCTGCTCTGATATGTAACACCGGGTAGTTAGACTAGTATAGTCATTCTTTTGTGGTACATTGCGATGTATCAGCTGATGTGGTTTTGTAATCTAACTGACATGATATATTAATTTGGATAGCTTATGTGTACGTGGATTAATATTTTGAAAACGATCAAATGATTTTATCTTCCGCTTAAATTGAAAATGTTACATATTTTATGGAGCAAGTGTTTTATCGGTAAGGTTGTGACATTCTTCTTTTATACCTTATTCTAAAACTTTTACTCTGATGAATTTTGTATATGCTTAATTGTTTTATATGCATTTATTTGGGGTATAGAAGGGGGTGTTACAATAGTGGTATCAGAGCAGGTCGGTCCGTTCGGCCAAGTTGTTAGAGTGTTTTTCCTGTGTGTTATTGATATGCGTGTGTTGCATTATCAATATTGGTTGTTCTTACATGGTTCTGTGGTTGGAATTAGTAAGATGGTTGCAGGAAGGATCGACGAAGCGGTTGCGGAGGCATTGACGAGATTGGCGGGGGCAATTGGGCAGAATCCTCCGGCCAATGTGAATGTGAGGGATCATGCTGATGATGGATTCCGTGCTTTGGGGAAATTCCAAAAGAATAACCCTCCGGTCTTCAAGGGAACTCATGAACCGGACAAGGCACAAATTTGGTTGAAAGCTGTGGAAAAAATTTTTCGAGTTATGAATTGCTCGGATGCACAGAAGGTGCAGTTCGGAACTCATATGCTCGAAGAAGAAGCTGAAGATTGGTGGGGTAATACTCGCCAAAGATTTGAGGAAGATGATATTGTGATTACGTGGGATTTGTTTAGAGAAACTTTTCTGGAGAAGTACTTTCCAGAGGATGTGCGGGGGAAGAAAGAGATCGAATTTCTTGAGTTAAAGCAAGGTAATTCGACGGTTGCTGAGCATGCGGCGAAGTTTGAGGAGTTGATCAAATTTTGTCCTCATTACAATACTGGTAATGCTGAGAGGTCTAAGTGCCTCAAGTTTGTGAACGGTTTGAGACCCGAGATTAGACAAGCTATTGGGTACCAAGAAATCAGACGGTTTTCTGAGTTGGTTAACAAGAGCAGAATTTATGACGAAGATAGTAGGGCTAGGTCTAGCCACTACAAGAGCCTAAGTGATAAGAAAGGAAAAGGACAATTCAGAGGAAAACCTTACGTAACTCCTGCCGATAAGGGGAAACAAAAGGTTGGTTTTGGCAAGAGGCCAAGTGGGGGAGTTTCTACCTAGGTTAGGTGTTACACTTGTGGTGAAGCGGGGCATCGTGCTCCGGAGTGCAAAAGTATTGAACCGAGGTGTTTTAAGTGTGGCAAGCCAGGCCACAAGGCTCTAGAGTGTAGAAGCGGTGCGGGTGTTACTTGCTATAACTGTGGTGAGCGAGGGCACATCAGTACCAAGTGCGATAAGCCGAAGAAGAATCAAGGGAGCGGGAAAGTGTTCGCTCTATCTGGATCTGAGACTGCTAGTGACGATCGATTGATCCGAGGTACGTGTTTCATTAATGGTACACCTTTGATCGCTATAATTGATACCGGAGCTACGCATTCTTTTATTTCTTTGGATTGTGTTAGAAGGTTGAATCTTGAGTTGTCTGTGATTGGTGGCGGTATGGTTATTGATACTCCTGCTATGGGTTCGGTAACTACACCGTATGTTTGCTTGAATTGCCCGTTGAGTATTTTCGGTAGAGATTTTGGGATTGATTTAGTGTGTCTTCATTTGGATCAACTGGATGTCATTCTTGGAATGAATTGGTTAAAATTCAATCGTGTGTATATTAACTGTTTTGACAAAACGGTTATTTTTCCCGATTCGGAAGTTGAAAGAGATTTGTTTATGACGAGGAAACAAGTGAAGGAATCAGTACAAGATGGGGCTAAGGTATTTATGCTTATGGCAACTTTGAAGACTAGTGAAAGTGAAGAGATTGATGCTTTGCCCATTGTTAGAGATTTTCCGGAAGTATTCCCTGAAGAGATAAAGGATTTACCGCCGGAGCGAGAAGTGGAGTTTTCGATAGATTTGATTCCTGGAACTCGTCCGATATCGATGGCTCCATATCGCATGTCGGCCTCGGAGTTAAAAGAGTTGAAGAGTCAACTTGAGGATTTGCTCGAGAAGAAGTTTATTCGTCCGAGTGTGTCACCGTGGGGTGCACCGGTGTTATTGGTTAAGAAGAAAGAGGGTTCTATGAGGCTCTGTGTGGATTACAGACAGTTGAACAAGGTGACTATTAAGAATAAGTATCCACTTCCGAGGATTGATGACCTGATGGATCAGTTGGTTGGTGCAAGTGTGTTCAGCAAGATTGATTTGAGATCTGGGTATCATCAGATCCGTGTGAAAGCTGAGGATATTCAGAAGACGGCCTTTCGGACGAGGTATGGACACTATGAGTATTCCGTGATGCCATTTGGTGTGACTAATGCACCAGGTGTATTTATGGAGTACATGAATAGGATTTTCCATCCTTATTTGGATAAGTTTGTGGTGGTGTTTATCGACGACATCTTGGTTTATTCGAAGAACGAAGAAGAGCATGCCGAGCATCTAAAGATTGTGTTATCTGTGTTGAGGGAGAAGCAGTTGTTTGCGAAGCTTTCTAAGTGTGAGTTTTGGTTGAAGGAAGTTAGTTTCCTTGGTCATGTGATCTCGAGTAATGGTGTTGCGGTTGATCCGTCGAAGGTTGAAGCGGTGTCGCAATGGGAGACTCCGAAGTCAGTTTTTGAGATCAGAAGTTTTCTTGGCTTAGCCGGTTATTATCGGAAGTTTATTGAGGGATTTGCTAGGTTATCGTTGCCGTTGACGCAGTTGACTAGGAAAGGTCAAGCCTTTGTTTGGGACGCCAAGTGTGAAGCGAGTTTTCAAGAACTTAAGCGAAGTTTGACGACAGCTCCTGTTTTGATTCTGCCAAATCCAGAAGAACCATTCGTTGTGTATTGTGATGCTTCCTTGATGGGTTTAGGAGGTGTGTTGATGCAGAATAACCAAGTTGTAGCTTATGCTTCGAGGCAACTCAAAGTGCATGAGAAGAATTACCCGACGCATGACTTAGAGTTGGCCGCCGTTGTGTTCGTGTTGAAACTTTGGAGGCATTATTTGTTTGGCGCAAGATTTGAAGTGTTTAGTGACCACAAGAGTTTGAGGTATCTTTTTGATCAAAAGGAATTGAATGCGAGACAAAGAAGATGGCTTGAACTTTTGAAGGATTTTGATTTTGGCTTGAATTACCATCTGGGTAAAGCGAATGTAGTAGCGGATGCATTGAGTCGGAAATCATTGCATATGTCGGCATTGATGGTGAAAGAGTTAGAATTGGTCGAGCAATTTCGGGATTTGAGTTTGGTATGTGAGAAGACTTCTTTTGGATTTAAGTTGGGTATGTTAAAGCTTACAAGTGGTATTTTGGATGAAATTCGAGAAGGACAGAAATCGGATTTGAGCTTAGTTGATCGGTTGACTTTAATTAACCAAGGCCAAGGTGGTGATTTTCGGATTGATGAGAATGGTATTATGAGATGTCGGGATCGAGTTTGTGTTCCAGATGTGGTTGAGCTTAAGAAGAGTATCCTTGAGGAAGGACATCGTAGCGGATTGAGTATTCATCCGGGTGCTACTAAGATGTATCAGGATTTGAGGAAAGTATTTTGGTGGCCTAGTATGAAGAGGGATATCGCGGAATTTGTATATTCTTGTTTGACTTGCCAGAAGTCAAAGATTGAGCATCAGAAGCCATCGGGTTTGATGAAGCCGTTGTTTACTCCTGAGTGGAAATGGGATAGTATCTCCATGGATTTTGTATCAGGTTTGCCGAGGACGCCGAGTAATTTTGAGGCTATTTGGGTTATCGTGGATAGGTTGACTAAATCTGCTCACTTTATCCCTATGCGTATGGATTACCCTTTGGAGAAGTTGGCTAAGATGTATATTGAGAGGATTGTGTGTCTGCATGGTATTCCGTTGAGTATTGTTTCGGATAGAGATCCGCGGTTTACTTCGAGATTTTGGGAGAGCCTGCAGAGTGCTTTGGGTACTAAGTTGCGTTTGAGTTCAGCGTATCATCCTCAGACTGATGGTCAGACGGAGAGGACGATTCAGTCGCTTGAAGATCTTTTGAGAGCTTGTGTATTGGAAAAAGGAGGAGCTTGGGATAGCTACTTGCCTTTGATTGAGTTTACCTACAACAACAGTTTCCATTCGAGTATTGGTATGGCACCATTTGAGGCGTTGTATGGTAGGCGGTGTAGGACACCATTGTGTTGGTTCGAGTCCGGAAAGAGTTCTGTTGTTGGACCCGAGTTAGTTCAACAGACCACTGATAAGATCAAGATGATTCAAGAGAAGATGAGAGTTGCTCAGAGTCGTCAGAAGAGTTATTATGACAAGAGGAGGAAGGCACTTGAATTTCAAGAGGGAGATCATGTGTTTCTTCGAGTCACTCCGATGGCAGGTGTTGATAGGGCACTGAAGTCGCGCAAGTTGTCGCCGCGTTTCATTGGTCCTTATCAGATTTTGCGAAGGATAGGAGAAGTGGCCTATCGTGTGGCTTTACCACCGTCGCTTGCTAATCTTCATGACGTATTCCATGTATCTCAGTTGAGGAAATACATTGCGGATTCGTCTCATGTAGTCCAAATAGATGATGTGCAGGTGAGAGATAACATGACTGTTGAGACATCACCTATGCGGATAGAGGATCGGAAATTGAAACAGCTTCGAGGTAAAGAGATTGCTTTAGTGAAGGTCGCTTGGGGAGGACCGGCTGGTGGAAATGTTACGTGGGAGCTTGAGAGCCAGATGAAGGAGTCTTATCCAGAACTGTTTGAATCAGGTAACATTTTCGAGGACGAAAATTCCTAAAGTGGGGGAGAGTTGTAACAGCCCAAATTTCATTAAATAATTAATTATAGTAATTAATTGATTTAGTGGGATTTTTATTAATGTCAGAAATTAATTTTTATTAATCGGAATTAATAGAGAATTGAGAAGGAAATTGGAAGGAAGGAAAGTGAAGGAAATATATATAAGAGAGAAAGAAAAGAAAAGAAAGTTAGAAAAACATTTTGGAAAGAAAGAGGAAAGAAGAAGAAAGGAGAGAAAGAGAAGAGAAGAAGAGGAAAAGTGGAAATCATCAAGAACCAACATCAAAGCTCCGATTAATCGAGGTAAGGGTGAGAAATGTTTCTATTTGATCATTGTATGATGTTATGTATGTTGGGTTGGGGTTTTGGTAGAGTTTTCATCACTTTCCAATTAGGGCAAAAGTTGGAATAATCGGTAGATTGATGATTTAATCGGTTGAAATCGAGTAACAATGCCGTAGAATAGTCGGGTAACATGTGTGGATGCTGTTTGTACTGATTTTGTTGTGTGAGAAGTTGGATGATGGTGGATGGTGGAGGTGGAACAAAATAGGGTTCTGTTCTGCGCAGGTTCGCTGGCTCTCGCCAGGCGAGCGAAGGCGAAGCTTCGCCAGGCGAAGCCTAGCGAATGTTGGCGAATAATTATATTTAAGCCCCAGTGGACTTCGCTGGAGGGTTCGCCAGGCGAAGTTGGATAGCGAAGGTTCGCCCAGCGAAGGTGCGGGCGAATGGTGGCGAATGAAGTCAGTAGCTACTGACTTGGGCTCGCTGGGAAGTCTCGTCAGGTGAAGCCTAGCGAGTGTTCGCTGAGAGAGTTCGCCAGGCGAAGGCCAGGCGAAGGTTCGCTGCGAGGGTTCGCCAGGAGAATGTGGGCGAGTTTGACAGCATTTTTCTTTTGCTGTGTTGATCATGTGGAGATGGTTTGGTTGTTTCACATAGACCTTATGATATGAATATAGATATGATCTATTGTGATGACATGTGCTGTGGGTAGCCTTCGGGCGTGAATCCTAGAGTTGTGATATGAAGGATTGATTGTAATCGGTTAAAATACATGTGAACATAATAAGTGATTATGTGTGTATTGTTTAATGAATTTGCGAATGCTTGATGTGTATACAATTATGTGATGAGTATGCATGAGAACATTGTAGATATGTGTGCATGACTTATAATTGTATAAATGGTATTGTGATGTGAATACCTTGATTGTGTGATATATGTTGTATGTACAATCATTGTGTAATTCTTGAAATGATGAATTATGTAAATGCATGAGATTAAGATGTCGGTCTTAAGTGCATTTGTTGTGGTTGATTGTACATGCATCATTTAGTCAAGAGGCAATGTCTGTTAGTTTCGTGGAAACTAGTGGCTTGTCCCAAACCTAGAAGTGTGGGTTTGAAGGCTTAGAGGACGGGCCTTTGTGGTTATCGGTCTAGAAGTGTGGACCCGGTTTAATGTAAAAACCGAAAAAAGATAACGGGTTATCGGTCTAGAAGTGTGGACCCGGTTTAATGTAAAAACCGAAAAAAAAGATAACGAGAGTCGGTACCGCATTGCATGAGTTGCATTGAATGGTTGAGTCACATTGATATATGACATATGCATGAAGTGATGCTTATGTGTGAATGATGAGATTGTGGAAATTGTAAGTGTATACATAATGTGAGAATGCTTTGTGAATATCCATGTTTGTATATATATGTGTGGTAAATATATATGACTATGAGAATGAAGTGTGGTGAGAAATGTGAATATGTGTTACATGATTACCTATATATATAACCTTATGCTTTGATTATTATGGTTATATTTCTCACCCTTCTGCTGTTTTATAATGCTCTATGAGGCATTGCAGATTAGGATGCTGGAGTCCTTTTGTGAAGATTAGTCTTCATTCTTTTGAGTCTGCTGCTCTGATATGTAACACCGGGTAGTTAGACTAGTATAGTCATTCTTTTGTGGTACATTGCGATGTATCAGCTGATGTGGTTTTGTAATCTAACTGACATGATATATTAATTTGGATAGCTTATGTGTACGTGGATTAATATTTTGAAAACGATCAAATGATTTTATCTTCCGCTTAAATTGAAAATGTTACATATTTTATGGAGCAAGTGTTTTATCGGTAAGGTTGTGACATTCTTCTTTTATACCTTATTCTAAAACTTTTACTCTGATGAATTTTTTATATGCTTAATTGTTTTATATGCATTTATTTGGGGTATAGAAGGGGGTGTTACAAGCGGGATGCCCCAGTTTTGCCTAAGTCTCCTTCATAGGTTTTGACTTAGCGGGCTTCTTTTGCTTTTTTTATATTATTTTTTTTTGTGAAGGAAAGTGACTGTTTGATTTTAATGATTACGGTGAACCATCATCGACCTTTTGATTAGAAAACATCTTCGACACTTGTTTGACGTGTGCGAAGGAAAATTTGTTAATGAAAGGTGTATCGTATGAACACACAACCAAGTTAACTGAGAACTACCCATCCCAAGGTTAAAATTGTGGGTTTTTTGTAACGAAAGAAACTCCAACTTCTAGGCTCGAAGGGGGTAACGAGGGATTAACTTCCTTATTTATCCAGTGTTTGGGAATTGAAACAATGCCTTACATCGTCAACAAGGTTTGATTGAAAGCATACTGACAGCAATTATGGGTATAACATTTTCATCATCCTCCCTCCAATCTTAGCATATCAAAATTTTGGACAAGAAGTAAACATTTGAAAAATAAAGCATAAAGATGCAAATAAATGGACGGAAATGAATTGAATCAAAAGTCGCAATGCTTATTTCATTAATGAAAGTACAAACATAATTAAAAGCAAACAAATTAAACAAAATAAGGAAAGTGAAAACAACGAGAAACAAAAGGCCTAGTGACAAAACTTCATTTCTGATGTACTGGCAAGGAATTTTTCTGAACATCCGGATGACTGTCTGTAAAATCAAGTATTCCAGTTCTAACCAATTCACATACTCTAGCCTTCAATGCAAAACAATGCTCCAAGTCATGGCCTGGGGCACCCTCATGGGAAGCACAATGGAGATCAGCCCTAAATCCAGCCGGAGGATTAAGAGGAGGTGGTAAAGCCTTTGTAGTAATCAGTCTTTGCCGGACTAAGTCAGGATATAGCTCTCTGTAAGTCATGAGAATAGGATCAAAGTGACTCCTGTTCCGTTTCTGGTCTGATATCTGTGTCGAGGAATCAGCTTGACGACTCAAAGGTACACTAGAAGACGATAGGACCAAGAAGGAGAAACTGGGGGATAAATGCAATGCAAAAATGTGATGCTAATGCCATGCAATGGTCTCAAGAATTTCAACGGTCGATTGCAAACATTCCCTTTTAGGAAAGTGAGAAAAGCTGTTAGACTTTAAAATGTAGGACTTCTTGAATTTGCAAAGGACTTTTGAATTCCTTGAAACTAGAAATGATATGATGCTTTATGGATGCAAAGCACAAACGCGCATAAGCAAACAAAGGTTCTAATTTTAGAGGAACAATGAATGGAGTCAAGGTCTACCCTTCCCAAAGTGGTGTGTACTATAGGTTAATTGTACCTGCAGAACAAGGGTTCTAAAAAGTGCCCAAAGTCATCAGCCCATGTTTTGGATATTATCAACTTCTCGACTGACTCAAGGGTCGATAATATTCTCAAGAGAACCTCGTTCGAGTGTAGTATTGCGTAGCAACCATTGTAGGACTACTCCCACATAGTTCCCGCACTACGTCCTAGATAACGCCAAGATGGTGTAAAGGTACTACGGTTCCCAGTATCACAGACTCCAATCGATAATGGTAAAAGTTTTCATGACTACACTCGATCAACTGAACCATTTTCAAAAGGGTCTCAACTGAGCGGTGATTCTCGATTTAGCTTAGTCGGGACTCACTCCCTATAAGCCTCGTCGAATATATCGCCATCCTATAATAATGTCACTCAAGTCCGGGTGTAGGACTTATCTCACAACACAGTAACTCCAAGTAAGGTACCCCTGAACAATATATATACAAATGAGCAAAAATATTAATGAAACAAATATATAATGAAAAATAAACAAAATGGGGATAACCCTCAAAAGTTAGGACTTCCCAGCAGAGTCGCCATTTTCTGTTGCGGTGAAATTTGGATGTCAAGCTATTGATTAACTTGAATCTTAATTCATTTACAACCGGTCTTTGATTTATCCGAAAGAAAGGTTAAAGAAAGGAAAAACCTAAAAGGGAGAGATCTAAGGTTCGGGGGTTGGTTAAATTTAGGGAAGGTATTAACACCCTAAACTTCCGTAGTACTCTACGGGAACCTTTTGTTTATTTTTTTTATTTACTTCATTAATTATTTTGCTTTAGGGTATATACAAAGGATTGAAAATTAAAAAAAGACCTAGGGGTTAATTCTAAGTTTACTCGGCAAGACATCGCATCTTGTGCCTACATATCCTTACGGGAATGGAATCAGAGTAACTGTAGTTCCCCTCAAAAGGGAGGTTAGAGACTTCTTGACTGTGGTCAAGGTCTCAAGGGGAATAAACGCATCTTAAGGACACGCTTACATGGAGTCTTAAACTCCGATCTCTATGTTATAAATTGTTAAGTGCATTAGGGTTAGGTTAGGGATTCCGCGGCGGGAAACCCTAAAATGAGTGCGGCGACTCTTTGACCTAAAGCTAGGGGTAGTTTTGTAATTTTGTCCACGGCGAGACATTTGTGAAAAGTTAGGGTTTGTAAGGGTTTGAAGTTTTGAGGACTATTGGCGTGGCGGCCAAACGGCTAGACCTAATCCTTCGGAGGAATGCAATGGGACAAATTAACGATGCAAGTGCGCGAATTTAAACCATACAAACAGCAGAAATTAAAGTGCGGAAAGGTAAACGCGATAATTTGTTCGCGAAGTTACAAATGAGAAACAGATACAATTATAATACAACTTGAATTGAAAAACACATTAAAATAGCTAATAGCAACGTAACAAGCTGCACATTGAATACACAACGTTAGTAGACAGAGTCAGACAGTAATCAGACGAGTTATGAAACGGAAGTGCGAAAGTTATAGATATTCTTTGTTGTTTATTTGTGATATATAAAAAAGCTTTTGATTTAAGTTAAAAAAGAGGTTTTAATATTATTAAAAAAACTTTTCAAAAATAGTCTTAATTTAATTATCTAACAAAAAGGTTTTATTTATAAAAAAAAAGGTTTAATGTTATTATTATATATTTTTTAAAAAACGGTTCTAGTTATTATTTTAAAAAAAGATTTTAGTTATTATTTTAAATTTATCTAAAAAAAAATTTTTTCTTAAAAATAATAGGTTTTCATATTAATTTGGAAAAGATGTTAATGTTATTTATTTTAAAAAATAGATTTTTATATTATAACAAGTTTTAATAAATTAATGATAACAATAATAATAATAATGGTAATAATAATAATAATAATGATAATAATAATAAATAATGATAATAATAATACTAATAATAATAATAATAATAATAAAGCAATAATGAATTTTAAATGTGCCAAATAGCCCAACAATGTTGCTAACGCAGAAATGCGCTCATCGCAACCAGATCTAAATCGGACGAAACAAAATTTATCGCAAAGAAAAAGAAATTAAGCAAAAAACAGTATTATTGCTCACACAAAAATGCGATCATCGCAATCAGATCGAACTAACACAAATGTCACGCGTCATGCACACAAATGTGCAAACATCGTATCGACATAATTCGATCAAAAATTAATCTTATATATATATATATATATATATATATATATATATATATATATATATATATATATATATATATATATATATATATATATATATATATATATATATATATATATATATATATATATATATATATATATATATATATATATATATATATATATATATATATAAACTCTAACAATTTAAAAATTATAAATATATAAACGTAACAGTAATAGATGAAGAAAAAGAAATAATGGTAATAGATGAAGAAAAAGAAATAACGGTAAAAGATGAAGAAAAAGAAACAACAGTAATAGATGAAGGAAAAGAAATAACGGTAAACGATGAAGAAAAAGAAACAACAGTAATAGATGAAGAAATAGAAATAACGGTAAACGACACTCACTCCTCTTAGGTTTTTTTCATTCTCCTCTTTTTCAACAAGGCAACACATGTATATATAGGGAACAAATTAGGGTTAACACCAAATTGTCAATAATGTCCCTAAAGCCCATTTTAAAGCCCAAACTAAATAATTAGTTAAGAAAAAATAAAATTTAAATAATTTTAAATAATTAAAATAAACTTAAAATAAAAACTAATAATCCTATTGATTCCTAAAATCAAAAATATTATAAAAAGAACAAAAATTTTTCCAATATTTTTTATTTTATGATTTTTTGGATATTTTTATGAATAATTTAGAAAAAGGTAAAAAAATAATATTTTAAAAAATGATTTAATTAAAATACGAAAATAATAATTAAATAATAATAAAAAACTATTTTTGTTATTTTTTAATGAAAGATAGAAAAATTTAGAGTAAAAATAATAAAAAACAAAAAGTGGCAAAGGTGAGATTCGAACTCTCAACCTCTCACACTCACAACTCGTTACACATGTCCTCTTGCCAATTATGCCATTTTTACTTTTTAGAAAAAAAATACATGCCATATGATATTTACCTGCAAAAAGTCAAACGACTACACAAATTTGTTAGTAATTGATTAAATGCAATAAAAATGCAATGAAATGCGACGACAAATCTTAGGGCAAAATTTGGGGTATTACAGGTGGCCTCTTAGGGCCAAAAATTGGGTTTATCGTTATATTTAAGTCTCTTCTATCTTGTCGAGACAAAGATGTCAATCTTCATATCTCCGGATAGAAGAATCTTAAATAGGGGCAGCTGTAATACCCTAATTTTTACCCCTAAGATCCCACATTTCATTTGCATATCATTCCACAAACAAGATCATACTTTTTGATTCTCTTAGGTCCCTTGTTGTTTCTTACTTGCTTTATGTTTGTTTCTGTTTACTAACATCTAACCAAAATACCAAAAATATTTTTCAATTTGTTTGTTTCTTCTTCTTCTCTGTGTGTTTAGGGTTTTGCAAGGAGATTGATGGCAAAGACATTCATTCAAGTTTAAATCAGATGGACGTTTGACCTCATCTTGGTCAAACTATCAAGAGTTTGCTTCAACTATAAGTTACCCGTGGTGGTAGGATATTTTCTCAGCAAATGTGATCGTTCATGGTCAATTTGTCTTGTGTTGAAATTCATTGGTTTATCAAGCAGTGTTCTATGAGTAGTTTGGTCCAGAAATCCAGAGAATTATGTCAAAGATCAAAATTGAAGGTGCAAGTAATGTCCTGGTACATGAGTAGTTGTGTTCATTTTTATCAGAGGTGTGTGGAAAATAGTCAAGTTGGTGTTACAACGAAATCAAGAGCTCATGGTTGCGTGAGTATGAAGGGGATGCAGATACTATATCAGATGTTGTAGAGTTTGTACTCCAAAATTTCACAGAAATGAACAAACTTTGGGTGCGGATGCAACATCAGGGGCCTTCCCGGGAGGAGGAGAAATCGAGTTTTACCCCTCTCAGCCAAATTGGATTTCAAGATCCTGCAAGTGTTGGCCGTGGACAGCAATTGACATTAGTCAGTATAGAGAATCTAGAGGAGACCTTTTACCTGATCCTCAATTTGATGGGGTAAATATTGTAGCTCTTGGTTTTCAAAACGATTGTGATGCTCCTATTGAAGTTGTAGTTCTTTTGCATAGTAAATATGTATCTTGTCAGAGAAGTCTTGATGGTCTATCAAACTGCAAAGTACTGAACTTCACTGATGAGAAGCACTTGTTTAAAGAATTTACGAAGATTGTGTCTTCATCTGATCCTGATATATTGATGGGCTGGGATATTCAAGGGAGTTCTCTTGGTTTTTTAGCAGAAAGGGCTTCACACATTGGTTTGGGATTACTTAATGATTTGTCTCGCACACCATCTAATTCTTGGGTTAACTCTCAAGACATCAAAATGTCTGAAAGGAGTATCTTGGACCCGGACATCCTGGATACTCCTAGTCAAGATTGTTGTGCATAAGAAAGTTCAATAATTGAGGATGAATGGGGAAGGACACATGCTAGTGGAGTTCATGTAGGTGGAAGAATTGTCCTTAACTTATGGAGATTGATTCGTGGAGAAGTCAAGCTAAATTTGTATTCAGTTGAAGCTGTTGCTGAAACTGTATTGTGGCGAAAAGTTCCTTCACTCAACCACAATGTGCTGAAAAAATGGTTTTCAAGTGGTCCAGGACAAGCAAAATATCAGTGTATCAAATACATTGTGGATAAAGCTAAGTTGAACCTTGAGATATTAAATCAGCTTGATATGGTTAATCGAACATCAGAACTTGCTCGCGTCTTTGGAATAAACTTTTTTTCTGTTCTTTCTCGAGGCTCCCAATACCGCGTTGAGTCCATGTTTTTGAGGTTGGCCCACACACAAAACTATGTTGCTATCTCGCCTGGAAAACAACAGGTTGCTTCTCAACCTGCCATGGAATGCCTGCCTCTTGTAATGGAACCAGAGTCGGGATTTTATTCAGATCCCGTTGTTGTACTTGACTTCCAATCTTTGTATCCGTCAATGATAATTGCATACAACCTTTGCTTTTGTACATGTCTTGGCAAAGTTGCAGCATCAAAGACTAACACATTTGGGGTAAGTCCATTTTCACCAGAGCAACATGTTCTGCAGGATTTAAAAGATCAAATCTTGCTCACTCCAAATGGTGTTATGTTTGTTCCTTCCAAGGTTCAAAGAGGTATACTTCCCCGTCTATTGGAAGAAATTTTATCAACTAGAATAATGGTAAAACAAGCAATGAAAAAGTTGTCTCCTTCAGAGCAAGTCCTTCAGCGGATATTTAATGCAAGACAGCTTGCTTTGAAGCTCATATCAAATGTAACATATGGTTACACAGCTGCTGGATTTACTGGTCGCATGCCTTGTGCAGAACTTGCAGACAATATCGTTCAATGTGGACGCTGTACCTTGGAAAAGGCTATATCATTTGTAAATCTACAAGAAAAGTGCAATGCTAAAGTTATTTATGGAGATACTGATAGTATGTTTGTCCTACTTAAAGGACGCACTGTCAAAGAGGCCTTCCAAATTGGGAGCGAGATTGCTTCTGCTATCACTGCTATGAATCCTAGTCCTGTCACCTTGAAGATGGAGAAAGTTTATCACCGTTGTTTCCTCATTACTAAAAAGCGATATGTTGGCTACAGTTATGAAAGCCCTGATCAAACTGAACCAGTTTTTGATGCCAAAGGTATAGAAACAGTATGCAGGGACACATGTGAAGCAGTTGCTAAGATAATGGAGCAATCTTTGAGACTCTTTTTTGAGCACCAGAGTTTATTGGAGGTGAAGACTTATTTGCAACGTCAGTGGAAGAGAATTCTTTCAGGCAGAGTTTCCCTAAAGGATTTTATCTTTGCAAAGGAGGTTCGGTTGGGTACCTACAGCGCAAGGATCTCATCACTTCCTCCTGCTGCAATTGTGGCAACTAAGGCAATGAGGATTGATCGAAGGGCTGAACCATGTTACGCGGAGAGAATACCTTATGTTGTAATCCATGGAGAGCCTGGAGCCCGTCTGGCTGATATGGTTGTGGATCCTTTGGAAGTTTTGGCAATTGATTCCCCATTCAGAATAAATGATTTATATTATATTAATAAACAAATAATACCAGCTTTACAGCGATTATTTGGGCTTGTTACTGCCGACCTGAACCTATGGTTTGCAGAGATGCCCCGTCCTATAAGAGAAGCTTCTGTAAAGCATGCATTCACTTCAAACATCCAACACACCAGAATTGATTCTTACTATCTCTCAAAACATTGTGTACTCTATGGTGGATTGGACCATAGCTCAGACAGGAACAGAATGCATAATGAATCACCATTTGCAATTGATAAGAAGGAAGCCAACTGTAGGACGGCAGAAAGTGCAGCTGACAACATTCTCATTTCTCAGTCAGTAGGTGGAGGCTTTCGGCCTGGTGATGAAGAAATGTCTCCTGATTGGAATTATGGTGCAAGATCTTCCAGTCATATTAATGATGAACATGCGCATAATAAGCAACAAAATGCAGTACAAATTACAATGCAGGATTTTGCCACACAGGGACTTGCTTCAAAGATCCTTCCTCCACCTATATCAAGAACCGATTTTGACAATACTTGCTCGAAGACAGTGAGCATTTTACCGAGTCAACAGTTGCATTTGTAGTTATTAGGATCTTGTCTATTTGTCTATCAACCTTGCCATTGGAAATATTGTTCCAGAAGCAGAGCGAAAGTGGCTTGAAATTGAGGTTGAGCCATGAAAGCCAAAGCCAAATCTCAGCCGTGTTATAAAGTCAAGTGAGCCAGCTGCAACAAAGATAAAATAGTCCACGTCACGTACTTGAAAAAGAGCTGAAAATAGCAATAAGCAAAACGACATGAAAAATATCAGCAAAAAGCTCACGCGTAAACACCCAATTCAAAACACAGTGAAATTCTCAAAAACGGCAAATCACTCACCCTCACTCTCAATCTATAAATACAAGCCACATTCATTAATTTCTCTCAAGCTTTTCAAGCCAAAAAATCCCTGCTAATTTTCTTCTTCAATTCCTCACTACGAAACCTTTTCGTTCACTTTTTCTTCTCCTATTTCCTTCCACCAAATTCACTCCAATAGAGAAAAATTCATCCAGAATCAAAGAAGAAGAAAGAAGAAGAGAGCTTAGGTTTCATCATTTACCTGAGTTTGAAGGTAGTTTGAGCTTCACCGTCATTTTCGATCCGTTATTTTTGGTTGCATTTCTTTGAACTGTTGGTACTGTTGTGAAGAGCGCTTGATTCCGATCACAACCGTGTTGGTTTTGCGTCCCGCCGCTTTGATTTAAGCAAGCTTCGATTTGCTAGCATGATGTGAACAGTGTCGCTTGTGAAAACTTGGAGAAGATGATGATCGATTAATTGAGTTTCTGATTTTCATTTTTGTTTTGTTTTAAGTGATGCATTAATTTGGTTTGGGCCGTGGAATTTTTATCCTCATTAACTCCTGTTTTTCTATTGAACCTCCCTCTTTTTTTTTAAAGATTTTCTTTCAATTTTCTTTTAATATTTTTCTAATATTTGTTTTTCTTTTGAAATAATTTTTTAAAATAGATTTTGTTTTGGATCTTGAATTTTGATAAGATCTCATCAATATCAATGGACTTTGGGTGTCGATTTTATCCACCAAGAGAGGTGATTGATATTGATGATGGTTTAATCGATTTAAGATTCAAGTTGAAGTTTCTTTTCATTTTAATTCTCTTTCTTCTTCTTTTTTTTATTTTGATCGATGAAATCTATGGATCATAGATTGTTGATTATCAAGGTTGTTTAATCTTCATTATTTCAAATCTATGGACGAATAATCATTGAGATAATTCTCCGTACTTTGGAATAGTGATAGATTACCTTTGATTAATTGATGAAAAATCTTGATTATGATGAGATCACTACCTCTTTTCTTTTTGTGTGGCATGTTTTAGGAGAGTGATTTACATATCACTTCTCTAACAAGTGTTAACACTAACATTATTATTGACCGGCCTCAGATAGTCGTGGTTTCTACATAAACCCGATTATGATTGCTTAACATAGCGCTAAAGTGTCCCTTAATCGGAAAATGATCATTCGTGGCTCAAACTTATGTTTAAAAGTCCAAGTATGATTAGTTGCTTGTCTTAAGTCCAATACCTATGAAAATCATTGTTAGGAGGCTTTGATTCTATCAATCCTCTAATGAGTTTTCATTAACCTTGGTCTAAGTGCAAGAATTAATCATCATTGATCATATGTTCTAACCACTAACCACTAATTCACTAACAATATCCTTGTTTAATTTTGTTTATATTCTCTTCTTACTCCTTATTTCTTTACTTTTATGTTTCCATGTTATCATTTCATATCATATCTTTGTTTATGTTTATGTCATTTCTCTTTTGTCCACTTGGACCATACCTTGTTCAAAACACTAATAAAGGATAAAAATCTCTAAAAACTTGGTGCTATTAACTTTGTGGTTATGCTCTTGGACTACTCTTAGACCTTGGACTTCATGGACCTTTGGACTTAGAATTAGGACTCTCATTCCTATGCTTGGAGTATTGTGGATCTTAGCCTTTATTTGGCTCGCTCATTAGCTTATGCTTTAAATCGGATGGAATTCTTTTTTTGCTTGCTATGGAGTGTGCTACAAGTCGGTTAGATCTTTCTTACCTCTAGCTTTAATTTTGGTTTCTAGGATAGTCACTTCATCTCCTCCCCTTCTTAAATTTTCAAAACTTTCTCCCTCTTTCAAAACCTTCTTGGTTTCAAACTTCAAAACCGCTTTCGCAATAAAACCTTGACTTTCGTCAAGTGATTTTTAAACTTGTGTTCTTCTTAATAAAAGTCAATCAATGTTAATCATGCTTTGACCAATTTCAAAATACATAAAAAATACAAAAACTCATCAACTCTTTTTGTGCCTTTATGCACTTTTTCACTTTAAAACTTTTCATAAAGTTTAGACATGATTCATTTTTATAATTGAGATGTAATTCTCCTATTCCCCGTATTATTAAGACTTTGACATTTTCCACGTTGATGTTGAGTGATAGTCTTGTTGATAATCCAAGCAAATCCTCCATCTTTATGTGACGCAGATGTTGTCTTAATACTCGTGGGTGAATAGTCGCAGTTTTCTCCTTAAAATGACGACTTGTCTTTACATCTAAAATCAATCAAAACCAACAAATTTTTGTCATTTGTACCACGAACTACGGGGTTTTGATCCTATATTGCACTTTGTGGGTACGTAGGCATGAGACGATAAGTCTCTCCAAACACAAAAATCTAAAAAAATAATTCTCTTCTCATCTCCCCAATCTCTTTTCAAACAAACCATTTTCAAACCAAAAAACGTAAATATTTCAAAGGGCTCCTATAGAGTACTATAGACGTTTTGGGTGCTAACACCTTCCCATTGCGTAACCAACCCCCTTACCCCGATCTCTGTTTCTTGTTCTTGTTTTAGAACTCTTTGGTTTTGTTCGCTCTTTTTCCTTTCCTTTATTTGGATAAAATAAAAGTGCGGTGGCGACTCTTGTTTTTTTTGAGTTAAGCTAATCAATAGCTTACGCTCACGATTTTTACCGCTACACAGTGTAGTTGAAATTAAGAGTCTTAATGGCCCAGAAGGCTTTATGCTCTAATTCTACAGGGAGATGACAGGATTTACCGTAAACTAATTTGAAGGGTGTAGTACCTATTGGTGTCTTAAAAGCGGTCCTATAAGCCCATAAAGCTTCATTCAGCTTTGATGACCAATCTTTCCTTGAGGTAGCGACAGTCTTTTCCAATATTTGTTTTATTTCCCTGTTCGAGACCTCTACTTGTCCGCTAGTTTGCGGATGATATGGTGTAGCTACTTGGTGTCGGACTCCATATTTAGAAAGAAGTTTGTCAAAAATTCGCGATATGAAATGTGATCCGCCGTCACTAATGACGAGTCTGGGTACACCAAATCTAGGAAAGGTTGTGTTTTTGAAGAGTTTGATTACTACTCGTGCGTCATTTGTTGGAGCGGCAATAACTTCTATCCATTTAGACACATAGTCTACAGCGACGAGTATGTAGTTATTACCAAAAGAAGACGGGAAGGGTCCCATGAAATCTAGTCCCTATACGTCAAAGATTTCTACCTCTAAGATTCCTTTCTGAGGCATTTCATCGCGTCGTGAGATGTTGCCAGTTTGTTGGCATCGATCACATTTTAGCACAGCGATGTGAACGTCTTTCTAGAGGTTAGGCCAGAATAGGACGGCTTGGAGAATCTTAGCGCACATCTTGGATGTACTGGCATGACCACCATATGGTGCTGAATGGCATTGGGAAATGATGTTTTCTATTTCTTCCTCTGGGACACAGCGACGGTATATGTTGTCGGCCCCTCTCTTGAAGAGTAGAGGTTCGTCCAAATAATAGTGTTTCAAATCGTGGAAGAATTTCTTCTTTTGCTGATAAGTGAGATCCGGCGGAAGCACGCCTGCAGCTAGGTAATTAACAATGTCGGCATACCAAGGTAATGTGACTTGGGCATAGACGGCTTCTACGACTTTTTCGAGTTCTGGATCTTCCGAGATTAAGTTAGGCATGTCACTTTCTAATTTGGCTATCAGATGTTCGTATGGAAAATCGTCATTTATCGGTACTGGTTCATGTTTAATGCCTTCTATTCGGGATAAGTGATCTGCAACTACGTTCTCGGTTCCTTTCTTATCTTAATTTCTAAGTCAAACTCTTGTAATAATAGGATCCATCTCAATAATCTTGGTTTGGCATCCTTTTTGCTTATTAGGTACCTAATGGCAGCGTGGTCTGTGTATATGATAATTTTTGCTCCTACTAAGTAAGAACGGAATTTGTCAAGCGCAAATATAACTGCTAGAAGTTCCTTTTCTGTTGTGGCGTAGTTCATTTGGGCAGGATCTAAGGTTCTACTGGCGTAGTAGATGGCATGAAGCTTCTTGTCCTTCCTTTGTCCTAGAACTGCGCCTACAGCATAATCACTCGCATCGCACATGATTTTGAACGGTAGTCGCCAATCGGGTGGTTGCATAATTGGTGCGGTGATAAGGGCTGATTTTAATGTTTCGAATGCTTTTAGACAGTCGTCGTCAAAGACGAACTCAACATCTTTCATCAACAGGCCGGTCAGAGGTTTTGTGATTTTTGAAAAATCTTTTATAAATCTGCGGTAGAAACCGGCATGTCCTAGAAAACTCCGTATTTCGCGTACGGATTTTGGAGGTTGAAGGTCTTTTATAATTTCTATTTTAGCTTTGTTGACCTCAATACCTTTATTAGATATGACATGTCCTAGAACTATTCCTTGTCGGACCATAAAATGGCATTTTTCCCAATTTAGGACGAGGTTCACTTTTACACAACGTTCTAATACCATTTCTAAGTTTTGTAGGCATCCTTCGAAGCTTTGTCCACATACTGAGAAATCGTCCATAAATACTTCCATGATGTTGTCTATGAAATCTGCGAAGATTGCCATCATGCATCTTTGGAAGGTTGCTGGAGCATTACAAAGTCCGAACGGTATTCGGCGGTAAGCAAAAGTACCATAAGGACATGTGAATGTAGTCTTTTCTTGGTCATCAGGATGAATGGGAATTTGGAAAAATCCCGAATAACCATCTAGATAGCAGAAATATGAATGTTTGGCTAATCTTTCCAACATTTGGTCTATGAAGGGCAAGGGGAAGTGATCTTTTCGTGTGGCTTTGTTAAGCTTTCTATAATCAATGCACATTCTGCTTCCAGTCACGACTCTTTTTGTTATTGATTCGCCTTTTTCGTTCTTAACTACTGTGACTCCTCCTTTCTTAGGTACGACATGAACTGGGCTGACCCATTCACTATCGGAGATTGGATAAATGATTCCTACATCTAGCAATTTCTTTACTTCGTCTTTGACTACAGTGCTTAGGATGGGGTTCAGTCTCCTCTGATGCTCTCTAGAGGTTTTACAGTCTTCCTCTATTGTAATTCGATGCATACAGATCGAAGGGCTTATACCTTTTAGATCGCTTATGTTATAGCCTAACGCGGTGGGGTACTTCTTTAGGACTTCTAATAGCTTTGCGGTTTCTAGTTGTCCTAAGTCGGCGTTGACTACCACTGGTCTTTTTAGTTCATCTTCTAGGAATTCATATCTAAGGTTTTTGGGTAGTGTTTTAAGTTCTAAAGATGAGTTCTTCGGACCTGGCATATGGTTTGGGGTTAGTGCTAAGCTTTCGCTTAGACTGTCGTCTTTATACGGTTTACGCCAATCATCGTCTTCAGAAATATCGGGTATTTGAATCTTTATCATTTTTGAATACGTGGTCTCTTCATTTTCAAGTTCTCTTATGCATTCGTCAATTACATCTACTAAATAGCAGGTATCGTCTATGGCTGGTGCTTGTAAGAACTTGGTGAGAATGAACTCTATCTTTTCTTCTCCTACTTCGAATGTTAGCCTGCCTTTCTTTACGTCTATAATAGCTCCGGCTGTAGCTAGGAATGGTCTTCCTAAAATGATAAGAGTAACTGAATCTTCCTTAATATCCATAATTATGAAATCGGTTGGGATATAGAATTTTCCAGTATACCGACAAGATATTTGACGGATCGGTCAGCTAATTGAACGGACATCTTGGTTGGTCTTAGTTCATCCATATTTAGCTTTTTGCATATGGATAGGGGCATAACACTGATACTGGCTCCTAAATCGCACAGGGCTTTGTCTATTACGAACTTTCCAATGACACAGGGTATGGAGAAACTACCTGGGTCTTTTAATTTAGGAGGCATGTGGTTTTGAATGATTGCGCTACATTCAGCAGTAAGTGTCACTGTCTCGTTATCCTCTATTTTCCTTTTATTAGACAAAATTTCTTTAAGAAATTTAGCATACGACGGCATTTGAGTTATCGCTTCTGTGAAAGGAATAGTAATGTTTAGTTGTTTCAGAAGTTCGACAAATTTCTTAAATTGTCTTGAAGTTTTAGAGTTTATTAATCTTTGAGGATAAGGGGTAGGTGGTTTATATGGCGCTGGAGGCACATATGTGTTTTCATCTTTGGCGGCTTTTTGCTCGTCACATTCCTTCTTTTCTGTTTCAGACTCCTTTTCGGTTGGTTTATCGGATTTCTGTTGCATTACTAAATCTTCGTTCCTAGGGTCTGTTGGGCCCTCCAATTCTTTCCCACTTCTTAATATAACAGCGTTTGCGTGACCTTTTGGATTAGGTTCGGGCTGTCCTGGAAATGTTCCAGCTGGGGCAGCGGCAGAGGCTTGTTGTTGGGCCACTTGGGATACCTGCGTTTCGAGCATTTTGTTGTGGGTGGCTAAAGCGTCTACTTTTCCGGTCAGCTGTTTAATTTGCTCGCTAGTGTGTATGTTTTGATTTAGGAATTCTTTGTTTGTTTGAGCCTGAGTAGCTATGAATTTTTCCATCATCAACTCGAGGTTTGATTTCCTAGGGGCAGTCTGGGCAGCAGCTGGTTTCTGATATCCTGGCGGAGCACCTGGTGCTTGCAAGGCATTATCGTTCTTGTAGGAAAAGTTTGGGTGGTTCCTCCATCCTGGGTTGTAAGTATTTGCGTAAGGGTTTCCTTGAGTGTAATTTACTTGGTCTGGTGGGATTCCGGCCAGCAATGGGCACTCGGGCGCATTATGAGTGGCGATTCCGCATAACTCGCAGTTTGGAGTTACGGCAGCGACGGTTGTAGTGGGGTTAACGGTCAGACTGTCGATCTTCTGTGCTAGAGCATCTACTTTAGCGTTGAACTTTTCAAGGCTGCTGATCTCGTACATCCCACCTTTCGCTGCGGGTTTCTCTGCTGGAATGCGTTCACCTCCCCATTGGCAGTGGTTCTGAGACATGTTTTCGATTAGTTGATAGACTTCGTCGTATGGCTTATCCATAAGTGCACTGCCCGCGGCGGCGTCTACCGTTAATCTGGTGTTGTATAAAAGCCCATTATAGAAAGTATGGATCGTCACCCAGTCTTCTAGACCATGGTGAGGATATGTTCTCATCATATCTTTGAACCTTGCCCATGCTTCGTAAGAGATTCAGTATCTTTTTGTCGAAATCCGTTGATTTGGGCTCTAAGCATAGCAATTTTGCTCGGCGGAAAATATCTCGCTAAGAAAACGTTCTTCAACTGTTCCCATGTCATAACGGAGTTGGATGGTAAGGATTGTAACCATGTCCAAGCTCTATCTCTAAGAAAGAAAGGGAAAAGACGAAGTCTTATTGCGTCTGGAGTTACTCCATTTGCTTTCACTGTGTCTGCGTATTGTACAAACTTCGTTAAATGTTCGTTCGGATCCTCAGTTGCATTTCCTGAGAATTGGTTTTGTTGTACAGCTGACAGCAATGACGGTTTTAGCTCAAAATCGTTTCGAGTTATAGCTGGGGCAGCTATGCTACTTCTAGGCTCCATCTGAGAGGGTGTAGCGTATGCCTTCAGTGGTTTGTTTTGAGGTCCTTCAGCCATCTTTTCTTCTTTAACTGGAGGATGAGCTAGAAGATCAGGAATGTTGTGTCTTCGTTGATATTCGACGATGCGCCTTCTTAGATGTAAGAAGCGCTCTAGTTCAGCGATTGTAGGTTGTAAGATTTCGCCTTGTGAGCGAGTACTTGGCATACAATCGAAGAACGAGTAGAGGGAGAGAGAATTGTTAACCTAGTCTATACTGTGTAACAAAGGATTACACTATTGACTAAACGGGTCCCCGGCAACGGCGCCAAAAACTTGATCGCGACTTTCTATGTCTAATACAACTTAACTGCAAGTGTACAGTCTATCGCGTAGTAATAAAAGATATCGATCCCACAAGGACTCGTAATCAAACTAGTGTTCACGGGAGTTACTATGTTTAGCTAGGTAGATAATGTTTAAGGGAATAATTGCTATTACTAAAGGGAACTAAAAACGTTACTTAAAGTATAATTACGCGAATCGATATGCAATAATTATGTTCTTCGGGGATTTCACAAGTTACCGGTATATAAAATATTTTCAGAATTTATTTAAGAAGAAAATAGTGATCTAAAGACCTTTGTCTCACGATGGTTGTTGACGCTAGTCGCAACTTTAAGGTGGAACGTATGCTGTCGCTATCCCGTTCGGGGTTAAAATCGCTTTTTGGAAATCTCTAAATTCTAATCTATTTTAAAGTGCTTTCGCTGTTATTAAAACAAATGCCTAGTGTTTACTATCTGGTCCTAGCCGCAGTTGTCGCTTGTTGGTTCGTACCTTAATTAATTTCCCACTGTCGTGGCAAAACTACTTTTAAATAAGTTCTCGCTGTCGCGGCGAACGTTTATTCAGGAAATAAGTTTAAACACTCAGGCCATAAACAACTTTTAAAAAAGAAAGGTTTTAACCGGTTATTATCAAATCCCGTCTGAATTATTATTACATACCGATTACTCTGGTTTAGCTAGACATGGATTTGGAACAGGTAAAGCGTAAATAAAAGCAGAAATTTAGAACATACATACTGCTGGGAATTAAAGTTACAATTAATGAAATAATAAAAACCTGTAAAGTATCCAATTGGCTTTTGGCCAAATCCCAACGATAGCGGCAAGATTGTGTCTTCAAGCCAATAAAGCGTACAAAGGAATATTGCAGTAATAGAATACAGGAAAAAGGAAAGGAAAACAAAAACAAGACTTAAACTAAATTTGCTCTGGAAAATATTTGGGCAGCACTTCGTTATCTGAATGCGACTCTCTTTCTCAGCTCCCCTCCTTCTCCTTTTATAGAGGTGAAATACTAACGGTTATATTTTGCAGAAGGTGGACTTGGAGTCAGAGAAAATAGGAAGTAGTGGTCCATTATTTTGGGACTTGGAACTGGTTTTTGCAAGTTTACTGAAGTTCTGCGTTTTTGCCTGCATGACGGTCGTCATGGTGTGTGACGGTCGTCACCCGTGTGACGGTCGTCACCCGTGTGACGGTCGTCATGGATGTGTGACGGTCGTCACAGCAGCAAAATTCGCATCTGTTGTTTTTCATGTTGTTTTCATCTGGTTTTCGTCCATATTTCATCTGTAATTGCTTCTTTTCTTCATATTGCTTAGATTGGACATGATCTTCAAATACCTGCAAAATATCATACAAATAACATGAAAAAACCTGAAATCGGATTGAAACCAGTCAAATATTAGTTGAATTATACGTCAATATATATATATACGATTTCACGTTATCATTGAGCAAGATGACAGTGTTGGACAGTAAGGGTGGGTTTTCGTATGATCATTATGATGGTGTAATAGTGTATGATGGGTAAGATCACATTTAGGATAGAAACCCCTAAATGTCATGGTTTTGAAAAGTATGGTTATATGATATATGATGACATGATCTTTAAAAATATGTTGTTGGCTGTTATAATTGTCATATTATGGTAGGATTTCGAATTCTGAAACCGGGGCTTTTTACAGAATTGAAATCGGAGGTTCGGAAGGCCTCCAACGATGGAAAACACATAATTTTCTGCATTCTGCGCTGTTTGCGTCGACTCAAAGCTGTATATTGGTGAATTTTCTGTTTTGACTATTTTGGCCATAACTTTTGATCCATAAGTCGGATTTAGTCCCCGTTCGAAGCGTTGGAAAGCTCTTGAATAGATCTATAACATGGTATAAAGAATATAGTTATTTGCCAAATATTTTTATATCCAATATTTTTGGGGAGTCATTGTTTAATTAAATAGTAACTAAACCATGGATCGATTGAAATGATTTATTGATTATTTACTTGAGTTTAATTGTTGTGCACTTAGTGTGCTTGTGTTTATTGGTGGTGTAATATATATAATGTGTGGTGATGTGATCAGGAGGATCGTGTGCACTTAGTGTGCTTGAGTTTATTTGTCGTGCATTGGTGTCGTGCATTGGTGTCGTACATATCATGGTGTTTGGTGGGATGAATCATTGCTCAGGAGGAGTGTATGTGATTCATCCGTACTCCTTTGTGGAGAATGGTGGGGATAGATCATATCTAAGTAGGAGCGTAAGTGATCTGTCGGGGATAGATCATATCTCAGTAGGAGCGTAAGTGATCTGTCCAAGGTTCGATTGAATGAACCAATGAGTCGGTACCGCATGCATGGTGTTGAGTTGCATATTTGCATTATAATATGTTATATTTTAATTTGAACAGTAGGTTCGTGATTGGTGTTGTGGGGTGAATATTGGTGTGTTGGTGTTTTACTACCTTGTTTACATGTATTATATTACCAATATATTTTTGATCATGTTTTCTCACCCCTTTGTTGTTGTTGTGGTCTGTGCTTCTTCGGAAGTACAGATAATCCAGGTACTTAGCTAGCTTGGATTATGGTGTGCCAGTCGAGTCTAGGATGCTCTGATACGTAGCACGGGACTTGGGTGTTTTTATTTGTTTATGTTAAACTTGTTGAAAATCCTGTGACGTATCACATTTTGGTGAATTATAATAATAAAGATTTTATGTAAATCTGGCGGATGGCCGAGAATGTTGGATAATAATTTCCGCTGTATTATTTTGAAAATAATGAATAAAGTATTTTTGATAACTATTGGTGATGTGATATCCCACTGTTTTTGTGAAAACTCTGATGTTTATTTATAATGTTTATATTTTATTTAATCTGGGAATTAGGGTGTTACAGTTATCGCAGCCGACAAAATGACAGAGTCACCATCATCCTTTATTCACCCCAAGAGACAGGAAAATAATGATAAAACCTAAAGACTAAGGGTGAGACACTAAGGTTCGGGAGTCGGTTAGGCGGGAGGAAGGTGTTAGACACCCTCACCTCTATTGTATCCAATAGGATCCTCCTTAAGTCCTAGGGTTAATTGCTTGTTTAAGTTATGTTTGCTTGAATTTTTATATTTTACAAAGGTTTTATTATTTACCAGAGAAATGATTTAATTATGAGAGGGAATCCCTAAATTTTTATTATTATTGTACTCGCTATGGTTTACAACCCTATGCCTACGTACCCTCAAATTTGAAGGATCATAGTTCTGTAGTTCGTATTCCTTAGTTTGTTGGTTGGTTATTTTTATCCCTTGAAAGTTTTCATGCATCGGGGGCGGAAAAATGTTTGATTTTGCAAAATGTCTTAATGCACAAGGGCAGAGGACTTAGATTTTAAGGTGAGTTGAAAGTCTTTTATCCCTTATCCCTTGTTTAATTTGTAAAAATATCCCATTTAATTTTATTGTTAAAATAACATCATGTTATAATATATATAAACCCTTAATACTTGTCCCAATTTTATTTGTGAAAATATCCCCATTTTATTTATTTTAGAAAATTTTTTGTTATATAATTATTTTTACATTTATAAAGAAACCTTTAATTCTTATACCTTATTCTTAGTCCTATATTTATACTCTTGGATCCAAGAGTTCGATCCCAAATTTTTTATCCCAATTCTATTTCTAATTACCCCTTGATTAATACCAATATTACCCCTAAGAAAAATTCTTAAATAAAAAATATTTAAATTTGAATCAAACCCTTGTGCCCCAAGGGCACAAGTTAAGAGATAAATATAGAAAATAATTCTTGGAAATTGTGTAATAAATTTAATACAGCCTTATAATTAATGATTTTATTATTTTTTTTTATATATATTTTCTATTTGTGGGTTTTTTAATATGTGCCCTAAGGGCACAAGTTAGGATTACCCATAAGTTAATTATGAAAATTAATTAAATAAATTTTATTAGTTAATCAAGTTAAACCCCAATTATTTAATTATCAAAATAAATAAATTAAGAAAAACAAACCCCAAATATTTAATCATTATAATAAATAAACACTTATTAATTATAAAAATAAATAAATCATAATTAGAAATCAACCCAAATTTATTAATTATAAATATTATAATAACCCTAAATTATAAATTAAATCCAAATAAACTCCAATTTATTATAATAAACTCTAAATTATAAATTATACCTCATATTTATAAATAAACCTGCATTTATTATGATAGAAAACAATTTTAACAACCCAAAATTATAAATTAAACCCAATTTTATTAATTATAAAAAAATAACAAAATTATAATAAAATCACAATTATAAATTAAATCCAAATATGTTAACCCTAAATGTATATAATCTATTAATCCCTAAATTATTACTATCAATAAAAATATTTTAATAATTCAATTTCCAACCCTAATATTTGACACCTTAAGTATATGCAATTAATCTCTTAATCTCTAATCAAAATAATTAAAATATCTTGACTAATTAATTTAACTCATAATCCTATGATTGTTATCTCTAATTATTTATTAAACCCTACCCTAATTAAAAAATATGGTAGCAGCCGCCCCCTAAGTCCTAGGCCCAATAATTAGAAAATCTAAAAACCTAACACAATCCGTTGTTGTCCACTTGTCATTTTTCCTCCCTTTTATTTGACTAATCAATACATGCCTGACACATGGATATTTGGAGTAAATAAAAAAAAAATGTGGGAATTTTTCACTCTCTTACCATCTTTTTGAATATAAAATATTAAATACACATTTTTTTTAAAAATAAATACTAAGCTATTATGTTTTTAAAAAAATTTCTTTTATTTTAAAAATGTCGTCTATTGAATGAGTGGTAATGTGTAAAAAAAATGTCTTCCGCCCATTTAATCGATGGTACAGTGTAATTTATAACCTTTTTTTTATTTTTTTATATATTAATATATTTTTAATAAACATATTTTTAATTAATAATTAATATAAATAATATATATAAATTTAAAAAAGTGTTAATCGTTAATTATTTATTAAAAATATATTAATTTTTTATATTAATATAAATTAATTATTAATATTTATTATATTAAATATAATTAAAAATATATTTATTAAAAATATATTAATTAATATATATTAATATTAATTATATAAAAAATAATAAAAGAAAATTCTAATTATATATTGCTGCTCATTTAATGGGAGTTATCGTTATTTTTTTACACACTATCGGTGATTCAATAGGCGACACTTTTATAATAAAAATAGTAATTTAATATTTACTTTGAAATTTATTTTTTATTAAAAAAAAAAAGGGCAAAACAGTGAAAAATTCACAATGTGGTACATCACCTTCTTTCTCCACGCGGTTTTACTGAGAAAGACAAAATCACAAACCCCCTCCATTCTCACTTCTCTCATTGAAATTTCTTTTTAGAAGCAGCAGTAAAAACACATGAAACCAACACAACACCCTAACTACAAAGCAAAATCAACGGAGACAAGGCAAAGATGCGGCGGCAGTACAAACGAAAACGCGGAGGCGGCGTGAGGTCAACGGCAGTTTCGGTGGAGCTCGCAGGTGTACGACGGAGGGAGGGAAACGCGTGAGTTTCTGGCGGGCGGCGGTCGAGTGGGTTGGTGCACGGTCGTGCACGATGCGAACGAAGCGAGGCACAGTTTGGGTTGAGGACATCGCGATTATGCTTTTGATTTTGTTCCTTCATCTGAGATATGTATGGATTACGACTTATTTCCGTTACGGTTTTGTTTAATTTCAATACTCTTTCGATTTGTTTGTACTGGCTGATTCAATTTCAGGTTGAGTTCAACCTTGTTTATGTTGGATTTCTCTTAAGGATATTGTTTAATAGTTGTTGAAGGATTGTGTATATGATTCTAATTTCTGCAGAAACCTTGATTTACATTGGATTTGAAGAATAACTTATTCATACAATGATTTAGAACCATTAGGGGTGGGAATCCTGAGGCGCTTAAGACTGCAATTAAAAAACAAGTTCTGGCAGTTATTACTTTAACATGAGTTTTGATACCACAAATCAATTCTGGAAATTCGGGGCATTATTAGTACCATAAATTATTATTGATTATTTTAATTCAGGAAATTTTGGTACCACAAATCATTCTTGATTATTTTAATTCTGGAAATTTGTTAGAGTTTTACTTGAATTTGTTCACGACAATTTTGTTTTTGTAATGAAAAAATTTTTTTTTCTTAATTTTTATTTGCAGTAATTAAATTGGTTTATGACTATATAATTAACTATGTGAAAAAATATATATGAGCACAACTCTGAACTTGTTAGGAGCAATGTAGAAGGGGGTTTTAGTTGTTGATGTTCTTTTGTAGATTGTGAATGTCTTGAAAGTGTGAAAAACATTCTTTATTTATAGGTAAAAATAAGGTTAGAGAATTGAATGAAATTGAATTATTTAAAAAAGATTTAATCCGATCTGATTTTATTTATTTTTTTAAATGCCAAGTCAATGAATCTGGATGGATTTACGGTTTGGTGAATTTAAATAAAAATGTTAATTTAAATAATAATAAAAAGTCTAATAATGATACTAAATTAGAATGATTTTTTATTTATTTATATGATTTTTTGAGATTTTTTCTATAAAATAATTATTTTAATAAAAAATCATATTTTAAAAAATGCATTAAATACAAATACAAAAATTAATAATTAAGTGGTGAAAAATGTTATTTTTATGATTTCTCATGATTTTAAAAATACAATAGTAAATGTTAGAAGTAATAAAAAAAAACTAAAAATGAGGGAGGTGGGATTCAAACTCATAATCTCTCACACTCAAACTCCTTACACATGATCTCTTGTCAATTGTGTCATTTTAATTATTCAAAATAAAGTGGCACTAGAAAACATATAAAGTGTGAGCAAAATTTGGGGTACGATATGTGAAGGCAAAGTATCTACCAACACAAGCGTGCCTCTGGTTTTTGATGATGACAACTTGCTAAGAGATATCCTTCTTTCGTTTAAATCATTCACGCTACTTATGATTCAATTTTTACAATGACGTAATGCACAAAAAGCTGTAGAAATTTATGTTTTTGCAGATTTTTGAACCATGAGCCGACCATACCGTCAGCACACAGTTTCATTCAGTTCACACGGCTCAGCGCATGAAGGTCATGCGTCGACCGTTAACTTGGCGCATGCAGGTTTAAGAATCAGACGGCTCAGCGCATGAAGATCATGCGTCGACCGCTGACTCGGCGCATGACAGTTTGAGTGTCACACGGCTCAGCGCACGCCGACCCTATGGTCGACCGTTCGCGCGCAGAAACAGAAATTCTGCTATGTCTCATTGATCTGTCAACTGTCTGTTTTGTATATTACTATAAATAGCTGTCTTTTCAATTTTAACAAAAAAAACATTTTTGAAAGCATTGTGAGAAAGTGTTCAGGTCAAGAAACGTGAAAGAGGTGCATCAGTGTTCTTCATCTTCATCGTTCAATCAACTCACAAATCCTCAAATTACAGATAATCAATTTTTTTGCTGCGGTTTGTGGTTTGCTCGACGGTGATAAGGTTCGAACGCGTGATTGAAGATCCGGTTCGAGTGGAAGCTGGTGCAGGTGTTTCTTGGGAGAAAACCTTTGAGGTTTTACCTATCAAGACTACAGGTTTTGAAGGCTTTTGTTACGGAATCGTCGGTTCAACAATCAAGCGAGTGCGAAGGTGATTGATCAGCGGAAGGTTGATCAATCTAGTAGCTAGGGCGTTGAAAGGTTGAAGACGTTCCGGGTTCAATTTGGGTGTGTCTAAGATCAGCCGTGCCGAAGGTTTGATCAACGGAAGAGTTGTCAATAAGGTGGCTGCAATCGGAGGTCATTCACATCAAATTGGAGGACTTGATTCATCTTGAATCAAGGGGCAAGAAGTGGTAGAAATTATCAGCAACATTGAGATTGTTTGTATCAATTGTCTATCGATTCTTGTGTATAACTGTTCTACCAAACAGGTGATATCTATTCAATACATATCTCAATTCTCATTGTAGAATTGAGGGCAGACGTACCCCAACGCGAGGACGACTGGGGGAACTGCCTCATCAAATCTTGTGTTCCTTTATTTTCTGCATTTTCAATTACAGCTTAAAAATTAAGTGATTCTAGAATAAGTGATTTTGTCAAATTGTAGTATTGATTGAGTGAGGTGGTGAAACACTGTTTTTTAACTACTAAGTACAATAGAAATACTGTACTAAGGCTTTTTCAATCACTCATTCAACACAAATATCATTTAAGGTATTTGTGCACACCAACTGTTCGACAAAAGTGCTGAACTAAAATTGCCTTAATTTTGCTGCTAGTTTTGGTGTAATTTTTGATCATTGGAATAAGGAAATAGTACGAGTGAATCACATCTGAGTTTTGCATAAAAGTGTGTAGTGATTTACTATCCGTTATCGTCTTAAATTCATCTGCTTGACGCATATCCGGCTCTCCAATAGTTGTTCGTTTTAGACTATATTTTCCAAGGCCGCTTCCGCATTTGAAAACAATTTTGAAAACCAATTTTATTGGTAGCGCCACTCAAATTTTTTAAAAGGGATCTATTCAACCCCCCCTTCTAGATCCGTGCCTTAGTCTAACAAGTGGTATCAGAGCCTGGTTCTCCGGTGCTTCAAATACAACATTGATAGAATAATGGCTAACGAACCAAAAGGGGCGTACAATAGAGCTCCCGTTTTTAACGGTGAAAATTATAGCTATTGGAAAGACTGTATGCGGGTGCACATTAATTCCATAGATAGAAAGATATGGAACGTTATTCTCAATGGTCCGATTGAAATAACCATGACAAATGAGAATAACGAAGTTGTGCCAAAGCCCGAAGCACAATGGACCGACGACGATGAGCGAAAGTATAATTACGATTGGAAAGCTAAGAACATTCTAATCTCCTCATTAGGTGTAGATGAATACTACCGTGTATCCCATTGCCCTACGGCTAAGACTATGTGGGATGCACTACAAATTGCCCATGAGGGGACAAACGATGTTAAGTTGGCTCGAATCAACACTCTTATACAAGAGTTTGATCTCTTTTTCATGGAGCAAGGGGAAACCATTGCTGACATGCAAAAGAGATTTACTCATCTCATAAACAGATTACATTCACTAGGAAGACCTATTTCCAATGATCTTGCTACTAATAAAGTTTTGAGATGTCTTAGCAGGGAATGGCAGCCGAAAGTGACCGCCATCAAAGAGGCAAATGATCTTACGGTATTAGACCTGACTACATTGTTTGGCAAACTACAAGAGCATGAACAGGTACTCTTGAGTCTTGACCAACATGAAAGGAAAGAAAAGAAGGACAAAGTAAAGATGAGTGAAAAGAAGTCCATAGCTCTTAAGGCTTCTTCCTCGAAGTCTAAAGCAAAAG